>CM053585.1:363164937-363215041 GCA_028646515.1 Pseudochirops corinnae
ATATATATAACTACATCCAACTGGGACTTAAGATACACAGGCACTGTGGTAGGGAGATCCATCTTGTCCTACCGGAAAGTTAGAGGGGTGACGGGGGAGGATACAGGAGAGAATAGATTGGGGGAGGAGTTATACAATGGGATAATTGTTTTGGGGTGGTGGGTGGGGGAAAGATGGGGAGAAAATTTGTAACTCAAAATCTCATAGAAATGAATGATGTAAACTAAAATAAATAAAAGTTAAAAAAAAAAAAATAAAACTGAAACGCAGACTCCCATAGGAAAAAAAAAAAGATTCACCTTAAACCGCACCTGACATAGGAGGTTTACCTCATCTCCCCAGCTGCTGGAGCCTTTCCCTCTGAGATTACCCTCCATTCTACTCTGTATACATCTTATGTGCAGCTAGGTGGTGCAGTGGCTAGAGTGTCCAGCCTGGAGTCAGGAAGACCAGAGCTCAAATCTTACCTCAGGCACTTACTGGCTGTGTGTCTCTGGACAAGTCATTTAACCCCTCTTTTCCTTGGTTTCTTTACCTGTAAAATGGAGATAATAATAGTATCTACCTCCCAGGGTTGTTACAAGGAACAAATGAGATAATAGTTATAAAGCACTTAATGCCTGACATGTAGTAAGTGCCATATTAATGTTAGCAATTATTATTATCAGTTACATGTTGTCTCCCCCACTAGAATGTGAGGTCGTTAAGACTAAAGACTGTCTTTTGCCTTTCTTTGTGTCCACAGCATTTAGCACAATATCTGGTGCACGGTAAAAGCTTAATAAATGTTTGTTGATTGACTGACTGGCTCACCATTGGCAAAGGGAAGATTCATAATGATAAAATTATAGAACAGAGGCAAAAGTATAACATTGAAGTATTCACTAAATCGATATTCACTGAGTATTCACTGAATATCTAGGATGGATATGTGGTGAATTAGAATCAGAATATAATTAGGCATATAGATACATGTTAGCAAACAGAGAGGGGAAAAGAAAAGATAGAAGAGATGAGGAGAAAGAGAAGAAAGGAGGAGAGAAGACAAAAGAGAGAAGGAAGGGAATGGAAGAATTAGGAGAGGACAGATGGAGAGAAGAAATAAAAGGGGAGAGTGGAAAGAAATAGTGGGGTACAGAAAGGTAGAAAAAGTTGAGGGGAACCAGACAGAGTGAAGAAAGCAAAGAGTTAAGAGTCAGTCCAGAGAAGAAAAAAAGGAAGAAGGGGGGCAGGGGAAATGGGGAGGATGGGAGGAAGGCAGTCAAAAATAGAGAACCAGAAACTGAATATAAATCAGTACAACGGGACTAGAACTAAAATAGGCAACAGGATCTTCACACTGTGAATAAGAGGATAAGATAACCTTCCATCATCAACTCCCAGCAGCCCTTTGGAAGGTCAGTGGGTTCCATTTTGAGCCAACCACAGAAGGGCAACATGGAAAACTTGAAGATGAGATAATTCATCAGGAATAGAGAAGGCTGAAGGGAGAATGAAAATGGGGGATGATATCAAGGAGGTCATGAGATGTAAGGGGAAATAATCTACTCACAGCCATTTGAACTCCTACTTTACTCCAATCTCTGATGAAGAGGTAGGTTTTTTCCTTGACAGGATCAACCTTGATTGATAGATAGATAGATAGATAGATAGATAGATAGATAGATATACGTACGTGTGTATATATGTGTATGTGTGTATATATCTCTATCTATAAAGGTATATATATACATATACATATATATACATACACACACACACACACACATACATACACACATCACTGATCCTATCTTTCTCTTCTGTCTTTTCCAGCAAACTGCCCCTTTAACAGGTTCATCTTCCCTACCCTTCCCTACTCTCTCTAGACTTTATCATTCCTTAAAACTATCATCCTCTATCTCCTCACCTCTTCCAGTCAAATTCCTAGATAAAGTTTTCTACACTCATGGCCTCCTCTTCCTCTCCTCTCATTTAGTCCTCAAATTTTTGCATTCTGGATTCTAACCTTTTTATTCAACTGAAATTTCCTTCTCCGAAGTTACAATGTTCTCTTAATCGCCAAATCTAAAGGCCTTTTCCCAATCCTCACCCTTCTTGCCCTCTCTGTAGCCTTTGTCTCTCTTCCTTGATATAGTCTCCCATGTGGGCTTTCATGACCCTGCTCTCTCCTGGTTCTCCTCTTACCTGTTTGTCCATTCCATTTGTCTCCTTTACTAGATCACTATCTATATCACATCCCTTAACTGTGAGTGACACAAAAGCCTCTGCTCTGAGCCCTCTTCTATTTTTACAGCATCTTACTGGGTGACCACATCAGCTCACAAGGATTTAGTTATCATCTCTATACAGATGAGTATCAGATCTATGTAGCTAATAATTACAAAAGCTAGCATTTGCATAGTGACTTTTGCAAGGCTCTTTACATGATCTCATTTTATCTTCATAACAACCCTGGGAGGTAGGTGTTATTATTGTCCCCATTTTACAGATGAGGAAGCTGAGGCAGACAGAGGTTAAGACACACCGCTGGTAAGCATGTGGGGGTGAATTTGACCTCAAGTCTTCCTGACTTCAAATCTAACACTATTCACTGGCCCGCCTTGCTGCCTTATCTAAGCCAGTCTTTCTCCTTAGGCTTCGATCATGTATCACCAAAAAATAGCTATTGGGCATTTCAAACTGGAAGTCAAACTCAATAGGTGAAAAATAGAAATATATATCTTTCCCTTTTCCCAGCCTAACTCTTCCAAACTTTCCTCTCTCTCTCAAGAGAACCACCATCCTTCCATGCACACAGGTTTAAAACTTTAGCATCAACCTTGACTCGTCATTCTTCTTCATCTTACATATCTAATAATTTGTAAAACCTTATAATTTTATACATCTGTGACATCTCTTCATCTCTTGTCTCTCCCCTTACACTAGCCCCCACCCCAGTCCAGGACTTTATCATCTCTTTCCTGAACTTTCCAAATAACTTCCTAATTGGCCTTGCTTACACAGTTCTAGTCGTCCCATTCTAGTTTATCCTCTACACAACTGCAAAGCTATTTTTTCCTAATGTGTAAGTCTGACTGTAACACCTGCTCAAGAAATTCCAAAAGGAAAAGGACTTATATGTACACAAATATTTACAGTAGCTTTTTTTTGTGGTGGCAAAGAATTGGAAATTGAGGAGATACCCAATAATTGGGGAATGGCTGAACAAGTCGTGGTATATGATTGTAAGGGAATACTACTGTGCCATAAGAAATGATGAGCAGGATACTCTCAGAAAAACCTAGAAAGACTTACATGAACTGATGCAAAGTGAAATTAGCAGAACCAGAAGAACATTGTACATAGTAACAACACTATACAACAATCAACTGTGAAGGACTTTGCTAATACCAGAAATACAATGATCTAGGGCAATTCCAAAGGACTTTTGATGAAAAATGCCATCTACCTCCAAAGAAATAAATGAAGTTTGAATGCAGATCAAAGCATATTTTTTAAAAATTTTTTCCTGTGTTTTCTTTTACAACATGACTAATATGGAAATGTTTCACATGACTGCACATGTATAATCTATAACAAGTTGCTTGCCTTCTCAATGAGGGGGAAGAGAGGAAGGAAGGGAGAGAATTTGGAATTCAAAATTTTAAAAACCAAATGTTTAAATCGTTTTTACATGTAATTGGGGGGAAACATAAATAAATATATTTTTAAAGGAAAAAAAGAGAAATTCCAATAGCAAATATAAGCTTTACTGTTTAACGTTTAAAGCCTTTCACAACCTTGCCCCATTTTACCTTTCTAGCCTTGTAACACATTACTCCCCTCCACCATATTACAGTCTAGTCAAACTAGAGTTCTTAATGTTTCTCTCACAAGACACTCCTTCTCTGGTCTCCATGACCCAGGCATGTAACATACTTTCTTCTGACCTCTGCATCTTAGAATCCTTAGCTTCTTTCAACATCAGTCAACAAGGATTTATTAAGCACCTACTATTCAACATGCATGATACTAAGTAGTCCAGATACCAAGAAGGACAAAAACAAAAATAAAAAACCACTGTCCCTGCTCTGAAGGAGCTCTCAGTGTAATCAAGCATATGACATGCAAACAACTATGTAGAAACAAGATATATACAGGATAAAGTGGACATAATCTCAGGTTTCAATGCTCAGCTCAAGTGCTATTTTCTACTTGAAGTCTACTGATCTCCCCCCCCCAAAAAAAATCCCCCACACACATACACAGGCTAGTGTCTTTCTTATAAAATTATCTTGTATTGTCTCTATTTTGTATATGCCTACATATGTATGGACATTTTTGTGTACATATTATCTCCTCTCTTTAAACTGTAAGTTCTTGTAAGGCAAAGGACTGTTACATTTTTGTATTTATGTCCCCAGGACCTAGCAAAGTACTTGGTACTCAGTAGTGCTTAATAAGTACTTGTTAGTTTGCCATTTAATTGATTCTTTTTGCTTCTGAAGACTGGATGCCTAAAGGAAAAGGAGCAGCTTTTTTCTGCATACTTTAAAGATAAGACAAGTGGGACTAAGGTTCTTGTTGCAATAATAAAAAATTAAACTTAAACCAGTCCTCTCATTACTAAGCTATGCTGTCACTAGTAGCCTAAATTAAGAAATGCACCTAGGTGACAACTAGAAGTTAGCCTAAAGATTCAGGCACTCAGAGCCACTGAATGAGAAAAGGGACCCTAGGGGGGGAGGTCTGTGGATAGTGGTGGGCAGAGGCAACAACTGGGCTGCAGGGAAGGCCCTCAGACTTCCCAGGATGCTTCTGTGCAGTCCCTCTCTGAGAAGAGCTTGGCATTGGCCAAAGGCTATTCTGTGTACCCCATCTCCTATTCTAGTTTTAACTAGCCTTGGTGTCTCCTGAGATGCCAACACCCCATCCCCTTCTCTAAGACACTAAATCCTCATATATTCTTCCTTTCTGCTCTGATTCTTTCTTTCTTTCTCCATAGCTATGACCCTGATCTGGGACCTTATCACCTCAAACCTAGCCAGCTGTGACTACCTCCTTCTGGCCAGATTATCAAGTAAACAGTTTTTATTGATGGTTTACTAGGGGTTTCCAGGTACTGTGCTAGGCCCTGAGATATTAGTACACATGCACAAAGAAGTAAATAGGCACTCCCTCAAGGAGCATATTATATTCTACTGGAATTGGGGAAGGGTTCAGTTCAGACTGGAACGGAGAATTGAAGGAAGCCAGGGAAGCCAGAGGATGGAGATGAGGAAGGAGCTCCATGTAGGCTTGGGGATGTTCCAGCCAGTAGAAAATGCCCCAAAGTTGAGGGATTAAGTGCCTTGGGAGGCCAGTGTTCCTGGATAGCAGAAGATGAGGGAGAGAAGTAAGATGTGAAAAGACAAACCATGAACTGGAAGTACAAAGAAAAGGGGAACTTTCTCTCCTGGAGCTCACAGTCAAATGGAAGAGGCGACAGTGCAAACACTATGCCCAAACCAGACAGACAAGTTAAACTAGATATAATCAAGAGAGAGAAGACACCAGCATCAAGGGGGTCAGGATGAGAGAGTGTGCATTTGGAGGTGCTGTGGCCCTTTCTCCTAGAAGACAGGATTTTTATTTGGGACTTGCTCTCCATCCCTCCTTTCTCCAGAGCTTCTCCTCACAACTCTTCCCCAGCTCCCAGGATAAGGCCTGAGCTGGAGAGGGGCATGGATGCTCCCTTTCCCCTTGGGCAGTGGTGGGAGGGGAGAGACCCTGATTGAGGATCCTGACCCCTCCTCACCCTACCTGCACCCCCAGTCCGAAGCTCTGGGTGATAGGTCTGATGGGCCCAGTTCCACCCCTCTGGGGTGAAGCCTGAGGTAGCCAGGTCTGGGTCAGGTTTAGGCCCAGGAGACCCTCCCACCCCCAAACCCAAGGTGAATCCTTGGCGTGGCCAGGTCTGAGCCTGGTTTGGGCCCAGAAGACCCTCCCCAACCCCACCTTTGGGGTAAACACTTATGGTAGCCAGATCTGCTCCTGTATTTAGGCCCAGAAGACCCTCCCCTTCCTCACCCCTAGGGTGAATCCTTGGGGTGACCAGGTCCCGGCCTGGTCCGGGCCTAGGAGACCCTCCCCATCCCCTAACCCCCACCTTGGGATGAATCCTTGGGGTGGCCAGGTCCGGGCCTAGGTCTATCTTTTCCCAGGGTGTGTGTGTGTGGGGGGGGGTGTGATTATTTGGGGAGGGGAGCAGGCACCCGTCTTCCACTACTCCGCCCCTGGGTGACGCCTTGGGGTATCGGGTCTGAGCCCTGGATCCTGCCGGGAGGGGGTAGGGAGGAGAGCAGGAGCCCGCCCCCTCCCCCAGGATGCAGGGCATGCTGGGAGCCGGGCACTTCCTCGTCAGGCCTCCCTGAAGGAAAACCACAGGGTGACAGAAGCTGCTCGTGGGGGGCCGGCGGTCTGTCGGACAGACGGGGATGGCCGAGCGTTCGGGCAGCAGCGCGGGCCTGCTGGCCAAGCAGATGCAGAAGAAGTTGAGCCGGGCCCAGGAGAAGGTAGGCGGGCGTCGAGGCCTCCTCCACACCTGCTCCGGGGGCGGGGGCGGGGCGCACCCCACCCCGAGGGCCTGACCCCTCAGAGCGGGGGTGCCAGAAGGGGCCGCACTTAATAGCCCACCCTCCTCCTCCTCCTTCGTCTTACACCCCAGGACACCCAGGCCCAGAGGCCAGTGACCTGCCTCCCCAGTGTGAGGGGCAGAGGGAGGAATCTATAAAGTCCTCTTGTCTAGCCCGGAGACCCAGGCCAGTAAGGGGGCGGGGGTGGAGTAGATGTGGCAGAAACCGGACTCAAATTCAAGGCTCCCCCCCCCCCCCTCCACTGGGATTCGAACCTGGGTCCTCGGACCCCCGGAACTAAGCCCTCTCTGGCCCTTCCGGAAAGAAGAGAAGCCCTTTCCAAGATGGGCTCCTCTGATGCACGGAGAGGTGCAGGTACAAGTGGGAGGCCCCCAACACCTCCCTATTCATGAGGCTCTGGAGCTGGAGAAGACTGGGGTGGTCCGGCCCAGCTGACTGTGGCAGAGGGCCCTGGTGGGCTCTGACCTGGAAAGGAACCACCTGGGGCCCCCCAGACCACTCCAGGGCATCCTGGAGGTCATAGTAATGCCGAGAGATTGTCATTTCAGTTAGGTTCTATACGGATAGAAGTCTCCTACCTGAAGGCAAGCTCTTCTCAGTCATTTTTAAGGGGTTCTAATCTCCATTAGGGTGAATACTGATAGGTATAGCTCACCTAATTTTTAATGATGTAAGAAGGGCCTTAATTTCACTTAGAGTCAGTATTGATCAATATGACCCACCTCAACAGAAACTCCTTTCCGTTATTTTTAAGAGGGTAAAAGGGTCCCAATTTCAATTAGTGTCAATTTGGATAGATATGAACCCAACCCCCCCCCCCCCAACAGAAGCTGTTCCCAATTACTCTTAAGAGGGTAAAGGGATCCTAATTTTAAATCGAGTGAATATCAATAAATATCCTCCCTAAACAAAAAGCTCTTATCAATCACTAGGAGTGTAAAGGGGTCCTGATTTTAAATAGAGTGAATATCAAGATATGATCCACCTAAACAAAAGCTCTTCTCAACCAAGGAGTCTTGAGACCAAAAAGATGGAGAAATGGCGGTCTAGTCCAACTCCCCCATATTGTGAAAGAAGTGACTGGGGCCCAGAGGATGTTAAGTGACTTGCCTCAGCTCCCATCACCTCAGCCCCACCTCGACCCCAGTCTGCAGGAGAATTCAAGACCTTTGAAAAGGCCCTTTTTCTGATTCTGAGATTCTGGCCCTGAAGGGGCTAGTGAATTTAGACATGAGGGCTTAGATCAAAAGCTCCCCAAAGGTAAGGATTATACCTTTAAAATTCACTCTTATGCTTAGTTAGGCAGGCACCTAGTCCTAGAAAATAAGGCAGTAAGCCAGCACTGAACATGTTACTGGTGGTGTGAGCATCTGGCTGCCACTCCCTGTGCCCTTCCTGTGACATAAGAAATACCCAGGATGATGAAAGAAAGTAGCATCTCTCCTTTGGCCCTGTGCCAATCCTCTGTTCCCAACTACTTGCATAGAGCAATTTGTTATTGCATGTCTTTTGCATAGCTCTATATAAGGTCATTCAAACTCCTCTGGTGATTTTAAATGCTTCTTAGAATCAAAAAGGCCTAGATTCAAATTCTGATTTTAACATTTACTAGCTATGTGATATTGAGCAAGTTTCTTCCGGCTCAAAAATCTATGGACTGTGGGTTGTGGTTTCTTGATTTTTCTCTTCTTTGTTCCTTTTTTTCATCCAAATTTCACAAAAGATAAACAATTGAGTATGGAGGTAGGTGAGTGGGGTTATGAGTTAATGTGCTAGCATGGTTCTAGTCCAAGGGAGAGCAATTCACTCTTGGAAAATCACTGGATGCTGTGGAAAATCATTTGTGGAGGCTTCAGGGTCTAGTTACAGCAGTTTTCAACCTGTGGGTTATGTTCAATTTGTAACAATGAAAATACATCCTGCATATCAGATATTTACATTATGATTCATAACAGTAGCAAAATTACTGTTATGAAGTAGCAACAAAAATAATTTTATGGTTGGGGGTCATCACAACATGAGGAATTGTATTAAAGGGTCACGGCATTAGGAAGGTTGAGAACCGCTGGTAGGAGGGAAGGTTTTGGAATATCTCACATCTTCTTTGACTCTGCTTTAACAGTTCTATCAGCCTTTCCAGCAAGCAGTAGGGTGGGACTTACGGCTGTCTGAAGTGGGTCAAGGGGCCTGATATGGCTGGGAGGTTGTGCCTGACAAAGCTTCTCAGAGCACTCTTTTTTTTTTTTGTCTGTCAACAAATATATTAAATGCTTACCATGTACCAAGAACTGTGCTAAGCGCTGAAGATACAAAGATACAAAGGACAAAAGGGATTTCACTGGCATAGGGCTGCAGTGGTCCATGGACTCTCAGATTCTCTAGAGCAGCCGTTCTCAACCTGTGGGTTATGTTCAATTTGTAATAATGAAAACACATCCTGCATATCAGATAGATTCATAACAGTAGCAAAATTACAGTTATGAAGTAGCAACGAAAGTAATTTTATGGTTGGGGGTCACCACAACATGAGGAACTGTATTAAAGGGTCACGGCATTACGAAGGTTGAGAACCACTGCTCTAGAGGGTCCTCAAGGACAAAACTATCCTCATAATACCAAGATGTTATTCAAATAAAGAAAACCTCTTTGAGGTCTTCAATAATTTTAAGAGTGAAAAAGTTCTGAGACTAAGAAGTTTGAGAACCACTGATATAGGGAATTCCCAGGTGAGGGAACTCCTTTTACCAATCCAGGCCAGCACCTTCTCTGCAATTTAGAGTCTCAGAGAGGTGCCTAGAGCAGTGGTGTCAAACTCAACAGAGAGCTACTGTGTGTGTGTGTGTGTGTGTGTGTGTGTGTGTGTGTGTGTCTGTAAAAGGATCCTTTCAGGCCACATATTGACTTAGAAAACCACATATTAATGTTATCTGTGTTTTATTATATTTTTATTTATTTTGTTAAATATTTCCCAGCCTCATTTAAATCTGGCTATAGTTGAAAGTACATGAAGCCCTGTTTGAGAGAGCCCTGAGAAGTAAATTTGCCCAGGGTCACACAGCCATTTTGTGTCAGATGTGGTTAGGGAAGGGGGGAAGGCCTGACTTCTAGACTAGATCTTTATTCATTATTCCGATAAAGTCTGAGATCTTCCCCTCTCAGATTGGTTCTTTTGTGAAGGCAAACTAAGCCATCTTTTGCCTCAGTTCTTACCTAGCCTTAGTCACAGAATGGATGTTGCCTCAGACAAACTGAGACCTGGGAAAGACCTTAGCTTAAAAAGGTCAAGGTCTCTCACTGCATCTGGGGCCATTGACAGTCTCCCGACCTATGTCTTATCTCTGGACTCCAATGACTCAGGAGGACAGAGTGCGGCTGATGACTGCACAGCTCTGCCTCACTTAAATCCAATTCACTTGCAAGTCAAGACATCACCCTCCTGATGTCATTGGTCCTCTTCAGGATGAACAACAACTACTCCACTCTAACTCTAACTAGGAAAAGCAAAAATATCCTCTGTCCTCAAGGAGCTCACAATCTAACAGGGAAACTGCTTGTAAATGGATAGATACATATAAGATGGGCATCTCAGAGGGGAGGGTATAAACAGATGGGAGGGTTGGGAAAGACCTCCTGCAGAAGGTAGGATTTGAGCTGAGTCCTGAAGAAGCCAGGGAAATTAAGTATCAGTGAGAAAGTAGAGTGGCCCAGGCATGGGGGGAGAGGAAGAACAGAAGGCCCAGACATCCAGTGAAAAGGTGTGGATGTGGCAGATGGAGATTTAAGCTTGAGAAACAGGAAGCCTGTGGAGCTTGATCAAAGCATTTGTGGAAGAGTTAAGTGTAAGAAGACTGGACGGCTAGAAAGGGACCAGATAAACTTTACTTCTACCACTCGTGTGTACTTCCAAAACAACAACATATGCATATTACTTTGTACCATAGAAATCTGTGTGAATCATTTCCACCTACTAGAATTAATGAAGTACATTAAGAGGAACATAATTTACAGGAAATAAGGAGGCAGTGCTCTTCCTGTACTCTAGCTTGGTTACAATATTGGGACCAGTTCTAGGCACCATCATGTAAGAGGAACATTCATAGTGGTGTAATGGTTGGAAAGCTGGCCTTGGGCCCTAAAGAGGAAAAGTCAGCATCCTGAACTTCAGAGAACATCCAAACAAATAAAATAGAAACAATACAAGCAGAGAAATAAAGACCAACAGACAGGTTCTTTTTTTTTTTTTTTGCTTTTTTTTTTAGAGGGGGGAAGGCAAGGCAATTGGGGTTAAGTGACTTGCCCAAGGTCACACCACAAGTAACTGTTAAGTGTCTGAGGTCAGATTTAAACTCAGGTCCTCCTGACTCCAGGGCCAGTGCTCTATTCACTTCCCCACCTAGCCTGCCCCCAGACAGGGGTTCTAATTGTCTGAGAAACTAGCACAGATCAACAGACAGATCCAACTATCTGACCAAGGCAATATATACATAGTTACCAGAGAGGGAAGCACCAACATCTGGTGTTACTCACAGGCTGAGTCTTGCTCTCCAGTGGGAGAGCAAAGCCAGGGAGCTCCTTAACAGCTACCCAAGAGTCTCAATGTGGTCAAATCATTGGAACAATTCCAATGAGTGAGCCCCAAAGCAAAATGCTAACCTCAGAGTATATATATCCTTTTTAGAGCCAGAGGGCATCACAGCCCTGAGACTCAGTGCCTAATTAGGAATTAACAAAAGATGTGAAAGCCTTCCTACAAGCAAGGCCCCCTAAGCAAGCTTCCTTGAATTGGCTCCAGTGAGGCCTAGTCATGGGTGGGGAAGATCATATATCCCATTAACATTACAACTACCAAACTCCACACAGGGTAGTAGGAAGGATGAGGGTGGAGAAGTACTACGGGAGCTAATGTGCATTCCTTCCCTGAGCTTTGCCCCAGGAGGGTAGAAGGGCCTGACCTTTGGATGGAGATATAAGAAAGAAGGGTCTTTACCACCTACCTCTCAAGCAGAGAGCCAGACACCAAACTGTCACTGTACCATGAGGATGATTTCCTGTGCTCGGTCCTAGGATAGAGGGTACAGGGGGCACACACCCAGGGCACAGACATGAAAGACAGAGACAACTATTGAAGTAGAAACGTTCAGTGAAGGGTGTTCTAGACAAAGCAAATGCCTTAAAGGACAGGAGGAAAGGGGCTTGGGCTTGTCCCACTGGAGAGCAAGACAGCCTGTGAGCAAGTTTCATCGCTGATGAGGCTGATGAGTTGGCACAAAATTTTCCCCCCAGGGAATCTTCAGTTTCCTGAATTTGAAAAAAGTATCCTCTTGAGAGGTTTTCCAGTTTTTATTCCCATGGGCCTTGCAGGCTGTTCAGTCAAGGGATCTCTCTCCCGAAGCTAGCCTGAGTCTGCTGGAGGGAAGCCCACCTCCCCTCCCTTTCTCCTTGACTGTCTCTGGTTCTTCTGGCCTCTCATAATTTTCCCCATATTTTCCTTAATCAGCATTTCTTATTATTACCATAATTCTGTCTCAAAAAAAGAGAAAGAAACAGTTTAGTTTTTTGTTCCTCTTCTTTTCCTTGAAAGAATTCCCCTGGCCTGATGTGAGCCAGGGTCAATCTTCAAGTGTCTCTCCTGATTCAAGGAGGAGAAAAGCTGAGGTTCTGGGTCTACATGTTCCATATATTCTTTTTTTCTAAAATTAAATATTTTATTAGAAATTGAGAATTAAACATCAGTACAAACAACCACACTTAATAAGTATTTACATGTTTAAATAAATTAATTTTAATGCAGCAAGCACCATCAAACTTTTTTATTTTTTCCCCATCAGGATTCTCTGTTCATTTTCATTCATGGCTCATAGGATCAGAATTAGTGTGTATCCCATGATTCTAGTTCTGAGTTTTTGGTTTTGTTTTTTGCTTTGCATTATTTAATAAAAAAATCTCTCTAGATCTGTTTATACTACTTATTCTTGTACATTTTAATTGCTTATTACATTAAACTTTATAGTATTCCATCATGTTAATGTATCACAATTTATTAAGCTAGTTCTCTGTTATGTGACATGAAGGTTGCTTCTGGTTTTTTTTATTCGTTTTGTTTTGTTTTTGCAATTACAGATGATCCTGCTATGAACTACACTCATAAGTAATTTTTTTCTTTTTAGTTGCTTTTTTGGTATATTCTTTGGATCATTGCCATTTTCCAGTGATTCCCTCCCTCTCTTGCCTCTCTTGCTCTCCATAACCACACACAATAGAATCTTTCCTTACAACAACTAGATATACTCATACTCTTATAGATTGTTAAATTGTCTGAACTAGAAAAGTACTTTGAAGAACATCTTATTTGGTAGATGAGGAAGCAGAGGTGCAGGCAGAAGTGACCTGCTCAGGATCACACAGGTAGTGACAGTTTTGGCCCAAAGAACAGGTTAAGAAAACCTCTATCAATCAGATTAGGAGCCCAGTGGGTCAGGCCAAAATATCCAGGGCTCAAGCTAGGACTGCTCCCTCCATAACCTTCTTTCCCCAAAGGCAAAGTGGGCTGCCCTTCTACTCCTGGGCCTTGGAACCTTGTATCATTGTCCTCTAGAATAATTTTGGGAAGTAAAGATTGATCTGGGCCCAGGAGTCCATGATTTATAAGTAATGTTGGGATGGGGAGATCCTTTCTCCCAGGTCTCGCAGTTCAGAGATGGGCCCCAGCTCTAGCAGAGGAAGAGAAGGGTGGAGATAGGGGAAGGAAGTCTGCCACACCTGTCACTTCACAGAACAGTTTTGCCACAATCTTTTGGAGGAAGTGTGTGATATGTTGGGTTAGCCCTGTACTCAGGGCTATATGGCAGTCTAGTTGCACATAACAAAAGCAGAGATAGAAAGACAAGGCAAGAGGGAAGTAAAAATTCTGATAAAGGAACAAAGAACTCAGGTTTAAAATGGTTATGAGATTGCTGGACTTCACACTAGGCAAAACCCATAAGAAAGCTCAGACCAGAGGGAGGAGCTATAGGGATAACTTACATTTTCATGTTGCTAAATCAGTTTAAATCCATTGTCTCACAAATACCCCATGAGATAGGTAGTATAAGTAATATTATGCCCATTTCACAGATGATGAAAAGAAAAGTTAGTGAAATTGATTTGCCCATGGTTACACAACTAAACAGGACTTCAGCCTAGTTCTGTTTCTGGGTCTAATGCTGTCTCCACCATTCATGGTCAACAAACATAGATTACTATATAGAAAAGTAGATAGAGAGCACAGAAGTACCATTCTACCATATCTCAGAGCATCTCCCAAATGGACTAACATTTATGGTACACGACTGCTTACAAAATGCTTTCTCATTTCATGGCAGGATTATATGTAATAGTAAAAACTAGGAAGCAGCCACAATAGGGAAATGTTTAATGATGGCACATTAATGTAATGGAATTTTTGTTGCCATTCAGTTGTCTCAGTCAACGTCCAACTCTTAGTGACCCCATCTAGGGTTTTCTTGGCAAAGGTACTGGAGCAGTTCATCATTTCCTTCTCCAGCTCTTTTTACAGATGAGGAAACTGAGGCAAACAGAACTAAATGACTTGCCAAGAATCACACAGCTAGTAAACATCTGAGACCAAATTTGAACTCACAAAGATGCATCTTCCTGACTCCAGGCCTGGTGCTGTATCCACTGTGACACCTAGCTGACCCGTGGGATGGGAATACTGTGATGCAATTAAGATCAACAAGTAGGGGAAATACAAAGAAATTTGAGAAGACCTTTATAAACATGCCAAGGGGAAAAAAAAGCAGAACCCAAAGACTAGAGTACACACTAGCTACAATTATAGGAAGAATAATAAATGGGGAGGGAAGAATCTGATGAGGACTTATGGCAAGGGATTTTAAACCTTTTTTGTGTCATGGACCCTCTTGGCAGTTTGTTGAATCCTTATCAGAATAATGTTTTTAAATAGTAGAAGAAAATCTAAATTTCAATTAGAGATTAGTGAAAATAAAGATACAATTTTTATATTTTTTAAATTTAAATTTTAATATTTTTAATATAAACCCATGGGCTAATAACCCTTGATTTAGAGGACTGTCTTTCTGAACTTAAGTAATTAAAATGCAAATAATTCCTAAGTCAGTTTAGTTACTTGTACTGATGGTCAGTCAAAAAATTCAAGCCATCAGAAACAAAGTGCTTTCCACACAACATACCTGTGAAGTATGGTCATGTAAATGCTATTGTCAGTTCAATGTGGCATACATTGATTAAACATTTGCAACTTGCAAGGCCTTGTGCTAGGTATTGGGAGAATGGAGATGGACCACAACACAGCTGCTTCCCTCAAAAAAGGAAGAAAAGGCAAGTATGCCAATAAAGATGCTAAATGTGATCAGGATGAAGGGCAAAGAGCTATGAGAAATGTGAGGATGTTATTTGATCATCTGAGCAATGTGAGGAAGAAACTGAATGAGAATCAGAGGACTTGGACTCAAATGACAGGTCGAATTTGCCATTTATCTCTTTGGGCCTCTACTTCCTCATTGAACTAGATCCTGATAATATAGCTGAATATCTAGGATCCTTGAAACAAGCTTGTGAATTAGGGAGTTTAGGCATTATTATCTCATTTGCAAATGAGGAAACTGGGTCTCAAGAAGGGGAAGTTAGTAAATCGAGTTCTAGTTTTTCTGGGTCCAAATACACTGGGGTGTTTTCTCCCTATTATACCATAGCACAAAGGTTTCATAGAAAAGATGGATGGCATCAGAGAAGAATTATGGTAGGTGAAAATGTAGAGGAAGTGTGTTCCAGAAATATGGGAGTACAGATGGTCAAAGGTAGAAGAAATGATGAGACTGGGGAATCTAGTTTGGCTAGAAAGTAGGGAGTATAAAGAACATGAATATGAAATAAGGCTGGAAAGGTAGGTTGGGGCCAGATTGTGGAGGGCCTTAAATACCAGGGTGAGGAATTTGTATTTAGAGATACAGTGAGGAGCCACTGAAAGTTTTTGAGCAGAGGAATAACATGACCAGATTTGCATATTAGGAAGATGATTTTGCCTGTTTTGTGGAGGATAATTTAAAGAGAGGGGAGTATGCAACAGGAGATGCTAGAGACATATCCATCAGGAAGTTAGAAATGAGATTAAAGCTCTCAGAAGAGGTTGGTGGTTATTTGCATAGAAGTGATCTCTGGAGTCGTAGGAACAAGACCACCAAGTAAGAGTATAAAGAGAAGCAGGCCAGGAATGAGCCTTGGGGGAAGCCCATGGTTAAAGAGACCTAGAAGAAGTGGTCAGACAGGTAGGAGAAAATACTAGGCCAGAACTGCATCACCTGCACGAAAAGAGGAGAAAATATCAGGATGAAGGGTATAGTCAACAATGGCAAAGACAAAGAAAAGTCAAGAAGAATAAGAAATGAGAAAAAGACAGTTAAGATATTCTTGGTAGTCATCTTGACAAGGTAGCTGCCTAACCAGAGGCACACTGCCCAGCTCCTCCATATCACCTCCAACAAAACGCTGACATTTACACCAGACTGAATAATGGTAAAGAAATACAATGAGAAGGTAGAGTAAGTAAATTCTTTTACCCCAGGACTGCCCCAGTGAGCCAGCAACCCATAAGCAATAAGAAAGAGTCCCCTCTACCACCAAGCAAGAAGAGCACCAGAATGACTAGAGATGAGACCTGGGTAGTGTCCCTCCATCTGTACTAACAGGGAACAAGAGCAGAGGGTTTCCCTGATAAAATGCCAAGGTTATTATAAAGTCCTAGGGTAGGGACTTTGGCAGCCCTGAGGAATAGCAGTAGGCAGCAGCCAGCTCAGTGATGCAATGCTCAGACCAAGACAACCCAGGTCCAGGGATTCTCAGGTCCCTAACACTCTGTTCTGAGGCCCCAGAGAAAGCCCTGAAGATCTGGCATTCTAAGCTCAAAGATTCAGGAGAAACTAACCCTAGGAAATAGAAGTGAGCTCAAGAATCCAGGGGACTGTAGTGCCTGTACAATATTTACAGCACCCACAATCACGATAAAGACCGTGACTATAAATATGGCATGACATTCAATTGCAAAATATACCAGATTCTCCAGGTAGAGGACAGAACTGAAGCATTTATTTACACACCAGAAAACCCAATCCCAAAACCAGTAAGTCTGTCCATCATAGTACCAAGGATATTCAGAAGCCATAACACTGAGAGCCACAGCATCCTTCAGCTTTCCCACAAACCAATACAAGATCAATATCTACTCACAAGCCTTTCCAACTCCTTGCCTGAGCGACCTCTCTCCCCCATCATCTTGCTAGCTTTGACCAGCTATCTGTGGGCTCTGCTTCCCTTCAGCAAACTCCTCCCACCACAGGCTCCATGTGATTACATTCAGCCTATTAGGGGCAGAGTTTACTTTCAAAGCAGAGGAGGTCTTCCGACTCCCCCCTAGGCCTATTAAGGGCCAGGGAAGATCTTCAAATTCCCATTCTCATTACAGGAACCCAGGGCAGGAACAAGCAGGACCAACCAGCCAGCCCAAAGGAGGGTTGAACACACATACATACACACAAAGACTTGGGTGTACAAATACATCAAACTCAACAAGGAAAGGAAGAATAGGTGGGGAGGGGGGCAGGAGTTAAAGAGGGAAAATAAAACCAGGGAGGAAATTGTCACAAGTAAAACAAACTTTGTGATCCTGAGGAGAAGATTCAAAGAAGTGGCTTAAAGGATGGAGCAAAGAACTAGAATTCAAGGACATGTCTTTGCTCCTTAGACATTTGGGGAATGGCTTAACAAAATGTGGTAGGTGAATGTGATGGAATAAGAAATGACAAAAAGACAGTTTCAAAGACTCTGAGTAGCATGAATACAGAGTGAAGTGAGTAGGACCAAAGAACAATTTATCCAAGGATGATATCGTAAAGAAGAACAGCCTTGAGGGGCCGCTACGGGGTGCAGTGAATAGAGCACCAGCCCTAGAGTCAGGAGGACCTGAGTTCATATCCGGCCTCAGATACTTAACACAAAAGTAGCCGTGTGACCTTGGACAAGTCACTTAACCCCAACTGCCCTGCCTTCCCCCTCCAAAAAGTAAAAAACAAACAAAAAAAGAAAAACAGCCTTGAAAGACTTAAAGAACTTTGATCAAAGCATTGACCAATCACATCTCCGGAGGGCCCATGATGAAGCATTTTGCCTACCTCCTCACAGAGGTAGATAGAAATATCTTTGAGTTTATCCACTTTCGAATTGTGTCCAGGCTCCTTTAAAAGAGTTGAAGTGAAGGATTCGTGATGGGGAAGGAGACATGCATTTTTGACCATGGCCACTGTGTAGAAATGTTTTGCTTAACCAGGCTCATTTTCCACAAGGGCTTTTTCTCCCTTCTCCTCAGATCATTTCAGAGGAGGTGAGGGAGTTGGGGGCCTGTCAGTAGTGATGTCAAAGGGAAAATAGGAACACAACAAAATAATTTTAAAATTAAACAAAAATAGTGATGTCAAAAAAAAAAAAAAGACCACCATTGAAATGTTTCCAAAAATGTGCAGAAGAAAACAGAAAGTTCAGAAGGAAGCACAAAAACAGGAGTTTTCAAAATAGCATTTGAAATTTGTTATATGCTTTGAAAAGAAAAGCAAATGGTATGAAGTGGAGATTTTTAGTTTCATGTGGAATTAATTCTCTTTTTGCCTTGTATGTGTATATAGATGCTTTTTTGGTGTTTAAATTTTAAAAATAAAATTTGAAAGAAAAAATGTCATTGGTGACCTTGGGAAAGCATGTTCAATAAAATCCAGGAAGGGATAGAAGTCAGAGTGTAAGGGTTCAACGAATGAGGAAGTGGAAGTAAAGAGCTTAGATTACTCATTTTATAAAACCTTAAACCCAATTAACTCTGAAGTTCATAAATGGGACCATAATAGGTCCCTGCCCAAGCTCCACTAACTGTATTTTGGCTGTATTTTGGGCCCTCCTGGCTTAGAGTGAATGTCAGTGGTAACTATTTCTCTTTGAAAAAGCAACCCTCAGGGTCTTACCCTCCCAGCTTGATTTTTTTTTTCTAATTAAAGGGGCCATCCCTTGACTCACTTATTTTTTTTTTTATTTTGGAGGGGGAAGGCAGGGCAATTGGGGTTAAGTGACTTGCCCAAGGTCACACAGCTAGTAAGTGTTAAGTGTCTGAGGTCAGATTTTAACTCCGGTCCTCCTGACTCCAGGGCCAGTGCTCTATTCAACTGCACCATCTAGCTGTCACTGGATCCAGATGGCTCTGGAGGAGAAAGTGAGGCTGGTGACCTGGCACAGCCCTCCCTCACTCAAATCAAAGTCAACTGCAAGTCATGTCATCATTTCCCTGATGCCATGACCCTCTTCAAAAGTGAAGGACAAACAGAGCAGTAAGTAGGGAGAGACATAGGACAAAAGCCTAAGAGAGTAACAGGGCCAAGGAAAGACTTTTTTTTTGACATTATGAATGAATGAAAAGCATTTATTAAACATTTGTTATTATGTGGTAAGCAATGATCTTCATGAAAACACGGCCTTCTACGACTAATTTGAAGAACAACTCTCATTTGTGTTTATGAGTATGTTCTAGTAAATTTGTTCAAAACCAGTCTCATACATTTTATAGGAACTAATTTTGCCCTGCACCATTTGCAGACCAAAGAGGAAGAATCAATAAAAAGGAAGAAAGTCAAGAGCCCTGAAAATGTAGGAATGGTGGAGAAAGATCAATGAAGGGCTACATGGAAGGATTAGCCTTGGCCTAGAAGAGGGCTACTTTATCTTTGAGATCACAGAGAAGATAAAAAGAATAATAACTACAGTGATCACAGCTGATATTTATACAGGCTTTAACGTTTGCAGGAGACTTTACACATAGTATTCTCGTTGTGATGTAGGAGGAGAGAAGATGAGGGAACTCAAAACAGATTACCTTAATTTTCTGAGTATTGTAGGCAGTGAGGTATCTGCTTAAAATATGTTTGGGGTCAAGTTGAGAGTAGAGGTTCGACATAGCTTCGTCAGGAAGATGCTCTGGAGCTGTAGTGGAGAAGGTAAATAGTGGCAGTGACTCAGTTCAAGAATATCTTGAGGACAAAAAAATGCAGTGGCGGAGGAGAGCGAATTATTAAAGTCCTCAACTCTAACGTAAAAACTGAGAAGAAGGAAGTGAAGACAGAACGGGAATTCTGCACTAAGAAATCCGGGGTGAATTGTATACAAGAGGTTAATACAAAGGCAAACAGGAGGTTCAGAAACAGTGAATGAGCACACAGAAGAAACAAAAGATTTATAGTAACATTTCTATAGCACTTTAAGTTTGCAAAGCACTTTATATACATTATCTCATTCAATCTTCACAGCTCTGAAAAGCAATGCTATTATTATATCCATTTACAGATCAAGAAACCAAGGCTCAGAGAATTACCCATGGTCCTACACTCAAAATCCAAAGTTCTTTCTGCTGTGCCACTCTGCCTTTCAGTGTAATGTGATTATGGTCATATAACTAGTAAATGAAATAACCTGGGTTTTCCATCTCCTCATTCAATACTCTTACTATTCTGAAATGCAGAAATGAATCACCACTCCCAGTGTTCGGTCCTAGCCAAGCCCTTTATTTTGCTTCTGGATCCCATGCTGACTGAACCCTTCTGATAAGGTCTTTAAGACTTCTGAACTAAACCTTTTACATGAAAACAATCCATTATGAATCTGGATGATTAAATTCCACAGATAAACCAAAACATTTTTATCCTATTCTACAGAAGCAACTATAATATAATGAAAAGAACACTAGAGGACAGAATTTGTGTATTGTCTGCAGCATTTACTAGTTGTGTTAGTCAAGTTGGGAAAGTCAGCCTGGTGCTGTGGGAAGAACACTACATTTGGTTCCTCAAAGAGATCAAAGGAACCATATGTACAAAATATTTATTGCAGCAGTTTTTGTGGCAGCAGAGAATTGGAAATTGAGGGCATGCTTATCAGTTGGGGAATGGATGAACAAATTGTGGCAGATTATGATGGAGTACTACTATGTTATAAGAAATTACGAGGGGAGTGCTTTCAGAAAAACGTGGCAAGACCTATCTGAACTGAAGCAAAGTAAAGTGAGTGTGCACAGTAACTGAAAAGTTGCAATGATGATCAGCTTTGGCTACTCTGATCAAGATAGTGCCAAAAGACTCATGATGAAAAAATGCTTGAAGTATAATTTTCTCATTTTCTTTTTTTACAACATGGCAGCTAGGTGGTGCAATGGATAGAGTGTATAGCCTGAAAACAAAACTTGTCTTCCTGAGTTCAAATGTGACCTCAAACATTTAGTAGCTGACCCCAGGCAAGTCACTTAACCCTATTTGCCTCAGTTTCCTCATTTGTAAAATGAGCTGGAGAAGGAAATGGCAGGCCACTCTAATATCTTTGCCAAGGAAACCCTAAATGGAGTGACAGAGTCAGACATGAGCTGAATACGAATAATATGGAAATAGGTTTTGCATGATTTCACATGATATCAAAATTGATATCATATTGTTTACTTTCTCCCTGAGCGGGGGAGGGAGAGAATCTAGAACTCAAAATTTAGAAAGGAAAGAAAGAAAAAAGCAACGAACACTAGATTATACATTGTATGACATGATTCAATTTCCAACTTTGCTACTTACTGCCTGTGTGACCTTGCATAAATAACAACCCTTGGGCCTCAGTTTCCTCCTCTGTAAAAGAAGGGGTTTAAATTAGATCCTCACTAAAGTCTCTTCTAGCTCTAAATTGACAATCTTATGATCTTTGAAGTGAGTAAGTAAGCGTAAGTTATTTTTATTTTCCCACTCAGCTGATGACCAGAGTCACTTCCATAGAGTTTATGAAGACTTAAGAGCTAATAAATGTCTCCAAGGGGAAGAAAGTGAAACTAAGCAAGAGTGAATCAAGCAATGGGAATTCATTAAGTGGATTCTCATCCCCTGAACAATGGAGAATGGTCTGTAAAAATGGAAAGTTCACAATGAAATGGAGTGGAATTCTTTCACAATGAAGAAAGATCGAAGTCAACCTGTCATTTCTCCTTTATTTTTTAAAATTTTTGTTGATGTCTTTTGTTTTTATATCACCTGCATTTCTATACAGATCCCTTGCCTTTCCCCTATCCAGGGAGCCATTCTTCATAACAAAGAATAAAAAAGAGACTTCCAAAAGAACCCAAAAGCCACTGAGCCCTTCAGTGTATGCAAAGTTCTCTTCCCATATTCCTCCATCTCTTCAAATGAAGGGACAGGTACGTTTTCCTGTCCCTTTTTAGAGGTCAAGCTGAGTTGTGATAATTATAATTAGACAGCAGTCAGTTTCTTTGTTATTGTTGTCAATTTTTCATTCACATTTTTATAATAGTCATTGTGTATATTGTTTTCCTGGTTCTGTTTACTTTACTTTCATCAATCCATAGAAGTCTTCCCATACTTCTCTGTATTCTTTTACTGGGTTGTTTCTCATAGCACAGCAATATTCTATTATATCCATGAACTACAATTTGTATAGCCATTCCTCAGCCATCCACTTTGTTTCCAGTTCTTTGCCACTTCAAAAAGTTGTGCTATAAATAGTTTGGTATATTTAGGACCCTCCTTTCTACTTTTAACACCTTTGCATATATATGCCTAGCAGTGGAATCTCAGGCTCTAGGGCATGGACATCTTGGACACTTTCTTAGGACAATTTCAAATCATTTTCCAGAACAGAACAATTGACAGCCCCCTCCCTCACTCCCATTCCCACCAGCAGTATCTTTCATTCCACAATCTTTGCAACCTTGACTATTCCCACTTTTGATATCTTTGCCAACTTAGTAGATGTGAGTTGCTTTGATTTACATTATGATTTAAGTTAAATTAAATTAAATTAAAATTAAATTAAATTAATTTTCATTAAATTTTTATTTGCATTATGTAACATTAATGATTTTGAGCAATTTTTCATATGCTTGTTAACAGGTTGCAGTTCTTCTTTTAGGATCCTTTGGCCACTAATTCCTTTGGGGAATGAATGGTTCATGGCGTTATATGTTTGTGTTAATTCCCCAGATATCAGATATCAGACCCCAGTCAGATATTGGATGTAAAATTTTTCCCCATTTGATAGCTTCTCTTTCAGTCTAGTTTCATTAATTTTGATCATGCAAAAGTTCTCAACTCTTTTAAAGGCACCCCAAACTGGATAATCTAAAAACTGTTTCTAGCTGGTTTTGAAATGTGTCATGTGATGGAGAAACAGCCTGTCTACCTTGCCGATTCCATTGAATTCAGGTACACGCTGGATTCCTGTGGATAGCACAGCAGGTGCAGTGAAGTGTGGATAGGAACAGAAGGAAATCTAGCTGGGCAGGGGTCACTCATCATCCATTTGGCTTACAATTAAGTGACAGGAAGAAACATTAAAGCATGTCACATTTTTCCAGGTGCTGCAGAAACTGGGGAAAATACCAGAAACCAAAGATGAACGCTTTGAACAGGCTGCTCAGAACTTCTACCAGCAGCAGGTGAGTGATGGTCAGAGGAGGAAGAGGGTCACATAGCAGGTAGGAATCCTGGGTGAAGAAGAACAGCTCCTGTTGCCACAAACCAGGGATCATGCCTACCAAGACTTCCTCATCCCCAGGGGAGGGGGCTCTCTGGTGACTCTCTGCCTCCCGCGGAAGCAAGAGGAACCAGTTAGCCAACAAGTACTTGAGTGCCCCTGATGCGCCAGGCACTGTCTTGGGTGTTAGGGATTCACGTACAAAGAATGAAATAATCCAGGCTCCTTAGGGGCATGTTCTAATATTCTGAGCTGTGGGTCATCTAGTCCAGCTCCCTTCTTTTATGGACATGGAAACTGAGGTCCAGAGACAGCATATGACTGGTCTAGGGTCACAGAGGTTGTGAGTGCTCCAGCCCCACTGATGAGCACAGCGGGTAAGAGCTCCAGGGCTACTCCTAACTGTGTGACCCTGGGTAAGTCATTTAATCTCTCTGTGCCGTCATTTCTTCATCTGTAAAATGGGGATAAGAATAACACCTACCTCCCGGGGTTGTTGTGAGGCTCAGATGAGAGATATTTGTAAAGAGCTGCTCAGCTATGACTATTATTGCTCTTTCCATTACCACAACATGTCCTAGGGGTAGGTTCACTGTCCTTTTCTCACTAAGGAGCTCCAAGTCTCCCCACCTCCCTGCGCCATCCATCCCATCCACATTCTGTCTGGGCCCTAGGCAAAATGGTTGTGAGTGCCAGCCACCTCCTTTTTTAACTCCTTTCCTCTCTCTCCTAATTCACGACTTTCTAGCTGTCTTCAGGCTGTCCAAACAGAGGCCAACCCAAGCCCTCTCTCTCTGGAAGTGCCCTCTTTCACCAAACTAACAAACCCTCCTCTTCTCAATTCTGCCTTCTTTGGAGCCTCACTTAAGGTATAGGTGTTAGTGGGGAAGTAATTCAGATCTTACTGTGAATGACTGATAGACTTAATAATAAATACTACCCCTGCCCCAGGGATATTCACATTTTAAATGAGGTGCTTGTAACTGGATTCTTGCCAAGTAAGTATTTTGCTGAGTACCACTAAATGAGCCCAGAAGTATTTTGGGTTTTTTATTTACTTGATTAAAGTTTTTTCAATTAATAAAAATCCATTTTCTCTCCCAATCTCACCTTCCCCTGCCCCCATTGGAAAAGGAAAAAAGAAAAAACAAAACCCTTGTGACAAATAGGCGTAGTCAAGCAAAACAAATTCTGACAATCGCCATGTCCAAAAAATATGTCTCATTTTGCAGCTTGGGGTCCCTCACTTCTCTGTCAGTTATGGGTAGCATGTTTTATCATTAGATCTCAATCATGGTTGTTCCATTGCATTGATTAAAATTAAGCCTTTGAAAATCACTTAACTTTACAATGTTATTGTAAAATAGGAGTTCTGCTCTGGATCAGTTCATATAAGTCTTTCAGGTTTCTCTGAACCTATTCCTTCATCATTTCTTAGAGCACATAATATTCCGTTACATTCATATATCATAATTTGTTCAACCATTCCCCAACTAATGGACATTCCCCTCAGTTTCCCTTTTGCCACCACAAAAAGAATACACATCCACATACGTACATACACATATATGTATATATGCACATATACATTTGAGAGTGAAAGATACATACATGTGTCGTTTTCCTCTTTGATTTCTTTGGGGTAAAGGCCTAGCAGTGGCACTGCTATCTAAAAAGTTCAATTAACTTTTGAGAAATAATTACAAATTGCTTCCCAGAATGGCTGGACCAGTTAATGGCTACAGAAGGTATATTTCCTTAAATGCTGAAAAATCCCATCATAGTTATAACTACAACAAATATAAGCAATGAAAATTAACATCTACCACGTGTCCTGCCCCCATATATAATTACAACTAATCTCAGAAATGTGAAAAGTATCTCAGTTGAGGTTTCAACTCCTAAATCCAAGTCTCACTATCCCACTCACTACTCTGGTTCTTCAAAATTTTTTCATTCTTCCTCAAACTTCCTACATCCCCCAACTCTTTCAGCTGAGAACCTTCTTGCTTCATATTTTATTGAAAAAATCAAAACCATTCCCAGAAGGTTCCCTTTTCTCATTTCCTCTTCATCTGACATCACCCAGATGCTTTCTGCCACCATGTCTTCCTCCTCTGTCTCACATGAAGAGGTTGCCTTTCTCCATACTACAGCAAGACCCTCCACATGCACAAATTCACCTCATCTTCTCCAGGAGATTATCCCTTCTACCATTCCTACTCTCTCACTTTTCTTCAATCTCTCCCTGTCTACTGGTTGCTTCCATATTGCCTGTAAACATATCCATGTCTCCGCCATCCTAAACAAATCTTCACTTGATCCATCCATCCCAGCTAGCTCTCTTTCCATACCTCTCCTCTCTTTAGTGGTTAAACTCCTTGAGAAGGTTGACTACAGTAGATATCTTTCCCGTCTGACTTCTGATTCAACTGAAACTTCTCTGTACAAAGTTGCTAATGATCTCTTAGCTGCCAAATCCACTAGCCTTTTTTTCAGTTCTCTTCCTTCTTGTCCTCTATGCAGACTTTGACACTATTAATCACTCTCTTCTCTTCTTCTCTCTAGGTTTTTGGGACACCACTCTCTTTTGGTTTTCTTCCTATCTAATCTAAACTGCTCCTTCTTAGTCTCCATTATTGGATCTTCATCCAGTTCAGGACCAATAATCATGGGCGTCCCTGTCCTAGACCGTCTTTTTATTTCCCCCTATTCTCCTTCACTTCACCATCTTCTCAGTTCTCATGGATTCGATTGTCGTCTTTACCCTGGATGATTCCCAGATCTACTTATTCAGCCCTAAGTTCTCTGCAAGACTTAAGTCTCACATCTCCAACTGCCTAGTTAACATTTTGAACTGGATGTCCTATAGACATAGTGCCACTGCTTTGGTGCAGGCCCTTACCTCATACCCGGACTATTGCAAATGTCTACAATTCCATTCTGCATTCAGCTATTAAAGTGATCTGGCAGGTCTGACCATGTTACTGCCTTATTCAGTCAGTTCCAGTGGTTCCCTGTCACCTGCAGGACCAAATATAAAATCCTCTGTTTGGTATTCAAAGACTTTTATAACCTCCCACCAGCACCTTTCTAGTCTTCTTTTCTCTTACATCCCACCATCTACTCTGGTATCCAGTGACATTGGCCTCCTTAATACTCCTGCAACAAGATAGTCTACCTTCCCACTCCAGGCATTTTCTCTTGGCTGAGCCCATGCCTCCATTGCCCCCTCTTTGCCATCTCTTGGCTTCCTTTGACTTCCTTCAAATCCCAGCTAAAACCCTACCTTCTACAGAAGACTTTTCCTGATCCTGCTTAATTCCAGTGTCTTCCCTCTGTTGATCATTTCTAATTTATAGCTTGTTTCTACTTTATTGTTTGTATGTCGCCTCCCCCATTAGATTGTGAGCTCCTTGAGGACAAGGACAGTCTTTTGACTTTCTTAACTGACTCCCCTAAGGCTGAACAGCTTCTCTACCAGAATTTCAGTCATTTGAGATTCATACCTACTGTGAAGGTTTAGCCTATTAGTCATTCACACCAAAGTCTGAATTGTTTTTTATTTGCTAATACTCAGACTCTCAGGAATAGTGTTGAGGTTTAAGGTTTCAATTGGGGGTACTCAAAACCCCAAAATATCAACATGCCAGATCCTGTTGAATGAATTCAACTCGTCTCTCTCAGCCAAAGCAAAACAAAGTTTATTAAAGATTCGCCTTAATAGGTAGACTCTTAAGGAGCCTAAGTATATGCAAAGGTTGTATTGACAAGCTGGCCAGAATAGTCTGACACAGGATGAGTCTGGTCTAGATTGAATTCTGAGCCCCTTCATGGAGGGAAGATGCATTTTCTATACAGAAAGATTGTGAGAGAAATCTAGAGGTGGTCTAGAGGAGGAGTTTGGAGAGGGTCTTGTGAGGAGTCAAATGAGGTCAGATCAGTAATGGGATTAAGGGTGGGAAGTAGCTGAAGGCTACCTGGAGATGACAGACAATGGAGCTAGGCTAGGTTAAGGGTAACATATCTGGTATAGATATTTTGATAGGATCAAGGGTGGGGAGGAGCTGGACAGTGGAGGACTAGGCTAGTTAGAGATTTGGGCCTAGAGATAATAAAAGATTTACGGCCTCCAGCAAATGCCTCATCAAGTGGGAAAATTCAGCCAGAGTTCAAGGGGTTTCCTGGAGCCTGTACCCCATCAGTGGGAAATCTCAGACACTGAGAAGAGGAATTCTGGCTAGGGAAAAAGGAAGAAGAGCCCTTTGCTGAAGCGAGTACCCACAGACATCTGCGGTGCTTCTGTCATCATCCAGGTCTTTATCACTTCAAACTTTCCCTCTTGATTAACTCCTTATCTCCTTTTGAATGGTGGACTTTGAGTCAGAGGATGACCCATCTCTGCCTTACTCTCTTTGAGCCAACCATTTCTCTAGGCCTCAGCTTCCTCATCTGTCAAGTGAAAAGATGGGACTGAACCTGGAGTTTCTGTCCTAGGGTCTTTGAACTTATTTCTTTAAAGTATTTTGATAAATATATTTATATATTCAGCCCTAAGTTCTCTGCAAGTCTCATATCTCCAACTGCCTAGTTAACATCTTGAACTGGATGTCCTATAGACATCTTATATTCAGCATATCCAACATTAAACTCATTATCTTTTCATCAGAACCCTCCCCACTTCCCAAGCTTCCCTGTTATTGCTGAGAGTACCAGCATCCTCCCATCACCTAGTCTAGGGGTCATTTATAATCCTATGTATAATAAAATATGTAAAATAGATTATGCATTTAAAAATGCTATTCTGAAAAGCGCCCTCAGGCTTCACCAGATTGTTATGACAAATATGAGGTTAAGAACTTCTGACCTAGAGAATCTCTAAAGCAGTGATTCACAACCTATGGGTCATGACCCCTTTGGGGGTCAAACAACCCTTTCACAGGGTCGAACAACCCTTTCAGGGGTCACCTAAGACCATGGGAAAACACATATTTCGGATGGTCTTAGGAACTGAGACACTACTCCTCTATCAGGCTCCAGGCGGGTCCGCCCACATGCAGATACACCCACATATGAGTATTAAAGGATCGTGGCATTAGGAAGGTTGAGAACCACTGCTCTAAAGGATCTGTACAATCAGAAAAAAGTCTATCTTCTGTAACCTCTTACTTAAGTGCCATTTTAATCATGATAGCTATGACAGCTTCCTGATTGCCTAATTATTCCCTAATTCCCTAAATATTCCCTAAAATCTTCCTAATTTTTTAATGAAGAGCTATACTAATTAATTTTCAATATTGCTTAGAACAAAAAATTGAAAAAGGTCAAAATAAGGTCACCAAAACATTTGCATAACTGGAGAAGGGAAATTGTTAAGAAATCTCCCATCTAAAGAAGGGCCAAGCTAGTATATTAGTCATAGCAGTAACTTTTATGAAGCTTCATTTAATACAGTTGTTTAGCCAGAGCAGACAGTAGAGCTGCTTCTGACTCCAGCAAATTCACAAGTAGTTGCACTGTTTAGTAAGTTAGACCAAGCCTAATAAGCCTCTTCCCCACTCCTCCCAGAAATAGAGACATAAGAGTCCTTAGAAGGCCATTGAAGCCAATCCCTTCGTTTCATAGATGAGGAAACTGATCATAAGAAAGACTAGAGTGCCTAAAAGCACACAAGACAGTAAGGGCCTGAGGCAGGATTGTAACTCAGGTCTTCCAAGTCCCAGACTCCACCTGCTGTGCCACCTGGCTGCCTCCCTTCAGAGTTCCCACTGCACCACAGACCTATACGTTTTTCTAAACAGTTGGTTTGTTTATGTCTGGTTTCACTAGGTATATGTTTTCTGGAGTTGTGTCCCATCTCACCAAGCAAGTATCCCCAATCATACTGAAAGATCCCCAAAGGCAGGGATCCCAGGGTCTCTAGTTCCCTCCAAGCAACCTCTCCCCATAGTGTACAGACTTGTGCACATCGCATGGAAGCACTCAGCACCAAGGAAATGTGACTGGTTGGTTGACTGAAGGCTGGCCCTGTTTATATAAGGGGTGGGAAAAACTGACTCAAGCTTGGCCTTTGATGGGTGTGGAGCACTTGGCAAAACCTCAGAGATCAGAGATCACAGCATTTTAGAGCTGAATGGGATGTGAGATACAGATTGTCTAAACCCAAACCATTCCTTCTAAAAGATGAGGAAACAAGCCCAGAATGAGGCAGTGACTTTCTTGTGTCACACAGCTAGTTAGTATCTAACTCCCTCAGCCCAGAGCTCTTTCCATGAGAATCAGATCAGTGAGGCAAGAAGAAAGGAACTGGGAAATTCCTCTTCTGAAAATGGAAAAAAAAAAAAAGAGAGAAAAAGATAGGAGGCAAGTAACAAAATGTTTCCCCTCTTTCCCCATCTCCCTTGAAGACAGGTTTAAACTGAAGCACGAAGGAATGAGGTTAGACCTCAGGAGGGACTTTGTGATTGAAGTGATTATGAGATATAACTAAGAATCTCTTTTGATGGAGAGCCTGAGACTCCCTTCCTAGAGGATTCCCAATAGTTTGGGCTGGGTTAAGGAGATGAATTAAAGCATTTTCCTTTTTTATTTTTAATTTGTATTAATATCTTTTGTTTTACAAGATACTGTCAAAGTCTCAGTGTCTCTAACTCTGACCTAGACTTTGGGATATGCCTTTTCAGGGAGTTACACACTCCCACCCCACCACTGACATGGCCTTTCCTACCTTGTCTCAAGCCTATGTATGTTGAGACCTTGACTTTGTACTTGGTTAGCAATAAAAGCAATGTAATAAAAGTTCATGGTGCTCTGGACGCTGGATTTGAAGTTGGAAGGCCTGGGTTACATCTAGTCCCTTCTCTGCCATTTACCAGCTATGTGATTTTGGGCAAGTTGCTTTTATCTCTGAATCTTGGCTTCCTTGTTTGTACAATGGGATAATAATACCTGCTCTGCCCACCTTGATGTGAAGATCAAAGGAAATGATTTCTATCAAGTGCTATTGAAAACATCAGCTGTTATTATCCTCACTCTCCATCAGTGTTTTCTCCCATTCTTTCCTCTTATAACTTGGGTGCTGGAAAAGATACAGTGGGAGAAGGAAATGACATGCCTTTCAGTAGGAAAGTCTGCTGGGAAAAACTGAATGCAAACCCAGAGTCTGCAGCACCACAGATACAGGGTAGAGGAAGGCCACGCTGGATGGGGTTTAGGAAGAAGTCCTGAGATGAGGAGAGAAAGGGTGAAGATTCAGAGGAAGATTAGGGCCAGGTGCCTGTGGGAAATAAAGAACAGGTTTTCCTACATGGAATAGAGAATTTAATACAGGATTATATAAGGGCAGAAACTGGGTAAGGGAGTGGGCAGGGGGTGTGAGGAGAAAGGGAGGTCAGAACTAGTAGAGAGGCACTTCATAGGATCATAGGACTTTAGAGCTCGCAGCAGTCTTATAGGTTACTAGTACAGCTCTCTCACCCTTATTGTACGGATGAGGAAACAGAAGCCAGACTAAATAGAGAAAAGATAGCTCAGTGAGAGTCCTAGTAGCACCTTAATTTTGTTGTTGTTTAGTCATTTTTCAGTTGGCAAAGATATTGGAGTGGTTTGCCATTTCCTTCTCCAGTGCATTTTACAGATGAGAAAATTGAGGCAAACAGGTTAAGTGACTTGGCCAAGCTCACACAGCTAGAAAGTATCTGAGACAGGATTTGAATTCAAGTTTTTCAGACTCCAGACCCAGCGCTGTATTCACTGAGCCACTTAGATGCCCCTCCTTAATTTTTAAATGGGCCCAAAAGAAACATTTTTGGCAGAGGATAAGCTAATCTACATAGTACTCCGTGCTTCAAGGATCTATAATTTCATGGATGTGGACATTCCCTCCATCCAGCAGATCGCTTTAAAAACCTCCCCTCAAGAGATCATCCTCTGTCCCTCCTTCCCCTTTACAGTCAAAGTCCTAGAAAATATCTGCACCCATTGCCTCCACTTCCTTTCCTCTTCCTGTTCAGCCTTTACAATCTGACTTCTGACCTCATTGCTCACCTAAATCTGTTCTCTCCACAGTAAGTAGGTTATAGGTGATGATCTCTTAATGACCAGGCGTGATGGCCCTTTCCAGCTTCTTATCCTCTCACCCATCTGCTGCATTCGACACTGTCAACCACCTTCTCCTCTTAGATACTTTGTGCTGTTTGGATTTTCATGACCCTGTGGTCCTCTCACTTGTCTTCCCATTACATCTTAATCTCTTTTTCTGGATCATTATCCATAACACTCCCCCTAAATAACAGGTACCCCAAGACTCTGTCCTAGGCCCTCTTCTGATTTTTAATATCTCACATGGTGACCATGCCGGTTCACATGGGCTCAGTTATCTTTATACTGATAGCTTCCAGATCTATAGATCCAGCCCTGGTCTGCCTTCTGAGCTCCAGTCCACATCACCAGTTTCCTCTTGGACTTTCCAGACCTCTCAAACTCAGCATATCCAAAAGAGAACACGTTGTCTTTGCCCCCAAATTGGTACCACTTCTGAATGGCCCTGTTTCTGTCCAGCTCCCCACCATCCTTCTGTTCATCCAGATTTGCAGCCTCGGAGCCCTCCTCCCCAACCCTTCACTCTCAGCCCACATCTCCAGTCACTTTCCAAGTCTTGTCATGTTCACCTTCACAGCATTTCTTACATCTGTCTACCCCCCTAGTTCTGGTTGTCACCTCCTCTCTCTTGGACTATTGAAATAGCCTCTGAAGTGGCCTCCCTTCTTCCAGGTCCTTGTGTCTAAGTGATTGTCCTAAATGGCAGGTTTGTCAGTGTCATTCTCTCACTCAGTAAACTCCAGTGGCTCCCTGTTGTCTCAAGGATCACATAGAAACTCTTCTGTTTTATATTTAAAACCTTTTATAACCTGGCTTCTGCCCTTCCAATCTTCTATTACCCACCCTATTGTCCAGCCAAACTGGCTTTCTGGCACACAGCTCTTCATCTCAGGGCTTGGCACAGGTTCTTCTTTATACCATCCCTGCCTCTCCAAAGCTTAGCTCCAGCACTACTTTCCATATGAAGCTATGAGACTTGTATATTTCATATTTACATACTGTGGGGTCCTGATTGTGAAAGCCATAATACACATTAAGAAGTGAAAGACATAAACTTAAAAACTCTGTGAAAGGTGGAACCTGTAAAAAAAATCGTAATTAAGGCCCGGAGTCACAACTTAGATACTGTGACTGGTACATGACCAATATATGACTAGTACCCAACCTTGAGTGCCTGGGCATTTACTCAATAGCGTTGGGTAAATGAGTGGATGTCTGGGAACCAGGTTCAATGCTAAGTATAAACTAAAATGTTAGCCAAAACATTAACTAAGCAGAAAAACCCAAAATATCCACCAATCCACGGTGAAGCACCCTATGGCTCCTCCTCCCTTGGTCTGATTTCTATAATTTGCACAGGGATTTTGGGGGAGTCTTTGCAGAGATCTGCTGAATCATCTGGCTGCCACCTCAGATTGCAATTAAAGTCCTATAATCAATCTGGAGTTCCTTGACCTCTTTCTTTGGTATTGAACTTACCCCACAGTATGGGGGAGGTACAAAGTTCCCCAGCTAGGGGAATCCTTGACCTTATACACACACCCACACACACTCTAACAACAAAATACAGTATATATATCTCTCTGGATAGAGTGTAAGTTAGCTCCTCGAGGGGATAAGACTGTTCCAGTTTTATCTGTGTATCCCAGTACCTGTCATCATGCTTGACCCTTATAAATGTGTGGTTAATTGATTGATTACCACTCATCCACATTTTAATAGACACTTTCATGAATTACCATGACCAAAAACAATCATCATTTCGTGGCCGACATCTTGATGGTGAGCTTGAGCTTCTCTGAACTTAGGAAGGCTGTCCTTTGTGCCTCAGGTGACCGGGCTGCTGCCAGATCTGTACCTGAAGCCTTTTCGGCTAGATAGGACAGAAGAACCTTGTGTGTCTTCCATTAGCATAGACTCAAAAAATGGAAGACTGCCTCTGGGTTTACCATGAAGAAAATAGAACTTAGTGGAGGAATTTATGGAAATCATGTACAAATCCACTTGTAGCCATCAGGATTATCAATTGCTTAAGTAAATAATAAAAGAGATCCCAGCCAACAAAATGTCTTTTCTACTTTATTGCAGAGGCATCTTCTGCTTTTTGCTTTCCCTTCATCCTGAATAGTCTTTCCAGTCATTTAACCAAATTAACTTCTCTTTCCAGGCTGAAGGCCAAAGACTATACAAGGACTTGAAACATTTCCTTAGTGCTGTCAAAGGTATGTATCCTAATATCTATGATCCCAGAGGGCTCTGAGGTCTATACTAGAGAGCTGGAGGATGGGGTAGGTGCAGAAAGGAGAAAAAAGTACTTTGTGGGAGAAGAAACCACCAAGTCAAAAATTCTTTTGATTTATATAATGTTACCAAAAATCCTGCCTTCCTGTATCCTGTCTGCTTCCAGTATTTTCCCAGAGCCTAACTTCTTGAGATTTAGTTGGCTATGGTGGTTAGAATAATCTCACCGTAAACTCTAGGCAGTTTCTCTATGGGGCACATCCCAAAGCTATCTAAGTGTCTTCCCAGTTCACCTAAAGATGCTATGATTTGCATATCATTTGTACAATCAGTGGAATCAATGTTGGGGTGAAATCTCTTACAAAAACTGAGTTCTTTTCTTCTAGTGATGCATGAGAGCTCAATGAGACTGTCCCAGACTCTGCAGGAGATCTACAACTATGAGTGGAACGGCTACAAGGACCTGAAAGTCATTGCTGCGGTACAGAGGAAGACCTGGGGCCAGTGACAACCACCCCCATTTATGCAGCACCTACCCTGTGTAGAGTTGCCAGGCCAGGCACCGGGGGAATAGCAAGTTTGTAAAAGACATGGTCACAGTTCTTGCCTTCGTGGAGCTCACACCCAGCAGGGGAATGAGACGCAAAGAGAAATAATTATAATGCACCGTATCACATGATAAGTGTTTTGAAAGGTCCAGAAGAAAGGGCTAGATGAGGTCAGAGAGAAGAAAGGTCACTGCCAAACAGTGGGACCAGGGAAGAGATGGGTTTAAACGGTGACTGGGAAATCCCCAACGAAAGCCATTCCTCCCTCCTTGACATCCCTTTGCCAGTAGCTGCTCTCTTCTTCCTTTGTCCCACTGCTCTCCTCACTGGAAGTTTAGTCCAGGCTGGACCTTCTGGTCTCTTGCCAGTAAAAATGCCAGACTCAGTATAGATAAGAGGGGCAAAGCTGAAACTTTTTAGATAAAATGAGGAATTTAAAGGGTTATAATGCAAAGAGAGCTGGAATTAATGGGAGGACGTAGATAAGCAGGACTAGATGGTGGAGATCAAAACCATTGGAGGAGATGCTCACAGTCATGAGATCATAACTGCACTGAAGTTTTACACAGTTTTATCACCTATAGATGTCTGTTATCTGGACTCTTAATAGTCCTCACCAAAGCCCATCCTTTTCTTCTGCCTGAGTTCTTCTTTCAGAAAGCCTCCAAACACTAACCTCATCTGGTTCTCCCTCTTAATCTCTCCTTCCCGCAACATCAGTATCTGGAGCTCTTTTCCCCTATTTTACTGAGGCTCATCTTCTCCGTCTGTCTCCCTCTGGATCTTCCCCCACAGAACCCAAGACAAGGTACAAGACACACAATCAAAGCAGGGGTCCGATTGCCCAACAGCACTAGTGATGTTAACTTAGTGGGCAGCTGCTGCTGAGGAATAGGATGCTGGAAATTCTCAGCCAACTACCCCCTCACCTCCATGTGTTTCCCCACAGAATAATAATCTCCTTTGGGAAGATTATGAAGAAAAACTGGCTGACCAGGTCGTGAGAACCATGGAGAACTACATATACCAGTTCAATGAAGTTAAGGTATCTGCTTCATCAGCTCAGTGCCTGGATTAGGGTCAAGAGGAAGACAGAGATTAGGGAAGAGATCAGGGCCAAAGGCTATACTTATTAAGCACCCACTTAATGTTGTGCCAGGTGCTGAGGAGGCAAATATGGCTGGATGACTTCTAAAGCCCTTTCCAGCTCCAAATCCCGTAATATTCTGATCCTACAACCTTCATTCTTGATTCCTCAAAGAGTTTATAGTTTAGTAGAGGAGGTAAGAATGTTACACTAACAACTACAAAGCAGAATAGAGCATGATGGTTCCTAAGAGAGGCACAAAGCACAAGCAGACGTCTGCTGTGGGGCTGTGGAGAGTGTGAGGGGGACCCTGGAGTTCGGGTTAAAGTCAGAGATTAGGTGAAGGACTAGGATTGAAACTAACACTTGATGTTAGATCAGAGGGTTAAAGATGACATTAGGTTATATATAAATTTAAGACTTGATTTAATGTTGGGTTGGGTCAGAGAAGTCCCTGTGAGTCTACAACATTTTAGAATAGAATGAGATCTTAGTTCTAATTCAAACTCTTTGTGGCCCTAAAGGAGTCCATTCGCCTCCTTGGGCCTCTGTTTCCTCTTCTCTAAATTAGGGTTTGGGGCTAGATCCAAACTGTATGAAAGAACACGTCTGTGACAAGAATAGCACTTTCCTAAGAAAAGGTTGATGTTAGCAATATTTTCCTCAGTAAAGTATTATATATGAATTTATGCATTATCGAAATGTCTGTCATATGTGTCCATTTTGAGGCAGCCTTCATTTCTCTTACCTTGCTCCATACTGTTTACCCCCTTGTAGCTGAGGCACCCCATTTGCCCAGGCCTTCAGGTCCACCATTTCCAAGGCCAAAGGCATTCCGTGGCTTAATCAGAGTGAGAAACACTGACCTGGATCATTCTGAAGGTCCTAGCCAGATTTTGGATTCTGGAGCTAAGAAAGAGTGGAGTACAGAGAAGAAGGAATATCAGAAGAAAGGAAGGAAGGAAAAATAGAAAGGACTAGAAAAAAAAGATAAAGAACTTGCCAGAGAGAGGAAGAGTTCTCTCCACATTCCCACAGAAAGTCCCTGTGCCCCAGGCTGTAGCCAGTGGTTCCAGGCAGAGGAGTGTGGGTATCTTCAGGACACACGGTGAGAAGTCCAGGTTGTTGAGGCACCACTTTACAATCATGCTCATTGTCAGCTAGCTAACCGTGACAGTAATTGATGTATATAGCGCTTTATGTCAGTGATCTCATTTCAGTCTCACAACCACAAGGCAAAGGTAGTTCCTATAGGTAGCATCCACTTAGCCTCAGAGAGGTTAAATGAATTGTCTGCCCTTACCCCACTAGAATGTATCAGAAGTAGGATTTGAACCTAGTTCTTCCTGACACTCTATCCATGCTACCTTTCAAAACAACAGCTAGTGGTATCAACCATCCAACAGCAGTAGTGGGCAGTGGTTAGATCCCACAGTTCATATATGCTGCTCTGATAAACTTTATTTTTCTAAAAACTTTTGGAAGCCATGGTTTAGACTCTAAGGATCTGTTGAAGCTTTCATAGGATCTACAGCCAGAGAGACTTTGGAGATCATTTGTATAACCTTCTGAGGCCAGTTGAGGTTATATTTAAATTCAAGGCTTGGTTTAATGTTAAAGTTGGGTTGGCTTGAGTTTGAGACTGCCTTAAGTTAGAGCAGCCAGTCTCAGGCCGCAGGCAGGAGCAAGGCTAAGATTCCAAGCCATGTACTTTGTTCTACAAATCTCATGTTCTTGCCTCTGTATCACACTGCCTTCCCATGTCAGTGGCCCAGTTATCTTTATATGAGCTGATTCTTTCTCCAGGAAGCTTAAAAGAGGAATGTAGGGGCAGAATATCAATGGATATTCTAATTCAGGTCAGTTTCTCAGGACTTCCCCAAGCCTGCACCTCCCTGTTTAATTTTATTTCCTTACCTTCTCTTCCTTCCTGGGTTAGAAAGCAGGTTGTCCTCTTGGGTCCATCTACAACTCTGTTAGATAGCCAGGCGAGACTAGGACCCAGGGGTCCTACTGAGAAGCCAGTTCTTTGCTGTTTATCCCACCTAGGCCAAGAAGTTAGTTTGGACCTTTTCTTTCTTTTTTTTAAAACTGAATTTGTATTGATATGTTCTGTTTCTTATCTCACCACAGTTATCCCAGATATTCCTTTTTCTCTTCCTCTCAGAGAGTCACTGCCTGTAACAAATAGTATTCTTTTACAAAGAAAAAAAATCAGCACCACTGATCAATACAGTGAAAAAGTCTGAAAACCATGCAGTATATAACACCTGTGGACCTCCCACCTCCACCAAGGGGTGGCATGGGAGCATCCTCTCAGATCCGTTCACTGGGTCCTGCTCAGTCTTTATAATTTTGTTCTATTTACTTTTGATTTATTTGGGGTGTGGTTCAGTTACTTCCATTTACTCTGTTGTTGGCACAAGTAGATATTGTTTCCCTGACTCTGCTTCACTCCTTTTTCATCCTTTTCTGGACCAGGAGAGAATTTCCAAGAGAGGTCGAAAACTAGTAGATTATGACAGTGCCCGGCACCACCTTGAAGCAGTACAGAATGCCAAGAAGAAGGACGAGGCTAAGACCCTCAAGGTAACAAGAGCAGGTCTCCAGTCTGGGAGCTGGATGAGAGTTTGAGCCCATCCTTCCTCCCCGTCTGGGAACCCTCAGTGTGGTGGCTCCTGGGTAGGTGCTGGAGTGGGAGAAGACAGCAGTATGGGCAGGGCAGGGGCCACAGGCTCACCTGTCTGACACCTCACCACCACCCCCAGGCAGAGGAAGAGTTTGTGAAAGCCCAGACAGTGTTTGAGGACCTGAACCGTCAGCTGCAGGAAGAACTGCCTCTTCTCTACAGCAGGTAACAGGATCCAGGGAAGAGTATTGTGGCAGTAGGGAGGCCAGGACTGCCTACTGGGCAAGGAGTGGTGCCCTGAAAAGAGTTCCACTAATCTGGCTGGCCAAAGCCTCCACGGGGTCCTCATTAGCCTTGTCACTGACTTGCTTTGTGACCCCTGACAAATCTGGGCCTTTTTCCTTATCTGTAATAAATCCTGCCCTCCTTGATTCTCAAAGTTTTCAGGCTAAAAATTGATATGAGATATGAAAGTGATGCAGTTTGGGGTGCTGGGAATCCTTGATGATACTGTTTGGGGTTGCTGGGAACCCCAAAATGTCAGGGTACAAGGCAAGTCTGCCTGAAAAGAATTCAGGCACTCAAGCCTTCTTTCAGTCAAAGTAGGGAGGTTTATTATAATGCCAACAGAAGAGGGCAGGGATCACTAATGAATCTGCAGTTTGATGAGAATGGTGCTGATGCTTATATATAAAAAGGACAGTGAAGGGAACTGGATTGATCCAGAGCCTCTGACTCCATAAGCCAAAGCTCTCTCCATTATAACTTTAAGTAGTCAGGGTATGCCTACAAGTGAAAGAACATCAAGCAAGCTAAGGAGTGGTCAATATATGCAAGTAGTCTGGGGTGGGCCTAGAGTGACAGTGAAAGGCAGTGAGTTAATTAGGTGATCTGGGTGGGCTGGGATGGGTCAGTTGCCTTGGGCAGAGGCACCAGTGATGTTCAGCCCGTGATCTGGACTGCTGAAATATATGAGGAAATTTAGGGACTTTGTGGTTTCAGAGACATGGTCTTTACCTTTTAGGAATCCAGGTAAACCTGGGATCCACTCCCTCATTTGTAAACCACAGAACTAATTTCATAGCATGTATGACTGTTGTTATTAATCATTTGCTCCTCACACCTTCCTGCAGGTACGTACTACAGACCAAAAAGCCTGAACTCCATTAGAAGTGAAGTGACTTGTGCCAGAATGAGTTAGTGACTGACCTAGGGCCTCTGACTCCATAGCCAGTGCTCTCTCCATTATGACATGCAGCCTTTCCCATCTATTAGGAGTTTTATAAATATTAGTTATCAGCCCTTCCTTCTTGAGTACTCACCCAATGTTCACTTTGCCTGGCTCTGCTCTGTTCCCCCGTTAGCCGCATTGGCTGCTATGTGACCATCTTCCAGAACATCTCCAACCTCCGGGACGTTTTCTATCAGGAAATGAGCAAGGTAAGAAGTCACTGGTCAACTTAGGTGATGAGGGGGGTTTCTGGGAATGGTTGTGAGGCCCATAAGCACCTTCCCAAGGTCATTATTCCTGGGAGATGGGATGAAATAGCATCCGTGGATTAGTGTGTCCTGTTTCAGTTGCACAGAATAACACACATGTGCTAGCACTTACGTATGTACACAAACATAGACACAATGAAGATCTCTAGGCCAGAAAGAGAAGATCTAGATTGGGTTAAATTTATACATGAATTTATTATTTATTAAATATTTACTATGTGATAAGCCTTGAAGATAAAGTAGAAGAGAGTCCCTGCCCTCAGGGAGCTTACATTCTAATGAGACCACATTTGAAAGGTTTCTGCTTTTATGTAAAGGAAAGGCCTCAAGCTGTCCCTAGGGTCCTGCAACCTAGCCTGTGGTAATGCCTCTTCTTATGGAAAAACCTCTCAATAAAGAAGGTTATGTGAGACTGAAATGTGTAAGCCATGGAATCTCGCTTTGGGTAGAAGTGAGTCTTAAAATTCTGGGAGAGTTTCTCTGGTCTTTAGGCTCGATTTGGGCAATCCTTTTAGGCAGAGGGGTAGACCAAGTGATCTCTCACATCCTTCCCAGATTCTTTGATATCTGGACCCACATCTTTATCTCCCTCCTCCTGGGTCTTGACGCATCCCCACCTCCGGAGCTGAGATCCTCTGTTGCTACCACAGTCACAGAATTGAGTTGGATCACTTAAGTCTAAGCCATACTTGAAATATGAATCTTCTTTGCAGTACTCCATTATCTGGTCTTTGCTTTAACAACTCCAGTGATAAGTATCTTCTGCTGTTCAGAGGAAACCCATTCCACTTGATTATTGATTATTGATTATTAGGAGCCTCTTCCTTATGTTAAATTAAAATCCCTCTCTTTGAGCAGAGGATTTCTTTGGCTTATGGATAATTTCAGAGTATGCTAAAAAGGCAGCATTGGGAGGTCATCTAGTCTAACTCCTCTCACAAGTTGTCCTCTAGCCAACTGGGATTTGCTTATTTAATATCAAAACAGACACAGAATGAAGGAAGCCAGCACACAGAATTACACACCACCTGTGTATATTCCATTTATGATATAGACAAACCACAGATGGGTAATGGAAAGTCAATTGCATGCTGTTATCGAAGGTATTATGAAGAAGAGATAGCATTCCCAGCCTGAGTGACATGTGGCATACAGTCACCAGGGGGCCAGAAGAATGACTACAGAGTGAGGGTCCCCACAGAGTTTCTCTGTGCCCCTGGCTAAGTCTAGTCAGGTTCAGAGTAAGCAAATGCTCATGTGCCTGATTGTTCCACCCTAAACACCACCCGGACTTTGGCTGGGTATAGAAGCTTCTACAGGGAGGAGACTCAGCCCTGTGCTTCCGTTGGGAACTCCTGACAATAGCCAGGGAAATGGGATGCACACATTGAACGCAAGGACCCCAGAGGAGCTTTAGGGTAACTGGATGGAGCTCTGGACATTATTACTGAAAGAGGAGGGGATTCCGTAGGTTTTTGGGGGGAGGGGAGCATAGAGCAGGGTTGGGAAGGAGAATAGGGATAGAGCTGGGAGTCTCAGAGAAGATGGCCAAGCTGAGCTATTATAACCACTCCTTCCTTTTTGCTTTCATTGACTGTAGCTGAACCACGACCTCTATGAAGTGATGAGCAAACTGGAGAAGCAGTATTCCAGCAAAGTCTTTGTGGTCAAGGGAGTGTCCAGGTGAGCGATCTTTGGTGTCTTTTTCTGTCACAGGGTCAACTTTGCTCCTTCTCCATATCCTTCCCTTCCCCTCCTTCAGACCAAAGTCATGGCCTTCCCATGGTGGGCAAGCAAGTCTGTATCCCTGCGTACTACATTCTAAAGTTGATATAAGATTCCTTTATGTGACCCCTTCACTTCAGTCGGATAGTGCCACTTACTCTTTCTGCTCCCCAATCACACCATGTACTTTTCCTGCCCATGTGCCTTTGCTCACACAGTTCTCTTCCACCCTCTTCATGGAATACCTTCTCTTTTCTACTTGTAAATAATCCCACTCATCCTTCAAAACCCAGTCCAGGATCTAACTCTTCCATGAAGCTTCTGTGACTGTGCTAGGCCCATTATCTCTCTCTCTCTTTCAAACTTGTAGATCTTACCATAATCAGTACCACTGTCATTGAATACCAATACCACAGGTGCATTGACTAAGCACCTACTGTGTATATTGTTAATTGTCCCTGCCCTGGCAGAGCTTAAGGCCCTTGGAGGGGAGGAGTACACTTAAAAGACAGGCTAACCACACTAGGCAGTGTTTGCTACCAACCAAATGGATGGCAGAGTCGGCAAGCACTGCAGAGCTTCATCAGGGAAGTCTTCACAGGGGAGAGGAGACCTGACTGAGCCCTGAAGAGTGGAGCAGACACACTGTGCCCCTTACCTGGCAGAGTCATGCTGTGTTCTGCTACATTACTCTGGTCCTCAGCTTGCCCTGCGCCTGCCCCCTGCCTCCCCCAACACAAACCCACTAAATTGTCATTTCTTGGAGGATAGGGGCTGGGTCTCATTTTCCTGTGTGTCTCCTATATTCAAGTCAACAAACATTTGTGGAGCATGTACTATGTTCAGGGCCTTGTGCTAGGCTCAAGATGGTCCTGAAGGACTCAGGTGTGAATTCTGCCTTTGCTCATCTACTAGCTAGGTGACCATGGGCAAGTCACTTAATCCCTCAGAGTTCCTGTATCTTCCTTTGTAAGTGGAGGCAATCAGACCTATGTTGCCTCCTCCCTTCCAAGGAAAAACAAGGTATGTAAAATGTTCCATAGAGATTACTTTTACTACAATCTAATAGGGAAAATAAGATGTGGATAGAAAGAAACATAATACTGCAAAAGAAAGGAATAATAAAAGTGCTTTGAGAGAAATAGATTACATGTGGCTCTGGCCTAGGGGAGGCATCGTGGAGGAGCCATTCAAAGTGTGCCCATCTGGAAGGAGGAATAGGATTTCAGCAGGTAGAAATGGAGGGGGAGAAGTATTTCATGCTTTTCGGAAGGGAAATTATTCAGAGAGTAGTGAATAATCCTATCTGGTGTGAGTGTTCTTTAGGGGAGGGAGGAGTAGTGGAAAATAAGCCTGGAATGGAGGTTAAAGTCAGACTGTTAAGTCTGGACTGAGTAGGGTCCTGATACATACCTGTTGAATTAATTTAACCTGCCATTATCTCCCATGGCTATTAAAATGTAGCATAGAGATGAGAGACATCCCTCACTAACAGCCACCCTCCCTGGCCACTGAGAGTGAAAAGATCTAAGCCTCTCTGCTGAGGGCGGACTAATTAATAACCATTACCTCCTCTGCCTCACCGGGGAAGCTCTGCTCCAGCCAGCCAAAGCCCTCCAGCCTCTAAATGTGAGACCTCATTAGCAAGCTTTCCCCAGGCTGTTCCCCCTTTGGGGCTGCCCTCCCTTTCTCCTTGAAAACTGGCCCCAAATTAGCTACCTCTGGGAAGGCACCTGTCAGAGCATTCCCTGTGCAGGTGCGCAGAACGCACTTGAATCTGTTACAAATGCTCTGTGAATTGATTGGCCCCTTCCAACTTTAAACTCCTTTAACAGAACACATTCATTTTCCCTTTGCTATATCATTTATTCCATTTCCCTGGTTCTCCTGTTCTGGGAACTCCTAACTCATGCGTACATAACATATCACAGCTAGAAGGGACCTTGGAAATCATTTGCTCCAAACCACTCTTTGTCTAGTGAAGAAACTGAAGCCCAGGAGAGATGAGGTGACCGAAGACAAGTCACTCTCCTAAGGCTGGAGAACAGTTCCTTCATTCACTGCAACAAACATTTATTAAGCACTTCCCAGGTACAAGGCATCCTGAGAGGTACTGGGGGACATCAGTGGAAAAGCCACCCAGTCCCTGGCTAGAATACCGCCTCTGCATCTACACTCCTCCCTCCGTGCTAGGATGTCTGGTCCATCCTGCCACCACCCTGTCCCAGCTCTCACTGGCCCTCACAACTGTAAACTTCCCCCTTCTCCCTCCCTCTCCCCCGTTCATCCTGCCCTCTCATGCCAGTCATCTTGACAGCAGCAGTCTGAGAGTATTGCACCCTGGCTCCAAAGCCTTCAGTAGCTCCTCTGTGCCTTGGAGGGAAAGTGAGATCCTCCACAATCTTCCCTTGTGGTCTGCTCTTACACTGATGACTTCCCCCCAGCTGAGTCCGTCCCCTCCTCATTCCTCACTGATCCTGAGATTATTAAGAGAGAAAATGTCGAGACTCAGTTTCAGGTGAAGTGAATGAATGAGTCACAGAATCATAGAAGAAAGGGAAACTGAGGCCCCCCAAAGTCAAGGGACTTGTCCGGTGTCCGTAGTTGATAGGTGGCAGAGCTGTGGATTCACGTCCACAGCCTCTGGCTTCCAATCTAATGCTTTTTTTTCCCTCACTATATTTCATAATGCTGCTTCTCCTAGGAAAGTCACTTGGCCACTTCTGGCCTCCGTTTTCCTGCCTCCAACATGAGAGGGTCTGACTAGATGATTGGGGAAAGTGAAGGGGAAAGTCTCTTTCCATTTTGAAGTTAAATTCTGATTCTAAATAAATGTTCATTGGTTGGTGATTAATTGACTTGTACATTTGTGGGGGGATAGTCAAGGAAATAGAAGGAACCACATCACCTCAGGCAGGAAGAGGGACGGCACTTCTGGATTAATCCCAGACCACCCAATGAAGCGAGATTTCCCTTTATAAGTACAGTGGCAGGAGTGGACTGAGAGGGGTATAAACCTATCAGAAAATAAGGAAGACTGATGAGATTCAGCTACAGGTACTGTGCTTATCTTTGGCTTGAAGTATTCCTTTACAGGGGCTGACTTTTTAAAATAATCTCTTCTTTTTTTAGGCGTCAAAGCTCCTTGGTCATCTCATCTCCAATTCCTAGATCCAGTGTTTCCCTAACCTCTGGGGAGGGCAGCCCTCTCAACTCCCCCAGTAGTCCTTCTCCTACGAGTTCTTCTCCCAGAAGTCCCTCTCCAGCAAGCCCCCCTCCCAGAAGTCCCTCACCTATCAGCCCTCCTCCTACTATCCCTTTTCTCTTTTCCTTGAAGAAGGAAAGAGAGTCAGTCTTGGAAGATGAAAATGCTCCAGTTATGGAACCGGCCCAGAATGAAGACTCCCCTGAATTCCAGGATGGCCCCTTTGAAGAAAAGAGAGGGGACATAGATGACCTCGGTGTTGAAGAAAAGTCTGTGTTACCCTGCAATGGCCCAGCTAGGTCACGACCCTCTTCTGTAGTTCAGGTTGAGCCTCCAGATGAAGGTTCCCCCTCTCACTTGGCTCCAATATCCCCTGACATCTTGGTTCCTCACCAGGTGATTACATTACCAACCCCAGGAGTCTCCAAAACTAATGAAGCACCAGGCCCAGCAAGGGATAGAACACCTAGTTTCAGAGCTTTAGTTGTCCCCAGTAGGCCGCCTCCTCCTAAAGCCCTCCCCGGTCCAGGGCCCTTACCTGATCTCAAGCCAGCTGAGAAGCCAAGACCACCAGCCCCTGAAGTCAGCCACGGGGATGGCAGTGCCAGAAGCTTGGAGGAGTGTGTTTCCCCTGCTTCACTGATCCCACAGGTGAGAGGGCCTCATAGCCCCTTGAGGTCTCTGGGCAGGCGGAAGAATGCTCATGATGGCGATAAGAAGACGGGAGTAAGCATTTGTCTAGTGCCCACAGTGTGTCAGGCACTGGGCTATCTGATCCTCATAACAACCCTGGAAAGTAGGGGCTATTATTGTCCACGTTTGACAGTGAGGAAACCAAGGCCCTTCTGGTTAAGTGACCTGCCCAAGGTCACACAGCTAGTGTCAGGACTCTGATGGAATTGTTCTGACTCCAGGTCTCTTTCTCTTCCTACCAGACCATGCTCATGGTCTGTTGGAAACAACCTGTCAAGTCCCTGGTCTTCCCCAGCTCATGGTGCAGCCTTGAGGTGCCGCAACACTGTGGCCTTCACTTTCCTAATTTGTGAAATGTGGCCTGGACGACATTGGGGCCACCAGGGGGTTTTCAGTAGCGGGCCAGATGATCAGAAATCCGTGGGTATTCGGTCCATATTAATTATGTGTTTGTATAATTAATTACTTCAGGAGTTATAAATTGATCCAATCTTAACACCCATCAGCAGCTAGTTACTACTAGCCCATCCACACTAACTAATTAGGTCACACTCTGGGCTCAGCCACATTGCATTTGACTCACAAGCTACACGTTGGACACGGACACGCTGATCTTTAAATGATGTCTGAAGTTACTTCCAGTTCTGACATTCTTTGGCACCTGGATGTTTAGCCTGCAGAAGTTATTGGGGTGGTGAGGTGGCTCAGTGAATAGAGCACTGGCCCTGGAGTCAGGAGGATCTGGGTTCAAATCCAGCCTCAGACACTTAACACTCACTAGCCGTGTGACCTTGAGCAAGTCACTTAACCCCAGTTGTCCTGCCCTCCCCCCTCCAAAAAAGAGAAAAGGAAGTTATTTTAAGTGAAACATGATTGTTGTCGTCAGATTATTTAAGGGCTGTCATATGAAAAAAGGATTATTCTTTATAGAAGAGCTAGGATTGTGTATGTTACAGGGAAAGTTTGTGGTTCAGTAAAAAGAACTTTCTTTTATTGGATTTGACAATTTCCAAAATTATCCAATTTAACACTTGGAACCCTCCCAGAATAGAACTTATAGTGAGTTTCTCATCCCAGGAAGTATTCAAGAAGAGAAAGCCATTTGACAATCGGTTCAATCTGATATGCCTTTATTAAAGAGCCCTTATTGTATCAGGCACTATTGCTCAGTGCTGGGCTACGAAAGACAGAGGTGCAACAGACTGCCCTCAAAGAGCTTACAGTTCTAAAGGGAAGTGACATGTAGATAGACAGCTATTAATTGACTCACGTAATTTAAAGATTGGAGGGGATCTCAGTGGCCACACCAGAAACCCCCACAATCAATATCTGGTCATCTTGTCTCTGCTTGAAGACTTCTGAGGAGAAAGGGCTCAATGGAGCCCAACCCATTCATGTTCAGTGCTAATTGTGAGGAAGCTTTTCCTGACACCCAGCCTCCATTCACTATAGCCTCTGTTCATAGCTCCTGCATGTCCCCTCTTGGGCTAAGGAGAATATGTCTGCTAAATTTTCTATGTGCCAGCCCTTCAAAGGCCTGAAGACTTCAATACTGTCCCCTGCATCTTCTCTTTTTTCAGGCTTAATATTCCTTCAACTTTTCCTTAAAGTTCCTTCAACTAATAGATGACATGGCTTCAGATTTATCCTGGTTGGTCTTCTGTGAATGTTCTCCAGTTTAATGATGTTCATCTTAAGTTGTGATACCCAGGACTGAACTTGGTACTTGAGATGAGGTCTGATGTGGTAGGCTCCTTATTCCTAGAAGCAACCACTGATTATATGAATTGTAGGCTAGGGCTCCCACATCCACTACTTGCCATCCCCCCAGCTTATACTTATGAAGTTGATTGTTTTATTCCCAAAGAAATTTCCTCTTCTTAGATTCTACCTAATGCTCTAGGACCCTGCCAAGATCCTTTGGGATCTTGGTGCTGTCATCTCTGTCCCTCCCAGGTTCATGTCACCTGCAGATCTGATGAGCCTTTATCCAAGTCATGGATAAAACTCTTAAATAGTAGAGGACCAAGCACAGATCTCTGGGAGCTTCTCCCCTGAAAACCTCCTGCCAATGGAGTGCCCACAGGAATCTGCACTTGGCCTTGCATATACAAGCAATATAAAATAATGGGGCGGGAGATGGAGGAGTAACAACTTTGTCCTCTATCTGGATGAAGGGATTCCTGCACTGGGTAGATTGGACTCAATTGTTGACAACTCTAAGGTTTTATGATACCACCAAGATGTCATGTCCTCAGTAGATGTGAGGAGGATTGGGGTTCAGGGTGGAGTCTTCTTGCACAATCTACACTGGTTTGTCACTAACTAGCTACCTCAGTCTGCCCCTCAGATTCTTCCTCTGTAAGTTAAAGGCATTGGGCTGAATGTCCTAGAAGATTCCTTGACACTGTAATATTTTTTTTTTTGCTTTTGGGGGGAAGCAGGACAGTTGGGGTTAAGTGACTTGCCCAAGGTTACGCAGCTAGTAAGTGTTAAATGTCTGAGGCCGCATTTGAACTCAGGTCCTCCTAACTCCAGGGCCGTGGTGATCTGTTCACTGTGCCGCTTTGCCTCCGGACACTATAATATTCTATGATTTTTATGTTCTTCAGGATTCCTGTGAACTTGGCACAAAAAAGGAGATAGACAGTGAAGAGAACAAGGAGCCAGACCAGAGCAAGAAGCACGATTCAGACATTTCCCTTCAGGTACCGAAATGCAAGCCATCCCTCTAGTCATCATCACTCAGACATTTCCCCTGTGATTTAACCTGAAGAATCATTGACAGTCAACATGCATTTATTAGGCATTTACTGTTTGCTGGGCACTGTGCTAAGATCTGGGGGATACGAAGGCAACTACACCTTCTAATGGGGTCCCCTCTCCTTGCCAAGGCAATCCCTTCTATGTATGCCCGGATCTCATCACCTTCTATCTTCTCTGTCATCCAACTCTCTCTAATATTTAATCCCTCCCTACTTCTGGCTCCTTCCTCATAACTTGCAAACATTCCCAAGTCTACCCCAGCCTTAAAAAGTCCTTAATGACTAACACCTCCTCCACTTTCCTGCTTAGTTTTTTGAAAAACAATCTATACTAGTAGAACCACTTCCTCTCCTCTCACTCCCCTCATTGTCCCACCCAAACTGCTCTCCCCAAAGTTTCCAATAATCTCCTGATAGCCAGATCCAATGGCATCCTCTCAGTCCTCCTCCTTCTTGACCTCACGGTAGCCTGGGACATGGTCCATCGGCCTCTCCTCCTGAGTGCATGGCCGTCATAAACAGATAAAGAAGTGTCTTGCCTTAGAGTTGTCTGGTCAGTGAATGTTAGTGCTAAGGCTTGAAACTGCAGTTATCCCTGCCACATTACAACTTTTTCCATCACGGTTTCGATATGTCGTGGGAAGCATAAGAAATTAAATGGGAATTTTGTGAAGGCCTTCAGGCAACACAGAAAATGTTTAGAAACTCAGAAATGCATAAAATATATGTATAGTATCATATATCAACCCAAATTTTACAATAAGGCACTGTATACACCCCCTAAAAGAAAATGAAAAAATTCATACATCTTACCTCATACAAAGGGAGGGCCACAAAATTTTACGTGGATTTTCCAGACCCTGGGGGCACTGTACCCCTCACCCCTGTGATGCAAAAGGAATAATGGTATATCCTTTTGACTTCCAAGCCTAGAATGGCAGGCACTGTAGTCTACTTGTGGATAACACTCCTGATTTTGAAGGAAGTGGGCTCACAGAACCTAGGAATCAAGCATCCTGGGTTCTGTCCTCTGTCCTCTTTTCATTGTGTGTGTGACTTTGAGTGAGTCACTCCCTAAGCCTCAGTTTCCTCACCTGCAAAATGAAGGGGTACAACTCAGTGATCTACAGGGTTCCTTCCATTTTGAATGATATGAATGTAGGAGTGCTATGCTTTTAAAACAATTTTCCAGTCTACACTGGTAAAAACACAAATGTGGGAACAGAGGGCAACTTGGGGATCTCTGGGTCCATTCTGTTTTAGTAGCTAGACCTCAACATTTCCCCCAGAAAAATGACCTAATAGATGGTCTCCTCCCATCTGACAGAGGCAGAAAAGAAAGACCTTATACATAGAAATGTACCAACTCTGGTGAGGTTTTAGTGAGGAGAGAGGAGCCTGAAAGGGATAATTGACTAATTTAGTCTGTATTTATACTTTCACAGACACCTATAGAGGTATGCATGGAACTAGAAAGAGACAAAAACAGAAAGAGAATATATATTCAGGCCTTAATATGGGCCAGGCACTGGGTCAAGGCAATGTAGTGCCAATGCAATATTTACAGCACCCACAGTCATGATAAAGACCATGACTATAAATATCACATGATGTTCAATCGCGAAATATACCAAACTCTGCTTAATAGAGAACAGAACTGAAACATTTATTTAGACACCAGAAAACCAAATCCTAAATCCAGTAAGCCGATTCCATCATAGTACCAAAGATATTCAGAAGCCATAATAACATAACACTGAGCCACAGCATCCTTCAGCCTTCCCAACCAACATAAGATCACTATTTACTCACAAACCTCTCTCTCTCCTTGCTTGAGCACCTCTCTCTCCCACTGTCTATGTGGCTCTGCTTCCCTTCAGCAAACTCCTCCTACCACAGGCTCCATGTGACTATATTCAGCCTATTAGGGGGCAGAGTTTACTTTTAAAGCAGGGGAGGTCTTCAAACTCCCCCCTAGGTTTGTTAAGGGGCAGGGAAGATCTTCACATTCCCATTCCCATTACAGGCAAGCAAATAAGAGAGTCCCTGTCCTCAAAGAGTTTACATTCTAATGGGGGAAGATAAGAAATGAAGGGGAACTAGGGGAGAGGAGACTCAGAACTGTAATAGTATAAATATGATGGGGAAAAGATGGAGGCCTGAATCAAACAAGATAAGAAATCAAGCCCAGGGTGGTTCTAGGGGGGCAAAGTTGGCTCAGTGGTCAAGGCTGGGGATTTGGAATACTCCTTGTTCCCTGTTGCTACTTCCAAGTCCTCCCCCTTCCTCCATTGCTGCGACCAGCATAGTATATGGCTCAGCAACCAGCTGAATGAAAAGAGAAAAAGAGAGGGAGACGGGGATGTATTCGATAGTCTGTTTATTACAGAGCCATTTCATACAGAGC
>CM053585.1:363215141-363226118 GCA_028646515.1 Pseudochirops corinnae
ACCTTTCCCAGAGATACAAATAAAGCAGGGAATCATTTGCTAATTGACTGCCAGAAACTTAGATATTCATAGAGCCAATGAAAGCATCCACCCAACAAGATTATATTCTTTCTGCATATCTGCCTCATAGAAGAGGGGGAGCATGAAAGTCTGGTCTACTACACTCCATCACTCAGTACCCTCTTTTCCTTTGAGGTTCAAGCTATTCATATCTACCGCCCAATCAAAATCCTAGTAGTCATTTTCTATAGAGCCCCCTGGGTCACTCCCTTCTTTCCTCAATGAGTTTAGTACCTGGTTCACAATTTTTCTCTCCTCCCCAACTCCTGCCCTCATGGAGGGGGGAGGGGGGGACTTCAACATGAATGTTGATACTCCGTCAGACTCTCAGTTCTTCAACTTACCTCCCATGAGCTGCTCCTCCACCACACTTCAGTCACCCACCAAGATGTCACCATTACCCACAAATGGACCATTGCCATGCTCAAGAATTCTGAAATCCCCTTCTTTGCCTGTGATGTATTGACTTTTCTTCTCCCCCTCTGCCTTCTCTTACAAAACTCTCTTCTTCATCCTAATCATGACTGCTAGTCCCTTGACCCTCAGTTCTCTCCCAGGCCATCTCCCCTGCATGAGACAGTTTCTTCTCTTCTCCCCATCTTGACTCTTTGGTGAACCAATTTAACTCTACTCTGTGCTCCCTCTTTGTTCCTTTGCCCCCTTATCATATCCACAGTTATACCCAGCTAAGCCTCAGCCCTGAAACAGGACACCCCTCTCTCCTGGGAGAGAAGCCACTAAGTCACAGAGAGATTAAGTGACTTTCCCAGGATCATAGAGTCAGTCTCTGTCAGAGCAGGATTTGAACCCAGGCCTTCCTGCCTAAGAGGCCTGATCTCTACTCCTCCACACATACACATCAGAAAATACAGCAGATATGTAGACAGACAGGCAATACAGCATTCTAAACCATTTGAATGAGCTTTGAAGACTATAAGCCACTTTAATAGCATCTCCATTCTGCCTGAAAGGCACTTCTCACTCAGAATTAGGTCAGCAGCATTCTGGGAAACCTCCTGAGACACAGATAAGGGACTAGGGTAGAGGGAGAGAGGGGAAGGGCAGAGAGAATGATGGATGAATGAATGGGTTCTGGGGTCAGGTTTGAGCATAACTCGGTCACAGCTTGGAACTTGCTTCGAGGGGATGTACAGGGAAAGCCTAGCAATTGCTGACACTGAGGAGAGGCAAGGAGGAGTCATCCCAAGGAAACAGACCAGCAAGACCATGGAGTATATCACCCAGTCTGGACCTCCTCTGTCTCACCGACACTCCCCTCCTCCTCCTTGCACTCACACAGCTCAGGATCTCCTGGACAGAGCTTAGGGTAGGCCAGATGAGGTTCATTGAGAGACAAATACAAAAAGGAAAGGGCCTGCCCCCAAAGAACTCTCTTCCCACAAAATCTAGTAGAATTGCTTTTGTTTTCCAGGTGAAGGAATGTCCAAACGAGGAAGAAAATTGAGCCAGAACTTCCCAACCATGACCCCACACCTTCCCAGCCCAGCTTCCCAGACTGGGGAAGCAGCAGTCGTGAGAACAAGAAGCCAAAAGGCTGAGATGGCCACAGTCCAGCAGGTCTCTCTTTCTAGGCAGTGTGAATGCTGGCCTTCAAAAACCTAAGGCAGGAGCAGCCTTGGCTGGAAGAGCGTTTGACCCAGAGAATACTGAAGTCAAGTTTGGGAATTGTTAGTACAATAAAGGCTGGTTTTCTTTTTCTGTTAAGTGAAGTGGGGCTTCAGGGATTGGAACAAAAGGCACACACATCGTACAGACTCCTGTACTCACACAGAAACATACACCCGATGGAAACTAAACAATTGTGCATGACTTCAAGAGTCAAGAAGGTCAATTTTCAGAGTGTTAAAGGTAAATAAACTAACTGTGGTTCTGAATATTTTGTGTTCAATTCAACAAACATTTGTTAAGCACCTACCATGTGTTAGGTCCATGTAAGTTAAGATTTGAGATCTACATCAATTAGAAAGAGCATCTACACTGACGAAGACTAAATTACAGATCACATGCAAGACACTGGAGATAGAAGACCATCCTGCCTTCCAGGAGCTTCCATTCTTTTTTTGAGGAAGTTGCTGGCCAAGGTCACTCTCTGTCTCTCTCTCTCTTTCTTTCTCTCTCCCTCTGTCTCTCTCTCTTTCTCTCCCTCTCTCCCTTTCTTTCTCTCCCTCTCTCCCTTTCTTTCTCTTTGTCTCTCCCTCTCTCCCCCCCCCTTTCTCTGTCTCTCTCCCTCTCTCCCCCCCCTTTCTCTGTCTCTCTCTCCCTCTCTCCCCCCTCTCCCTCTCTCTTTCTCTCTCTGTCCCTCCCCCACTCCATATCATTCACCCAGTTGCATCACTTGAAAAGACTGCTGATCCTTTGGTCCATCCATTCACCTCTGGGCTGGAATCTTCCCCAGTTTCACTAGATAGTTTAATGCTTTGTTTCTGTTAAAATGCAAATACCCTTGGGTGGGGTCACACTTTTAAACGGTTATCTGTCATTTACACCCGTGGGCCTCACTTAAGGCTCTGTTTCTGGCTTTCCCGCTTTCCTTGGTGGCTGTCCAGAATCTAATAAGATAATGTCTATGAAAGCCTTTGTTGCGCAAATGCAAAGTGTTATTATTGTGTCCCTGTGGAAGTGGGTTAGAGACTGAATTGTGCGCACGTGGTGGAACCCAGGCTGAATCCCCTCCGTATGTGTGGTGCTGACCACTCTGGGTTTGGGACAGTTTGGAGGAGTGGAGGATACAGGAGTGAAGTTTTGATTAGGGGAGCAGAGAAAATGAAGTAGGGAGGAAAAGGAGAGCATTAGGGCTCCACGAACCTGTTTAGGAGGGGAAAGGGTGCCAAATGGAGTCACATAGATGCAAACACTTTAAAATCCCAAAGCACTTTACATTCCTTATCTCATTTGATTATCACAACCTTGTGAAGTGTTTGATGCATCAAAGTGGTTGTGCTGGGGAAAACTGAGAGCCTTGATCCTAAGAAGTCAGCTTTGTTCTGTGAGGCCAAGCCCAGTAGAGGGTCAGTGCAAAAGCTCAGCTAAAGGGGCACCAGCATTGGCTTCCATTTCTAGACTGTGTAGGATCAGAGCTTGGCTTTGCCACTAAGTAGGTATGAATATGACCCTGGACAGGTCACTGTACACCTTGGTTTTCTCAACTGGAAAATGGAAGTACTTGGACCAGATGGACTCTGCTATTCCTTCCAGCTTGTTATCTATGGGGTGGGTAATGATAGTACTTCCCAAGGTCATTGTGAGATAACTTAAAGCATTTTGCAAACCTAAAAGTGCTGTGAGATAAGCTATTATTACTACTATATGTAATCCTATTTTCACAGTCATATTTTTAAATTTAGAGATAGGTAGTGAAATGGAGAGAGCACTGAACCTGGAGTTAAGAAGACCCAAGTTGAAGTGTGACCTCACTTGTTAGTCGTGTAACCCTAAACCAGTCACTTAATTCTATTACCCCAGTTTCTTCATCTGCAATAGGGATAATAATAATGCTTCCTCCCAGGATTGCTGTGAGGATAAAATGAGATAATGTTCACAAAGTGTTTTCCCCAAACCTTAAAAGTTCTATATGGATGCTAGCTACTGTTATATTAAATAGAGATGCAGGTGGCTGGGGCAGCACTGAAGGGAAGGAATCTAACAGCAAACTTTTCAAAATTGAAAAGGGAAAAGTTTGATGAAACATGAACAATTCTCAGTGAATTATGAAAATACAGTTATTGAGATTATCACTCAGTAACACCCTCCCACACACATACCCATTCTTGCTTGCTTTTCTCACGGTATTCCCATATGTATAAGCTACCTGACACATAACCATTACTACTACTGACTCCCAAATAGCACTTGAGAATTTGTTTGCAAAGTGCTTTACAGATATAATCAAATTCAATCCTCACAAAAACTTTGTGAAGTGGGTACTATTATTAACTCCATTTTACAGAAGAGGTTTAGAAAAGTCAAGTGACTTGCCCAGGGTCACACAATGAGTAAGGATCAGAGGAAGAATTCCATTTTTTAGGTCTTTCTGACTCCAAGCTCAATTCTCCTTCCTCTGTGATTTACTGCCTCAAATCCGACTCAACTTTTAAAATCCAACTCAAACACCATTTTCTTGAAGTTTTCCCTGCTCCCCTTCACACATTTACCCCTCAATTGGAAATGATCTTTTCCCCCTTGGGTTCCTTTGCATATTTCAAGCATCTGTCATACATTATTTTGTGTTATAGCTATTATAAACTTGTGCCATATTCACCTCTTAGTTCCCCGAGGGCAAGAACCAGTGTTTTATTTTAGCTTTACATTTCCCTCATTGCTCAGCAGTGCTCAGCATACATACTGTGTACAGAAGAAGCATCTCAAACACATAATGATGAATAATTCAATCCCTTTTTCTCATAGAGAGGCAGCAGGAGAAACAGTCTTGGAGACAGGAGACCTTGATTCTAGTCTTTTCTCCATCTTGGACTACTAGGGGGGAAAAAAATCTAAGTAGGTGCGCCTGCTAGGGGAAAAAGTCTAACTCATCTGGGCATCAGCTTCCTCATCTGTGAAACAGGGACAAAAATACTTGCACTATCTACCCCATAACATTATCATGAGGAAAGTGCTCATGCTGAAAATGTGAGTTATTATAATAGTACTTGTAACAGACCTGAGGGCTCCGGGGACCAGGGCCTGCTCTCTCACAAAGGGACCCTAGCTCTGGGCTCTAGGGGATTGGGCTCAGCCCTGCGGGTCCCTGGACATTAAAGAGAGGAAGAGTCAGGCTTTTTCTTATCATTCTTTAGGCTCCAGCTCCAGAGCCGCAGGGAAGATAATTTAAGGCATAGACTTGGCTTGTGCGTGTATGGGGTTCAGGAGTGTGCTGGCAAACGTAGAATAACCAGCTCTTTTAAAAACCATGTACATAAGACCCATTTTTAAGTCCAACTTGCATTATTAAAGTGATATACTTTGAAGTTTAATCTACAATATTAGCATTTTCTCCATCATTGTCTTAAATCTAGACAATCAACAAAACAATCAATCTAGCCCTGATTAGTAGCATTTGGATTTCCAAGGTAAATGCTTACACCAAAAATTTACCAGGCTACTCTGGATAGGGACTCTCCCAAAGGGATCAACAGAGTTCTTTCTAGAAAGGAACTCAATGTACAAAGTAGATATGTATAGAACAGCTATTTACTTCCTTCACTACAACAAAGGGGGAAAAAAAACCCCTAACTTATACATATGCATTGACAAGTACATAAAAGCATAAGGAGCAAGTTATAATTCTAATTATAATCTCCTAGGAGATCAATACTTGAATCAATGTGAAGTTGCCCAACAGACATATAGCCTTTGTGTCCTGCACTGTCTGAGGAATTCACTCAATGTCCTATATCTTCTGGCAAGTCAGAACATGGCTTAAGTTTATCCTCCTCTGGGTTGGCATCTTCTCTGAGTATAATTCAAGCTGTTGCCAGTCACTCAGACTTCTCAATGACTTGAGACCCCTCAAGTCCATGAGATAGAAACAAGAATAGAAACATCCATCTCAGGGTTGCTGTTCCGTCATCTCTACTAAGGAAAGGAAACACAAAGAGGGAAGACATTCAGGTTCAGTCTCTCCCAAGACCATGTGTGAGCAACCTCCCTAACCTCTGGGGGTAGAAGGGAGGAGAGAGGGCAGAGAAATCCCCTCCCCTCCTTCCATAGGAAGTCCAAGAGAGAATTGTCAGAGTGCCAAGTCACACATATAGAAGAGGGGGAAAAAAAGAAATTAAGGGCAGAAATTGTCTCTTCTTTTTAATGTTTTCTGAATAGGCAGTTACTACCTAGTGACTGATCCTCTATCACAGCCACCAGTCATGCATGGGGTCAAGGGGAAGAGATGAGGCAACGCATGGGAACCAACCAGAAGCTTTAAGTTGTAAATGCTTTTTATTAAAAGTCCAAAGCACATTTCTCACTAAAGGTGGCCAGCTATTTATTTCTGGGTGCAGGCTCTTTTAATACTCCATGGGAAGCATCTCATCCAGAGCTGAGTCATCTAAAGTTACCAAAGGAGAGACCTATCCCTACACATGTTCTATGTGATAACCATTACTACATTCTCATAGAAGACCAAGGCTGGAAGGGATCTTGTCCAGTAGTTCCCATTTAGTTGTTTATATATCCCTTGAGGATTTACAACAATGGTCCAAGGGGTTCTAGCTAAGAAAAAAAAAATCTTTAATTGTGGCTAAGCAGTAAATAATTTCCCAATTATGCTACAAATACATTTTTTCTCTATGATGACAAGCATGTTCATGTTTGAAGCATTATGGATTTGTTTCTGCTGCACTTCATTATCATTATAACATTATACACACAGCAATTTTGGTGTTTATGCAGAGAATACGTCAAATTCTGACCACTTTTGACTAAGCACAACATTTTTAGTTTCTCAAACTGTCATCAAATTGTTTCCAAATCACTACAAGCTTGCAAACTGATTCCCAAAGGATAATTAGACACGTGTACATACTCTCATTTATATACTCTACACCAGAGTAATTTCTTTATTCCCTCTGTTACCCCTGCAATTCTCCCTCATCAGGTATCAGGTGTATAGTCATGTGATCAGGTTGTTACAAATGTTTGTATTCTTGCAATGCAAATGTCAGGTTATTTGAAAACCACGATCACTGGGCATTCATGTTTTCTATATTGAAACTGTCATGGACCATAACAAATTTTTATATTGCCTCTCTTTTCAGTATTAATACCATTTTCTGGGGTGGCTAGGTGGCTCAGTGAATAGAGCACCAGCCCTGAAGTCAGGAGGATATGAATTCAAATCCAGCCTCTGACACTTGACACACTTACTAGCCGTGGGACTTTGGGCAAGTCACTTAACCCCAATTGCCCTCCAAAAAGCAAAAAGCAAACAAACAAACAAACAAAAAGACCATTTTCCTATTTAACCTCATTCCCCTGCTTATTCTATCAGAAGGACTTTCAAATGAGCTGGTTGGCAACACTGGTTAATTGTTCAGTAGAGTTTTTGTGAGAACATAGCTGCTGTACCAGTGGTAGAAGAGAAGAAAGTTTTATCTGAAGATATTCTTTCCTTACAAAGGTTAGTTTATATATAAACATTATTTAAAATGAAGCAATATAAGTCATTAAGTTTTAAGTATATCTATCATTTAATATAGCACTTGCTATCAACAATAGAAAAGTAAATAATTTATATCATAATCAGCTAGTCTTTTTTTAAATTAAATTGGTTTATTTGCTTTTAGTTTACAACATTCCGTTCCACAGTCCCTTGAGTTTCGGATTTTCTCCACCTCCCTTTTCCCCCCTCCCATCATAGTGGCATGCACTCAGATACAGGATCTATAAATATCTTCCCATTAATCATTAGTCAGGTTGCAAAGAAGGATTGTAACTAATGGAATGATCAGTGGGAAAGAGAAAACAAAACAAAACAAGAAAAAGAAACAGAGCAAGTTGTTTGTTTCAATCTGCATTCAGACTGCATCTCTTTCTCTATATGTGGATATCTCTTTCTATCATGAGTCTTTTGGAGTTGTCTTATAACCTTATATTGCTGAGAGGAGCCCAGTCTATTGACGTTAGTCATCACATATACATCATGTCTGTGATTGTGTACAAATTTCTCCTGGTTCTGCTCTTCTCGCTCAGCATCAGTTTATATAAGTCTCTCCATCTTATGGAGAGTCTGTCTGCTCCTCATTTCTTATAGCACAGTAGTATTCCTTTACATTCATATGCCACAACATGTTCAGCCATTCCCCAATTGATGGGCATCTCCTTGTTTTCCAATTTTTTGCCACCATAAAAAGAGCTGCTATAAATATTTTTGTACATACGGGTCCTCTTCCCACTACTCTGATCTCTTTGGGATATAACCCTAGAAGTGGTGTTGCTAGGTCAAATGGTATGCACTTATTTATAGCCCTTTGGGCATAGTTCCATATTGTTCTCCAGAATGGCTGGATCAGTTTGCAGCTCCACCAACAACGCATTAGTGTTCTAATTTTTCCACATCCTCTCCAGCATTTATCATTTTGCTGTTTTGTCATCTTAGCCAATCTGGCTGGTGAGATGTGGTACCTCAGAATTGTTTCGATTTACATTTATCTAATCACTAGTGATTTGGAACATTTTTTCATATGCTTATAGATATCTTTAATTTCATCTTCTGAAAACTGCCTTTTCATATCCTTTGATGATTTATCAGTTGGGGAATGGTTTGTATTCTTATAGATTTGACTCAATTCTTTGTATATTTTAAAAATGAGGTCTTTATCAGAGACATTGGTTGTAAAAATTATTTCCCAATTTTCCACATCTCTTTTAAGTTTGGTAATACTGGCTTTGTTTGTACAGAACCTTTTCAATTTAATATAATCAAAATTATCCATTTTGCATTTTATAATGCTCTCTAACTCTTGTTTTGTCATGAAGTCTTCCCCTCTCCATAGATCTGACAGATAAATTATCTCTTGCTCTCCCAGATTGCTTACAGTATCATCAGCTATTCATTTTTAACAATTGATTAGGTAGTTAAGTCTTTTGCTTGTAAGGAGGTAATAGCAAAGTTTAGCCACTGGGAAGTATCCCAGTGACTGTCTATGGTTACAAAACAAAGTTGCTTGGAGGAACATAAATTTCTATCAATTGTATTGATACAGTATTGTTTCATATATATATATGTATATATATACAGAGAGAGAGAGAGAGAGAGAGAGAGAGAGAGAGAGAGAGAGAAAGAGAGGAGAAAGAAAGGAAGGGAAGAAGGGTATTGATTGTGAATGTAACCCTAATCCCAAAGTGCAATCATATGAAATCCTCTCCTCATTGGTAGATATGAATGTCCTACCCTGCTCAAGGGGTAGGCAGAGTTGGTGAGAGTGGAAGAGAGGAGAATACTTCAATCTTCAAGTTTTCTTAAAGTCATTAGGTCTGGCTTACAGCTTCAAGAGGGAAGATGCATGAGGCCAACTCCACTTCAGGTTGCTGGAAGAAAAGGCTCTTTTAAAGAAAAGATTACATTAAATTTGATTTTTCATTTCTTGAAATAATGGATATCCACAACTGCAATGTTTAATTCATGGAGAAGTTTTTTGTAAATAGTAACTTAAGACCTTTTTTGTCTCAACATTTACAATCAAAACATGAAAGATATACTGATAAGTCTATTAAGGTTTTTTTAAGTGGAAAGAACAAGATTTTAAAAATGCAATATTGATGTATTTATTTCTGTGAATGCATAAGAAAGTAAAACAGCAATTGAAACTTCATATTTAGTAAGTTATGAAATTGCAAAAAAAATTTGGAGAAGTCCATTTTATTGCAGAAAAAATTAATTTTATACTATGACAAAGCAATTTTGAAGTGTATGTTTGGAGAGGATTTTGTTAAGAAGTTAGAAATGCTATCCATTTCTAATATAGGATATGTCTGATGATGTTGAGTCAGTTGTTATAGAAAAAGTTTTTTAAAGTTACATTTATACTTTGCAATTAGATGAGACAACGGATGTTTGTGACCTAGTAATTTTAATTGTATTTGTGAGATACCTGTGTGATTGTAAAGTAGAAGAAGATATGTTGTTTTGTCAGCAGTTAACAGAACATACAACTGGGGAAGACATTTTTAATCTACTTCAAATAAATACTTTGAAGAAAAACAAATTAATTGGTCCTCTTGTGAAATTTGCACAGATGGAACAAAATTGGCATGTTCTTTCAAGTATTAAAAAAATGTGAATATGATATGACACGCTACAGTATACACGGACAAATTTTGGCACCAACAAGAATGCCACAATGTAAAAGATTATTAGATAATGCTGTCAAAATCATTAATTTTACAAAATCAATACCCACTAAGTCTGGATTGTTTACAATTTTATGCAGAAAGATGGGCAAAGGAGCATGTTATGCTTCTAAGAGAGAGATATTAGGTAACTTTCCCATGGCAGAGTTATTATTGTTCTATTGGAATGGACAGGAGAGTTTGTTGCCTCTTTAATGATTGTTCCTTTCACCTGAGTGAGTGTACAAGTGGGATGACATGGTTACAAATAATAATAATAATATATTTATAATTATATAACAAATATGCTAATAATAAATTATATCTAATATCTTCTTAAGAATTAATGAACTCAATGCATTATTGTAGAGTACGAATACTAACAAATTCAATATTCAAAACAAAGTAAAAAGTGTTATTAAGAAACTAAAATTTTGAGACCACACAAATGATAACAGAACTCAGTGCTTTGTGTCAATACTATTTTATTAGAAAATGAACTGTCTTTGAATCAGGATGTAAAAAAATACATCGGAAATCATCTGAAATTTTTAGAAGTGACTTTCAATGAATATTTTTCTGAAATAGCCAATGAATTAAATTTTATTCACAACTCGTTTGATAAGACTTTTATGTCATATGACTGATGAATCGACAATAGATAAAAAAGAACATTTAATTGACATAGCAACAGATTTTGGACTATAAACATCATTCAAAAATGATAGCCTTAAACTTTTTTTAGCTAGAAATAATTAATTTCCATCTCTCAGCAAGAGAGCTTGCAAAATTCTCCTACTATTTTCTATTACATGTTTGTATGAGTGTTTTCATTTTATTCTTGTCTTAAATACAGAAAACTTAATGTAGAAATTAAGAAATTTAACGTAATGTAGAAATTAAGAAAACTTAATGCAGATCAGATTTGAGACTGTATTTGTCTAGTATTGAGTCAAATATTGCAAACCTTTGTTCAAATAAAATGTTCAACATAAATTAAGTTTGTATATAATTATTATATTACATTAAATGTATTCCAGCTTACTTCGTGAAAATTATTATTTATATTCAATG
>CM053585.1:363226618-363254210 GCA_028646515.1 Pseudochirops corinnae
AAAAAAGAAATGACAAGCAGGATGGTTTCAGAAAAACTTTGGAGAACTAACATGAACTGAAATAAAATGAAATGAGCAGAATTTAGGAGAACATTATACATAGTAACAGCAATATTGTAAAATTATCAACTGTGAATGACTTAGCTATTTTGTGCAATACGATGATCTAAGACAATTCCAAAAGACTTAACAGTGAAAAATTCTATCCATCTCCAAAGAAAGAACTGATGGAATCTGAATGCAGATCAAAGTATACTTTTTTTTAAAACGTTCTTTATCATTCTTGGCTTTTTTCAGTCAGCATTTTCTTTTGCAACATGGTTAATATGGAAATATTTTGCATGACTGCACATGTATAATCTATATCAAATTGCTTGCCTTCTCAAGGAGGAAGGAAGAGAAAGAGGAAAGGAGAGAGAGAATTTGGGACTCAAAATTTTTAAAACAGCAGTTCTCAACCTGTGGGTCACGACCCCTTTGGGGGTCAAACGACCCTTTCACAGGGGCTGCCTGAGACCATCGGAAAACACACATTTCTGATGGTATTAGCAACCGAGACACTGCTCCTCTATCCGTCTCCAGGCAGGTCCGCCCACATGAAGATACCCCCACATATGAGTATTAAAGGGTCGCAGCATTAGGAAGGTTGAGAATCACTGTTTTAAAAACAAATATTAAATGTAAACACATGTAATTTGAGGAAACTAAACAAGTAAATAAATAAACTGCCCTTGGGGTCCACAATATATTTTCTTTTTTGGTTGACAGGGGTTCAAGGAATAAAGAATATTGTAAATCACTGATCCAATCCAACTCCTTAATTTTATTTATTTTTTTATTTGTGGCTTTTTAGTTAAATATATATTTTTATTATGAACTTGACAACCACTAAGGAACATAAATTTTCCACATGCTGGGATGAAAAGAGTTTTACATGTTAAATAACGAATCTGCCAACATACCCCTGGTTGGTTTTTTTATGTATATGTCAACTTTATCATGGTAGTAGAAACTGACCTTGTGCTCCTTTCTAGGCTCCATTCTACTCTCACAATTCTTCATTTTACATATGAAGTAATTTGCCCAAGATTGTATAGTTGGTCATAAAGTTAGGTTTAAAATTGAGAGTTCTTTCCTTTCCTCCCAGAAAGCCTAAAATATACCATGGACAAAGAAAGACATAGGTACAACATGGAGGTTTTCATACTGTCAGTGTTTAAAGCCTTTCTTGGAAATCTGTGTATGGCTGGGGGTTAGCCATACAGCAAAGGAAATAAGGAAACAACTACAGTCAGTGCATAAAGCCTACACTCTGCAATTCAGGTACATCTTCAGAATCTGAATGGTGCCTTCAGAAAAAAATATAATTCAGTACTTTCATCTAATTGATGGGGTATCATCTCCTGCAATATGAGTTACAACAATTCTGTTCTGCTGATATCCCTTTGCTTCTATAAAATGGTTCCAGGAATCAACCCAATGAGCTAGGTGCCTTCCTCTGATTGTCTTGACATTACATGGATAGACACCAATGGAATACATGAGGTCTTCTCACTCCTTTCTGACCAGCCCATCTTTCCTGGTCATCTATTTCTCAGATAATTTCCTTTATTCTGCCCTACCCTGCACAATTACTGTCCATTATATACCTCTCCATTGCAATTTGGGTGACCTTCATCTTTAATTCTTCAAAAACTGGATTTGTCCTTGATTCCCAATCATACGGCATTACCAGAAGAAAAAAAAACAGTTTTATTAAAAAGATGGGTCATTTTTTCATGGAGAAGCTTGGAGTCATTAAAAGTACTGTATAATATCCTAAGGAGATTCAGCTCACTCTCTTTCTGTCCCTATTAAACTCTGGGCCCATTTTATTGTTCATCTGTGCATCTACCCTGGGCAGTTAGGTGGTACAATGGATAGGGGGCCAGGAAGACTCATCCTCCCAAGTTCAAATCTGACCTCAGATACTTACTAGCTGTGTGACTCTGGGCAAGTCACTTAACCCTGTTTGCCTCAGTTTCCTCATTTGTTAAATGAGCTAGACATGGAAATAACAAACCATTCTAGTATCTTTGCCATGAAAACCCCAAATAGAGTTGCAAAGAGTCAAACGTGACTGAAAATGACTGAACAACAATGTCTATCCTATCTATCCTAGATAGATGTATAGATAGACAGGTTGGAGGGTATGATGGTAAATGTTTAACATTTGGCTCTCTGAAAGAAAAAAGTATGTACTTTTAAATTTAATTTTCATTATTAACATTTTCTCCATCACTTTCTTGTCTAGACAAGCAACAGAACAATAAATCAAGCCCTGATTTGTAACATTTGCTGATGCTTGAAATGTAAAAGTTCACCCTGGAAATTTAACAATTAGTTCTCAAAAGCTAATATAAGCCGGCTCCATTACACATACCCTTGGACAAGTTCTAGACCTCTTTTAGGGTTAAACCTAAGAATTCCTTTCCCAAAACAATGTTTTTAAATGCTTAAAACACATAGGATTATACTTTTAAATATTTTTGTTTTCCAATTACTTGTAAAAATAATTTTTAATATTCATTTTAAAAAATTTTGAGTGCCAAATTTTCTCTTTCCTTCCTTAAGAAGGTAAGAAATTTGATATAGACAACCCATGTGCAGCATATTTCCATATTAGTGTAACTGTAATTAATTTAGCAGGTACTTGGTCCTTAGTAACTAAGAGCTAAGTCAGTGGTTCTCAACCTTCCTGATCCCACTACCCTTTAATACTTGTATGTGGGCATATCTGCATGTGGGTGGACCCACCTGGAGACAGATGGAGGAGCAGTGTCTCGGTTCCTAAGACCATCAGAAATATGTGTTTTCCAATGGTCTTAGGTAACCCCTGTGAAAGGGTCGTTTGACCCCAAAGGAGTCACAACCCACAGATTGAGAACCACTGGGCTAAGTACTTCTGTGAAAGAGGCAGAAGGTATAATCTCTGTCTCCTGTGTGAACAAAGGGCATGAACTCTGTCTCCTGTTGCTGACATAGCAAGAGGGGGTTGGCTGAGACAGGAGGCCAGTGTGTGTATATAAGAAGAATTCCAGAGGCAGAGAATCAGAATCAGGAATGTTCCTCCTGGTGGCTCCTGGTAGAGGAAGAATCATGGAGACTGAAGCCAACTGAGACTGAGAGAAAGAAAGAGAAAGAGAGAGAGAGAGAAAGAGAGAGAGAGAGAGAGAAAGAGAGAGAGAGAGAGAGAGAGAGAGAGAGAGAGAATTTCTCTCCCAGCATGTGGAAGCTGACTGAGAACTGAGTCAGAGTTTTTCTTGAGACCAGAATTTGGTGAAGGCTGAAGTTGCTACCGCCTGGAAGGCTGAGATTCCTTCTAGGTCCTAGGGCCAGCCAAACTGTTGGAGGACTGAAGAAGCATGACCAGGATAAGCCTTTGTTTCTTTGTAGCTTGGTGGATCCTTGAGTTCTGGGCAACAGAAGTGGTGAAGGGTTTGAGATGTGCTGGACCCTGTGAACTTCAGTGTGTACTAAGAACTGCCTGGAGGACTGGACAAGAACCTGGGAGCTGTCTGCTTCTGAATCCAGGTGACTGTTTGGTGGATTCAGGAAGGAGCTGGGACCATGGAAGGGGATCCAGGGAATCTGCGAGACTACCCTGGGTCAAGATGAAGAAAAGGCCTCCCCTTGGACACATGATGAAATTGAAGTGTACTGGATATCAAGGGGTGGAGAGTTTATGTAATTTTCTAGTGATTGTATTTGGTGATTAATGATATTTAATAAGTGTGAATCTGGATAAGTGACTGATTAAGTTAATCTATGATTGCCCCATGAGTGGAAGATTGATTATTGTATTGTGAAATGACTGAATGATTAAGTAAGAAGGGTTTCCCCCCTTAGGGAAACCAGATGATTATTCTTTTGTTCCTTGTTCTAAATATTGTGGCCACTGTAGTGAAAACTGTGTGGCCATTCTAATGTTAAGCTCTTGTGAACACTATATTGTGATTTTCTGTGATAAGATGTAATGTGAATATTATATTGTGATTTGTTGTGAATGTTTGCCTTGATTTGTTATGGAGTGTTTACTATAGTGTGTAATCAAAACCTTTTTTAAAAGCTGTTCACAGTAGCATTCTTTTGTGAAGCTGCTTGTGCATGGCATTACAATTAGTCATGTTGTGAAGGAAAACACAGACCACCCCCCCCCCCAAAAAAAACCAAGAAAAATGAAATATGTTTCAATCTGCATTTAAACTCCATCAGTTCTTTCTCTGGAGGTGGATAGCATTCTTCATCATAAGTACTTTGGATCATTATTGCTGAGAATAAGTCACTCAGGGGGCAGCCAGGTGATGCAGTGAATAGAGCACCAGCCCTGGAATCAGGAGAACCTAAGTTCAAATCCAGCCTCAGACACTTAACACAAAAACTAGCCATGTGACCTTGGGCAAGTCACCCAACTCCAATTACCCTGCCTTCCCCCCTGCAAAAAAAAAAAAAAGAGAGCTAATATTAATATTTTTGTACATATAGGTTCTTTTCCTTTTTTAAAAATCTCTTTGGGATACAAATCTAGCAGTGGTATTGCTGGGTCAAAGGGTATGCACAATTTTGTAACCCTTTGGCTATAGTTCCAAATTGCTCTCCAGAATGGTTGGATCATTTTACAACTCCACTAATGACGCACTAGTGTCCCAATTTTCCCACATCTCTTCCAACATTTGTCATTTTCCTTTTACATCATATTAGTCAATCTTATAGTTGTAAGGCAGTACCTCAGAGTTGTTTTAATTTGAATTTCTCTAATCAATAGTGATTTAGAACATTTTTTCATATGAATATATATATAGCTTTGATTTCTTCTTCTTAAAACTGCCTATTCATATCCGTTAACCATTTCTCAATTGAGGAAAGAATTTTATTCATATAAATTTGTTTCAATTCTCTGTATATTTGAAAATGAGGCATTTACAAGAGAAACTTACTGTAAAATATTTTCACAGTTGTGATTACTGTGTATTTCTGTCCATCCTATTTCCCCCCGTTTATCCTTCTCTCTCTTCGCTCTGTCCTTCCTCAAAATCATTTTGCTTCTGCCTCCCCTGATCCACCCTCCCTTGTATTTGTTTACCTTCTCTTATCCCCTTCCCTTCCTACTTCTCTGTAGTGTAAGTTAAAGGTCTATACTCAATTGAGTGAAATATATAGGATTACAAAGGAACCGATTATACTGTAAGACAGTTATCAATTTCTTTTTTAAGTTCATATGTCCTAATTTAAGGATTCTTACTCTATAAGGTGTCTATCCAAATTTGTGTTGTAATCTTAGCAACAGACATTCTTCATCTACTTAGTCTTTCCTGGGTGAATTATTATGCTAAACCCCTTTGACTACAGATCTTCTCTTCTAGGAGGCTTCACAATGCCTTAGGGCAGCAGTTTTTAACCTGTGGGTTATGTTCAATTTGTAACAATGAAAATACATCCTGCATATCAGATATTTACATTACAATTCATAATAGTAGCAAAATTACAGTTATGAAGTAGCAATGAAAATAATTTTATGGTTGGGGTCACCACAACATGAGGAACTGTATTAAAGAGTTGCAGCATTAGGAAGGTTGAGAACCACTGCCTTAGGGCTTCACGCAATCAGCACAACGTCATCCACAAACAAGAGAATCCGGAGGACCCCATCATTCCCAAGGAATCTCTCTTTCACCTATGCTCTGTGAGCTATGCCCTCCATCACAATGGTGAATAACTTGAATAAGTATTCATCTTGATATTTGGTATTTTATCTGATCCTTATCAGAGGGTCATTGAAACAGGGTTGTTTCTTTAGTTATCTCTCCGAAGGAATCTTAAGCATTCTTGTTGTGGGGATAGGAGGCACTTTGTTGAAAAAGAACCTTTAAGATGGGTTTTGTTCTACTAAATCAACTGAGTTTTCAACAAATAAGAACAATAAAATCGTATGTTCTCTACGTCTTTCAGTTAATTATGAAATGGCAAAGACATAAGTGTCATTTTCCAAAGCTTGCTGATTCAGCAAGGATGCTCGAGACTCACAGATTTTGTCCAGATGGCTGGGAAGGCACATGGGTCAGTAGTTACTGATATTCCATCACTATTTTGTGATACCGTTTAGTAATACTTCGTGTATACTTCCTTTAGAGACCTTATACAGGGGCCTCTGAATGCCCTCACAATTACATTGACTATTGCAGGGATCTCTTCTAGAGACCCTTGAATAAATGGATGAATGGATGGATGAATAAATGGACAAAAAGGTATCAATTAAGCTCTTACGATGTACTCAGCAATGAGGATACAGTAGCCAGGGAAGAGAAGGAAGTCAGAGAGAATGATGATTAGAGAAGACTGAGATGTCCTTGCCTGGAAGGGTTGTATTGATTTATCATAGTTTTCTGAGCCCAACAAGTAAGCAAGCAACTTCTGCTTAAAGACCTTTAAATTCCCTATCCTTAGGAGAACAAATTGAATCCTTCTTCTATATGGCAGCCCTGTGGTGCTAGGTAGGGTGTAAAAATATTAATATTCCATTTTCCACGTTAAGAAATTGTATATATTTATAGCTATAGAGAAACATATCTAAACTTTAATGTGGCCTTCTGGGGAGGGGAAAAAAGAACAAAGCAAAAAAAGTGCACAGCAGAGAACAAAAGAAAACTCACAAGGAAACAGAAAAGAGGGACAGTTCTCCACACCATAAATATTATTTATCACATAGGCTTCCTTGAAATGAAAATTTATCACTACATGTTTTGAATCCTCTCTTATGTTCTGCTACGCACACGGCTTGCTTTTTTCTTTCTTTCTAATTTTGTATTTAAGTTCCAATATTTAAGTTTATGACATATATTTGTTTCTTTTTCTCTATTCTGTATCTGTGCTCTGGAAAAAAAAAATTTTAATTTAAAAAAAGAAATGTGTACTCAGAGAATTTACATCTTGCTAAGGTTACCCAGCAACAGTAAATGGAGGAGCTGTCCAGCTTGAACCATATTTCCTGATTCTTTCTACTTTACCACTAGGCTATTAAATTAGAGCCCCTTACTATAGCAATTGGAATAAGGGCTCTGCAAGTTCCAGGAATTTGAAAATGACTTCATCAGTTTCTCTTATCTATTTAGAGTCATTCATCTGGTAGCAAATGTTCCTCCTCTCAGCAAGTGATTTTGTGGTAGCATGCATCCAAATTAGGGAAAACAAAGGAAACTCAATGCACAAGATGTGTCCAAAGGAGAGTTATTAAAGGATATTCTTTATGGATCATTAGAAACAGGAGCAGGATGCTTCGGGCCTCTAAATCTGAACCTGGATTGAGTCGATGGTAAATCAGCTCACCGGATTGGCATGGCTCCTTCTAAAATGGCTCCTCAGCTTTCTCTTTCTATAAGGGAAAAGTCTCATCTCAGAATATGTAAGAGATTTTCTCTCCTTTTGGGGGGCTCCAGGATAGTGCTTGGTGGAACAACATGTTATGGGATAACTCAACTCCTAGATTAATGCTTTGAACTCTCTTAGTACAGTAATTGGTCAAAAGTAATATGGGTTACCTGATTTGGTCAAGGTTGGCTAATGAGGGGCATATGAAGGGTTTTATTGGGGCCAGCTGGGCCTTACTGTTGAGTAGTTTCAGTCATGCCTGGCCCTTTGTGAGGTTTAGGGTTTTCTTGGCAAAGATACTAGAATTGTTTCATATTTCCTTCTCCAGTGAATGCATTCTATTAGGCAATCAGAGATTAAGTGACTTCCCCAGGGTCCCACAGCTAGGAAGTGTTTGAGACTGGATTTGAACTCAGGACTTCTTGACTTCAGGCCCAGTGTTCTATCCACTAACCCATCTCTGCCTAGATCAGCGGTTCTCAACCTTCCTAACGCTGCAACCCTTTAATAATCCTATATGGGCATGTCTGCATGTGGGTGGACTCACCTGGAGACGGATAGAGGAGGTTACTAAGACCATGGGCAATATGTGTTTTCCAATGGTCTTAGGCGACCCCTGTGACCCCTGTGAAAGAGTCATTCAACCCCAAAGGGGTCACAACCACAGATTGAGAACTACTGGCCTAGATGGACACTTATCTGTGATGCTGTTATTGGGCAAATAAGGGGAGAACATCTCATCTGATATTAATAGTGCAATTTAAGCCCCCCAAAAAAGGAGACCACTAAAGAAGATATATTTAATAAGAGACATTTGGGCTGAGCCAGTTTTAAAATTTTTAGTATGAGCATTATACCTTTCAAATCAGCAAACACTACAAATCAGGACTTGATTTATTGTTTTATTGATAATTTAGACTTAAGAAAATGATGGGAAAATGTTAATAATGTAAATTAAACTTAAAAGTGTGTCACATACTTTTTTTTGGACAGTGGGTTGATAGACATTTGCCAGCCTACCCAAATACACTCCAATTATAGATAAATGCCAAGAGAATGGCTTTCAGTTGCTCTCTAAAGTGAAGAATCAAGGGCCTCATAGAGATGCTTATGGTTTTTTTCTCTAGCATTCTATACATGAAATGTTAACTCAGATGCCAAAGGGTATGTGAGGGATGAAAAAATTTCCAATACTCTAAGGTCCTAACAAAGCCTTACTTTTTAATATTGCTATGCGTAAGTGTGTATTTACAGATGTAAAGGTTGATGTAAAGATTGTATGTATGTATATGTGTAAAGATCGTATGTATGAATGATATAAAGATGTAAAGATTGAATCAATTTCCTTAACCCCAATCAAAGAAACTAGCATGATGCTTTAACCCTAATACCTGTCTCAGGTGAGAACATCTTTGTTGAAGTAATTAATCAAAAGCTTTAAACTATGTTTAAACAAGCTCCTTGAGGGCAGAGTCTTTTTTTTTTCTTTTTGCCTTTTTTACCAGTGCTTAGCACAATGCATAGCTCAGATTGTTAATGTTATTATTGTTCAGTTATTTCAGCCTTGTCTGACTCTTCATGACCCCATTTGCAGTTTTCTTGGCAAAGATACGGGAGTGGTATGCCGTTTCTTTCTCTAGCTCATTCTACAGGTAAGGAAACTGAGACAATAAGTATTAAGTGATTTGCCCAGGGTCACATAGCTAGTAAGTGTCTGAGACCAGATTTGAACTCAAGACGATGAGTCTTCTTGACTCCAGGCCCAACCTGATTCCAGGCTCTATCCACTGAGCCGCCAATATGCCCCTCACACTAGTTCATAAGCTTGTGCTTAACAAATGTTTATTGACTGAATGAGAGGTACCAAAATTCCTAAATCAATTTGAAAGAAATGAAAGCCATTGGATTATATGACACAATGCTCCATGGGAAAGACATTGGGGTTGTCTAAAGAGACTCAAACATTCTCTCTGCATCTTGGATAATAATGTAATATTATCTTGGCAATAATAATATTTGACCTAGATAATAATCTAGCATTCAGGTGGCAAGCCTGCCCAGTGGTGGAAGCAGTTGCAGTCAAGCTCCCGAAGGGTAATTGCTTTGTAGGGATGAAGGACAGTTGTTCTATCCACCCATTCTCTTGACCAGAGAATGATCTTGTGAACTTCAAAAGGTCATTAGATTTTGATATCTTAGAATATCCTTGAAATAGCTATGGTTGACTACAGAGTCTGCATTGAGATCTAATGAAAACTAGACCCACTGGGGAAAGGCAGCTTAAAGATTTTACAAGGAGTCCAGAAGAAAGCTACAAACCATCCAAGGGAAACTTCATGAGGACTCTTCAAAGGTGAAAAAGGGAAGGAAAAAACTTGGAGTCACCAGGAGCTGAGGATTACCCCTTTGCAACATGTGTTCTCTAAACTTAAGCCCATTTTCCCTTGGACCCTGTAAGTGTGTTTTGTGCCAGCCATTGTTATAAAACCACCTTAGTAAATACCATTCTCTAAAAATAATGATAATAATAATAATAACTAGCATTTATATAGTGCTCTAATGAAATGTTATTTCATTTGGTTCTCACAACAATCCCAAGAGGTAGGTATTATCCCCATTTCAAAGATAAGAAAAATATGGCTGAGAGTTTAAGTGATTTGCCCAGGGTCACACAGCTGATAATTATATGAGGCCAGATTTGAGGACAGCTCTTCCTGACTCTGAATCCAGCACTCTATTCACCCAGATGACTACTGTACCACCTAACTGCCTAATTAAGTCTGGCTAGTAAATTGATATCAACAGCATAATTGAAGCACACTAGTGGGGCTTATGAACTATTACACTAAAGAAATGACCTCACAACACCCCCCCAAGAGTTATCCCTAGAATATTGATGGCAGAAGTAGACATCTATTTTCTAAGGATCCAGTACAAACTTAGAGCCTGTATTATGCATGTATATATTCCTTTTTTTTTAAACCTTTTTTTCCTTTCCTTTTTTTTTTGGAAGCAATCAGCATTAAATGACTTGCCCAAGGTCACACAGCTAGTCAGTGTCTGAGGTCACATTTGAACTCAGGTCCTCCTGACTCTATCCACTTCACCACCTGGCTGCTCCCATATGTATATATTCCATAGCAAAATCAATCCATTTACATTTCCTCAGAGTGAGGAATAACACTTGCAGATTTTAAAAAATTCTAAGAGGCAAAACTATTTGATTATATATAAAATAAGAAGGGGTCTAGAACTACTGGTCCAAACATTATGAAACATGTTGCAGAAGTTCTATTGATCCTGATACGACTGATTATCATTAGCACTTATAGAGCACCTACAATGTGCTAGGAACTTTACAAATATTATCTCATCTGATCCTCATAACAACCCTGGGAGGTAGGTTCTGTTGTTGTCTCATTTTATAACTGAGGAAACTGAGGTTAAAAGACTTGCCCATGGTCACACATCTAGTATATATCTGTGGTCAGGAAAGAAAGAAAGAAAGAAAGAAAGAAAGAAAGAAAGAAAGAAAGAAAGAAAGAAAGAAAGAAAGAAAGAAAGAAAGAAAGGAGGGAGGGAGAGAGGGAGGGAGGGAGGGAAGGAAGGAAGGAAGGAAGGAAGGAAGGAAGGAAGGAAGGAAGGAAGGAAGGAAGGAAAACATCAATGAGACATTAAACTAGTAATACACAAAAGAGAGCAGAAGAAAGCTCAAAAGTGAACCCGCAGGCAGTTTTGTCACTGACATGTTCAATTTGATATACACTTTAAAAAAACTACCATAACAGAATTCCACAGTTTCATATACAATCCTCCTTTCTGTTTATCTTTGTTTACATTTGTTTGGTTCCAAGGAAAAAGAAAGAAAATTTCAAAAAATTATAGCACTTTAGCTAATTTTGAATTAAAGGCAAAAGTATAAATTTATGCACCACCATGACTCCAATCCAAAAGCTATATGATCTGTGGGATAATAAATGAATAGTATAAATATTTCTCTGTAATCCCTCAGCATATTTTTGTCCTGAGAGGAAAGCAACATTATTAAATCACATGTGAAGCAGGACTTGTAGAAGTGGATTTGGGGGATCATGGTATGCTGGTCCAGGCTCAGTGCCTAAAGCAGGGTTTACCACACCACCTCCTACAAAGAACACAGGCTCATCTCTTTCCCCCCCCCCACTTAATAGTATTTTATACTTTTCCAATTCCACATAAAGATACTTTTCAACGTTCACTTTTATAAGATTTTGAGTTCCAAATCCTTTTCTCCCTCCCTCCCCTCCCTCTTTCCCAAGACGGCATGCAATCTGATACAGGCTATACAAGCAATATCATACACCTCCAGATTTACGGATTAGATAAATCACTATTAATGGCCATGTAGAGATAATTGTAAAGTGCTTGCCAACCTTGAAGAACTACATAAGTACTTATTATCATTATTGTTATTGTTATCTGCCTGCTTGGTACTTGGGTAGAAGTTTTTCCCCACGACAAAATAATAGCTCCAGAGACTTAGAGAATTCTGAGTTGCATACATACATGCATGCATGTGACAATTTCTTTGAGGGCAAGGAGGATCTTTCTGAGTTGACATTTACAATTTTTACTTTGGGGGGTCATCATGTCCAGCTATATAATTTTGCAGATAAAGGAATTAACTTGTCACAGTCAGTAACTGGTAGAACTGGAATTCAAACGCAAGTCCTCTCCCTCCAAAAGCAATGCTCTTGACACTATACCATCTTGCTTCCTGTGTCTGGATCTTGGCTATGCCATATATGAATCCCTGTGACTTTAGACAAGTCACTTTAATAAATCACATCCTTGATTTCTTCACCTACATGATGGGAATAATGTTACTTATACCAACTCCTTCCTAAAGGAGTTATGAGAAAAGAGGTTTTTATGAATGTAATGGAATACTATTTTGATATAAGAAATTATGAAGGTGATGGTTTTTGGGGAGGGAAACTGGAAATACCTACATGAACCAATTCAAAATGAAGTGAGAAAAACCAAGAGGACAATTTACAAAGTAACAGCAATATTGTGAAAATAATCAGCTGTGAAAGACTTAGTAACTGATCACTACAATGATCTACCACAGCTCCAAGGGATTCGTAATGTAAAATGCTATCCAGCTCCAGACAGAGATGGTACAGATTGAAGCACATTTTTTTTTTGCCTTTATTTTTCTTGCGGTTTTTTTTTCCCCTGTGAAACATGGCTAAAATGGAAATATATTTTGAGTGAATTCATATGTTTAAAAAAAAGAGGCTTGTAAAGACCAAGGTACAGTGGAAATTAAAATTTCCGTCTTTATCTTTCTCATAAGCTTTCTTTTTCTGTCTTCACTAAATGAAGATGCATGATACACGTGACACTTGGATATGAAAGACAGCTTGAAGCAATAGCCGACCTCAGAGTCAGAAAGACCTGGGTTCAAAATCAACCTTTGACAAATACTGGCTGCATGACTCGAGGCAAATGGTTTAACCTCTCAGTGCCCAAAGGACCTGGCTTAATCTGTGTTGGTGAAAGGGTATAGGTAACATACTTTGCAAACCCTAAAGCCCTATAGATATGTTAACTATCATTAGTTTTAGCAGCCTTTTATAGTAGGTTGGGGGCTCCTGGAACCTTCTGTGAGTAAAATGCTTGGTCCCTGTGTATGGATGTCAGTGTCACTTTCCTAGGATTTACAGGCGAGCCCTATGGTGGCCTTGAGCCTGACTAGGGGAAATCCAGAACCCAGCCAGCAAGGGTGGGGCGCAGCCTGTCCGGGGAGGAAGCAGTGGTCCCAGGAGGTAAGCAAAATGACTAGCAAAGAAGGAAAGGCAGCTCTTCCTGCCACGGGATGAGAGGAGGCCGAGGGAGGAAAGGAAGTCTGGCAGGGAGAGAGAAACTGGAAGGGGTGCCTTCAGTACTTTTTTCCTGTTCCACCCAGTCTGCCTGTGCCTCTTTGCCCACTGTAATTTTGGTCCACTCGAAAAAGCTTTTCCTCCTTTCCTTTTCATTTGCATTTCCCTCGTCTCCCTTTGTTCTCAGTATCTCCATCTGTAAAATGAGGGGTTGGAGTAGATAGGTGGTTTCTAGATCCACCAGCAAGCATTCTCTGCGTCTGGGAGTGTGTGTCGCTCTCGTCTCTTTTAAATCTCTGGGTATCTCTGCGGTGTCTCTCTCCGTCTCCCTCCCACTCTGAGTGGTGTGTGTGACTGGCCCTTTATCCCCAGCCAGTTAGACTGGAAAGGTGAGCAGGGCGGAGGAGGGAGGAGGCTGGAGGGCGGAGGGAAGGGAAGTTGCTTCTGGTCGCCTCACTCCTATTCCCAGTCACCTTTGTCATCGCAGGGACCACAACCCGCAGCTTCTGAAGCTAGGGCACCAGGCGAGAACCTCCCCATCCTTCCAGTCCAACCGCGTGGCTCCCCCTCTCCAACGTCTCCGGAACCGAGCCAGGAGACGCGCGGCAGTGGACAGGTCTTCTCCCCATCTGGTTCCTCCTCGGCTCTCCTCCACCTCTCCAGGTAAAGTGGGAAACGCGCTCCAGTCAGCCCTGCAGTGGGCTTACTCTATTCAGGGGCAGGGAGGGAGCCTTCTGGACCAGAAGTGGGGCGCAGGTGACGGACCCAGGAGCACAGCCCACCTAAGCTCGGCTACATGTGAGCTTAATGAAGAAGGTAGGGGTGGGGAGGAAATAACCGGGCGGAGGTTGAATACTTCGGCTGGGAATGGAAGGACCTGGGATGGGGGTTACGCGTGAGCGTTTAAGTTTCGAGAATAGGGGAGGCACAAGGTAGAAGTCCAGGGCAGAGGCGGCCCACAGTCAACTAGCGTGGTCTTGAGAGAGTGGGGACACTGTCTAGTACCACGGCATCCTGGGGACATGTTCCACCACCCCACCCCCCCCTCAACCCTCCCCACTTTCGGTCCACTCCCGGCTCTTGAAGGTGCCTGGGACCCAGTCTCCATCAGCTCTGTCCTGACATCTAGTGGACAGTCTCCAGCGGGCCCATACTCCCCACCCAGGTTGTCGCCTTGGTGCCATTTTCAGAAACTAGGAAAAGAGCTAGCTTACATATTTCCCTACGTTTCCCTTTCCAGATGAGTTAAGTAAACTCCGCGCTGAGTGGAGTTTGGACTTTGCTGGAATGCAAATGAAATTAACCTAGATGCAATGAAGAGTGGGCCTCCGCCAAGGCTGGAACTGGTCCAACTTCTTAGGTACTGAGAGAGAGAGACAGAACCAGAGACAGAAGAATAGAGAAATTTAGAGACGCAGGAATGGACACAGAATGAGAGCTGTTATTTCCCATGGACCATTCCCCCTTCTCTTCTGAGATGGAGAGGCTTGGGAAAAGGAATGGATGTGAAGAAATCAGCAGCAGAGCCAGTTGAGGAACACCAAACGCCCTTCTCTCTGGCTCCAGATCCCCTCTCATTTTTTTTTCCTCCTCCTTTTTCCAGGTGTGAAGACTCTTACCTGCACTTACATACACAATGACAGGCCTCCCGACCCCACCTCCCCCAAAAGGTAAGTTATATCCCATTGGAAAGGAAACTTCCTTTCTTGGGGCTTCAGCCTAGGCTGAGGAGAAACCCCCAACTGGACTCTGACTCAGACCTACCTGTCTTACCAAGGGGCAGTTCCCAGGTTAGCTTTGGGCCCAGGCAGCTGAAACAACTTCTAGGGTCAGTCACTAAAACCAACTAAAGGCAGCTCTTAGGAGGCCTTTGTGGACTGATCATGCACTGGTGAGTTCTCACTTTCTTGGAGCAGATTCTGTCCTGCCTCTGACCCTCACCTTCTAGTGACACCATTAGCATTTTCAAAAACTCAGTGCTCCTGAGAAGCAAGTTTCCATGCTAATATATTTAGGCCAAGTTTGCAGTGTAGTAAGGGAGATTAGGCTAATAAATAGGAAACTTTTTAAAAAACAATTTGCATTTTTATTGATGCCTTTTGTTATTATATCACAATTAATTTCCAAATATATCCCTCCCTCCTGTCCTACCTGCCAAACCATCCCTCTTAATATGCTTTAAAAAGAAAGAGGGGAAAAAATCATTTCAGCAAAACCAACCAACACTTCTAAGAGAATATGCAATATTTTGCCTTAATATTCCTCTCCCCTTCTCCCTCCCCACCTCTGCAATGAAGAGAGGAAGGTGCATCTCAATTATCTTCTGGAGCCAAGCTTGGTCATTATAATAGCATTCAAGGAGGGTTTTTTTTTCTTCCTTCCATTTACATTATTCTTGTTCAAATGAGATAATATTTGTAAAGCTCTTAGCACCTACTGTATACTTGCCATGGTAGGTGCTGAATAAATGTTCATTCTCTTCTTCCTATCCCTCCTTCCCTTCACTGTATAAATTGCTTTCTTGGTTCTATTTGCTTCACTTTGCATCAGTCTTTCTATGCTTCTCAGAATTCTTCAGATTCCTTTTTTATGGTGCTGTATATTTTACCATTTTCATATACCACAATTTATTTAGCTAGCAGATTCATGTGCCCAATCAATGGGCACGTCTCTTTCTAAAAGTCTTTGCAACCACAAGAAGTGCTGCTGTGAATAGTTTGTGTTTGTTTGTGTAGGACCTTTCTATCTTTGACCTCCTTGGGGTACATGAATAGCAGCTGTGGGAATTCTATGTTAAAGGGTCTGGACGCTTTAGTCACTTTTTTTTTAGCATAACCCCAAATTACTTTCCGGAATGGGCAGACCAGCTTACTGTTCCAACAAGAGTATGCCTGTCATCCATGGGACACAGTTAAAGAGCAGTTGAGGACAATATATGATTCGGGTTATGAGGTTAGGGCTAGAAGTAGAATAGTGGTGGAGAGAAGGGAGAAATGTCGCTGAAATAAAAGAAAGAGCTTCCTAGAAGGAGGGGGTGGGGACCTGGTCTGCTATCAGAGGAAAGCATTCTTCTCAGAGATCAGAGATTAGAACTAGGGAGGGACTTACACCTCATAGAATCAAAAACCTCCTCGTTTTTTTTTTTACCAATTAGAAACTGAGACCAAATGAGGTTAGTGACTTGCCCAGGGACACACAAGGGGGAAGGAAAGGAGCCTTTATGAAATACCTACTATGTATCAGGCACTGTGTTATTTTGTATGCAATGATATTTTGTGATAATACGTAAGTATTAAACGGCATATTCGACATTCTAACTCAGGTCCTCCTGCTGGAAATCCAGTGCCCTTTAGTTGGTCATAGACTAAGAGCTAGAAGTTTGTTGTGAGGAGGGGAAGGGGAATGGGTAGAGGACAATGGTAGACTAACCCCAGTGGAGCCTAAGGGATTTGCATCGGGAATGAAGAGTGAGGAAGAAAGTTGAATAGGCCTTGAAAGTCAAACAGATCAGTCTGACAAGTATCCATTTGATAAAATAGTCAAGGGAGAGCTACTATTGTGTAGGAAATGATAAAAAAAAAATTAGATTTACGCAGACTTTAAAATGAAGAAATGCACAGACTGAGCCTTTGTCCCTTTGAAAACTCACTTTCTGGGACAAATTAATAACCAGAGGCCTTCCATCTATACAAATTGCAGAGAAACCCAGTTTAGGAAGAGAAGGTCACAGGCAAGGCAAAGGATCAGCACATGGAGGTGGTCCAACTTTCAGGTTCCAATCTAGACACCAGAGAGATTTCCTGTTGGAGTTCCCTTTCAGGAGCTATTAAAAGGTTAGGACCATCTACTTTCCCGGCATCTTGTTCACCACCTAGGCTTTACCCACCCTCCTGGCTGGTTGGCATCTGTTTATGTCATGGTAGGTGCCTAATAATTCTGGGAGAAAATATAGGCAGCCTTCTAACAGAGAAGGGGAGTTAGAAGTCAACTGCCAGTGAGCAAGTTTCTAGGCAAGAAGGTTAGCAAATCCAGTCGTAAAGGATCAGATGCCATGGTGATAAGAGCTTTAGTGCAGCTCAGGAATGGGAGAGACAAAGAAACCCGACTGGTATCTGGGTTAACCACAAAAAGAGACAAACGAGCTAAAGTGCCCCACAAATTCATTTTGCTATTGGTTAAAATCTAGCCTGGATAGGGATTGGGATGGTTCCCAAATGCTTTCACCATCCTCTCCTTATTTAAATTGTTTTCTAGTGTAGCAGGACTTGCACACCCCAGAAAGAAGGAACACGATCTTTTCCATTTATTGGGACAAGGAAAAAGGAGGGGGAACGAGGTGGAAGAACTTGACTATGGGAAAAGTGATGAATTCAATTCCAAGCTCACTTTACACTCTGGCCACTTGGTTAACATTCTGGCTAACAATCTAATCAAACAAACATTTATTAGGCACCCACCTTTTGTGTACTTGGCCTTCCAGATACCCCCTCCCCCACCCAAAAAAGACAAAGAGATCCTGCCGTCCAGGTTACGTTATACTAAAGATGAAAGGGTGGGGTGGGAGATAAAACATCTAAACAGGTAAACATCACGCCTTAATTTTAGGAGGGAGAGACCATGAGCTTCTGTGGGGACCAGGAAAGGTTTCCCACAGGTGAGGGTCCATGAGTTGAGCCTTGAAAGAAGTTAGAAATTTAAAGGCGAAATGAATTACAGACATGAGGCTTCAAAAATAGGAGGCACAAGATTGAGAACTGCATTTGGGAAACCACAAGGAAGTCGGGAACTTCGCCTGGTGTGGGAGCGGGAGAGAAATGTTCAATAAACCTACGAAGCCAGACAGGAGTTATACAGCCAAAGGTTTTAAGTGTCTCGCTCCGAGGTTTGACTTTTGTTGTAAAGGTAATGGGGAGCCACCAAATGTTCTCGAGCAGGAAAACGGAATGGTCAAACTCGTGTTTGTTTTTTGCTTCTTTTTGTATCTCTGGTGCTTTAATAAATGTTTATTAACTGACTGGCTGTATTGTCTCGTCCTCAAGGCAATTACAATTGCCTCATTACGCTTACAATTGAGTCCCACTTTTTCATGGATCTCTCTTTTGTCTAATCTAGATGCCTTTTCCATCTTTCTCTTTGGTGCCTTTTCTATAAGCTATGTGCTTCTCCATGTGTAGGAGTGTGGGGGTTCTGCTGTTCTTGATGGCAAAATAAACAGATAAAAATTCTTTTAAAAATCTTAGTGAATTTCTTCTGGGTGGTTTTTTTTTTTTTTGTATGATTCTGGTTCTTGTTTTGATTTTGCTACTTGTTGATCTTCCATTTTCATCTTTAAATGCCCTCAGGTTGACTTTGCTCCTTTGGGTTTTTTGACCAAGCTTTCTTTAAACTGGTTCTACTTTCAACTGCTTCTGTTCCACAACTTGGTATAGCCTTGGAGGTGAGCAGTAGTGCTAATGAGCTCAGGGTCAATAAGTGTCAGTTCTTGGGCTTGGAGGGATTTTTTTTAATTCTAAGGGTCTTCTGCCATGGAAACAGAAGAAGTTGCTTTATCTTTGTTGTAGAGGTCTAAGAGGTCATGAGGATAAGAGAAAATACATGGTTCACCATCTTGTTGCTCATGTGACTCATCTATTCTTTTCTTTTTTTCTCTTAAAAATTATTTATTTTTAATATTCTTTTTTAAAAAATGAATTCCAAGTTCTCTCCCTCCCTTCTACCCCTCCCCACTTACTGACAAGTCAAGCAATATGATATCAATCATATATGTTAAGTCATGTAAAACATAATTCCATAGTAGCCATATCACAAAAAAAGCAAGACAAAGAAAGTGAGAAGATTATACTTCAGTTTGTACTCAGTTTATCACTTCTTTCTGGAGGTGGATAGCATTTTTTCATCAGGAGTCCTTTGGAATTATCTTGGGTCATTTTAGCTAAGTCTTTTACAATGATCATAATTATAATATTGCTGTTAGTATGTACAATGATCTCCTGGTTTTGCTCACCTCACTTTGCATCAGTTCATATAGATCTTCTCATGTTTTTATGACATATCGCCCCCATCATTTATTTTAGTACAATAATATTCCATCACAGTTATATGCCCCAACTTGTACAGTCATTTCCCAATTGATGAGTATCCCCTCAGTTTCCAATTCTTTGCCACCACAAAAAGAGTTGCTATACATATTTTTGTACATATAGATTCTTTTCCTTTTTCATTGATCTCTTTGGGGTACAGACTTAGTAGTGGTGTTAGTGGGTCAAAGAGTATACAGTTTTTTAGTCCTTTGGGCCTGGTTCCAAATTATTCTCCATCACAATTCCCACCAACAGTTCATTAGTGTACCTATTTTACCTCATCCTCTCAAACATTTGTCTTTTCTGATAGGTGTTAGGTGGTACCTCAGAATTCTTTTAATTTGCATTTCTCTAATTGATATTTAGAGCATTTTTTTCATAGAACTATAGATAGCTTTGATTTCTTCTGAAAACTTCCTGTTCTTATCCTTTAACCACTTGGGGAATGACTCTCGTTTTTATAAATTTGACAGAATTCCCTATATATTTGAGAAATGAGACCTTTATCAGAGAATCTTGCTATAAAAAAATTTTAATATTACAATAGATGATAAAGTCTATGGTTCATTGTGCAGTCCTATGTGACTCTTTCTGACCCTATTTGGGGTTTTTTGGCAAAGATACTAGAGTGGTTTGACATTTTCTTCCCCAGCTCATTTTACAAATGAGGAACTGAGGCAAACAGGGTAAAATGATCTGTCAAGGGTCAACACAGCTAGTAAGTGTCCAAGATCAGATTTGAACTCAGGAATATGAGTTTTCCTGAATCCAGGGGTGGCACTCTATCCACTTTGCCACCTAGCTGTCCACATTGTCTGTGGTACATTTTAGCAAAATGTAGTTTCTTTATCTCTTTTAGTTGGGTCTATTTTTGCTTTTGCTTTGTCTGAGATCATGATTGCTCCCCCTGCCTTTTTTTACTTAAGTTGAAGCTTAGTAGACTCTGCTCTAGCTCCTTATTTCAACTCTGTATGTCTTTCTATTTCAAGTGTGTCTTTTGTAAAGAAGAAAGTTTCTTATTTTTCATCCATTCTGCTAGTTTCCATTTTATGAGTGAACTCATCCCATTCACATTCACAGTTATGATAACTATGTATTTCCCTCCATTATATGTTCTTTTATTTATCCTTCTCTATTTTTATCCTGTCTCTCCTCAAAAGTCTGTTTTGTTTCTGACAACTGCCTTCCTTAATCCACTATCCCTTTTATCATTCCCTTCCCCCTTTCTTTTATCTCCTTCCCCTCCTGTTTCCCTATTGGATAAAATAGATTCCTATACCCAACTGATTTTGTATATATGTATTCTTCCCTCCTTGAACTAATCCAATGAGAGTGAGCCCTTCCACTATAATGCTCTTCCTTGCAAAATAATCACTTCATACTCCTGCCCTCTCCTTATAACTCCCTAGAGTTAGACTTCTAGACTCCTAGAGGATTTCTAGACTCCTTTTCATTGGGAATGCTTGAAAGTCCTCTATTTCATTAAATATCCATTTTTTTCCCTTAAAGGATTAAATTCAGTTTTGTCAGCTACTACAGAATATGATATCCCAGCCCCTTCCCTCCTTTAACATGGAAGTTGCTAAATCTTTTGTGATCCTCTCTGTGGCTCCATGATACTTGAATTGTTTCTTTCTGGCTGCTTGCAATATTTTCTTCTTGACCTAAGAGCACTGGAATTTGACTATAAAATTCCTGAGAATTTTCATTTGGGGGATCTCTTTTAGGAAGTGATTAGCAGATTATTTCAGGAGTAGTTTTTATGGTCAGGTTTTTTTTTTTATTATTTGCTCATTTTTCCAGTCTATTTCTTGTCTTTAAACTTTATGCTGAAGTTGGGCTCTGCTCACCCAGAGCTGGGAAGACACTGTCTCAAACTTAAGGCTTTTTTGTGCTGGTGTTTTCAGAACTAGTTAAGGGGTCAGTAAGTTTTCAGTGCTTCCAAGGTTGTTGTGTTTGTCCTTCATTTTCAAAGAGGACCATGACATCAGAGAGATGATGACATGACTTGCAGTTGACTTTGATTTAAGTGAGGAAGGGCTGTGCCAGACCACCAGCCTCACTTTCTACTCCAAAGCCATTGGGATCCAGTGGCCAGATATTCATCAGGATGACTGGAGATGGCCAGGGATGCAATGGGAGACCCTGGCTCTTTTAGGCTAAGGTTCTTTTCAGGTTCTTACTTTGAGTGAGGTGAATTCAGTGAATAGGCATCTTTAAGAAGTGAATCAAGGAACGGTCCCTTTAATTAAAAAAAAAAATGAAATCAAACTGGACCCTCAGGATTGCTGGTCAAAAGAGAAACAGTTACTATTTACATTCACTCTGAACCAAGAGGACCCAAAATATAGTCATTAAGTGCTATAGTGCCTTGCTTGGGCAGGGACCTATTATCCAATTTATGAGCTCCAGAGTGAAATGGGTTTAAGGTTTGATCTTTGAGAAAAGGGGAGGAAGGAAGGAAGGAAGGAAGGAAGGAAGGAAGAAAGAAAGAAAGGGAGGGAGGAAGGAAAGGAGGGAGGGAGGAAGAGCGAGAGAGAGAGAGAGAGAGCGAGAGAGAGAGAGAGAGGCAGCTAGATGGTGCAGTGAATAGAGCACTGGTCCTGGAATCAGGAGGACCTGAGTTCAAATCTGTCCTCAGACACTTAACACTTACTAGCCGTGTGACCTTGGGCAAGTCACTTAACTCCAATTGCCCCCTCCACCACCCGCAAAAAAACCCCCCAAAAACAAAGAATTTTTAAAAATAAAATTAAAAATAAAAGACTGTTGAGAGGAAGAGAGAGAGAGAAAGATACAAGGTGATGTGATCCCAGGAGAGGTGTGGTCATTGCTCTCTGGATCTATACTCTACTTTTTTTTCCTAGGAAGGGCTCCTGCATCCCTGCAACCACAAGCCCTAGTACTCCTCTTGGTCCTGAAACTGTGACCAGGTCCCCTGCTCTCCTACAGCCCCAACTGCTAGCACTCCTCTCTGCCTTCAAACTGACTGCATACATTTAATAGAGCTGCCAAAGGGGTCTCCTGTAATCTCTTTCTGACCAATTTTCCAACCTCCTTACTGTTTCTGGGCTGCTGATACTGCTGTTACAGCCATCTCCAAAGCCCACTAACAGCTAGCTGCCTCTATGTGTGCTCCAGGCCAGCCCCTACCTCAAGTGTCACAGACCCCTTGACGACCTACTAAGTTGTCTTAGGCTGGAAAAATATCTCACTTTGACCTTTGGTTGGCTCTTCTGCTCCAAAATTTGATTTGAGACCTTTAAGTTGTTTGGAAAGGAATGTTAGAAGAATTCAATTAAGTTGCTGCCTCTCCACTATCTTGGCTCTTTCATTCTTAAGATCAACACATAACAGAATTATTCCCAGATCTTGTCCAATTGGACTCCCTCCATAATCCCAGATAATGACAGGATTCAGAAGGGACGAATGTGTCATTTCCCCATGTCTGAATGTAAGCAATTTACCTTTGTTAAGTCCTTTATCATTGTTCATCTGTGTTTACCATTTCTGTGTTTCTCTTTACCTCTGTGTTTAAATTTCAGAGTTTTCCCATAGCTCTGATCTTTTTTTTTTTTTTTCCATCAGGAATGCTTGGAATTCTCTTATTTCATTAAAGTTTCATTTACCCCTCCTGTAGCATTATAATCAGTTTTGCTGGGTAAGTTCTTCTTGGGTGCAAGCCCATCTCCTTTTCCATCCAGAATATTGCATTCCAATTTTCCTATTCTTTCATAGTGGTAGCTGTTGAACTATGTGGGATGCTGACTGTGGCTCCTTAGCACTTAATTCTTTCATTCTGGCTGTTGGCAGTATTTTTTTTTTCTTTGACCTGGAAGCTTTCTGGATTTTGGTTATGATGTTCCTCAGAGTTTTCATTTTGGAGTTTCTTTCAGGAGGTGATTGGTGGAGTCTATTTATTTCCCTTTGCCTTCTGCTGCTGAAATATCTGGACATTTTTAAGATTTCTTGAAATAGAACGTTTAGGCTCTTTTTTTGGTCATGGCATTTGGTTATTTCAATGATTCTTAATTTTTTTTCTCCTCAATCTGTTCTCCAAATTAATAGTTTTTGCCTGGCAGTAAGTTTTGTTATGTCTCGATGACCTAAAGAAAAAAATGGTAAGAGAGGGGAAGAGGAATCCACTGGGTGGGAGGTGGGGGTGAGGAGCAAGCTAACTTACATTTTCTCCTATTTTTTTTTTCACCTTTTTACTTTAATATTTCTTGTTGCCTTATGGTGTCATTGTTGAAATTCTAGAATGTCTTCACCTTTCTCTGTTTTGTGGATATCTGAGTGGTTGGAAGAAATAAGGAAAATTGGGTAGAGACAGTAAGGGCAGAGAGAAAGCTAATAAAGTCCTCTTCAGTGATTCTTAACATCCCTCCAAGCTCTAAATCTGATTCTATGATTTCTGCTATTGTTGCTTAATACTAGACAAACACATGTGTGTGCATGTATGTATGTGCATACTGCCCTACCTCTTGCCACTCTTAACTCCCCCTCCCCAGCCTTCACTTGTGTGCCCCATTCCTTCTGGGTCAGGGTCCTAATTAGTTCCTTAAGGTAGTTCATACTAATGGGAGGTTAGAAACCTCTTTTCTCTTAGAGGTGATATATTTTAAGAATATTTTAACAGAGCCTTTCTAGAAAAAATGTTCCTGCCTATGCTGCATGCTTCTAAAAGTTTCAGGCTAGGAATAAGGGAAGGACAGAGAGTCATTGTGATGTCATGGGATGTAAGAAGAGTTAGATTTAGGGGTAAAAGGGCCTTGAAATCCAAACTGAGAGTAAGGCATCAAGGTACACAGGAAGGGATGTTATACCAAGGGGTATAGGACCTTGGGCAAATCATTTTATCTGTTTCTTCATCTGTAAAGTGAAACCTTCACATCTGTAGTTTATGGTTTATATAGCACTTTATGATTCTAACTATAAAAAGGGGGTCATAATAGTGCCTACCTCCCAGGGCTGTTGTGACCATCAAATAATATTTCTAAAGCAGTTAGCATCATCCCCGACACAGTAAGCACTTAATTAATGTTTCCCTCCTTCCTTCTTTTCTTTCTTCCTTCTTGGAGCTTTCCTTGCAACCCTATGAAGTTATGTAAGTATTGTTCCATTTTACAGAGTAAAATCACTGACACGGGTTTGGGGGCTAGATTTTTTTTTTTCTTAAGGACCATGCCTTAAATCCAAATCACTTTGGCTCTCATTGATTGCCCAACGATAGGTCCCAGGTCAAACCCCACTCAGTTATTGTTTAGGCCCCATTGGCTCTGAGTGAATATAAATCCCTGAGGGTCTTCCCCCTGCCAGACTGATTTTGTTAAATTTTTTTTACTAAGTAAAAGGGTGGACATTCTTTGCCTCATTTCTTACCTAGCCTTAATCACCGAATAGGTATTGCCTCAGTGAAACTGAGATCTGTTAAAGAACTTAGCTTAAAAAGATCAAGATCCCCCATTGCATCCTGGGCCATCTCCAGTCGTCCAGATAAGAAAGTGAGGCTGGTGACCTTGCACATTCCTCCCTCACTTAAATCCAAATCACTTGCACATCATGGCATCATTCTTTTTGAGAAAGAATGACAAAAGCAACCACAACCACCGGGAGCTTTCCTTGCAAACCTGTGAAGTTATATAAATATTGTCCTATTTTTACAGAGTAGGAAACGGAGGCTAGAGAGGTCATTTGACTTTCCCAGAATCAGGAGCCATATGAAAATTTTATGTCTTGCACTCCAGGGTTCATTCTGCTTACTCAGGATCTACATCTCCAAAAATGTGAGGATTTAACTGATACCCGAGAGCCTTTCCAACCCTGTAATTCTGAATTATGCCTGCTAGATTAGACCTGGAGAAGAATTGAGAAAACATACTTCTCTCCTCTTTTGGCAGAGGTGAAGGACTGTGGGTACAGAATATTACATATATTGTTAGACATGGTAAATATTTCTATTGGTTTTGTTGAACTGCCTTTTCCCCTTCTTTTAAAATAATTTGTTGCAAAGGATAGCTTGATGGGAAGGGGGGGGGGGACAGAAACGAAAAAGATTCAGAAATGAAGGCCATGTAGAAACAAAAATCTTAACAAAAATAAGATTTTAAAAATCTAAAAAAAAATCTAAAAATCTAAAAAAAAAAAACAACAGGATCTGTTGTGGAAGATGATTGGGAAGTTGTAGCAATTTCCTCAGTAGTGGAGAGAAAGGAATAAGGAATATAAAAAGCATCTGTTCCTATATTAACTCTGTTTTCTTTGCCTCTCCCCACTTCTGAATACACCAGCAGAAGAACCGATGTCCACTCCACTCCTACAGACCACTGAAACCTTGACTCCTACAGCTGTTGCCAACACTGCAGTCATCGCTGGTAAGGAAACCACTGGGACCAAGGGCTCTTTCTTAGGTAAAAAAAAAAAAGGGGCGGGGGAGAGCGCGCTGCTGAGTGCTGAGGGTCACAACAGAGACCCAGAGGATGTAGAAAAAGCATCTACTGATTCCAGTAGCCAAATGAGATGGTTTAGCCAATGGGAACCGGTGGCCTTTTTCTCAACCATACCATAGTTACTGAGCCATGATTGGCAGGTTTCTGTGCAAGGGTCATCGTGCAATCTTTCCCTCTCACATTTAGTTCAATATTTTGAGGTTCTATTAACCCAGTGACAATCCTCTCAAAAACTGACTACGTTGGTCCTCAAAGATGAAATACCGTCCATGGCCAAGTCTACGTAAATACTATTTATTATTATCCCCAGATGAAAATTATAGATTGACTTGCTAATTTCATTGTCAGGAATATTTCCTCAGGGTGTTACCAAAAAGAAAAAAAAAGCTATCTGTTCAAAGATATTTATAGCAGCATTATTACAGGAGGGAAAGAAAAAGCTAGAAAATATAAAGGTATATTATGTATTATTTATATTTATATATAATCAATAATAAAAATTAGTATGAGAAATTTAAAGAAATTTGGGAATAACTACATAATGTACATTTAAAAAGTAGAACAGAGAACGGCCTAATTATGACTGCGATTGAACTCATGGTCAAGTAAGTCTGATAGAGACTTATGGGATATAGCATTTTAATACACTGAAACTCATGTTCAAATGTAATAGCTGCAAAACAATTCTAATTATTACCATTAGATTAATAATAAATCACTTAAACTTGTGGGGGAGGGGAGGAAGTCAAACCTTGGGTTTGGAAGTAGGCAGGTAGACATTATTAACCCCCCAGGAGTTGTTGAGTTGACATGTTGGTATGAACAAGCTACCCTGTGTGTCACTGTTTTGTGAGCAAATTAGGGAGCAGGTGGAAGGAAGGATAGGAGGGTTCAACATAACTACCACGGAAGATTAACTATGGCTTTGGAAAACCCTTCCTGTTGAGATAAACTGTTTCCTGTTTCCCTCCTTCCTGTTCTATCAGAGTCATCAGCAACTGGCTGGGACCTGCTTTTTTTTTTTTTTTTAACTCATTCAGGGGAGAATATCCCTGTCTCTTGAGCATAGAGATTAAGGCAACAGGCTGTAGTTTTCATGGAAACCAGGCAGTGAACATACAGGGAGTCAAGCAGTAGAACTAATAGCCATTCTTTGTTGGGGATTTAGTGAGGTTTGCTTAGATCGATACTGGTTTGCATGGAGGAGGGAGATGGGAAGAGGAAAAGAAAGGAGGGAGACAAAAGCAAAATTTGGGGAAAGGATGGAAAATGGCAGGACCCATGCAGATCAGTTCCTCTATGAAATGATAGGTAAATAGCCCTTCCAGAATCCTATGTCTCCCCTCTTCTTCCTAAGTTGTTATCACGGTGGTCTTCATCACACTGCTCTCAGTCCTGATCGTCATCATCATTTACCTGTACAAGAACAAAGGCAGCTACATCACCTATGAGTCTCCGGAAGGAGAAGCCAGCGCGACTTTGCAGATGGAGAGTGACTCAGTCCAAGAGAAGAAGGAGGAATATTTCATCTGATGACTCCCAGGTTCCCAAAGAACACCTCTGGCCACTAAGTGCAAGACTGAGTGCTTAATTTATTAGGTGAAAGATGCATCTGAAGCCAGAGATAGGTGGTGATAATGGGCAAGTCTGTGCTCTCTCCAGGTCAGGATCCAGGGACACTCCTGACCTGAGTGCCAGCAGTAGAGACCCAGGGGACAAAGGGAAATAGAGAAAGCAGATTCCAATGCCTTTAGCTAGACCTCTGTCATGGATCTTAATGGCCTTTATAACT
>CM053585.1:363254710-363297583 GCA_028646515.1 Pseudochirops corinnae
TGGTTCCAAAAAGTTATTTGGCATTCTGATAACTAGTGCAGCCAGCTTGGGGAGGGGGATGGTGGTTGGTGGTGATGGTGGTAATAATTCAACACATTAGCTGACCCCACCTGCTGGTGTCTAGGCCATACCCTTACTTCAAGTAAGCCCCCTGCTTCCCAGCCCACTCTCTTATTCCCAACCCAATCTTGTATTTGTGACATTTTTTTTATTGGAATTAAAACTTCATTTTCTTTTTCTTTTGTTTTTTTTTTGTGGGGGGGGGGGAACACAAGGCAATTGGGGTTAAGTGACTCGCCCAAGGTCACACAGTATTGGAATTAAAACTTTTCATTACCCGAGATTTTGAGTCTCATTTATAGGAGACAGAGAATAATAATCAAAACTAAATTATCCACATTTGGGATTTATCTGTCCCAAATCTGGACAGATCTGGAGCTTATACTTCTAAAACAAGTAAGGGCACATAAGCAGATAATCCAATATGTGTATATTTACTTAGTAATAAATTATATACATGTAATACAGTACCAATAATATGTGTACATATTATAAAAAGACACAAAAAAGACATTAAAAAGGATGGGATAAAAATGAATATATGATACTAGAATCAATAGGGAGCCACTGAAGTTTGGGGGGGAGGGTTTAGTCAAGGATAGATGTGGTGAGATGTGGTTTAGGAAAACAGCTTTGCTAACTGTGGAGCATGGATTTGAAATAGTGGAGAGATTTGAAATAGTGGAGGTAGGTACTTCTGCCTAAGATAGCTTTTTGAACAGAGGCAATGGACTAGCTCCCACATGCCTACTCTAGAAAAAAAAAACAACAAAAAACCAACGTCTAAAGTTCTATGATAAATAACAGTGAGTGATTTCATCAAGCTAGAACTGGACAAAACATCAGAAATCCACGGGCAATAGGAAATGGGGACCACCAGAAGTTCCTGTGCTAGCAGAGGTGTAACCAAGTTAAAAGCATGACCCTAGAGAATGGCCATGGACATCTATTTATGGCCTGTAAGAGGCAACACAAGAAAACAAGTCCCCAAGTTTTCAGAAACCCACATAGTGAACCTTGAGAGCAACTTGGATCTGCAGCATCTAGTCTAGGAAAGGCAGTATAATAGACTTGGATACTCCAGTTTCAGGAGCTCCATAGTACTCTGTTCTGAAACGCCAAACATCATGAAAAGTCATCACTCAATTTCAGTGATATGTAGGGAACCTAAAACCTATCAGCACTCTTAGTTTAGACACTTCACACACACACACACACACACACACACACACACACACACACACACACGAGATATGGGAGTTAGCAGAGAATCCAGGTACCCCAGGTATAGACCAAGTAGGGCTGACCATGCCCTACCCAAAAGCACAGGAACTAAGTCCTACCTCTAATCGAGCCCTAGCAAAAAGCCCCAAATTGGAACTAAGGCTGGATATCTAAGTGAACAGAAGACATTAATCACCATATAGAACTGTTTGATCCAGAAATACCCAAAAATCCAAATTAGAAGGAGAGAGAGTAACTAAGCAACTGTTAAGTACAGGCTCAAAGGAAAAAAACTGATTTCTTCAAAAGAAAGAGAGAAAGAAAGGGAGGGAAGGAGAGAGGGAGGAGGAATGTTCTGGAAGAAAAAAGTTGGGAAAAGATTTAATAGCGTGAGAAGGGAAGTCATAAAGTTCATTTTGTTATAGACTTCCTGAAAATTAAAATAGATCAGATAGAAATCATTGCCTTTTATGAGAGAAGAAATATTTGAATAAAATAAAAAATTGGGGGAAAATGGAAGGTATCATCTACCAGAAATAATTGACCTGGAAAATGGGCTGAGGGATAATTTAAGACATAATGGGCTGCTTGAAAATTGTGTATGTGTGTGTGTGTGTCTACCAAGACTACTTATTTCGACAAATCACAAATGAAAACTGCCTGGATCTATTAGATCTACAGGGCAGACTGAAAATAGAATATATTCATTACTTCCTGAAAGAAACCCCAAAAGAAAAAATCCCCATAATCTCAAACCTCCAGGTCAGAGACTAGTTTATAGGCTATTATAGTAGTGCAAGCAAGAGATGACAAGGGCCTGAACTGGCTGGATGAGTAGAGAAAAGGGGACAGATGTTAGAAATGTAAAGGAAATAATAAGGGTCAACATTAGACATGTGGGATGGAGAGTAAGGAGTTTAAAAAAAATTTTATTTTTAATTTTTATTTTCAGTGCTAAATTCTCTCCCTCCCCTACCCATTGAGAGGCAAGAAAACATTATACATATGAAGTCATGCAAAACACATTTCCATATTAACCATAATTGTTAAAAAAAAAAAAAGTAAAATAATAAATAAAGTGAAAAAATATGCTTCAATCTGCACTCTGATGAGTTCATCAGTTCTCTTTCTGAAGGTGGATAGCATTTTCCATCATGAGTCCTTGAGGAATTGTTGTGGATCATTGTATTGATCAGAGTAGCTGAGTCTTTCACAGTTGATCATCATACAGTATTGCTGTTGCTATGTACAATGTTCTCCTGGTTCTGCTCACTTCATTTTGCATTCATTCACATAGGTCTTCCTGGGTTCTTCTGAAACCATCCATCCCCTTTTGTCATTTCTTCTAGCACAAGAGATTCCATCATAATCATATACAACTTATTGAGCCATTCCCCTATTGATGAGTATCCCCTCAGTTTCCAATTGTGTCACCCCACAAAGATCTGTTATAAATGTTTGTAACTTCTCCTTTTCCTTTGATCTCTTTGGGGTATAGACCTAGTATCAATACCTCTGGGTCAAAGGGTATACACAGTTTTATAGTCCTTTGGGCATAGTTCCAAATTGTGCTTCAGCATGTTTAGATCGGTTCATAACTCCACTAGTGGTGCATTAGTGTCCATATTTTTCCACATCCCCTTCAGTATGTCATTTTCCTTTTCTGTCACGTTAAACGCCAATCTGATAGGTGTGAGGTGGTGCCTCAAGAGTTTTTTTCATTTACATTTCTTTATCAGTAATTTAGAGTATTTGTTCATGTAACCATTGATAACTGATTTATTCTGAAAACTGCCCTCATATCCTTTGACCATTTATCAGTGGGGGAATGGCTCTTATTTTTATAATTTTTGCTTTTGAGAGATGAAACCTTTATCAGAGAAACTTGTGGAAAATTTTTCCCCCAGTTTCCTGTTTTCCTTCTAATTTTGGCTGCCTTGGTTTTGTCTGTGCCAAATCTTTTAAATTCAATGTAATCAAAATTATCTATTTTACTTCCCATTATACTGTCACTTCTTTATTCATAGATCTGACAGGTAATAAAGGTCTAAATCACGTGCCCATTTTGAGCTTACATATGGTATGAGATGTTGATCTGTCTCTAGTTTCTGCCAAACTACTTTCTCAAGTTTTCCTACAAGTTTTTGTTGAATAATGAATTCCTCCTCAAATAGCTGGGATCTTTGGGTCTATCAAACAGTAGCTTACTGTGGTCACTTACTTCTGTACATTGTGTACCTAATTACACTGATCACCCACTCATCCATTACCAGCTTGTTTTGATGATTACTGATCTGTAGTATGGTTTGAGATCTGGTACTGCTAGGTTATCTTCCTTAACTTTATTGATTCTTTTGACATTGTTGACCTTTAGTTTCTTGAGATGAATTTTCTTCTAGCTCTATAAAATAATTCTTTGGTAGTTTGATTGCTATGGCACTGCATAAGTAAATTAATTTAGGTAATATTGTAATTTTTATTAAATTTGTTTGGCCTACCCATGAACAATTGATATTTCTCCAGCTATTTAAATCTTTGTGTGAAAAGTGTTTTATAATTGTGTTCATAAAGTCCCTATGTGTATCTTAGCATGTAGACTCCAAAGTATTTTATACTGTCTGCGGTTGTTTTAAATGGAATTTCTCTATTTCTTTCTGCTGAGTTTTGCTGATAATATATAGAAATGCTGATGACCTATGTTTTTTTATTTTATATTCTACAACTTTGCTAAAGTTGTTAATGGTTTCAACTTTTTTTTAGTGATTCTCTAGGGTTTTCTAAGTATACTATTGTATCATCTGCCTATTCTTACGCCTTTATTTTTTATATAGTCTTATCACTATAGCTAGCATTTCTAGTATGATACTAAATAATGATGATGATGATACACATCCTTGCTTCATCCCTAATGTGAAGAGTTGAAAAACAACAAAGCTGAGAGCCTGGATGACTCTGGACCATAACAGGGAAGTGTGGAAGAAGGATGGATTTGGGGGAGAAGATAATGTATTGAAATCTGTGATCCACCTGAATATACCTACTCATCCTATTCAACCCAATCTATCTCATCCAAACTGAAAAGTAGGGAGGCAAGGCTCTCACTCTTACTCTCTGGTCACTGCCCTGGAGAGCAGAGATTACCCTCTGAGAACACCTGTCTGTCAAAATCATAACAAGATCTGTGAGACAGAGAGTAAGAATGCTTGGCAAGAGGGGGGATGGTGAGGGAGGTGGAATTTTTTCCCCAACTGCACCTCCGTGATGTCCCTGTAGCAATTAGATAACTGACTGGAGAGGCTGACTTCAGGCTTAGAAAAGATGAGGTTGGGAACTCATGAGAGAAGGAAAAGGGTGTTGGGGAATAAGGATAGGTATGGCTGTGTTGGTTTAAAAAAAAAAAGTAGAATTGGAAGAGTAGGATGCACTCCATCTTCCCACCCTCAAATTGGTTAGTATCAGGCTATGATCCTCCCAACACACCCCCATTTTGGAGAGCATTGTTGTAAGGGACTAGAGAATAGCCTAATTTGGCTAGACCTGGGGTTCTTAATCTTTACGTCATGGACACCTTTGGCAGTCTGGTGAAGCCTTTAGACCCATTCTGTAAATGTTTCATATAATTGAAGGAAATGCTAAATCAGAGGTTAGTGAAAATAAAGATGTAATTTCCCCTCTAACCCAATTCAAGAACCCTGGCCTACTGCATAGACGACATGGAATAAAGGCTAGAAAATCAGGGTAGTGCCAGATTGTGAAGGCTCCCAAATGGATGGATGAAAAAAAAAAAACATTTATAAAGCCCTTATCATGCAAAGATATGTGTTGAGGGCATGATGAGTTTGGTTCAGTTGAGCAAAGTATCTCTGCCGTCGAGTTGTCCATAATGGTCTGCAAGACAAACATCAAGACAGTACCTAGAATCTTCATGGCTGTTTTGTATTGACGGGAATAAGAAGTCAATAACCTGAACCAATAGTCCTCAGAGCCATGATGATTTCAATACTTCTTAAAGAAAAACTAGTCTAACTTGCATGGGCTTGGGATTATGATAATCCTCCACCACAGAGATATAATATATATAGCCGAGCGATTGCCAGTGGGAATTTTGGTCCAGAATGTTAGAGGGATGGTGAATGGATACGTAGAATAGACTGGCATGTCCTTTCCAGGAGCAATCACTGATGATCTGATCAATGTACAAGAGCAGGAATACAAGGCAGATAAGATGGCTACAGAGTGAAATGTGGCTGGAACTTGGCCCTTCCTACTGTAGTTGCAAAGGAAGGCAATCACCCATCAGGACAGGGGGCCCCACGGCAAGCTGAGTGAGAGGGTCAGGCACTCTGGGGCATGGTTTTGGTCCAGGTCCGCTAGGCAGATGACCGCAATAAAATGAAGCATGAATGCTAGGCAAGAGTTAGAACTGGAATCACTTAGGTAAGAATCTACTAAGAATTTTTAAAGAAAGGAGTATTAAAAAGGCCAGACCTACATGTAAGAAGATCAACATGAGATAGATAGGGTGGGATAGGGAGAGGGAGAGACAACCTGTTAAGAGGCTATGGCTATAGTCCAGGCAGGTGGTAATGACAGCCTGTCTATAATAGAGGGTTGGCAATGATAAGAGAGAATAAATATGAATTGACAGAGTTTTTATCAACTGCTTGGGTTAATGGAGAGTAAAAAAATTTTTAATGTCAAGACTGTTTCCAGCATCAGAGATGGGATAAACAATGACACCAATGACATAAATAGTGAAATCAGAAGACAGAAGGGATTTAAAGGGAAAGATAATGAGCTTGGCATTGGACACATTGAGTTGCATCCAGGTGGAGAGGGCTTGCAAGCAGGCGTGGAGCTGAGCAATCAGGACTAGAAAGAGATCTGGGGAATTACTTGCAGATGCAATAGATGGTGCTGGGAAAGTAAAGGAGAATGCTGAGGGAAAGAACATATAGAGGAGGCAGGGCTTAGGGAAACATCCTGCTTACAGGATCGGTAAGAGGATGGAGAAAGAAGAGGAGTCAGGTTAGGAGAACCAGGAAAATGGTCATCTCTCAAGGCAAGGTTGGAAGGAGGGGTTTAATAGCTGTCAGATGCTGCAGAGATGTCAAATGACGCTAACTGGAGAAAAAATGCCAGAGGAGTGTTTTGTTGGGGTCATAATTGCTAGAGATATAGAAATGGCTCAGCACAATTTGATTTGCCTTTGCTCTGGTTAGAATAAAATGTCCCAAGAACACAGCCTAAAAACTCCAAGGGACAGGAAGGAGGGAGGAGAGGGAAACACTGACCTTGCCACCCTCTTTGGTCGGGTATCTTCTGGACTAAGCCCAGAGAAGCTTCCAGAGGGCAGCTTTTCATATCTTCCAATTGTCTTCAGCCCTACCCCCTGGTACTCAGGATTCATTTACTGAACAGGGCATTGTACTATGTACTGGTTGTGCAGTATGGTCCACATGTTGCCCAGCAGTAAAGAGTCTGAATGTTATGCACACCCTCATTTTTCCCCCACAGTTGTTACCTACTGCAAAACTAGGTAAAACTGCCAATAAAACCTTGCTGTATTGCTGGCGTTCTTAACCTTTTTGTGTGTCAGTGAAGCCTATGAATCCTTTGAATAATGTTTTTTAAATATATAAGAAGCCAATTATACTGAATTTTTTTCTAATTTTGTTAAAAACATTATTCATGCACTACAACATGGTTCATGGGCCCCAAAATTGAGAATCCCTTTTTTACCTTCAAATTCCTGTCTGAAACCACCAAAGATGCCAGCCACAGGGATTTAGGAATTAAGCTGATGGTACTGTACCAGTTAGAGCCTTCATAAGACTACAAAAGACAATTCAGAAGACATCTAGAAATGAGCTGGGTGAGAAATACTTGGAGTTAAGGTGTAATGCAACTTCATCACTTTATTCAAATCTTCAAAATATTCTTTATTCTACATTTTTAGTATAAAAAATCCACAAGTTAAGTGCACCACAGTGAAGAGAGAGACATACAACGCTGAACTTCCATAACAGTCAATGGTACAGTCAAACACCATATATACAGAATACAGTCAAATTTAGATGAACTGAAATTATAAGATAAAATATATTCATCAAATCCAATTCCAGAAAACAAAAATTAAAAGACTGAGGATCCCTGAATCTTTTCAACCCTAATGAGCCTTCTATTGAACTCGTCTTAAAGTAACCCATTCACAATACAATCCCATTAACCCAGCTCTTGAGCAGTTAATTAATGGCCATGGTCAGCTAGCTGCCTCAGACATTTAAACGGATGGCAACCAATTTCTGCTCTCAAAATTCCCCTTAATTGGACTGTGAAGTCATCCATCCCATTGTTGGAAACAGAACCCTTCCCCTTGCCTCTCTCATTTTAAACCTAGAGTTGACCAAAGCGCAGTTAGCATTGATATCTGGTGCTCAAATCACGTTTCTGGCACCAAAACAAATCTGGATGAGGCTTTTGTGTGCAGAGGCATCCATGAGAAGAGTACAAAAGGAAAGGTCCATTCTCAGCCTTTGCTGAGGGGTAAGAATGGGGGTCTAAACTGTGAACACAAGTGGTTTCAGAGGATCCTTTTGAATAAAAGGTCAAAAGATAAGGAGAGCCAAGGTCTCCTCTCACACAAGAAGCAGGGAGAGGTGCAGGGAGAGAGAGAAAGAAGTCTGACTGGCTTTCTGTCCTGCACCATTGATTCAATGGAGATTGGCGAGGGAAGTGGGGTAAGGGGCAAAGGATGTGAAGGAAAAAGGCAGACATCTATGCATTTCATTTATAACAAGTAATAGAAATCAAAGACTTTAAGGAGATTTAAGACCAATCAGAATAATTTGGCAACTTTAATTCTTCAGAAGATCAAAGTTCCCTCCAAACCTAATTTGATGGTTTATTACTAAAAGCAAAGACCAGTATGGTGCAGTATTACTCCAAAGGAATTAAAGGAACATCTTCAGGGAAGATTTGCCCACATTCATTTTATGAATGGATCACCCCCCCCCTCCCCCCACCTTGAAATGTTTTAGGGAGGTACTGCTACCATTACATGGTTCATTATTAAGTTTTGAAAAGTGCCTGAAAGTTTGGGCACCAGAAAGACACCCCAACAACATGTGTCTAAACTTTGACTTCAGGTTAATATGACTAAAGCAGTTACATTGTGAGAAGTGCTGATGGTGTGTGATGTCTTTCCTGGCACGGGGGTGGCTTTGGTTCTTCACCAGATGGTATAGCCACCATCCGAACCACCCACGAAGAAGTTCCCCTTCCGCTGAGTTACTAGCACGTTGGCCCCTTGCATAACAGCAAGCTGAGCAGCATTGGGGGGGCAACCAGGGGGTGGAGGCTGGAAGTAAAGAACAAGGTTGAATGGGCACAGAAAAACTGGTGCAGGGAAAATGGGGCCCCAGGGGAAATCAGGAGGACCTACCAGGAAGAATGGCAATCTGATGACGAAGAGAATTTCACAGGGCTGGCCAATGTATTCCTTATTAGCACAGTTCGGGGTCTGGTGGGAGAGCACATTACTCCCTTTCCTGACTACCCAAAGACAGCAAAGAAGAACACTTGGAAGAGGGATACTGACACTCATTCAAAAGATACCCCAGCTCTAGAGTGAGACAGAGGGACCATTATAATTTGTGTATAGTTAAGATTCATACTGGGTCTTCTACAATCTTGGAATTCTGCAAGGGCTGAGCTCCTTCTAAATTCTCTTTGGATGCTACTTTTGCTCCAAGGTGAACCTGTTCCAGAAAGTTAATGGGACATCATGCCAGTGTCCTGTGAAATACTTTTCACTTTACAGAACAAAATCCCTAAAGATTCTATCTAGGGGATCAGAATCATACTTAAAAAGGCCATCTCAAATACAGGCACATCCCACCCAATACTATTCACTGGTTCCAAGAAAATAGGAAGTAATGATTGATGAATATCCAATTTTCATTTTAGGGAGTAATTTATAGGAAATTTTGTGATGTTACAGTGGTGTTTTGTTATTATTTATTACTGCAAAACAACACTGCTCAGAGCAATGCTATTTGAAATATATGGTAACTTAACTTGTGCCCAACAGGCAAATTCAATGTGGGGATCTCAAGTGCCAGTAGAAGAGAGCAGATATAGCTCTGGAACTGATCTGGTGCCTTGGGGAAATCAAGGAGTATTTGCGACCACCTGTATCCACAGCTTAAGAACTTTCTTTTCTCAGACACATAGCTGCCTCTTGGATATGCACAAAGATGCTGACATGACCATGGTTGTTACTTAGGAAATGTCTGGCCAGCTCCAAATTTCCCTTCTTAATGGGCACACGGGAAATAAATCCTCAGATAATCTAGAAACAATTAAACCAAAAAATGCCAACCTCCTGGAAACAACTCGAAGATAAAATACATGCTTTTTATTTCCTATCACTCATAGTGATTGTACAGGACTGTGGCCATGCTGGTGCTAAGTTAAATGCCTACTGAGTAATACAAGCTCGTGTTAAACCAGTTTAAATTGTTCCTTCTTTCACTCTTACTTAGATGAGCGGGGGACACAGCCCCAAATGTGGAAAGCAGGAGGACAGGGTAAAGGGGTCTAGGTTTAGAAAAAGAGATTGTTAGCTACAATTAATTACCAGGCTATTGCTGCTAGAGGTTCTCCTTGCACTTCCCCCCGCCTTGTTGCCTGCCTCACAGATGGGTATAAACTGTCAACAATCACTGCCCAGGGATGTTGGAGGATCCTAGAATCAGGACTACAGATTTAGAGCTGGAAGAAGCTTAAAAAGATATCTAGTCCAGCCCCTTCATTTTACAGATGAGAAAACTAAGGCCTAGAGACATTAAGCAACTTGTCCAAGGTCCTAGGGGTAATACTGAACATGAAAGAGGTATGAGGTTTGAGCAACTCAGGATATGGGGATGCTGAGAGCCAAGCATGCAGCACCAGGACAGAGCCAGTGTTTTCCGGTCATACTCACAGGAATGTTACCAGCAGCAGCCCCAGCTCCAAACCTGGCACCAGGATCATAAGCTCCATCCACCAGCACTGTGGAACCCGGGGGGTATACGTGACCAAGTGGATAATAAGCCAGTGGAACTGCAGAGCCAACAGGCCCAACAGCCACGGATTGACCCATGGGAAGAAACAAAGAAGCACCAGGATATGCAGCTGACATAGTGGGAACTGTGGCAGTCCCCGGGTGCACAAAGTTTGGACGATAGAGCTAGAAAGGGGCAGAAGAAAAAACCAAAGTTTACTTCATGAGGTTTTAATTTTGGATTTTAATAGTCAACATTTAATTCTCCAGTAGAAACAATGCCACTTATGAAGCCAGCAAATGTCTTAATCTTATAGCCTCCCTCCCCCTAATACTGAGCCTGCTCTCAAGCCCCTCTCCCCAATGGGGGAGGGCCTAAGGAGAGATGTCATAATGTTGTCACAGTCGTCATCATCATCTCCCCCGTACATCCCCTGCCCTCATTGCCCCTACACCCAGGGCTTTAATTAGAAAATGCACCCTCAACCCAACAGAAATGGTTTTTTCATCCATGTTTCCGAAATTCTAACCTCCCATGAAGATAGGGCAATGGTGGCACATGGTTTCGGCCTGCTCCAACACCTAAGAACCTTGATCCTCTTACCTCAGAATAGGCTGGAGGTGCATCCGTGTATGGTGGAACCTGAGGAAGGTGCACGGTCTGAGGGTACACTGGGTTCCCAGGAGGCTGCACAGGGTATGTGGGCTGTGTTGGATACTGCCCTAGAAGACACAAAAAGGCACATGTGGGACATCACGTGTGGCCAGAGAGATGGAGGGCATGCTGCCCAAAGACTCATAGGGCTGTGCAAACCCATAGCAGTGGGGTTTGACAAACAGCTTGGAAAAGGATGCAGTGGTTGTGGAACAAACAGGAGAAAGGGTAAGAAAGTAGTACCTTGCAGCTTCAGATTAGGGATTCTGACGGGCCCAGCCAGTGAATTGTACCATCTACTCTATAGGAAGAAGTGGGGAGTGTGCCCAGTCAATTCCAAGGACAGCACCACATGAAGAGGAACTCTTCTGATTATTCTTGGCTCCCTCGGAAGCAGGGGGACTTCTAGGTACGCATAAGGGTAGGGGATAGGATGTATTCATGTCAATTAGTAAGGAATCCCTGGCGCCAGGGTTGGTCTTACTAATTATCCTAATCAGGGATCTAGATCTAGAGGGGCTTCTTGCCTGGATCCAAAGGTCTAGAACGATCTTCAAGGTCAACTTCAGAAAGAAGAGATTTAGCAGATGAAGAAGCCACTAGACCATACACAGATTTAGAGATGGAAGCAGTTCAATTCCGTCATTTTACAGATGAGGAAACTGAGCCCCAGGAACCTTAAATGACATGTTCAAGGTCACACAGCTAGAAAGTGGCTGAGCCAGGATCCAAATACAAATTCTGTAGCTCTAGCACACTTTCCACTGCCCCTCCTAGGAGGAGTCTTCCCCCCCATCAGAAGAGGATAAATAAGATCTTAAAATGGAAAAGATCTTGGGGAATCTTGGATCATCTAAGCCCATTCATTATCTTGTCTAGAGCACTGGACAAGGAGTCAGAAAGATCTGAGCTCAATCCTGCTCGGGGACTCGCTGCCTGTGCAACCCTGGGCAGATCACTGAACCTCTCTGTGCCTCAGTGTTTCCACCTGTATAAAATGGGCATAATCACAGCACTGCTGCTGAGGCCAAATAAAAACAAATAATCACAGGAACCCGTTAAAGCTTGCAAAGCATTCTGCACATACTATTTCATTCAATCCTTAAAACAAATCTGGGAAGTAGGTGTTAATTATTTCTGTGTATTAGCCTTAAATTAGTGGAAGTCACATCCTTACCGCTCTTAATTAAAAAAAAAAAGAAAAAGAAGGGTTTGAGTCTAGTTTTGTTAAATGAGAACGTAATCCACAAAGACTTTGCTTTAAAAAGCAAAAATAAAAGAACCCAACCAACTTTTCCACCATTTTACAGCTGAGTAGACTGAGGCACTGATAAAAATGACCCGCCACACGGACGATGCTGCTGACACACATCAATGCTCTGCACGCCTTAGAGCGCTACACAAGAGCCGCCTATAGCCATTATTATCGCCTATAGCCATTATTATAGGCTGTCATCATGAACCAGCCGAGCAGAAGTTCAGTGGCTGGTCCAAGGTCACGAGCCCGGCCAAGGGGCACGCCCGGGAGCTGCACCCCAAATGCAGGTTTCCCGCACTGCCCGGAAGAAGGGATTCCCAGACAATAGAACGATTCGAGCAGAGGGGCGGGGGGCGCCCTGACCCCAGGAGGGGGCTCGGGCCGGGCTGGGCTGGCTTAACCAGAATACACAGCCATCAAGAAAGGCGGAGGCGGGCAGCCGGGAGAGCAGCCCGAAACCCCGGCCCCAGGGCCCATCCCTCCTCCAAAGACACCGACCCTCTCCCTCCAACTCCCCCAGGCCGGAGGAGGGATGGGGGGGAGCGCCCGTTACCAGGCAGCGCTCGGCCCCGCCCCCTCCAGCTTCTCATTGGCCGAGCCCCAACGGAGTTCTCGCTCCCCATTGGCCTCGCGGCCTGCCCATCCCGCCCGGGCCCCCCTGCAGCTCAGAACTGCGCCACAGGCTTTAAGGGAAAAAACCGAGGGAGGGGGCGAGAGGCCGCGGCTCGGGGCCTCAACTGGGAGCGGGCGCGACGCGGGCCCTGGGCTGGGCCCCTCGGCGACAAAGACGGGAGGCCCCCTCACGGGCCCCCGGCTACCTCATCCCCCTGGCCAGCCCGCCCCCGTCCCTGCCCCGCCGGCCTCGCCCCCTGTCCGCTCTTGCCTTTGCTGTTCATGGCGGCGGCGGGTCCGGTTCGGCTCGGGGCTGCGGACGGTGTTTTTTTCGTCCTCTTCCTGTTCCAAGTCACTTCCGTGTCATGTGACGCGCCGTCCTCCCAGAGTCACGGGACGTCCTGGTGGCCCCCCCCTCCCCCGTCCCTCCTGCGCCGCCACCGGAAGCCCCGCCCCCGGGCGGTGCCTCCAGGGTCAGGACTGAGCTTGGGGTGCCCGGCCTGACTGGGTCCACCCGGGCCCAGCCCGGCTTAGCCGATCCGAACCCGGCGGGCCTCGCTTCCTCCCTGGGCCTTGCGCGACTCGGGTGCCCTGCACCCGTCCCCGCCTCTAACTTTTCAAGGGCATCTTCCTCCGGGAAGCCCTCCCAGATTAGCTCAGCCCCAACCGAGACTAGGAAACCGAGGACCTTCAAGGATTTTAGATAATCCAGTTCAGCTTCCGCCCCCCGTTTCCTAAATCATTGAGGACACAGAGGCCTGGTGACTCTTCCAGAGGTCACAGAATGAGTTCGGTCTGGACAGGTTTTCCCTGCCTCCTGGGATGCGCTCCCTCTAACGCTCTCCGTGTTCTTCTGAAGCCTGCACCGCAGCTGGAGCCAGGGCTTTTGCAAGAAGCTTTTCCCAGCCCCCCTTGGTCTGGGCGCCCGCCTGCTGAGATGGCCCCCAATTCATCGTAGAGATACAAAAGCACACACACATAGGATAGATAGATGATAGATAGATACATACATACATACATAGATACATAGATAGGTAGATAGATAGAGATACACACATATAATATATACGAATAATCACTTAATATTGTTTTTGAACCTCAATAAGAGCCAAAGCCTGAACTAATCAATCAGACGGCTTGGCTTGGCTTTGCTCTAAAAATGCCCTTGCCTGTGTCAGTGACCTGAAAGACCAGATAAGGCAGACATCGGAGATTCTTTCTGTTTGTGCTGGGATGCAATCAGAATAGTGGGGTTTCTCTTATCTTGGGGGCACACTCCGCATGGGGGAAAGCTCAGGGATCCTGGGATCGTTATTTCCAGCTGATGCTACTTTGTCAGTCATCTCATAAACATATGGGGACCATAAATGTGAGGGACAGTCATCCTGAGATTGTAATAAAACATAAAAGCTGTCAATCTCGTATCGGGCAGTCAGAATTTAGGTTTTGGCTCCTTGTACTACAAGCTTGCTAGCTTTCTCTAACTTTAAGGGAATGAGCAATATGAATTTGCCTATCACCTAGCCTGTTTGCCTCCTTTAACCAAACTTTCAGGTTGATAACATACACAACCATATACATACACACAAACATAGATACATATCTACAACATGCAAACAACCATGAACAAGCAAATTATATGTGTGCATGTTCTTAGGAGTTTAATAAATGCTGCCTGGCTGACCATCTGGTCAGAAGTCATAACACTAGGCCCCATTGCATGGCTAATAATTGACCTCCATGCTTTAAGATTAATATAATCTAGAATCACAGATCACATAAGACCACTTGTCTCATGGGCTAATTCTCTCCTCAAAGCAATGAAACAATTCTTAACACTTGTTTGCTGTAGAGCAGTGGTTCTCAACCTTCCTAATGCCATGACTCTTTAATACAGTTCCTCATATTGTGGTGACCCCCACCTATAAAATTATTTTCGTTGCTACTTCACAACTGTAATTTTGCTAGTTATGAATCGTAATGTAAATATCTGATATGCAGGATGTATTTTCATTGTTATAAATTGAACATAACCCACAGGTTGAGAATCGTGAAGCTTTGACTTCACTTGTTAGTCGTCTAAGGAATAAAAGCCTAGCACACAAGTTGTTGGAAGGCCTTAAGCTTGACAAGAATCCCCACTGCCTTGTGACAAGGCACCCTCCTGACTGGATGTGCTCCTATGGGAAACTGGGGAGTTGAGAGGAATTGTGTCCAACTGAACCAAGGCTGTATCCTTCATGAGTAGTGTACTTTCTGTGCAATTATTGAGTAAATTTCTTTTGTTCACTGTTATATGATCTACAAACATTTCACTTTATTCCAGTCCTGCGCCTGGACCACCAGGCCACAGACAATCTGTCATCCTCCGTTCATCATCCAAGCATACCAAGTCCCACATTCATGTGTTTACATAGGCTGTCCTCCACTTCTGGAATGCATTTACTTCTCCCCTCTGCCTCTTCAAAATCTTAGCTTTCTTCAAGGCTCAGTTCAGTGCTATGTTCTATGTCAATTTTTTTTTCTATATTCCGCTACTTTTAATACTCTATCCCTCCTCAAATTATTTTGTATTCATCTATGTACATGTCATATCCCTCCCAGAGAGTGTAAGCTCTTGAGGACAAAATCTACTTTTTTTTTTTTTTTATCACTGCATCCCTTGCACCTAGCGCAGTACCTAGCCTGCATTGTTCATTCATTCAGTCCCATCCAACTCTTTGTGACCCCGTGGACAACAGCATGCCAGGCATTCTGTCCTCCACTATCTCCCAAAGTCTGTTCAAGCCCACATTCCTTGTTTCCATAACGCTATCCATCTCATTCTCTGCTGTCCCCTTCCCCTTTTTGCCTTCAATCTTTCCCAACACCAGACGCTTTTCCAATGAATCCTGTCTTCTCATATGGTCAAAGTTATTTCAGCTTCAGTATTTGTCCTTCCAATGAGTAGTCTGAATTAATTTCTTTAAGTATGGACTGATTTGATCACTTTGCAGTAGCTTAAGACTGTTGTCAGCTTTTTGAGAAAGAAATCCAAGCTCAAGCTATAATTATAGCCATGTGAAAAAAATATTCCTAACCACTAATAGAGAAATTCAAATTAAAGCAGCTCTCATACCCAAAGTTGATTTAAAAAAAAAAAGAAATATGACAAATGCTGGAGGGGCTATGGGGAAACAGGTACATTAACGTACTGTTGGTAGAGTTCTGAACTGGTCCAGACAATTTGGAAAGCAACTTAAAACTATACTCCAAAAGTGACTAATGCATTCCCTTTCACTCAGAGATAGTAGGGCTATACTTCCAAAGAAATGGAAGAGAAAAAGGATTTATATATATAAAAGTTTTTATAGCAGCTCTTCTTGTGTTGGCAAAGAACTAGAAAATTAAGATTGCGACCATCAATTGGAGAATGGCTGAACAAATTATGGCATATGAATGTAATGGCACTGGGATGCTAGGGTGCCTTTGTAACATTGTTGTAACTTCAGTCTGTAAATTCTCACTTGTGTTTGGGTATCTATGGCTGTAATATCAGTTTGTGAAGCCAAGTTGTAAAATCATACTTCCCCCAACCATAAAGGCATTAACTCTGCCTCTCCCCTGACCCCAGCCTAAAAGTCTTTTCCCTGAGCCAGCAGTCTTCCTAGCTACAGTAGCCATACCTATGAATACATCACCCAAGCATTTCATAAACAAACCCTTAGTTTAGAGAAATGTATACGTCCTTTATTCTAAGTGGCCAACTGCACCCAAAAACCTTGAATATGCTATCAGAGAGATAAACTCCCTTCCAATTTAGTACCTCCTGAAGCCCCAATCAGTCTAGCTTCCAAACTTGGCATCTCCTGAAACAATCAAACCTATCCTCTCAGACCTTGAGGAGTAACAGACTGGTCATATCTCAGTTAGCCCTGACCAAAAGTAATCTAGGCAAAGGCAAAAACCACACCTCCTGGTAGCCCCCCTACAGGGGGATGTCCCAGTGAATTATGGGCAATACGCCCACACAGTTACCACAAAAAGTGTATATCCCTTTAATCACTGACCACTCCTAACCTCCTCTCTAATCCCACCCTTACCCACCTAGTTAGCATAATTAATCTCTGATTGACAGCTTTATGACTTTAAAACTGTATCTCTAACTACTGCACTTTGCAGATCCCCTTACTCTCCTCTCCTGCCGGCTTCAAAGTCAGTGTAACAATAAACTTTTATAATTTTACCAAAAGATAGCTTGAGTCTAGTAATTCGTTTCAGACTAAAAAAGAACCCTCAAAGGATTTCCTAGAAATCCATCTCCCTCTCACCCTCATCAATGGGATACTATTGTGCTGTAAGAAATGATAAAGGAGACAATCTCAGAGAAACCTGGGAAGATTTATATTATCTGATATAGAGTGATATAGGCAGAACCAGAAGAACAATGTACACAGTAATAACACCATCATAAAGACAAACATAAAGAGTAAAAAACACTTCTCACAGCGACAAACCATGATTCTAGATGACTCATGATGAAACATGCTATCCACCAGACAGACAGAGGTGATAGACTCAGGGTACAGATTGAGACGTGCACATTGTTGATGTGGGGATTTGTTTTGCTTGACTATGTATAGTTTGTTACAAAGGTTGTGTTTTTCTTTCCTTTTCAATGGAAAGAGGAGTCAGTCAGTCAGCATTTTTTTTAATTGCTTTTTTTTTCTTTTTGATGGGGGGAGGGCAGGGCAGTTGGGATTAAGTGATTTGCTCAAGGTCACTGTGCCACCTAGCTGCCCCCAGCATTTATTAAGTGTCTACTAGGTACCAGGCATTGTGCTAAGTGCTGTTGATACAGAGAAAGGCCAGAGTGCTTGCCCTCACAAGGAAGCACACAATGTAATGAGGTGAGTCAGAGAGAAAACAGATTTTTGTTCATTAAAAAAATTAAATTAGGGGCTGCTAGGTGGCACAGTGAACAGAGGACCAGCTCTGAAGTCAGGAGGACCTGAGTTCAAATCAGACCTCAGACACATAACACTTAATAGCTGTGTGACCTTGAGCAAGTCACTTAACCCCAACTGCCCTTCAAAAAGCAAAAAAAAAAAATTAAATTAAAATAAGCAACATAATTCATACAAACAATCAAACATACCTTCTGTAGACTGAAAAAATACATAATTTTGTAAGAAAAAATGCCTGTTGTTATTTGATCAATCAACCAGAGCAACAATATATACATAAACATAAATAAAATATCTGCAAATTATCATTCCAGTTGTGTCCAACTCTTCATGATTCCATCTTGGAGCTTTCTTGGCAAAGATACTGGAGTGCCATTTCAATCTCCAGCTTATTTTACAAATGAGGAAACTAAGGCAAACATGGTTAACTGACTTGCCAAGGTCTCACAGGTAGTAAGCGTCTGAGGACACATTTGAAGTTTGGTCTTCCTGACTCTAGGCCTGGCACTCTACTGCACCACCTAGCTGCCATTTAAAAAATAAATAGAAGCAATTTTGGAAGTGAGGTTCTACCACATAAGGGATCAGTAAACAGCCTAATGGAGAAGAAATTAGAATTTCTGAGAGGTGGAGCTGAAGGGGGCAGGGTCCTTTAAGGCATGGGCAAAGGAACTGAGATGGGAGATGGAGTGTAATGTGGGGAACTGCAAAGAGGCCAGTTTAATTGATCTATACAGTACATAAAGGAGAATAATCTCAATCAGGTTGGGAAGTAAGTCTGTAGTAGTAGATGTGAAGGAATCTGAACTCCAAACAGAGGAATTTGTATTTGATTCTAGAGGGAACCCTGGAAATTATAGAAAAAAGGAACGACATGGCCAAATCTGTGCTTTAAGAATATCACATTGGTCTCTGTTTGAAGATTGGAATTGGAAAGATGAGACTTGAGGCAGGGGAACAATTAGGAGGCTGTTGAAATTGTTGAGTGAAGAGATGAAGTGATGGTGAATGAGGCCAGTGGCTATATAAGTAAAGAAAGGGGCCAAGCAGAGAAAGTGAGAGAGGTTGTAGACATAAAAAGGGCAAGCTTTAGGAACTGAATGACTAAGTGGGGTGAGGGAGAATGATGAGTTGAGGATGACACCAAGATTGCAAGCCTGGGTGGCTGGAAGGACCATGATACTATTGTTATTTTGTCACCTCCCAGCTAGAAACCTTTGCATTTTCTAGCTTCTAAAATCTTTTCTTCTGTAATTCCTGCCAACTGACATTCTCTTTTTTCCCTCTCTATCTGTCCAAATCTTATTCATCTTTTAAGGTCCAGCTGATTCTACAACTTCCATGAAGCCTTTCTTCTCTAATCAGCTCAGTACCTGCTAATCTTCAAAGTTCTTTAGTGAAAGAGGATAAAAACAGATTGAGGACTAGCTCCTGGTACTGTTTGGCTGGAATGTAGTTCACTTGAAACAAAATAGTGTGAAATAAGGCAAGAATAGTAGGTTGGAGCAAGATTGTAAATTGCCTTAAATGCCAAGTTAAGGAGCTTGCATTCTATAAGCAATGGGAAATCGCTAGAGAATTCTGAGCGGAGAAATGAAATCATTAGACCTGAGTTTTCAGAAGATTATTTTGGTAATTGTGTGGAGGACTGATTAGAAAAATGAAGCCTGGAAACAGAGAAACCAGTTAGGTGGCTACTATTAGTATTCTAGGTAGAAAGGGAAGGATGAGGACCTGAACCAGAGTAGTAGCACAGAGAGGTGAGGACAGATGTTAGAGTTATTGTGGCAGTAAAATCAACAGGACTTTCCATTATCTGGAGTCGGGAGGTAGGGATGGACTGAGGGATTAGGCAGAGTCAAAGATAACTATGAGGTTTCAAACCTGAGTAATTGGAAGGATGGCAGCACCATAAATAGGAAATAGGGAAGTTGGGAGGAGGCAGATTTATGGGGGAAGATGAGGTATTTAGTGCTAGATGTTTTGTGTTTGAGAAGCCAGCAGGACAGTGTAGCAAGTAGCTAGAAATGCAGGATGGGAACCTGGTGGAGATCTCACTAAGCTTTGCAGAAAAAAATGGGAAACTTTCCAAAACTTTTTGTCAGTCAGTCAGTAAACATTTATTAAGTTCCTACTATGTGCCTGGAACTATGCTAGGCATTAGAGATACAAAGAAAGGTAAATATAGCCCCTGCTCTCAAAGCTTGTAATCTAATGAGGAAATGATATAAAAAACAAATATGTACAAACAAGCTATATATTGGATAAATTGAAAATAAGAAACAGAATTAATTAATTAATTAATCACTAGAATTAAGGTGGATCAGGAAAAGCTTTCTACAGTAGGTGGAATTTTAGCTGGCATTTAAAGGAAGCTACAGAAACTAGGAGATGGAGATGGGGAGGGGGAGCATTCTAAACATGGGGAAGAGCCAATCAAAGTGCCCGGATTCAGGAGATGGAGTGTATTCTGTTCTAGGAACAGCAAAGAGGTCACAAAGTGAGGAGGGGAGGATGTATAAGAACATTGGAAAGATAGGGAAGACAGGTTATAAAGGGCTTTAAAAGCCAAATCAAAGGTTTTATATTTGAACCTGGAGATAATAGGGAGCCATTGAAGTTTATTGAGTGATGAAATAGTTAGACCTGTTCTTTAGGAAGATCAGTTTGACAGCTGAGAGGAATTGAGACTAACCAGCAGGCTGTTGCAATAATCCAGATGTAAAGTGAAAAGGGCTTGCACCAAATGAGTTGGGAAAAAAATATTCTCAAATCTGTCAATTGGAGAAAGTCTCTAATGGAGGCAGAGTTAAAATGGCAGCATAAAGAAACAGTCAAGCTCTCCCAAATTCCCCTCCAGACAACTCTAAAATAACATCTCAAATCAAATTCTGGAGCAGCAGAACCAACAAAAGGTTGGGTGAAATAATTTTCCAGTCCAAGACAACTTAGGAGGTTGGCAGGAAAGGTCTGTCTCATTGGAGAATTGGTTGGGTCTGGAGCACAGTGCAGACTGCACAGTGTAGATTCTCCACACTACAGAAGCAGCAGAGGCCTCGGAGGTGGTTACATTGGTGGTGGCAGCAGCAGCAGTTTTGGGAGCTCTTAGCCCACAGACCATTGGGGAAGGGGCATCAGACAACCGATCAGGAGATTGCAGGGGACCCTTTGCTAGCACTGGTTTTAGGACCCCATTGGATTCTCCACACATAGTTTTGGGTCACAGTGCAAGGGCCAAAAGGAGTGATAGGTCTTGTGGTCACAGGGAAGTAGGGGCCTTGGTTGAGGTTCCAGGGTAGAGAGGAGTGCTTATGGGGGAGTAGGGACCCTGGTCTCAGTTCCAAGACAGATGGGAACACTAGTTACTGCAGCTACAGGAGAGCAGACATCTGATCACAGTCCCAGGACCAGTAGTGATGGCTACAGGGGAGCAAGATTCCTTTCTGAGTAAAGATCAGAGCATAGACTAGGAGAACAGTGACCACAATTCTCCCTAGATCTTAGCACCTTGGAAGCACTGAAAACCTATAGACTCCCAGAACTACCTCTGAAAACAGCAGAAAGAACAGCCTGAAGCTTGGGATAGTGCCACCTCCATCCCAGGAGCAGAGTTCAACTTTCACACAAAGTTAAAAATCAAGAAATAGGCAGGGAAAAAATGAGCAAAAAAAAAGGAAGAAGAAGAACCTGACCATAACAAGTCACTGTGGTGACTGAAGATCAAGACACAAACCCAGAAGAAAATAACAATGTCAAAGCAGCTGCAAGCAAAACTTCAAAGAAAGATGTGAATTTGAATATAAACCCAACAGGAATTCCTGGAAGGAAAAGAAAACTTCTGGAAGGGAAAGTATTTTAAAAATAAAATAAGAGAGGTAGAGAAAAAATTGGGAAAAGAAATGAGAGTGATACAAGAAAATTATGAAAAGAGAGTCAACAGCTTGGTGAGAGGCACAAAAAATGCTGAAGAAAATAATACCTTAAAAAAACTAAATTGGCCAAATGAGGCCAAAAGAGGCACAGAAATCCATTGAAGAAAATAATTCTTTAAAAATTAGAATTGGGCAAGTGAAAGCTAATGACTCTATGAAACCAAGGAATTAAAAATCAAAATAAAAGGAATGAAAAATAGAAGAAAATATGAAATATTTCATTGGGAAAACAACTGATCTAGAAAATGGATCAAGGAGAGATAATATAAGAGTTATTGGACTACCTGAAAGTCATGATCAAAAAAAGAGTCTAGACATCAGTTTTCAAGAAATTATCAAGAAAAATTTCCATGACATCCTAGAACTAGAAGGTAAAATAGAAATTGAAAAAATTCACTGTAATGGTAATGGGAATTTGAAGATCCCTGCCCCTTAATCAGCCTAGGGAGGGAATTTGAAGACCTTCTCTGCTTTGAAGGTAAACTCTGCCCCCTAATAGGCTGAATGTAATCACATGGAGCAATTGATGGGAGGAGTTTGCTGAAGGGAAGCAGAGCCCACAGGAAGCTGGTAGCCAGAGCTACAGAGATGGTGGAAGAGAGAGGAGCTCAGGCAATGAGATAGAGAGGTTCATTAGTAAATATCGACCTTATATTGGTTTGTGGGAAGGCTAAAAGATGGTGTTGCTGCTACATTGTGGTGCATTAACTTTTATGTTGCTTTGATGGATTCAGTTTCCTGGTTTTGGGATTTGGTTTTCTAGTGTCTAAGTAGATGCTTCAGTTCTGTCCTCTATATGGAGAGTTTGTTATATTTTTATGATCAAATGTCATGCAATATTTATAGTCACCATCTTTATCATGATCATGGGCACTGTAAATATTACACTAGCTCTACAATCACCTCCTGAAAGAAATCTCAAAATGAAAACTCCCAGGAATATTATCATCAAATTCTAGAGCTCTCAGGTCCAGGAGAAAAAATTACAAACAGCCAGAAGGAAACAATTCAAATATCATGGAGCCAGAGTCAGGATCACACAAGATTTAGCAGCTTCCATGTTAAAGAAGAGGAGGGCTTAGAATATGAGATTCTAGAAGGCAAAGGAATTAGGATTACAACAGACAAAAACCTATCCAGCAAAACTGAGTTTAATCCTTCAGGGGGAAAAAATGATATTTAATGAAATAGAGGCCTTTCCAGTATTCTTGATGAAAAGACCAGAGCTAAATAGAAAATTTGACTTTCAAATACAAAGACTCAAGAGAAACATGAAATGGTAAATATGAAAGAGAAATCATAAATTAATCGATAAAGCTAAAATGTTTACTTTCCTATTTGGGAAGATGATAGTTGTGTAACTCCTAGGATCGTTATCATTATTAGGACAGTTAGAAGGAGTATAGACAGACAGAAGGCACAGATGTGAATTGACAATGATAGGAGGATTTAAAAAAAATTAAGGGATGAGAAAGGGACATACTAGGAGAAGGGGGAAGGTAGAGGAAAAACAACAGGGAAATTTATCTCATATGAAAGGAAGAATTTTTACAATTGAGGGGAAGATGGGGGTAGTGGCAGACAATGCTTGAACTTTACCCTCGTTAGAATTGACTGAAAGAGGGAATAACATACACATTCAGTTAGGAATAGAAATTTATCTTACCCTATGTGGAATTAGGAGAGGAAGGGAATAAGAGAAGAGGAGGTTGGCTAATAGAAGAGAGGGCAGATTAAGGAAGGTAGTGGTCAGAAACAAAACAGACTTTTAAGAAGGGATGGAGTATAAAGAGAGAAAAAGAAAAATAAATAAGAAAAATAGGATGGAAGGAAATAAACCATTAATAATCATAATTGTAAATGTGAATGGGATGAACTCACCCATAAAACAGAAGCAAATAGCAGAATGAATTAAAAACCAGAATCTAACAATATTTTTTTATTAGAAACATGTTTGAAATAGAGAGACACAGAGTTAAAATAAGGGGCTAGAGCAGAATCTATTATGCTTCAGCCAAGGTTAAAAAAACAAACAAACAAGGGTAGCAATCATGATATGGGACAAAGCAAAAGCAAGAATAGACCTAATTAAAAGAGATAAGCAGGGAAACTACATTTTGCTTTTAAAAAAAAAAGATACTATAGACAATGTAGCAAGATCAATACTAAATATACATGCACAAAATGTTTCTTAAATTCTTAAATTCCAAATTCTTAAAGGAAAAGGAAAATGTGAAAATCTCTAGAGCCCATTTCCTCATATGGGGAAGGGTGTCATATATTTCTCGGTATCCTTTATAGCAAGACACAGCAATAGGCTCATGACCTATTTAGTTTTAGAAGCCTCTCACATTTTTCCCTCTATTCTTTTGTCACCAGGAATGCTTTTAAAACTTTCTCATTTTCTCCTGGTCTACAGTAAGGTGTCAAGTAATTAGATCTCAGAGAGCTCCATTAACCTTTGGGAAGGATGCTAGAATAACCACTGTTTTAGACAGTTTACATAACACAGCTATCACTTCTTCATCCCTGTACAAAGATCAGGCTTTACCTTGTGCCAAAGTGCCTGTGGCATGGTATGTATCTATTATAATATCATAAGGAGATATGGAGATGTGACTCAGGAACTGCTTCTGTGCACGAATGCAGTCAAAGTTACCGAAGACCAGGAAAAGCAAGCTTTTGCTACTGAAGTCCCTAGCATTTACAAATGATTCAGCATCAGAAGCTGATATAACTTGGTATCATATTTTTGTGATTTTATATTTTACATAGTAGAAATGACATTGAAGATAATATATTGCCATCTGTTTTGCTGCTGCACCCTACAGACCATGGGACCTTTCCAATTGACTTGTAGACAAAGCCTTTTATATATGTTGTCTCTCCCATTAGAATGTATGCTCCTTGAGAGCAAGGGCTGCCTTACTTTTCTTTTTTGTATCTCCAGCACTTAACGAGGTACTTTGGACATAGCAAATGTTTAATAAATGCTTTTTGCTTCTTTCATATGTTCATCATTATTTCAGTCAGTAGCTGGCACTCTTGATGAGGGTCAACTCCTGCTATTAGGCACCAATTTTCTACTAACTGAATTGCAATGGTGGCTAACAACTTAGCCCAATAATCAAATATGAAATGTATGATCACATTAGAACAATTGACAACAAGCAGCAAAAAACTTAAATGATCTAACAGTTTCTTGATTCAACTTATTCTGAAGTGAAAGGAACTTTAGAATTTCATTAGGAAAATTTACAGTCAAATCACAGCCTAGAAAAAAAAGAAAAGGAAAAAAAAAATCAATGGCTTCTTGCAATGATATAACAGGAAGCCTTATGCTTCAGGACTCAAGGCAATCCCCATAAGTAGCACTTTTTTTGTTGTAGAGCTGGGTGTATCATCTCTTCATATCATCATAGCTAGGGGTGGCTAGGTGGCACAGTGGATAGAGCATCGGCCCTGGAGTCAAGAGGACCTGAGTTCAAGTCCAGCCTCAGACACTTGACACCTACTAGCTGTGTGACCTTGGGCAGGTCATTTAACCCCAATTGCCCCTCCAAAAGAAAAGAAAGGCATATCATCATAACTTTAATCTCTTGTCACAATGTCTCCATACCAGATGACTTATGAAGTTGTAGCAAAACATATAGAAAAGAAACAATAGCAAGATAAATAACAAGAGAAAATCTATAAACAAAAGGCTACAGTTTACCACATACTCTAACATCAGTTTGAAAAGGAATATTACCTGAATAAGTCATCCTATGCAAGTTGGAAATCTCTCACAGTTCTGTCTCTCAGCAACCATCTGTGTTTCACTGATGCTCCATTTTGTCTCTGCAACTCCATTCCAAAGCTGTCACTTGTTGCTTGCTTCCCAACAAAGATGCTGCCAGCCTTCTTCTCCCTAGAGATGGCTGACATCTGCTGGAGCTGTCTTAGGTCGTTAGTATTTCTTTCTTAAAGGAATGTTACCGCTTTGGGGGGTGGAGGTAGGAAGACTCTCTATAACCTGGCTATTTCATCTCCTTTATAAGTCAGGACCACACAGGAAAAACTACTTCAGTCAAAATATTTCTTTCCCAACAATAAATTCAGCAGGAATTTCCTTATATCCAATTGGATGATCCAGTAGCTTGTGAGTAAATTTTTTTCAATACCCATCATGCCCTGGCAGCTAATATCAACATCATGCCAAACTATTCCGGAGCTTCAACACGCTTCAAGGAGTCAGTAGCACCAGAGCTGGCAACCTTTCCCCTTCATTCCTATTGCTGTATTCAGGTCATTCATACATACATATGTATACACATATATATGAGTTTATAATTATCACTTTAAAATTTATGAAACACTTTCCTCAAGACAGCCCTGTGAAATAGGTACTTATCTCCACTTATAGGGTGGTGATGCTCAGAATCAGAGAGACTAAATAACATGCCTAGAGTCACACAGCTGTTGGAGCTGAATCAAGTTTTGGTTCCAAAAACAATATTCTTTAGTTCACATTTATATAGCACTCTACAGCTTCAACAGACAGATGTTCCTGTTTGCATATGACTTTATACTGATTGAATCAAGATGCAGACAATTACATTCACCTCCAAATACATGGTTATTCAATTCAACAAGATGATTTTACAAAATTTTTGTAGATTTTTTACCTGTCTTGGTGTTTGCAAAGGCATTTCTAAACCCAAAGACAGTAAAAAGAATGAAAAAGGAAATCTAGCTGCTTCTTTCGTTTAAATTTTTTTTTTTGCTTTGTGGAGGGCAATTGGGGTTAATTGACTTGCCCAAAGTCACACAGCTAGTAAGAGTGTTAAATGTCTGATGCCGGATTTGAACTCAGATCCTTTGGTGCTCTCACTCTGCCACCTACCCACTCCCTTGCTGCTTCTTTCAGACGGAAAGTTGATATCAGAAAATTCCCCCAAAAAAGTAATGAACATAGGGTTGAGTGATACTCCCCCTCCCCATCTTCAGGTGAGAAACAAAACTATTCTTGGTGAAAATTCCTCTGGGTCTCTGTAACACAGAGAACTTTCTCCAACAGGCTCCTGCAATACCTAAAGCATTCCAAATAGAAATGTAAACAAAACTTTCTAAAGGCTCTCTCCAACACAAAGGGCATTTGAAGCTTCTTCCATAGAACCTAGCTTTACATGAGCCACAAGCAAGCTAACATAAAGAAATCGAACAAACTCAAAAAAGTCTGCCTAAAAAAGAATTAAGTACTTGGGATTGATTATTTAGGCATCCTAGTCGCTGTTGTTTGTCTTTCATCCTTCTTTGTCAAAAGGGACCATTGATATCAGGAGGGTGATGTCACATCTTGCAAGTGAATTGGATTTATGTGAAGCCGAGCTGTGCAAGCTGATCAGCCTCACTCTGTCCTCTAGAGTCATCAGGGTCCAGTGGCAAAACAGGTCAGGATGACTGTCAATGATCCTGGATGTTATGGGAAATCTTGGTCTTTTTAAACTGACATCTTTCCCAGGTCTCTGTAGGAGGCAACAGCCATTTAGTAATTAAGGGCTAGGTAAGAATTGAAGCAAAAGATGGCCTAGTTTGCCTTCACAAAAGAGTCAATCTGGGAAGGGAAGACCCTCAGAGTTTCTGGCCAGAACAGAAAAAGTCACAATTTACACTCACTCTGAGCCATCAGAACCCAAACAATGAACAAGTGAGACTTAGTCAGGGATCTACCATCTGCCAATCAGTGAGAGCCAGAGTGATTTGGCTTTAAAGACTTCATCCTACAGTAGCTCCATTTGAATCTCAATGGGCTTTATCAAAGCATGGTTTTCCAAAGCCATATTTCAAAATATTATAAATAAAAACCATAAGACAAAAGAATTGTCCCAGTTTTTTTTTTAAAGATTAAATAAATAAGTAGGGAAGTAAAAGGTTAAAGCCTCTAGAGTAGTCCTAGGTCCTTGGATACTGCTCCTGGGGGGATTTATTTTCTGTGTAAATGGGGTAGCTGGCTCTGAGTTGTGCTGAGGGACTTGCATAGCTTCAGTTTTCCCCCTCTACAGCCTTCTGCATTGCTGTCCTATAATTGGCTAGACTTGGAGAAGGCAGATTCCCACTACCCCTCCTCTACTTCCCTCTCCTCCTCCCTCTCCTCCTTCTCCTTCTCCTCCTCCTCCTCCTTCCTCACTCCCTTCCACCTTCTCCTCCTCTTCTATCATTAGGCAGATTTTATCCTATGAACCTACACAGTTCATTTGTATCTCAAATAGGCTATTTGTACTCATGCCACATTATGGTGTAAAGTCTAAATCTATTGAAAAGTAAATTTTTAAAAAGTCAATGTGGATAAGCTTTTGGTGTGCTTGAGATGTATTACTAGGCACCAGTATTCTAGGAATTCGAAATCTACAATGTTTATAACCCCTTCCATACTCACAATGGACACAATAATATAACAGATGTCAGTACAAAGGCATTCACCTTTGCAAAAATTATCTCAAAGAAATTGGTCTGGCTTGTAAGGGAAACATGCCAGAAAACTGACTGTTCAGTCATAGTCTAAAAACAAAATATAACAAAGCTACTCATTCTTCTCTACTGGGACAGTTCGGGAAAATACTTTATTATTTATCATTCATTTATATTGTTTGAACCTAGCTTTACTACCTACTTGACTGTAGAGGTCAGGCTGACCCAAGAGACTTCTGGGGAAGCCCAGGATGGCTCTTAGGAATGTTTAGACCCCACCCAGTTTGTTTTGGGTCCCTCAGGTCTTGTTTTGGATCCACCCAAATCTTGTGTTTGGGGTTCCATCCAAAGTGTATTTTTTGGGTTTCTGAAATTAGATTGACTTACCTGCTAAAATACAGCCCAACTTGCCCTTCTATGGAGACTACCTACTGCCTGTTTGAGTCCAATCAGACAAATGTCCATTGTCTGAACTCCATATAATATAAACTTTTCTGAGACTGGAGAGGGAGCTGCACCTTCTCTGGACTCTCTCCTTTACCAAATAAATTTCTTTCCAAAACTATTTCAGATTTTGGGGTTTGTTCTCACAACTAATAAAGGTACCCAAATATAGCCCTGACAGAGGCTCCACAGTGTTATGCTCCCTCTGGGGGATACTTTCCAACTTAAATTTCTTGGTGGAGTCCAAGTGTACTCTGGGGTACTAGTGTATTAGTGGGGTTCAAGGTACTCTATACATCTAAATACTCAAACTCTAGCTCACATGCCTCCTTTTAAGAATCAGTATTTATAAAGGCATTTACTGCTATGCCATTATACAAATAACTACACATTATTTCCTCTTTAAACCTAGAAAGCAAACATACAAAAAAAAAAAAAGCACCAATAAGAAAGCACACACTTAAATCTATGTTGGTGCAGGGCCCCGTGTCTTTTTTGTTTTGTGTTATATTCATACCACTTCCCCTGGACACAGCATCTTTGCTGAGCCTGTCTCTCCTTAGGCTCACTGGGCTGGATCCCTGTTGGCCGAAGTGTCTCCTATCCAGTAACTAGCTCTGAGTAGCTCTGCTGCAAGATACTATGGCCTTTGAGGGATAAGAAAAGGAAATCTCCCTGAGAGGCGAGGAATAATTCTCTCTCAAAAGTGGAAGTCTTCTTCCCTAGCTGTCTTCCTTCTCAATTGCCTGATGTCATTCTCCTTAGAAACTATCTCATGTCTAAAGTGGCTGACCAGAGAGACTCCCTTTTTTAAAGGACTATCAGAGTACGACTGGTTGCCCTCTAATTCCATCAGATTTTATCGTAACAAAATACAAATTTTCTTACAGTTGGCTTAAGACTTTACCATTTTGTCTTTATTAACTTTCTCCTTACACTCTGTAATTTTAACTGGACTGATGATCAGGAATGTTCTAATCCAGGCCTAACTTAGGTCATTCTGGTGGTTCAGACCTAGAATTGGAACAAAATGAAACACAGAGAAATCAACACAACACAAACATTTATTTAACAAGAGTATAGAAAGGATACTCCAGCAAAGATACAGCACTGGTTCAAATATATGCAGATAAACTGCCCCCCATCTCCATGGATTCGAAGGGGGTTGGTTGGGTCAGAAGAAAGTGTTGATATCCATCAAATCTAAGGGGCACCACTTCTCAAGGGCTGATATTTTTATGCCCAAGTGACTGGAAAACTGAATCAACAGCTCTAGCCCTAGTTCCCTAGCCAATTCAAGTATCAGAGATAGCTTCCAATATGAACAGCAATGAATGCAAACCTCTTTCGCATCCCTGAGATGGGAAAAGGGAGGCAGTGTAATCAATTTGCTAGTCATAGGCAGGTAAGGGAACCACATGAGATCATACAGGGCATTCTGATTGGTACAAAGAGTCCTTTTGGGCAGAAGTTGCTTTGTTGAAGCAGCTAGGTGGCATAAGGTGCTGGCCTTAGAGTCACAAAGAGTTTAAATCCAGCCTCAAATATTTACTAGCTGTGTGACCCTGGGTAAGTGATTTAACTTCTGTAGGCCTCAATTTCCCAAACTGTAAAATTGAGATGCTGACAATTGTACCTATCTCCCAGAGTTGTGAGGATCAAACGAGATAATATTAATAAAGTACATAGTACAGTGCCTGGTACATTGTAGGTTCTTAATAAATGCTTCATTCTTTTCTTGGTCATTGTTTAAGGGAATCAAAGCATCCTGCATCCACCATAACATGGCATCACAGTCTCCATGTCTAGATTTTTCATAGGCCCATTTTTCAACTTCTGTTGCTCTGCTTTTTAAGGAGGTCAAACTGGTTGTTCAGTTCAGTAGAGGATGTACTAGTCTCTGATAAGTACTGACGTGCCATATGTACAACTGTAAATGGGGTGGGGGGAAAGGAGAAAGGAAAAAGGGGGGAGGAGGAAGGCTTTGGCAAAACTTCTCCCATGGTTGCAATCACAAAAAGAGAGCCTTTGATCATCCAGTCCTGTTCTCTCCAAGCCCCAGAGCACTCAACCAGACACAAAGCCACCACCCAGGAGTCAATGTAGTTAAAAATCTTATGTATCCAATCTTTCTAGGCTCTTTCACACCCTGGCCACAATGCTAATAGCTCCATCCACTGGGAGAACTTTCCAAGACCCCTATCTTTCAGATAATCTTCCATTACAAAGTTAATGGTCCCTGAAGTCTAGTTGTGCATGTCTCTCACAGGGAGCACAGCCATTAGTGAAAGAGGTACCGTAGCATTCCCTAGGAACCAAGCAGGTCCTCATAGGTAGGGCCCACTGGGTTAGGGAAAGGGCAGAATGTTGGGGCTCAGACTGGCAGCTTCATTCAGCCTCTAGCAGAGTCACAATCAATTTGTGAAGGGCACTAACATATTAGGGATTTGAAGGGGTTCAATCCTAAGTGTATCATTTCCATACAACAAAAGAGGCCTCTTGTGTCACCTGTGTGGGGCACGAGGACCTCAAAAAAGCCCAAGAAAAATCAAAAGTCAGAGGTATCTTGAGGAAGGAACAGGAAATTTTTACTCTCTTTCCTGGCGGAAGGTAGTCCTCTCCATGGTGGGGATCGAGGAGAGGAGGCATGTTACAAAAGGCAGAACAAGAATTTATACCCTAACATAGTCAAGCTCCTGCCCCCCCTCTTTACCTCCTATTGGCTGGTAGGTGGGCTCTCAGTCTCCCCACAAAATCTTCTCCAATGGTGAATAACAAAGAAGCCTGCCACTATCCCCTATTGGCTGGGAGGTGGGACCAAAAACCAGTTCATGTCATTTGGCAAATGCCAACTTGAAGAAGGGGGAGGGGCTAAGAGGTTCCTAAAATTCCTGAAGGGCTTAAGGTTGATTGACAGCAAGGGAAGGGTCTTAGGCTGTGTAATTTCTTAGGAAACCCAGGACTCAGGTCTGTAGAGTTTTACAAAAGTCTATCTCTGGTTTCCAGATAGTTTCTCACCCTTCTCATTCTGAAGAGTCTCCACAGAGGGTGCAGAGAGTGTACCCCACTCACACCCAACTCATGATAGGCAACTATGGATAAAAGTTGACCCTTCATCATATGTTCAGTAACAACTAAGGTCTATTAAAAGGCAAGCGATAGCTTTTCAAAAGTAGTATGGCAATGGCTTCTTGAAAGAGCTTGCATCTCCAGAAGCCTAACAGTTGTTTGGTCCAGCCTAGGTGCCTATCAAAGGCTCCACTCAGCCTGGACAGAGACCTCCAAAAACATGGACCCTACAAAGCACTAAGAACACTGGGGGAGAGGCTGCAGGACAATCCACTTTAGGTCTTTAAGGGTTATGGCATATTCTGGGCCCCACTTAAAAGAGGCAGACTTGTCAGTGCTTTGGTAAATTGCGGCCCATCAGAATTGTGGTTCAGTTGTTTCAGTTGTGTCAACTCCCTGTGACCCCATTTGGGATTTTCTTGGCAAAGATATTGTAGTGATTGCCATTTCCTTTTCCAGCTCATTTTACAGATGAGGAAACTGAGGCAAACAGGGTTAAGTGACTTACCCAGGGTCACACAGTTTCTGAGGCCAGATGTGAATTCAGGTCTTCCTGACCTCAGGGCCAGTGCTCTATCTACTACACCACCTAGCTGCCCAGGACACCCCGATAGATTACATGGGCTCTTCAAAATGTGAAGAATTCAAAAAATATGGAAGTTAAGTGTCAGTAGGTTCATCATTTAGGCTCTTCCTACCTACTATTGTGGTAAGGTAAATATCCTAAATCCTCACTCATGTAAATTAGGCTAATTTTCATTAAAAGGTATTAAAATCATCCTCAAGATTGGTTCAGGGAACTAATGGATCAGGCTATTGACTTTGTTTCCTGGTGCCCTGAGCATAAAACAATCATGAAAAACTCCATGGTTGTCTGATGCTTGGCTATCAGACCACAATGGGCAACTCGGAGGCAGGTGAGCTTTCATCAGCTGAATCTACTTGCATATCCTCTTCTTACAATGGCTAAGTAGATCTTTTGTTTATTGTTGAATCTTCCCAGGCACCTAGGTATGCAACCTAGGTGCCTTCTTTACACTCCTCACTTTCTCACCCCCATATCCAATCTCTTGCCAAATCCTGTGCATTTTATCTTCCTAACATCATCTCTCTCCTGACACAGCTACCACCCTTGCCCACAGCATCTGCCAACTAATTCCAAATGTTCTGGGCTGGGCCCTATCAGACAGGTCTGGTAGCTTAGTCTCAGTATTGGAACAAAATGAGGAAGATCACAGGAGATCTAATACTTAACAAAAAAGTTTACTTAATCATAGCATATTTCAAGAAGACATAGATCCCCTCAATTCCATATGGATCTGAAGCATATGATGAGGCAGAAGGGTGTCAACACTTTTATACAAGCAGGATATCTGTCACTTCTGAGGTACATCAGTTGATCATGAGTTAGTCTTTTTATGCTCAAGGTGACCAGGCTGCCTTATCAATAGCCCAAGCCCTAGACTTAAGGGCAACTTCCCTGCCTTTTAGGGGAAAATCAGTCCAATCTGCACAACAGGAATCTTAGTTTTGTTGATGTTGTTCCTGCCTCAAAGGCTCTCTTGGTCAATTTCCTACTCCTAATACATATAATTTTAATAATAACTCCAAATTTAATAACTCCAAATTTCTCTCTGAAATAAAGACTTGGTTTTGTTTTGAACATTATTCTTCTTCTAGAAACGTCATATGGCTTTGAATCATGGAATATCACAGTCTCTAAAGAATTAAAGTTAAGAATCACCCAAGAGCAACCAGAAAGGAGGACTGTTCAATGTGGCCAAAACTAGGGATAATTGGTTGATGGCCCACGTGCTTCATTCATATCCCCATGATGTCAAGAGGAATAAAGAATAACCCTACAGCATGTTGGGTGGACTTGCTATTGAGGACTCAAGAGTGAACATGGATGAGACTTTCACAGTCATGAATTGATTAGTGATTAGTAATAGTAATTAGTAATACCTACATCAGTGAGATTACAGATCCTTGGAAGTATTAAGGTCTTATAGTTTCCAATCACCCTGGGAGTTCAATAGTGTCACTATCACTCCCATTTTACAGATGAAGAAACTCAAATTCAGAATGGTTGTTATGGAATCATAGATTTTTATTTCTAGAAAGAGTCCTTAGTGGTAATTTAGTCCAGCCTTTCCATTTTACAAATGAGGAAACAGAAGAAGTTCACCCACAAGGTGAGGTGGCTTCCCTAAGGTCATAAAGCAGGAAGTCCTCTGGAAACAAATCTAGCATTCTTTCCTTCATCCCACAAAGAGGCTTGTTGAAGATTATTCACATGGTGGTTGAGCTGGAACATGCACTCAAATCGTCTAACTTCAAGTCCAATGTTCTTTCTATTATGTTGAACTAGGGGATCAGACTCATCAGTCTGGTAAGGGGTGAGGGGAGATTAGTGGGGGAGGCTTTTTGTCTCTGTGGCTTAATTGAAAGCATTTTGAAATGCTGCAAGTCTAGGGAATATAGTAGCTAAATGCCAGGGACAAGGTAGGGTTAAACTACTGGCAACCTCAATAACATACACAGCTTAATGGGGTTTACTGAAGGTGGCTATTGGTAGCTGGGGAAACAAATACTTCTCCTACCACTATCCTAGAACACTGTAGTTAATGCCAGCCAGGACCACCAAACCAAGTTGAATTATTCTACCTTCTTCTCTTCTCCCTAAGTTTTTCCCCTTTCTCTCCATGCACTCTTTCATTTGAAAGGAATGCTATTTCCTTTCTCGGATTGTTGGGTTGTGAGGTTTGGTTTTTGGGGTGTGTGTGTGTGTGTGTGTGTGTGTGTGTGTGTGTGTGCGCGTGTGCGTGTGCGTGCGTGCGTGCATGCATGCGTGTGTGTGTGTGTGTGTGTGTGTGTGTGTGTGTGTGTGTGGTTGTGTGTTTTTTTGTTTTCTGATGGAAACATCCAGGCATAGTCAGATGGGGGAAGGAGGAGGAGAAAAGACAAAGACCCACCTTTTCTTTAGCATTTCAATCAACAACCTCATTTTCTTCCAGCAGCCACAGTGAACATCTCATGAATAATGGATGATGTCCTGATGAATATGCACAGAGCCTATTATGCCTGGAGGGATTTGGTAAATAATTTATGAGCATAAAATGTTCCTCACCTTGTTACTGAACAGAAACTGTATATATATTATATATACATATATGTATATATAAACATATATACTTATGCAAACCTATGGAAAACATTTACCTTCAAGCTGACAGGATAATATGTTGAGATAGAGTGACAGCTGGAAGATCCAGTTTTACATTGTTAGAAAAAATTAAAATAAATAAGACAAAATATATGCATGCAAGAATGATAGAGGCCTTGGCTATCCACAAGAAAGAGAACCTGCAACAAACATTTCTGGCAAATTAGAGTTTTCTAGCCCTTTGGTTTCTGACCTCCATTGTGAGGTTGATCTCACTGAGCATGAAATCTGGCTCTTTGGGGATAGACATTAGCCTCTTGCAAGGGGAAATGTTCTTTACTTTGCTAAAATGATACAACTATTTTTAACTGGTGACTATGCATCCCCATCAGCCATAGTATCTAGCAACAGAGCTAGAGACATATGATCCAGCAGTTCTAGAATTTGTCAGTTCTAGAGAGTTGAAGCTCAGTAAAGGGAGCAGAAACATATACTCTAGAAAGATACAGAAAGATAGTTCGGGGAGGTAATTCCAATCAATTAATCAATCAATAAGAATACTATTAAATGCTAAGACATTGTTCTAGGCACTAAAGATATAAAAACAAAAATAAAATACGCCTGACCCTGAAGAAGCTTACAATCTAGTCAATTATTTTCATTTATCTTGTTGTTCAGTGGTATCTGACTTTTTGTGACCCACAACACCTCAGTATTGTCTATGGCAGGCTTTCTTTTTTAAATTAAATTCACTTGTTTTTAATTTTCAACATTCAATTCTATAAGATTTCAGGTTCTAAATTTTCTCCCCCTCCCTCCATCCCTTCCTCCCTAAGACAGTATGCAATCTGATATAGGTTATACGTGCACAATAGTATTAAACACATTTCCACATTAGTCATGTAGTAAAGAATTAGAACCAACAGGAAAAACCAGGAGAAAGAAGAAACAAAGAGCGAAGGAGAAAGAAAGAGAGAAAGCAGTATGCTTCAATCTGCATTCAGACTTCATAGTTCTTTCTCTGGATGTGGATAGCATTTTCTATCATGAGTCTTTTGGAATTGTCTTAGATCCTTGTATTGCTGAGAAGAGTTAAGTCTATAAAAGTTGGTCATTCCACAGTGTTGCTGTTACCGAGTACAATGTTCTCCTGGTTCCACTTCATTCAGCATCAGTTCATGTTAAGTCTTTCCAGTTTTTCTGAAGTCCACCTGCTCATCATTTCTTATGGACCAGTAGTATTCCATTACATTCATATACCACAACTTTTTCATCCATTCTCCAACTGACGGGCATCCCCTCAATTTCCAGTTCTTGGCTGCCACAAAAAGAACTGTTATAAGTATTTTTGTACATATGGTCCTTTTCCCATTTTTATGATCTCTTTGGGATACAGACCTAGCAGTGGTCTTAATTTTCTGGAGAAGGAAATGGCAAACAACTCCAGTATCTTTGTCAGGAAAACCCATCATACAATGAAGAAACAAAGCTATCACTCTTTGCAGGTGATATGATGATGTATTTAGAGAATCTAGAAAGAAAAAATTACTTGAAATAATAAACTAATTTAGCAAAGTTGCAGGATATAAAATAGACGTATACAAATCATTAGCATTTCTATTATTGCTAGTAAAGCCCAGCAGCAAAAGATCCAGAGAAATTCCATTTAAAGTAACTGTTGATAGCATAAAATATTTGGGAGTCTACCTGCCAACACTTTTCACACAAATAAAGTCAGATATAAATAATTGGAAAAATATTATCTGCTCATGGGTAGACCAAACTAATACAATAAAAATGACAATTCTACATAAGTTAGTTTATTAATTCAGTGCCATACCAATCAAACTACCAAAAAATCATTTGATAGAGCTAGAAAAAACAATGACAAAATTCATCGGAAGAACAAAAGGTCCAGAATACCAAGGGAATTAGTAAAAAGAAATGTAAGGGAAGGCGACCTAGCTGTACCAGATCTTAAACTGTGTTATAAAGCAGCAATCATCAAAACTACTTGGTCCTGGCTAAGAAATAGAGTGGTGAATAAGAGGAATAGGTTAGGCATGCAAGGCACAATAGTCAATGACAATAGTAGTCATTTGATAAATCCAAAGACTCCAACTTCTGGGTTAAGAACTTACTATTTAACAAAAACTGTTGGGAAAACTGGAAAATAGTGTGGCAGAAACTAGGCATAGATCAACATGTTACACCCTATACCAAGATAAAGTCAAAATGGGTACATGATTTAGATATAAAGACTGTAGTGGGGTGGGTAGGTGGCTCAGTGAATAGAGCACCGACCCTGGAGTCAGGAGGACCTGAGTTTAAATCTGACCTCAGACACTTGACATATTTACTAGCCGTGTGATTTTGGGCAAGTCACTTAACCCCAATTGCCCTCCAAAAAGCAAAAAAACAAAAAAAAGACTGATACTGTAGGCAAACTAAGAGAGCAAACTCTTCAGTTTACCTGTCAGATCTTTGGAGAAGGGAAGAGTTTATGACTAAACAAGAGATAGAGAACATTATGAAATACAAAATTGATGATTTTTATTACATTAAATTGAAAAGTTTTTGCACAAAGTCAATGCAGCCAAGATTAGAAGGGAAGCAGAAAGCTGGGAAATAATTTTATAGTCAGTTTCTCTGATAAAGGCTTCATTTCTAAAATATATAGAGAATGCTATCAAATTTATAAGATTACAAGTCATTCCCCAATTGATAAATGGTCAAAGGATATGAACAGGTAGTTTTCAGATGAAGAAATTAAAGTTATATATAGTCACATTAAAAAATGCTCTAAATCACTATATTTGTCTTTTTGCTTCTATTTTGGAGGGGGAAGGCAAGGCAATTGGAGTTAAGTGATTTGCCCAAAGTCACAGGGCTAATAAGTGTTAAGTGTCTGAGGCCAGTTTTGAACTCAAGTCCTCCTGATTCCAGGGCTGGTGCTTTATTCACTGAGCCACCTAGCCACCCCTCTAAATCACTTCTTTTTCCTAAATCACTATTGATTAGAGAATGCAAATCAAAACAACTTTGAGGTACCACATCACACATATAAGATTGGCTAACATGACAAGACAGGAAAATGATAAATATTAGAGAAGATGGGGGTGGGAGGGAAATGGAACATTAATGCATTGTTGGTAGAATTGGGAACTGATCCAACCATTCTGGAGAGAAATTTGGAACTTTGCCCAAAGGGCAATAAAATTGTCCATACCCTTTGACCCAGCAATACCACTTAGAGGTCTGTACCCCAAAGAGATCATTAAAATGGGGAAAGGACCCACACATACAAAAATATTTATAGCAGCTCTTTTTGTGGTGACCAAGAATTGGAAATTAAGAGGATGCCCATCAATTGAGGAATGGCTGAACAAGTTGTGGTATATGAATGTAATGGAATACTATTGTTCCATAAGAAATGATGAGCTTGTAACTCAAAATCTTGTGGAAATGAATGATGTAAACTAAAAATAAATGAAAGTTATTTTAAAAAAAGAAATGATGAGCAAGCAGACTTCAGAAAAACCTGGAAAGACTTATATGAACTGATGTTGAGTGAAATAAGCACAACTAGGAAAACATTGTGCATAGTAACAGCCATGCTATGGGATGACTGACTTTGATAGACTTACCTCTTCTCAGCAATGCAAGGTTCTAAGACAACTCCAAAAGACTCATGATGAAAAATGCTATCCACATCCAGAGAAAGAACTACGGAGTCTGAATGCAGAATGGAAGCATGCTATTTGCTGTCCTGTTCTTTTGTTGTTTTGTTTCTTCTTTCCCATAGTTCCTCCCATTAGTTCTAATTCTTCTTTACATCATGACTAGTGTGAAAATATGTTTAATATGAATGTAGAAGTAGAGCCTCTATCAGACTACACACCACCTTGGGGAGGGGGGAGGTAAGGAAGGGGAAGAAAAATTAAAACTCAAAATCTTATGGAAGTATATGTTACAAACTAAAAATAAACAAATAAACTTTATATATATTCTGCTTTAGAGTTGACTCCTGGGTCTCAGGCCTATTCTACCAGTCTAGAGTTGTCATCATTGAGACCTCCTCTTGCCTCTCTTTTCTGCAGGTCGAATACCTGAGGCCTTTTCTCTCATTTCACTTGGAAGCTCACATCAGATTAGAAATCAGAGGGCCCAGAGAGCTGAGCTTTCTATGGTTTTCCAGTATCACATCTCTCCATAAGTCCTTCTAAACAGAGTCAAGTTGTAACCAGTCATTCTGGGTGAAGTTCACATCTGCATCCTTGAATTGGGAGCTGGTTATGAGGATCTCCTTCTCCTTCTGTTTATCCTTCTTCTCTTCCTCCTCCTCTTCCTCTTTTCAGAAAGGACCTGAGAATTCAGGGCTCCACACTAAGACTGATCCAATGTCCAACAAGTCATGCCTGTGCATATCTTCTAAATTCTACTAGCCTACCTGCTATTCCCCAGACTCTCTGTTCTATCTCCTGCCTCCCGAATACCCTGAGATACCCTTCTCAACTTTGCTCATTAGAATCCTTCATTTCCTTCAACATTCAGGTAAGATGTGCTTAGCATAGGCTCTTAATAAATGTTTAGTGACTGATTGATCGAGATGTCTTTCCTCACACTTTCAGCTTGTGATACCCTTTTTGTCCTTATATCTTCCTAATAAAATAGTAGATCTAGACAAGACCTTAGGGGACCAAGGTCTAATCCAACCCCCTAGTTGTACAGCTGAGAAAAGTGAGGCCCAGGAAATTATTATGACTTGCCTGAGGTCATAGAGTTAATAAGCATCAGAAGCGGGATTTGGTCAAAGATATTTCCACCTGTTATTTAATTAATAATAATAACAAGCTTTTATGCAGCTTCTACTAGGGGCCAGGCACTATGCTGAGTAGTTTATCAATATTATTTCATTTGATCCTCACAACTGGATCCCCCCCTGGGAGGTAGGTGGTGTTATTATCCCCATAGAAGAGTTGAGGAAAATGAAGCAGATAGAGGTTAAGTGATTAGGCCAGCCTGAGTCAGTGGTAAGTGCCTGAGGCTGAATTTGAACTCAGATCTTCCTGACACCAGGCCCAGAGAGCTGTCCACTGTGCCACCTAGCTCCCTAGTGATACCTTGTGTCCTCTAGCAGAATGTGAGCTCCTTGAGAGCAAGGACTATTTTCATTTCTGTCTTTATATTCCCAGTGCCTAGTGCACTGCCTTGCACTTAGTAAATCCTTAATAAATGCTTATTGAATTGAATTACACAAGCAAAGAGATTTGGAAATGCAGTGGAACAGGATGACAAAAGGAAATTATAGTCGGGGTGTGCTGGTTAAGGGCAGCTAGGTGGCGCCATAGTGCACAGAGCACTGGGCTTGGAATCAGGAATACTCATCTTCCTGAGTTCAAATCTGATCTCAGATCTTGGGCAAGTCACTTAACTCTGTTTGCCTCAGTTTCTATCTGTAAAATTAGCTAGAGAAGAAAATGTCAAATGGGATCATGAAGAGTCAGATGTAACTGAAAAGACTGAACCAGTGCTGGTAAATGTTGACATCAGCATCTCCAGAAGAAGTGTTATCTGCATTATTCACATTTTATCCATCACTTTCTCAAATCTAGACAATCGGCAAAACAATAAATACAGTCCTGATCTGTAGTTTGCCTGTTTCTGAGGTATAGATAGATTCTCATACCAAAGATTTAACAGTCAGCTCTCAGGAGCCAGTACAGCTCAGTTCTAACATACTCCTGGTTGTAGAAACATTGCATCAGGGCCAGAAAAATTGTCCTTTTCCTCCACAGAATTCAAGAAGTTTCTTTCTTTCTTTTTTTTTTTTTTGCTTTTCAGAGGGGGTAAGGTAGGGCAATTGGGGTTAAGTGACTTGCCCAACGTCACATGGCTAGTAAGTGTGTCAAGTGTCTGATGCCGGATTTGAACTCAGGTCCTCCTGACTCCAGCGCCGGTGCTCTATTCACTGCACCACCTAGCCACCCCTCAAGAGGTTTCTTGAAAGATTTCAGGACTTGCTGGAATGTTGTAAGACAAAGAACTTGGTAAACTGGGGCAGTGGTCTCCAAACTGAAAGCTGTGGTGTGATTAGCCCATCAGAATATGTTGAAGTATATTAAAAACCTCCTTTTTAATTGAACTAAAATATTAAGAAATAAATACTTCTCTAGTCTGACATCCTTTCCTGATTTCCTCTTAGGAAAGTGAATAAAAGGGCAAGAACTAAAGCTAAGGTCTAGGGAAGTAGATTAAGGGTGATAACCAAGTTACTGCAGCTGGCTGGCACAGTGGCTAGTGTGTCAGACCGGGAGTCAGGAAGACCTGAGTTCAAATCTGGTCTTAGACACTTCCTAGTTGTATGACCCAGGGCAAGTCACTTAAACCCATTTACCTCAGTTTCCTCATCTGTAAAATGAGCTGGAGAAGGAAATGGCAAATCACTCCAGTATGTTTGCCAAGAAAACCCCAAATAGAGTTACTTCAAATCAGACATGACTGAAATGACTGAACAATAACAACAAACCAAAGTCAGAATAAGAAAACGCCTCTTTTCTTGTTAAGATAGTTGCCGTTGCCCTCCTCATTCTTGGAAAGCCACCAATGAGAGTCATGACCTTAGGGCAGTACCATCTTTCTCCATTCTAAAGGAATTGATGATGATGTTTCTGATAATTCCTGGAAAACCCTTGACCCTAGTGGTCAGAGACAGAATTCAGTGGTTTTGAGATGAGTTGTCTTCCTTGTTCAAGACTCCTATAAAAGTTAATCCAAATTGTTTTGAGACAAAGTGTTATCCAAGAGCATGAGAGGGTTATGTCAGTTTGGATAATTATTCCCAAACAGACTATAGCTTGAATTTATAATAAGGTTAAATTAATAAAAAGTGGGAGAGATGTACCTAAAACAGGGTACAGTATTAACTTTTTGTTGATTGCTAAAGTTTGTCATTTCTGTATCCACAACATTTTTTCCAACTGTGCCCTTTTTTCCACTTACAGGGTTATCCCTCCAGGTCAGGTCTTCATCCCCTTTATCTTGAAGTATTGTGGTAACCTCTTTATTGGTCTTGATGCCTCCAGTCCAGGGGGGAATTTGAAGCCTCAAGGTCACATGGGCCATACTTGAGGAACCAGAGGGCCATACGTGGCCTTGAGACTGAAGGTTCCCCACCCCTGTCTAGTATCTCCCTCCTCTATTCTATTCTCCACTCAGCTACTACAGTGATTTTCCTAAAACACAGGTCTTATCATGTCACTCTTCACTATTCAATAAACTGCTGTGGTTTCTTATTGTCTCTAGAATCAAATATGAACCTCTCTGTTTGGCATCAAAAGCACTTCATGGAACAGTTAGGTGGCACAGTGAATAGAGCACCAGCCCTGGAGTCAGGAGGACCTGAGTTCAAATTCAGCCTCAGACACTTGACACATTTAATAGCTATTTGACCTTGGGCAAGTCACTTAAACCCAATTGCTCTGCCTTCTCCCGCCCCCCCCCAAAAAGCTCTTCATGACCAACCTTCCATTCTTACTCTCCTTACGCTCTGCGGCCCAACCTAATTCTTGCTGTCCCTAATACTAATTAAAAAAACAACAACTAAAATTTTTAAAAACCCACCACAACTAAAATGCCCAAACATGAATAGGAAATTAAGGTATGATAGTGTCCATTAGATAAAACCACAAGAAAAGGAAGAGATTTGTATTGAAAACTTTCTGCAGATTTTAATCAAGACATTTGTTTTCACTTGTTTTTGCATTATATATGGTAAGTATCTACACACAGAGAAATATAGCTCTTGATTAAAAGATGTTATTTTAATTTTACTGTTATTTATTATTTTATTGTTGTATAACTTTTTAAATTAAGATATCTTTTATTTTTTTTTATTTTATTTTTTCACTGTGCTTGTTTATCACAGGGGAGGGATACATTGAGGAGGGGGGGGTACAATGAGGGAGGGAGGGAGTGAAGGAGGGAAAGAGGGAAGGAGGGAGGGAGGGAG
>CM053585.1:363298083-363330784 GCA_028646515.1 Pseudochirops corinnae
TGACCAACTTTGATAAACTGGACTCTTCTCAGCAATGTGCAGTTATAAGACAACTCTACAAGTCTCAGGATGGAAGGAGATATCTAAACGCAGAGAAAGATCTAGAAAGAACAGAGTTTAAATGGAGACTGAAGCAATCCACACGCTATTGTTCTTTTCCATGTTTGGTTTTGTTTCTTCTCTCCCAATGTTCACTCTATCAGTTACAATCCTTCTACAGACTAATGTTCAATGTGAAAGTATCTGCAGATCCTATACTTGATTGCATGCTGCTATGGTGGGGGGTTGGGGCGGAGAAGGAGGGGAGAAAATTTGAAACTCAAGGGATTGTGGAACTGAATCTTGTAAACTAAAAGTAAAGAAACAAATCAATTTAATTTTAAAAAAATAAAGGAAAGACTGCTCAAAAAATTAAAAAATAAATGTTTATATTAATTGTAATAATTGTATATATTAACTTAAAATGGTACAGCAAATCCTTCTGTGTGTTTGTGTCTCCTTCCAAACTTTTCTCTGTACTCATCCTGAGATAGTATGACTGACCTCTCCATATGTATATTCAGTATTTATACCTATAGTCAATCTATACTACAATATGTCATCAATATTGATTGAACACTTACTATATGAAATCTTATTATAAGTCAACAGGGGAAAAGACCTAGTCTTATTGATTTTTGAATCCTTATCTCCTGTCCAGCATTGAGCCTATGCAGGAATGAGATGATATGAGGTCCAGGTATAGAGACAGGAGGTGGGAGAGTTGTGGAATTTTACCTGCACAACAGCAATGAGACCTGGGACTTGGACCATAGTTAGGTTGGTTAGCATATAAGGAGCTCTGGGACCCCTGCTTAGGCAAAGCCACTGGAGGCTCATGGAGGGAGAGTGTGGATCTGGGGACAATTGAGGGACTCAGTGAAAGATGTCAATAATTATGTTGGAGACAAGCCCAAGACTGGCTCTCTTGAGGAGGGTGGGATCCAATCCATCTTCTCACCCCACTACTGGTTGATAAACATACCCTTTGGAATCATGTCATGGCCCCTACTTTGGAGATGATTGGATCAGATGACTGAGATTCTAAGAAATTCCTTAGGGTGCCTAGATATTGCCAAGGTACTGAACTATGATGAACAAACTAAAGATTGCTGGCATGCTCCTGTTATCTCAAACCACACTCCCTTCCTCTTGACCCAGAATCATAGAATTTAAGATTTGGAACTTGAGCACATAGATCTAGGTCAACTCACGAGTGAAAGAAATTCCCACTGTAGGTACTAGCAAGTGGGTCCTCACTACAAAGTTTATTTATACTAAGTTCAACTTCAGTTTTAGGGGCTGTATCATTCAATCACTGGGTTTTAGAACTCCTCAATCTCCCATCAACCTCTCTTGTTTTCTCTCATCTACCTTTTTCTCTTCCAGTTATTTCCCTTGGCCACAAATCTTTTTTCCTTTTCCCACCTTAAAATGTCACAAGGATGAAATCAAATCAAAACAAAAAAAGCAGAATGAATACTACCCCACCTCAAAAGCAAAAGGCTTCTCTCTGCCCCATTTTTAACATAAACTTCTTCCTTACTTTCTTCCTTCCTTCATCTTTCTTTCTTTTCTTTCTTCTTTCCTTCCTTCCTTTTCTTTCTTTCCTTCTTTCTTTTTTTTCCGAGGATTGTAGTGCAATGTTTGGCTTCAACTTTACACAGCTATGATGACGCTAGTGCGGTTCGGCCACTTCGGGATTATTTTTTAACTAGGACAATGTGGGAAAAGGTAAGATTTAGAAGAGCGTGTCCGGGTGAAAAGCAAGCTTTAACCCAGAGCCCACACAAAACATCTGTTCACCCTAGGCAAGGATCGAAATTTCAGCACCCACCGCTGCTCCCTCTATCCGCTACCGCCGTGTCACTGCACCAGAGCCTACACTTTAATTCGTGGGACTCGACAGCACAAAATAGATAATTGGGGGCTGGAGGGCAGAATTGTTATTGTTCCTTTTTGTCTTAAAATATGTACACTTATAAAGTGTTATGGTAAAAAAGTGCAGATCCTTTCAAGTCCCTTTGTTGTCATACACCTCTTTTCCGCCCCGGGCGGCTGCCTACTTCGCACAGGGACGACTCTGTAGCTGACCCACAGTAGCATTAGGGTAGAGGCAGCAAGGTCGCAGGTCCAGAGAATAACCTGCTGAGTCAAGCATGTTATGGGCATTTTTCCTAGCGTCCCTGGCAGGACCCTTGATTGAAAGGTCCCTTGACTGGAGAGGGAAGGAAAAAGGAGGTGACCTTGAATCTCATTGGGCAGGGAAGCTGGCCAGTATTTTCAGGGAACCGGGAGTGGGAGAAACAGCAGGGTCGCAACCTTTATTCTCCCTCCCCCGCGCGTTTCCCAAACCCAACGATAGTGCCCCTTTCCTAGAGTTGTTTGACCGAGACTAAAAAGAACCGGACATTTAGTTCTGAGTCCAGAAGCTGTCCAGGTTCGCAATCCTACTGCAAATGAAGCGACTCTACCTAGAACTCCAAAGTGGGGAAGGGTTAACTTGGAAGAGAGGGGGATGCTCTCACTTTGCCTTGAGGTCGGATCCCAGGCTTTTCCTCCCACCCACCCCCACACCCCTAACTAACTTCTCCCCCTCCCAAGACCCAACCCATCCCACCGCCCCCTGGCGTCCAGCTGGAGTGGTACAGCATGCGGCAAAGCTCTTTGCATAAATTATGTTCATGACGCAGCAGCTAAAAAAATTCCCAAGTAGCAGGAGGGAAAAAAGGCGAGGGGGGGGCGGGGGGAAGGGGGAGAAGGAAAGGTTTTTTAAAAAAGAAAAGAAAAATATCTATCCCACTGTCCCCCTTCTTTCCCTCCCTGCTCCACGGCCGCGCCCCCCTTTACCCCCCGCCCTTGACAGCCCTCGGAGTTCCCCCACTTTCACTTGTTCTCCCACTTCCCACCCAGAGCAGGCCGGGGGTCTAGGGGCGCGCGGGCGGGCGGCGGGTCCCGGCCGGCTCCGCGGCCGAGCCGAGCCCAGGCGAGCCCGGCCGCGCTGGCTCCTTTGTCTGCGGGCGGCTGGCGGCCCCGGCCCCCGGGCCCCCGGGCCCCCAGGCCCGCGCTGTGAGATGAATCCCTAATCGGGGGCGCCGTGCACTGGGGGCGAGGCGGCGGCGGCTCCGACTCCGGTGAGTAGCGGGGTCCGAGGCGGGGTGGGGTTTGCAGAGGGGGGGAGGGGGGCTGGGCAGGGGAGGTTTCGGGTTTGGTTAATATGCAATGCCCGTAATTAGCATAATTTATATATTTATGATAAAGAGAGAGAGAGAGGGAAAAAAAGGCAAGGGCCGGGGCGACGAATAGCTCAGGGACCAGGCGACGGAGGGAGCTGGGACAGCGCATCGCTCCCTGCCGACTTGGGGGGCCCTGAGCCCTGGGGGCCGCGCCTGCTCCAACCCACTGACCTCCTTGGACGCTAGTGGCAGAGCTCCCCGCGGAGAGATCCAGGCTGGGTCCTCCACCTTCTTCCCCTCCCCATCCCCCAACCCAGCTGGGGTAGAAACAGCAGGGGAAGTCTCGCGCCCCCACCTTGCGGGGACAGCTCATGAGCGGACGGAAAACCTGGACGTCTGCATTCGTAGAGGGCTAGCTAGGGTCAATCAGTTCCCCACCTCAGTGGGCTGAGCCTCAGTTTCCCTCCTGGCTCCACGGGCTGAGCCGCTAGAAAACGTAAAAGAGGGGTAGGGTGGTAGGCACCTTGGGAGTAACTGGAAGGCTGGGGAATGGGAGAGTCACTGTAGTTGAATAGGGCATGGGTGTTTCATAAATATTTAATCACAATAATGATTATTAATAAATAATCATAATAAATGGGCTAATGCACCCCCCACCACAGAGAATGGAGCCCTGAGGAAGGCGTCTCCTTTGGCCCCCTCCCCACTTTGGATCCGCAGCAAATAGGATTTAACACAAAGTGGCACACCCCAGCTTCGGCAACAGCAGTCTCTGAGTCTGAACAGGGTCAGGGGTCTTGCCTGGGCAGCAGAAAACAAAGAAGCCTTAATAGAGGAAATTAACCCTAGCCACTTTTCCTAACTCCGTGTTCCAAAAATATATTGCTGCCTTCCTCCCCCCCCCCCCCCATTGTCACCAGTGTAAAAAAAGAAAGAAAAGCTCTCTGCCTTTCTTGAATTAGCCTAAGTCTTATGGGGCATTGTTGAAGTTAATTTAAGAGGTCAGGAGATCAACCACGTCGGAAATTCTAGTTTGAAGGAAATCCTGACCCAAAGCTTGATTTCTTTCAGACTCAAAGGCCTATATTCTTATTCCTGATTTAATATTTAATTAATTCTCTGCCTTCTCCGCTGTGTGACAGTGACCAATACAGTGAAGTACCTCTGAGGAATGCTTGTATTTATTACAGGAGACCCTTACCTAGGACCCTACTGCTTAAACTTTACTTGCCAAGCCCCTATGCAGCCTGTACTGAAGGGTTGCAGATGGAGAGATGAAGGGCTAGTGAAACAGTAGTGGTACTGAGGTAGGCACATACTGAAAAGTTGTATGCAGCTTGGGAACATGTCAAGGAGAATTGAGAGGTAGCCATGAATGATTTTATGGGATTTGAGTTATTCTATCTCTTAGTACAGTACAGTTGGTGTGGACACTTACTACAGCCATATATGGAATATATAGGGAGCTAGGTAACTGAGTGATGGGCATGAGGTTTTATGAGCATGGGCAATTTTTTTTTCTTAGCTCATCACTCACTCATTTCCTTGGAAACATTTTCAAGTGACCCCAACCCTGAAGAAGAGTTGAATACCAAACATAGAAAAGCTAAGTGTTGAAAGTAGCTTCCAGGAGTATAACTCATGCATAGGCTCAAAGCATCCTGAAATCTAGTAAGGGGTATGATGCTTTTACTTTCTTTTCTTCCCTCTTCTCCTGACATAGTTCAGGGTGGAACAGGGTAGGAATGAGAAGAAAAAAGTATAAATGAATATAGTCTTTGATTAACTTGGTCAGTATTGCTTGCCTGGCAATGTTTTGGATGGTGAAGGTCAGGGTATGAAAAAGAATGTCGAGTGTCAGTGCTACTTACCCCTTCACTTCATTCAGTTTCTCTAGTGGTTGGGACCGCAATTCCTTTGACTGTGGTCAGTTCTTTCCAGTAAGCTCAGCAAAGTCTCTTCCTGTTCTTATCTCCAGTTTACATTCAGGGAGCCTGAGGCTTGAGACAGATACTCTGGAGCACCAGATAAACTCTGAAATAACTCAAACTGTAGCTCTTCTCAGCAATGCAAGGATCTAAGACAACTCCAAAAGACTCGGGATGGACTGTGTTATCCACATCCAGAGAAAGTACTTCGGAGTCTGAATGCAGATGGAAACAAACTGTTTGCCCACCTGTTCTTTTGTTGTTTTGTTTTGTTTCTTCCTCATGGTTCCTTTCATTGGTTCTAATTCTTCTTTATGTCATGACTAATGTGAAAATATGTTTAATGTGAATGTATAAGTAGAGCCCATATCAAATTGATTGCCATCTTGAGGAAGGGATAAGGGGAGGGAAGGGGGGAATATTTAAAACTCAAAATCTTATGGAAGTAAAGGTTGAAAACTAAAAATAAATTAATTTTTTTTTAAAAGAAGTAACTTAAACTTAAAGCCTTCTGGTTTCCTATCTGTTCTGGTCCGTAGGTCCCAGAATCATTAGTCAGCCTCATTCCTGATTTTTCCACAGATGGAAAAGGAAATCCTGGACCTGGGGTGAGACTGGGGGGTGTACCACATTGGTCTTTGCCATGAGCCATTGAATTGGAGTATTTTTTAAAATGTAGAGCAGAAGCCCCTTTGACTCTAAAGGTAGACATTTCAAAAAGTCTCAAGCTGTGCAGATAAGGAGCTTATTACCAATGTGTAAGGATTCCTGATTCTAGTCCTGGAGATCTAACTGGCCATAGATCTATTGATATTTTCAACTCTGACCTCTCTCACAATATTTAAACCTCCATATTCTACTACATATAACACATCTCTTCATGAATACATTCCACCATTGCCTCAAGTTCAGCATATTCAAAACAGAACTTTCTTTTCTCCAAAACCTGCAATTCTATACATTGTGGGTAGGGCATTGCCTTTGACTTTTCCCTTGCTTTTCCCTCCCAAATTCAAAGAACTGTTGCTCTTATCTCCAAAATTTCTCTTATGTCTATCTTCTTATCTCTATTCCCACTTCCACCATGGTAGCATAAGGTCATTACTATCTACCAGTGCTATTAAAATAACTTAACTAGTGTCCTTGTCTCCAGCTTCTCCTGACCTACAGTCCATCCTTCATACAACTTTCAGATGTTGGAGGATGGTCATTAACCATCCTTGTACGCAGGTTTGTTTATATTGTTCCTCTGTTTGAAAGACTTCTTTGACTATCTAGTGCTGTAATTGTGAAATTCTAACTCTTTTTGACCAAACAATAAAGGTCACCCTGCAATTTTCTAGTATCACATCATTTACTTTTTAGCTGTAAATTTACTTTCTAATTTATATTTTCTTTGGTCTAATATTAAAAGTAGATTACTTTCCTTGAGCACATGCATGCTGATGGTAGCCCCCCAAACCATGTTGAGTGGCAGATACAATGCCAGATTAGGAACAAAAATTACAAGTAATGTCACAGCCAATAGAACGGACTGTAGGTCTCCCTCATTTGTGAAAGTGAGTTACTCCCAGAGCTAAGCTAAGTCACATGACTGGGCAACAAAATTGAGAGGATGCTGCCACATTGACATGAACTCAACAATGTTAAAACACAGGGTGAAAATACAATGTTATCAGTTGCTCAGCTGTTCTTCACCTTGTACTGGTACCCCAGGCAAGCTATACCCCAGTTTATCCCAGTTCCCAGCACCCTCTACCTAATCCGTGGGCTCCCCAGCATCAGTCTGGAAGTGTCACAGTCACTTCATAACGAGGCCTTGTGTCTTCGCACAATCTCTCCTAACTAAATTTGTCTCATTCAATTTTAAGGGTACGTTCCATGCTTCCTATTCCAGTCCTTGAGAATAGCTCGCTTTTATGCTATCTGATTAGAAATTTTACTGTTTGAGGCCAATCCTGAGCAAATACTTGATTCCTTCTGTTCCCTAAGTGTTCTTCCTTAGTGTTGGTCAACTCTGACTCAAAAAAATTCTCATAGCCTCTGACTCCAGCTTCCCAGGAGGGAAACCAAGTCTCATTATCTGAAAATAATGACTGAACATTTTGGAGGAGAGTCTGCCAAGGACAGAGGCTTTCCTGCCTGATATTGTGTGTGTGTGTGTGTGTGTGTGTGTGTATGTGTGTGTGTGTGTGTGTATTCTGTATGAGTTTTCCTCTGTGACTCAAGTTTTATATTTATAGTCAACACATGATTCTCTATCTCAATGAAATAGAGTCATGTCATAAATTTAAAAATGAAAAACCCAGTGGATTATATATAATATATATATTTCTCTTTGGCTTTAGAAATATGTTTTATCCATATGTATGAATGTGGATGTATTTTACGATCTGGAAATTTGTGATTTTTTATACTGAATAATGGAATCTACACCAAGAAGATTTGATCTGCAAGGAGCTAGAAAACTGTCCAGCTCCCCTCTCTCCAGCGCTGATGTCTCCAATTTTCTGTAGAGACATTCACCTCCATGTATACTGAAAGAATCTCAGATTCTCTCTTGTTCTCATCCAGTTCATTAGTCCAGTTCCCCATCCTTTTGCCCCTTTCCATTTTAAGGACAGTGTCTCAAGGGATTGTATGGCTGCAGCATGTCACCCTTTGCTCTTTCCACCACCCCTTGCAGGATGCTCTGCTTGGTGAGCTTGCCGCACCACCACACCCCCTCCGAGTGACCATGGATCCTGGAGCAGGGTCTGACACATCTCTGACTGTCAACGAACAGGTAATAAAAATAGCCCACAATTCTGTAGCACTTTAATTTTCATGAAATATTTTCTTCACAAACAGTCCAATGAGATAAGTATCAAGTATTTTTCTTTACTTTATTAATGAGGAAATCAAGACTTGGAGTTTAAGGATTTCAGATTACAAATTGAATGTTTCCACTACTCTAGGCTACTTCTTTTCCAGGCATTGAAAGGAGAGTAAGGCACACAATGACAAAAATACAGGTATAACTCACTCATTTCTATAATTTATAAAACTCTCTACACAATAGCCCTGTATAAGTAGTATTATCCCCTTTTAAAAAAGGAAACTGGGACTGACAAAGGCTAAGAGATTTGCCTATGGTCATACAACTAACTTATAAGTGCAGTGTCCCAAAAATCTTAGTCCGGCTTTAATAGTTTTAATAGGGGCAGCTAGGTGGCGCAGTGAATAGAGCACCAGCCCTGGAGTCAGGAAGACCTGAGTACAAATGTGACCTCAGACACTTGACACACTTCCTAGCTGTGTGACCTTGGGCAAGTCACTTAATCCCAATTGCCTTGTTTTCCTCCTCCAAAAAAAAAAGTTTTAATAGCTTAAAACTTCACCAAGACTGGAAAGGTAGCAAGAGGTTAGGTTATGAAGGGCTTTGAATGCCAAACAGAGCATTTTGTATTTGATCCTAGAAGTGATAGGGAGCCACTAGAGTTTATTGAGTAGCTGTGTGATATGATCAGATCTGTACTTTAGGAAAATCTCTTTGGAGGATGGATTGACATGGGAAGAAATGTGAGGCAGGCAAACTCACCAGCAGGCTATTGCAGTATTATAGGCATGGGGTTATGAGGACCTGAACTAGAGTGGTGATAATGTCAGAGGAGAGAAGGTATTTGAGGTGTGTTGCAAAGTTAAAGTCTAGAGATCTTGGCAACAGATTGGATGTGGGAGGGGGGAGACTGGTAAGAGATATAAGGAGTCAAGAATGACTCCTAGGTTGTGAACTTGAGGGACTAGGAGGATGGCGCTGCCCTCTACAGTAATGGGTGTGGTAGGAGGAGGGTGGGGATGGGTTTATGGGGAAAGATAAAGAGTTCTACATTGGATATGTTTCCCTTTAAGATATCTATTGAACATCTAGTTCAAGTTGTCTGAAAGGCAGTTGAAGATGCAAGATTGCATGTCAGCAGAGAGGTTGGAGCTATTGGTTTTGGCAACTGAGAGATCACCAGTAACTTTAGAGAGAGCACTTTCAACATTCAGAAGATGGATTGTAAAGGGTGAAGAAGAAATTGGGAAGAAAGAAAATGGAGGCACCTGTTGCAGATAGCCCTTTTCAAGGGATTTAGCTAGAAAGGGCAGAAAAGGTATAGAATGATTGTTAGTGGAGATGGAAGGATCAAGGTTTATTTCAGGATGATGGAGACATGGGCATGTTTGTAGTCAGTAGGGAATGAGCTATAGAGAGGGAGAGATTGAAAGTAAGTGATAGAGTGGGAATGACAGAGGGGACAATCTGTTGGAGGAGATGGGATGGAATGGATCACTTGAAAAAGGAGAGGAATTACCCTTGGTAAGGAGTAAAGCCACTTCATCATGTGAGACAAGGGTGAAGAAAGAGTAAGTGGAAGAAGTCACCTGAGTGATAGGAGATGAGGAAGAAGAGAAAAGAAGGAATTCACAGGGAATAGTCTCAATTTTTTTCTGTAAAATATGAATCAGGGTTCTCAGGGGGTTTGAGGAGAGATGGAAAGGTTTGGAAGAGCCACTGTGGAAAATGGGACAGTGAGTTGATAAAGGCAGGCATAGAAGGATTTCTTAATAGCAATAGGGGCCCAGTTGAGGTTGTATAAAAAAAAAATTTTGGTGGATCCAGTCAGAACAGTTGCACAATTTGTGAACTGCATACCAATATGAGGTAACTATGTGATAACAGCAGCCAAAAAAATCTTATGCCATCTTGGGCTCCATTAGGAGAGACTTTGCTTCCAGGAAGAAAGAGATTAAAGTCTCTCAGGTGTCTTGTCAGATCTCATTCAGAGTATTGTATTGAGTCTGGAGCACATAATTTTTTTTTTTTTGCTTTTTGGAGGGGGGAGGGCAGGGCAATTGGGGTTAAGTGACTTGCCAAAGGTCACACAGCTAGCAAGGGTTAAATATCTGAGGTCAGATCTGAACTCAGGTCCTCCTGACTCCAGGGCCAGTGTTCTATTCATTGCGCCACTTAGTTACTAGGAGCACATAATTTAAGAACACTGATAAACTGGAGAAAGTCCAAAGGAGAGCAGCCAAGATGTGGAAGGGTCCCAATCACAAGTCATATGAAGATTGTTTGAAGGAGTTGAAATTTAGTTTAGAGAAGAGAAGACTCAAGGGGGGCATGATAGCAGCTCTCAGATATTTGAAGGGCTGGGTGTTCTTTAGAAGAATGACTAGATTTGCTGGGTTTGGCCCCAGAGAGCAATGCCAGGAAAAAGTTATAAGAATGAAAATTTAGGCTTACTGTCAAGGAAAAAAATTTCCTAACAGTTAGAACTGTGACAATATCAAATGGGTTGTCTTGAGAGGTAGCAAGTGGCTATTCCATAAAGACAAACCTTATTGGATATCACTTATTGGGAATGAATTCCTTTCAGATATGATTTGGACTGGATGGCTTTTTTTTACTTTCCAATGTTAAAATTCTGGGATTCTCAATAAAATAAGAATGTTAAAAAATAAAATAAAATAAAATTCTGGGATTCTATGAAATGATGGGGTTGTCATCCGAGCTATGCTAATAGACTCAAGGACTTTGCAAGCAGTTTTGGAACCATGTTTCAGGGATATAAATTGCAAGGAAACTCTGACCTTATCTCTTCATCCCAGAATCTGTTAAAAAAGAAGAAAAAAAAAGAACTTTGTAGGTCTCTCAACTCCCAACTCCCAGCTACCGGATAGACATACCCATTCACACTGCTTAGATGGCAACTATAATTTTCTCAGTAAGGTGGAGAACTCCCGACTTTACCAGTTCATACCTTCTAGATCTCCAGACATTGCTATCTGACTCCTATCAACACCCTCTAAGGATCTCTGAGCCTTATCATGGTCCTCGTTGCTGTACTCTAAGGACCACCAGGCCTTTCCACCTGCCCTTCAGGTGAACCCTCCTATATGTACTGTTTCTCTCAATTAGAATGTAAGCTCTTTTTGAGCAGGGACTGTCTTGGTTTTTTCTAGATGCATCCCAAATACTTACTGTGTACTTGGCACATAGATCATCAGGCTCACCCTAGAAGTCATGGGAATACCATGAAATCTGTCCCTCCTCCTCAAATATGCAATGGCACACAGTAAGCAGTTAAATGCTTTTTCATTCATTCATTCATTGGAAAAACAATTCTTTGTCCTTAGGGGAATTTTTTATTGGGAACTAGGGGAATTCCCTGACCCAGCTTATGCAATGAGTTCTGTGCTAGGGGCCTTCACAGGTCTGCCATATCTCTGGAGATATTTATTCAGTGTTAGAAATGGGACATTTCCCATTGTGCCTGCATGGGACCCTGAACTTCTTGCACTATTTAAATCCAAGAGAGGGAGCAACTGGACATTTTAGAATTATAGAAATCAAAGCTTTTACAGTGGAGGGGAAGAGGTAAGGAGGTAAGGGGGAATGAGCAAACCTTACTTTCAAGAGAACTGACTCAAAGAGGAAATAGCATACACATTCAATTAGGTATAGAAATCTATCTTACCTTACAAGAAAGTTGGAGGGGAAGGGGATAAAAGAAGAGGTGGTGACAGAAGAGAGGGCAGATTGGGGTGAGGGTAATCAGAAGCAAAACACTTTTGAGGCGGGACAGGGTGAAAAAAGAGAGAATAGAATAAATGGGGGGGGGCGGGAAATAGAATGGAGGGAAACACAGTTAGCAATAGTAACTGTGAAAAAAAATTTTGAAGCAAGTTTCTCTGATAAAGGCCAACATATAGGGAAGTGAGTCAATTTTATAAAAATAAGAGGCATTCCCCAATTGATAAATGATCAGAAGATATGATCAGTTTTCAGACGAAGTAATCTAAGCTCTCTGTAACCACATTAAAAAATGCTCTAACTACTGATTAGAGAAATGCAAATTAAAACAATTCTGAGGTGCTACCTCACACCTATTTGATTGGATAATAGGCCAGATGTTGGAGGGGATGTGGGGAAAAATGAGACTTTACTACATTGTTGGAGTTGTGAACTAATTCAGCCATTCTATAGAGCAATTTGGAACTATGCCCAAAGGGTTATAAAATTGTGCATACCTTTTGACCTAGTGATACCACTACTAGGCCTGTATTCCAAAAGAGGTAAAAACAAAAAGGAAAAGGACCAGTATGTACAAAAATATTTATAGCGGCTCTTTTCTGGGGCTAAAGAATTAGAAGTTAAAGGGAAGCCCATCAATTGGAGAATGGCTGAACAAGTTGTGGTATATGAATGCAGTGGAATACTATTGTGCTGTAAGAAATGATGAGCATGATATTCTCAAAAAAACCTGGAAAGACTTGCATGGACTGATACAAAATGAAATGTAATGGGTACAAAGTAACCGCAAGATTGTGTGATGATCTGCTGTGAATGACTTAGCTATTCTCAGCAATACAACGATCCAAGACAACTCTAAAAGACTTATGATGAAAATGCTATTGATCCCCACAGAAACAACTGATGGTGTCTGAATACAGATTGAAGCATGCTTTTTTTTAAACTTTATTTTTCTTGAGGGGTTTTTTTTTCTTTCACACCATGACTATTATGGATATATTTTGCATGACTATACTTGTATAACCTATATCATGAATTACTTGCCTTCTCAATGAGGGGTGGGGGGTGGGAAGGGAGGAAGAGAATTTGGAACTCAAAGTTTTAAAAATAAATGTTAAAAATTGTGTTTACATGTAACTGGGAAAAAATAAAATACTAAATAAAAGCTAAAAAAAAAAGAATTGTAGAAATCAATGCTCTCAGAGTTGGAAAGGACCTCATAAGTTAGTAAGTACCAATTGTACCTAAGCATAAATCACTCCTAACAAAATCCCTGATAAATGATCATTCATCTTTCTCTTGAAGACATCCAATGACCTAGAAATTTACTATCTTCCAAAGCAGCACATTCTACTGTACTAGCAAATGTTTAAATTTAACAGCCAGGCAAAGTGGGAATTTGTTTGATCTGTTCACTAACGGAGTGAGGGGGCAACATCTTCAGAATTATATCTTGAGGAAATTGTGCTGTGGTTTCTGGCAACACACAAATCACTTGGGCATAAGGCTTTCATTCTTAAGTCCTCTCTTCTTCTTGCCCTTTTCCCCTCCTCTCCCTCCCCCCAGGCTGGGGATGGAGCTTTAGATCCCAGGGGCTACAGCTCCCTCTATCTCCCCTGTCAACTGTCCCCACCCTTTTCTTGCAGGTCATCGTGATGTCTGGTCATGAGACAATCCGAGTACTGGAAGTTGGAGTGGATGCCCAGCTCCCAGCCGAAGATGAAGGCAAAGGCCTGGAGACCATGGCAGCTGACACCTCCCAGAGTGGTGGCTCCACTGAGGCAGACAAGTCCACCCAAGAAACAGGACCAGAAAATCCAGACCCCTCTGCAGAGGCAACTGGTACAAAGCCATCCTTCCCATCCCGTTGCGCTTTGACTTCCTATCTCCTATAAATATTAACTTCTGGGCCCCAGTTGACATCAGAATATCACTGACCACCTGTATATTATTATGTGCTGACCACAACTTGGCCTTCTGGCTTATTAGCAAGTACATGGCAAACTCCTTATCCAGAGGAAATGGTTTTCATTTCTTACCAGCCCCCAACTGGGCTCGTATGAACTAGGGTAAGGGAAAAGGAAAGGGGCAGGTTTTGTATTTTGTATCTAAATAAATCCTGTGGGAATTAAAGGGCTAAACTAGATTATCAAGCTCATCTTAGAGAGCTTGGGAACACCATGAAGTCTATCCCCCCAAAATATATAATCTTATTTGTGATATGGAGGAGGTAGAAGCAGACTGAATAGGGGACACTGGGCAGAAATCCCAGCTTTCCTATCTTGAGTTAGTCTGAAAATACTTCTCAGTCCAGGTGACTCTTTGGAGTATATAATTGTTCCCTTTCCTCCCTCACCGTGGGCTTGAATTTGTGGTGATATTGTCATACTCCCTCACCTAGCTCCTTTTGTGACTAATGGTACACATTTGTGAGACTATAGATACTTAAGGGTACATGGCACAAGGTTAAGGAGAACACGGAATAGGAAAAAAAACTGACCTACATGGGGTTCAAATCTATGACCTTGGCCACCCAAGCACAATATGTTTGACAGCCAAGTTAACTCCCACTGCTCCTTCTCTAGAAGAGCCCAGGACCGTTTCTAGTTCCACAAGAAACTGCCTCCAGTCCACACAAGATACCCCTAGAACTATGATGTACATGTTCTCCCCTATGTCTGTTTGAGGTTTGTCTGTTATTAAAAGCATTCATCAGATTGAAGGACCCACCACCGCTGCTGCCTCTGGTGCTAGGGATCTGCAAATGGGCAAGGGAGAATAAACGAAGACTTGAAAAAAGACAGATCTCCAAGAAGCAACAGCAACATCTTAACCAAGCATTTGCCTGGATACAAAAACTATATGCAGAAACAATATTGAAACATTTTTGTGGTCTTCCTTTCCTTCGTTCCTCCCCACATCAACCCTCCCTCCGTTTCCCCTCCTCTTGCTGAATTTGGCAATGAGAATCAGTGAGTGATGTCCATTCTACTACTATCCGTTATTCCGTGAATCAGAGTGACACCCCATACGTTGGTCCTGCTTTGAGGAAGAAAAGACCTCTGCGCCCACAAATCCTTTTTCCTCTTAACATAGCTGCCAGAGCCTGGCTTCTGGGCTGACCCTCAGCAAAGTTGTGAAATATGTATTCAGCACCTCCCAGTTGCCCTATTCTGTGGTCATTTGCTCTTATGTGGCTCCTAGTCTTCAGGTACCCAGTTTCCTTTTACCTGCCATTCAAACCTTCCCCAAGGAAGCAAGTCAATATGTCATTTTAACCATTGATATGGATTTGATTCAATCTGTTTGTTATCTTTCTCAGGGGCATTTTCCTGTGAAGCATTATTCATCATTATAGATTGCAAGGCTTTGTCCCCTGCTAAAGGAATTTTAGTGTCATTGAAATAGTGAGAAAAAAGTTTGTACAAATCAGATCTCACAGGCAGTCACCTACTCATATATTTGTACCTGCTGAACATCCTTCTGGGTCTGTGGTGCAAAGAGTCACCAGGTGACTCTCAAACCCCTGGGTAGACTAGGAAGGTAAGTAAAAACTCTTACCTAAAGCAAAGCTCTAATAGTAATCCTTTAGAAAATCAGAGAGAGAGCGGCTAGGTGGCACAGTGAATAGAGCACCAGCCCTGGCGTCAGGAGGACCCAAGTTCAAATATGACCTCAGATACGTAACACTTACTAGCCATGTGACCTTGGGCAAGTCACTTAACCCCAACTGCCCTGCCTTCCCCCTCCAAAAAGAAAAAAAAATTAGAGAGGCTAATTGTTCAGTGGCCTTGGTAGCAGGGAGAGTTCATGAGGTGGCTGAAAGGAACCAGGCCAGGCCTGACAGTGACCCAGTGGAAGCATCTTGGCTCAAAAAGCATCCCAGTGGAAAGAGAAGAGTGGTATTCATCATCTTTTCCAACCCTAGTAGAGATTTGAAGCCATGTCAGCCCACAGTGGGTGGAAAATAGTGTCACCTTTCAGACTGTGTCAAATGGTCAGTCCTGTTTTCTCTTCCTTCCTTTCCCAACCATGCCAACTACCATTGGCACGCCCCTGTGAACAAAGGTTTTTAGGTATAATTTTAATTTTTTATTCTTTTTAATATTTATTTTATTAATATTTATATTAATATTTAAATCTTTTTAAGATTTTATTCTTTAGAGCCCTCTGTCTCAAAGCTAAATAGTGACCCTGTTATCTGGTTTCCAGAGTACCTTAGGGAAGTGCCCCCCCCTTCCTATTCTTAAGTCCTTATCCCTCCTTCCATTCTCTAAAGGACCCAGGAGTTGACCTTCAGCTTGTTTTTTTCTGTCAGCTATAGCCATCCGTTTGTTCTCTTTAAAAACTTGGAGCCTGGACATTGAAGGAAACAGCAAATCCTTATAAATATATTTGCAAAGTTATAGAGAATAATAACAGCCGATACCCAGTTTTCTTGTGGTTCATCAGAAGATGGACTATAGTACAGTAAGACAGGTTGTTGTGCCCTGCAAATCCAGGAAGAGCCCATTTATATTCCTTAATTTCTTGGATACTAGGATCCTAAGCTATGGATGCCAGTGGGGAAGGGGAGGGAAGAGACAGAGACAGAGAGAGAGAGAGAGAGAGAGAGAGAGAGAGACTGACTGACTTCACACCTGTATTTTATTAGGCTTGGGGGGGGGCGGGCGCTAACTTTAACTTACTGTATTTACTGTAGGTAAATGGTCTCCCCAGAAATTTCCGTCTTCTTTGCCAGGAGTAGTTGGAGAACCCTTCTCTCCTACCCACCCAGACTCTGTTGTTCATCTAGTGACAAGCAGTGGGCAACAGTTAATCCTAGGGTCATAGAGAGTCAATCAATGGGAAGAAGGGAGTAGCACTTCTAACTGATGAATTTCTATTGACTACCTCTTTCTGAGTCACTCCCATTCCCTTGTCTCTCTTGTTACCATGTAAAGTGAAATCACTGACCGGGATCACACCGAGCCCTGTGCCTGCTGCTGCCACCTTTAACCAAGTACCTAGCCAGCCTCCAGCACCACAGACCTTGACACCACTGGCTGTACAAGCCACTCCCCAGGTAAGAACCATCCAGGGATCTGCATATTGGGCAGAGAAGGGGAAGTTAGCATAAAGGGGAGGAAATAGTTACTGGAATGAAGTTGTTTTGCTAGCCTGGCCTTGGAATGGGCTATGGGTTTGGGGAGGGAGTAGCCCCTGAGAACAACTCTCTCTCCCCTCCCCTCCCACCCTCCCACTCCAACACAGACATAATAATATACACATACTTTTCCCTGTCCTGGTCTTTGGCCCCGCCCTAATACAGTGCCTAGGACCTCAGTCTCTTTGTCATAGACACTGGCATAAGAGGGAGACTGGGCCTGAATTTGACACTGAAAACCATACGTTGGACCAGATTTTCCTCCATCCCACTTTTTCCATGAATCAGTCCCTTGAAAAAAGTAAAATCTTTCAAAAGTTTCATTCTTCCTTTAGGCTACTAGGGTATTTGTTAGTTCACTAACTGAGAATCTAAATTGTACACTGAGTAGGACCCTATTGGGTCCCATTGGGACTCCATTGGGACCCCAAACAGTTAACAAAATAGCCAAAGCAATCCCACTTAGATCCTAGTTTAGACATGGCCAGAATCTGGCTCTGTGAGTGAGCTAAAGTCCCTTTGGGGCCTTTGATCACTTACAAAAATACACTACATCAGGGATCCTTAAAATAGTGAGTCCCCGCCCCCTTTGGTAGTCTGATGATGCCCAAGAACCTCTTCTCAAAAGAATGTTTTAAAATTAATGAAATAAAATACATAGGATTACAAAGAAAAGCAATTATATAGAAATGCAGTTATTAAAAAAATTTTAAGTTCATGGGTCCCAGGCTAAGAAGCTGGCCTCAGAGCCCAACTACCTCAATATAGGCATTCTCCTTAACGCTAAAGCTTCTCTTAGATTTGTATATGGCCTTGGCCACACTGCACCCTTTCAAGCCTTACTCTTTGGGAATATTTTGAAGAGCCCCCAAGCCAAGAAGCCCAGATCAGATAAGTTTGGGAAGTCTAAGAGATCCCTGATCACTGTAGAAGAGGGGTGCCTCTGTCCAACCCTGGCCCTTTGAACAGGCCTGACTGGAGCCCTTCCTCTTTTTCCACATCTTGAAGTTATTGCCCTAGGGCCCAGCCAGGGTCTGAGATTGGGGCACTGTCCCTTTGTGACCCTTCTCTGTCTTCCTGTTCAGTGGGGAAGGGGAGGGGGAAGGTTCTGGTCTGACAAAGTCCTACTCCCCTCAGATAAATCTAGGATCTATTTGGCCTTGAAAGCCTCAGCTCTTCCCTTAACCCATATGACCCCCTTTTCCCCTTGTCCCCCAATGCATTGTTTATTCTTCCCCTTCCTCTTACCCCCTGCCCCTCAAATGCATTGTTTATGCTTCCCCAGGTCTGGCAGGCCTGGTGCTCTTGGCTGTCAACGTTGATTTTTTTCTCTTTTCTTTTTGAAATCTCGTTTGCTTTTGCAGGTCTTGACTCAGGAAAACTTAGCAACAGTTCTGACAGGAGTAATGGTTCCAGCAGGAGCTGTTACTCAACCTCTTCTTATCCCCATCAGTATTGCAGGTCAAGTGGCTGGTCAGCAGGGGCTGGCCGTGTGGACAATTCCTACAGCAACCGTGGCTGCCCTCCCAGGACTGACCGCTGCTTCTCCCACGGGGGGGATTTTCAAACCACCTTTAGCTGGTTTGCAAGGTAATGGCGCCACCCCCAGGACAACATCGAGGCCACTCTCCCTCTGCCCCACTTCGTCCTCCCCTCCTGTGCATCCTCCATGCCAAGCTCAGAACCAGAAGCCCATCCTTGGGAAGACAATCCTAGAAACTGGAGCATACAGTCCAGAAACTCAGCCATGGAGGTCTCTGCACATCACAAGATTGGGGCTACAGCATCATGCAGGGGCTGGAGAGGCCTCTGGGCCACAACCGCAATTGTCTGTGACTGTTCCCTTATCCCTTGTCAGACTCTTAAGAGGTCACCAGGTGACCAGCATCTTCAGAAGGACCTGAGGAAAAGTCAAGACCTGGTTTTAAAACTACAAGTGTCTCAACCTGATGGGAGGGGGTGGTTCTGACAGATGGGTGAGAGATGTTGGCATGTGACCCCTTGCCTCCGAGGAGAGAGAGGCAGGGTGGCTGCCTTTCATGCCTCTGTCTCTCCACTGGGCTTTGTCTCCCATTCCCCTCTGGTCCCCTTTCCTCCTACCTGCCTGCTGCCCTGTCTGTACCAGTGCCTGTGGGAATGGAACCAATCTGGAGTACAGCAAGACATTTCAGCGCCCCTGTCTCTGCCTTGCTCCTTAGCGGCTGCTGTCCTGAACACCGCTCTACCAGCTCCTGTGCAGCCTGCACCACCCCTGCAGGTTTCCCCGCCTGTCCAGTCCCGGCCTTCCGCCGCCCAGTCCCAGACGCTGTTCCAGCCCCAGCCACTGCTGCAGACCCCACCTGCCATCCTGCCACAACCTGCTGCCACCCCTGCCCCCAAGCCAGCAGACACTCCTACACAGATCACAGTCCAGCCTGCAGGCTTCGCATTTAACCCAGGAATCGTAAGCTACCTCCCACACCCTCTGCTACCTGGGTCTGGTCCAATCTTGAAGTTTAGGCAAAAGGTTGCCCCTAAAGGGGAAAGGAAATCCCTTTCTACCTCCCCCAGTTCAGGGACTCCAAGCCATGTCATTCCAAAGCATACCCAGCGTCATCGAGAAACTGGCTCTCTCTTAGAAGTGCTGCTAAGTCATCCTAGAGACCACCGAATTCTGCCCAGAAGACAAGGTGAATTCTCCAGATGCCAGCTGGTTTGGGTGATCAGAATGGGACTTTTGAGGCTTGAAGTCCTGTGAGATGTCTCTAGGATAGGATAAAGGCCAGGTTCAGATTAAAGCCAATGCCTAGAAGTCTCATGCCTGGGTAATGAGACCCATTAGATCTTGCCATCAGGACAAGAGGATATTAGTTGCTACCCTCTGTCCTTTTCACAGTGCTTCCTGCCAACCAACTAAGTCTAAACACTCAGCCCCAAGCCTGTGACCGGGATAATAAAGGCCACATATTCTGCGTAACTCCTCCAATTTCTCCCCTGTTCCCTCCTCCTTTAGGTCTTTATTCTCTTGTCTAATTTGGGTTCTTATCTTAGTTGTTTCCTCCCCCTGCAGATCAGTGCTGCCTCCCTTGGGGGACAGACCCAGATCCTGGGCTCACTGACCACCACCCCAGTGATCGCCAATGCCATTCCCAGTGTGCCTGGGATTACAAGTCAGATCTTGACCAACGCACAAGGGCAGGCAAGTGGATGAGTCCAGAACCACAAGTTGAACCATGGAAGGGGAATGGGAGGTGGAATTAGAGATGAATGTCAAAGGCAAAGGAGATCCAGAAAGCTTTTCTGGATAGAGTGGAGATAAAAGGAATACTAAGGGGAGCCATTGAATGCTAGCTGGAAGGGACTTTAGAAATCTTCCAGTCAGGCACCTTCATTTTACAAATAAGGCATAACCCATTGTCTGTCCCTATGTGCCTCTGGAGTTGCAGAGAATAAGATTTGATGTCTTTCTTTAAACGCAAGTCTACTTTCCTTGTCCCCTTTCAGGTCATTGGAACTCTTCCATGGGTAGTGAATTCAGCCAGCATAGCAGCCCCAGCTCCAGCACAGAATTTGCAGGTCCAAGCTGTGACCCCCCAACTACTACTGAATGCCCAGGGCCAAGTGATTGCTACACTGGCCAGCAGCCCTCTTCCCCCTGCAGCTCTCCGGAAACCCAGTACCCCAGAGTCACCCACCAAGAGTGAGGTAAGGAAACTGGAGTGTTCTCTGGGGATCATCTGGGGCCAGGTGGGCAAGGAAGAGTACTTGACAGTTAGCCAATGAACATTTAAGTGCCTCTCATATGTCAGGCACTGTGCTAAGCAACAAGAATACAAAGAAAATATTGGGGGGACCAAGATAGTCCCTACCCTCAAGGATCTCTCTATTTAATAGGTGAAACAACATGAAAACAACTATGTACAAACAAAATGGGATAAATTGAACATAGTTAATAGACTGGACTATGACTGAACAGCACACAGTCTCTATTAGGATAACACTTTATGAGCCATCAGGTCCTCACAATGCTAGAACTACCGTTGTTGCAAAGGAGGCCAGTGCCCCAAATAGGTTCTGTGCGAAGTGCCTCAGGACTGGATTTTGGTACTTACAGCCAAGCAGGAAAGACCAAAAAACCCTGGTGGTTGTTGTAATCATTGATAGAGACGACGATGATGATGATGGTAGTAATAGCTTACTTTGTATAACACTCTGACACTTACAGAACACATTTGCTAAAAGAATCTTAAAAGGTAGTTAGGTTAATATCCAAGGAAACAGGCTTTTATATTCTCCTTGGATGCTGTTCCTTACTTTCGAGTCCTTACTCCTGTGTGCAGAATTGACAGTTCCGAGCCTGAAATGGCAACAGGAGATGTAGTATGATTCTAGGTCATCTAGGCTCTGAAAGATGTTAAATTCCTGAGCTTCTGGCATGGTGTTTAATTTATTTTAGAGCTAATCAGAGAGGACCAATCTGGAACTAAGGCTTCTTCACGAGTGAATTGACCTCCCTAGGAAGCCTTAGAACTAGGTTTCAGTCAATTTTCATTTATTAAATATCTGTTGTGTGCCAAGTACTGTACTGTACACTAAGATTTGGTATATTAGTTATGGATATCAAAACAAAAATGCCATTTTCTTACTGGCTGTCATATAGAAAATTCATTCATGTTATAAGAAATAGAAACATTAACTACTGGTCAAACCCATGTTGATTTATAGAATTCTTTCATAAAATATGCAATATTTCCACAAATAAAAGTATGAAAATCTCCACAGCTCTGCACTTCAAAAGAAGTGCACTGCACTTACTCATTGACAAATTACATTAAAAATGGAGAATTCTGACTTATTAAAAAAGAATAAGAAACATGTTTGGTGTGCCCTCTGGTAGCCTCTTACTCCATGTGGGTGCTATGTTGGGCCATGATAGTGCAGCATTGTTTCAGTGTTAGTACAGAGAAAGGGGCTCCAGGAAACAGGGATTTCATACTGTTCTTGCCCTCAAACTTGTACCCACTTTTCATTGAGATGAGGGAACCACTCTCCTGAGGCAGGATTTTGGCAGCAGAAAGTGGGTTTGCTATCTCCTTAGGTGCAACCCATCCAGCCCACACCAGCTGTGTCCCAGCCAGCTGTGGTCATCACCAGCCCCGCCCCAGCGGCCAAGCCTTCTGCTTCTGCTCCTATCCCTATTACCTGTTCAGAGACTCCTACTGTCAGTCAGCTGGTGTCTAGTAAGTATATTTGACTTTAGGTGGGGCTGGGGAAGGAATTGGAGAGTAAGGGATTTCCATCAGGAACTCATTTCTCCTCTTATGGCTGGTCTCTTCAAGGGCCCCATTGACTATTTCTATAGATAATACTCATGGATTAGATGATGGGAGAGAGTAGGTAGGGTAGAGGGCAAATTCCTGGAATTGGCTTCCCTATCTTCCCAGTCCTGTTAGTGGAGATTCTGGGCATAATGGTGGAGGCTAGCTGCCTTGCCTTCCCTGGTGAACCTCTCACCCAGTATTTGATGAATGTGGTATCTGGGGTGAATTGCTTAGAGAAGGAGAAATGTAGAACTAGCCATAAAGAGAATTGGGGAGGGTCCACGGTCAGAGGCAGAAGCATGTGGAATTGCCTCCCTGGCTCCATGATAGTTAGCTTGGCTGAGTATGAAAATACCCTTAGCCCTCTTCCCAGCCTGAGCTTAGAGTCAGGGTCACTGGTGGCTTAAGGATGCATGACCCTTTTTCCAAATACCGTGGTCTTTTGCTGCTTCTGTTGCTGCTGCTGTCTGTGATAGTTCTCATTTTACACACCCCACCTGTGGTTCCTTCCTCTGGCCTAGAACCCCAAGCCCCAAGTCTGGATGAAGATGGGATAAACTTAGAAGAGATCCGGGAGTTTGCTAAGAACTTTAAGATCCGGCGGCTCTCCCTGGGCCTCACCCAGACTCAGGTGGGCCAGGCTTTGACTGCCACAGAAGGACCTGCCTATAGTCAGTCAGCAATATGCCGGTGAGTTATAGGTAGGGTCTTCAACGGGGCAGGGGGCATTGATGGGAGTCCCTGGCTATACCAGAATTCATAGACATCCATCCTGTCTTTTTCCCTATACTCACACCCAACTTTTCCAAGATAAGGAAGGGTGTCTTTAGGGTAGGACTTGAATCTCTAGAGAACTCTATACTGCTAGGTTTCTTCTCAAGCCATCCCATGAAACCTAAATTCTCTAGATATTGAGAGTCAGGCTCCTTCTCAGTTCAGGGGTCCCTGAGAAAAAAAAGACACTATAGGTATTTAAGTACTTAACCACAAAGCTGAGAGCCAGGGTCCAGGCTCATTCCTTGATTATGGCTGGGCACCATACTCTTAACCCACTTTAGCTTCCATCTCCTCAGTTCAACCAAAAATCAGTCATTAAGTGCCAACTGTGTTCAAGGCATAGTCCGAGGTCAGGGATGGGGAACCTGACGGAATTTCAGGGCTGCACTTGGGGACCTGGAGGGCCACATGTGGCCTCAAGGCTGCAAGTTCCCCATCCCTGCCTTAGGTGCTGGAGATATAGAGACAAATATGAAAGCAAGTCACTGTATTCAAGGAGCTGATTTCCCTTGAGGAGGAGGACTAGAAGCTGAAGCAGAGGAATACAGCCATCCCTGTGCAAAGTGTTATGATAAAGCAATGGGACTGATTTTTCTTATATCCTCCATAAATAGACTCCAAAGAGTTCTAAGAGAGGAGTTCTAAAAACGTTGTGAGTGGATCCATTTATAGTCTACCAAAGTGACTTTTTGGAGGAGACCATTTATGTTTGTATAAGTTCTGATAAATGTGTTTAAAAACCATTCTCAATCATTTGAATCATGTCTTGTATGTATGCTGAGGGAGGCGAATGGTGTTCCTTGCTGTGTTTTTAGAATCTAGGAGAGTCTAACAATTCTAGAAGTTCAGACTTAGGCAAGAATGAGGGGGGAGACATTAGGTGGTAAAGTCCTTCCTATCCCAGGGACCATCTGAGTTGAAGGGAGTCAGCATGGTGAGATGGAAAGAATACTGGACTGGGAGTCAGAGGACCAAGGTTCAAATCCTGCCTCTGTCATTTGCTAGCTGTTTAACCTTAAAGAGATTATATTAATCTCTATGGGCCTCACTTTAGTTACCTGTGAAACAAGGGGGTTAGAGGTGGTGGCCTCTAGAGTTCTTTCTGGCTTTAAATATATGGTACTATTCCTTTGGGAATAAAGGGTTATGATCGGGAACCTGGGTGGAGTGGGTTTGTATGGGTCCAGACTACCTCAGCCTTCCATCTCTGCTTCCCTGGGGCTGGGGCACCTACAGGTTTGAGAAGTTAGACATCACTCCTAAGAGTGCCCAAAAGCTGAAACCTGTCCTGGAGAAGTGGCTGAACGAGGCAGAGCTTCGAAACCAGGAAGGCCAGCAGAACCTGATGGAGTTTGTAGGTGGAGAGCCCTCCAAGAAACGGAAACGACGCACGTCCTTCACCCCACAGGCTATAGAGGCCCTTAATGCCTACTTCGAAAAGAACCCTCTGCCCACTGGTCAGGAGATCACGGAGATTGCCAAGGAGCTCAACTATGACCGAGAAGTTGTGAGGGTCTGGTTCTGCAATCGACGCCAGACACTTAAGAACACCAGCAAGCTGAATGTCTTTCAGATTCCCTAGGGGCTTAGAGGAGAGGATCACTCCCCTCCTCGAGGGCCTGCGTTTTAGCACTTTGTATTCTTCCCCTGGCACCCAGCCTGCAACTGCCACTCCTTGAGTGCAGCCAGCCCCTCACCTGGTGTAGCTGCATTAATCCTGGGTCATGGTACCCAGCAGTGGGCTGCATGCATGTCTGATGCCCCGCTCCTCCCTCTACCTGTACCCCACAGCAGGGAGAGGGAAGAGGGGCAGTTCTGAGAGACCCAGGTTCCTGGCGGTGGAGCCAAGTCAGAGGAGCTAATGATCTCTGGAGAAAAGCACTTTGCAAAAGTGGTTTGAAGGGGGGATTTCTAGTTGAGAACCCAAATGCCTGCCCCATGAGGGGTGGGTGAGTCCGGAGGAAACACTGACGGTTACACTCTTGTTTTCTGTGACATCCTCTGTTCAGCCCCCACTTCTCCTTTAGGCCCCTCTGTGCCTGTGTACAGAGAAGGCACAGCCTCATTCAGCCTCCTGACCCTGTCAGGTGCCCTGTCGCTTTTCAAGGATCCATGGAGCAGGAATAAATGAAGCTTGGGTTGCTGTTCAGGAGATGGGTTCCCAGAACCATGTCCCTGAACGCTGGACCCCTTTGTCACATGTCTGCTACCATTCCCTCATGCTTTCCATCCCTACCCTTGTTCCTTTGGAAACAGATTGCACTAACGCAGATTCCTTTATTCCATGGTTCTAATGGGAGGAGAAAATAGTGATTGCTAGGCCCCTAGCTACCCATGCCTTCAATGGAACAGAGGTCATTCTAGGGACCAACCAACCTCCCAGACTTGTATATAATGTCAGTCCCCTGCCTTTCCCTCATTCCTTCCATCCCAACACCTAAGGAGAGAATTGTGCTTGGGCTGAGTGTAGTCTGGAAAACCCCACTGCCCAGGCAGTCAGCTTTGGAGAACAATGAGAAAAAGAATGTTGTGTCTTCCTCCTGTCAAGCACAGCACTGGGGCCTCCCAGAGGAGAAAGTTAAACAGCAAACAGACCCAGACAACCAGGCCTGCCTCAGGAAAGGGAGCAAAACTCAGCAGGAGCTGATACTTCTCCTCCTGACATTCTTCCCTCTTCCTGTCCCCTTACCAGAAGATTGAACTTAAACTTTCTCAGTTAACTTCTTGCCGTAGACCCTAGAGCTGAGATTCTCTTTGTCCAGAGGCCCAGCCCAAGTCTGTACATGTAAGTTCCCCTGTTATACCCCTGAATCATTTCAGACATACTTAAAAAACAAACACTGGCCTGCTTCCTCCTCCAAAATATGACTTGATTTGCTCTAGCTATTATAGCATAGATTTGGCTATGTGACTTCAAAGGGTCAGACAGCCCTTATTTCCTTAGGTAAATCTGGTTCTGCTTACCCAACTCACCACCCTCTCCATCTCCTGTTTCCTTACTTACTGAGTCAGGTCTCTAACAAAAGGGTACACCCTAGAGTTAGCCCACTCCCAAATCTTCACACACTCTTCCCATGGTTAGAATAGACTCCTGTCTTCCGAGAGGGGACTATCTATTGCCCAGCTCACCCAAAGCTTGGCCTACATGGAGAGGCAGCATGGTAAACACAAGTCATGTCGTGATCTCACAGCACACATTGCAGTTATGACATCTTCCTGCTCCAGATTCCACTGGCATGCTCTACTTTTCTCCCTCATTTCCAACTCCCAGCTGAGACCTCCTTGCCCCATGCACTGTCAACATTTCTTAATGGGTCTGTAGCCCTGCCAGTGATAGAAAGATAGGCATATTCAGGGTTATTCTCCCTCATTCAGATTAAATCACCTGAGAAAGGATAATGTGGTGGGACGGGACAGACTAGGATTTCCCTTCATATTGCCTAAAGAAGAAAATAAATATGAGGGAAGAAAAGAGAGGCTGTAGAGGATTATGAGCTAACATCAAAGAGAACATAGGGAAGCATCCAGGGACTGTCCTAGATGAGGTTTCAATTTATGTCCCATTTTAGTCTACTTCTGCACTCTGAGAATTAGGTTAGATCATAAGCACCCTCTCAGTGGTGGTCAGGACTCATATAAATGATGCTTAATAATATCTGCAAATTGCCTTGAACCCAGTGACCTAAGTGAGACTTAACCTGACTTGCTTTTCTGTCTAAGAGCTTTCAGGAGTGGGAAATGTGATGTCGCTAGTGGTGAGGTAAAAACAGACTTCCTGTCTTCCATCACTCCCCTAGAAAAAATATATAGACAACCCCGCAAACCAATGGAAAAATAACTGCTAGCATTTATATAGTTCTTTAATATTTGCAAAGTGCTTATTATCTATTATTAACTTATCTCATTTGAGCATTACAAAATGCTTCGCTGCTCTTTGAGGTAATTCTATCAGTAGGAGTTCCAGGTCACTGTCTCCTTGAATCTTTTTCACGGTCAGGCACTGAGAGCGATTGGAATGAATTTTAGAAGCCTTTCTCTGGACTTAGAATTGTAGACAGTGGCTGTGGGTGAGGGGGGAGGTAGAGAAATGATTAGTTTTTTTCTTTTTTCTGTCTCTTTAAGAAGAAAGTCTTAACTATAGTTTTAAGGAGCTGAAATGTGACAGCCTTGTGCTGGGCACAAGCACATGGCATTCCATTTCAAAAAGGAGCAGAACAGTGGTCCCCAAAACAGTTGCTTAAAGGAACAGTGGCTTATCCAGATAAACCAGACCACAAAACTGGGACTAAGTATAGGAGTTCATACCATTTCTCGGTCTGCAGACACCAAGATGCCCTCCTGTCTCATAGATCATACTTTGCCAAATCTGTTTATCTCTGTCCTTATGTATCTGTCATGGGGCAAGGTCATACCCTATGGAGTCAAGTGGCTATCTTTTTTTTTTGGTGGGGTGGGAGGAAAAACATTTGATGTAGTGGTGTGAAATAAACTGTATTTTTTTTTCTTTTTCTATCAATTAGTTGCTTCTCATTCACTGACTGGAATAAGATTCTATAGGAATCAGTATCTAATCCAGGCTTTTCTAGAAGAGTAGTAGTAAATAAGATCTTTACCTTGCTTTGAGATTTTCATTGGTGGACAAAATGGAAAGCTGAGACTAGGAGACAAAGAGCATTATTCCTTGTCTGTGTTTCTCTTAGGAATATTCCTTCTACTTTATGTTGCTTTTCTGGTAAACATCTACTTAACCTTTGCTGGTTATGAAGTGAGCTGCGCTATTCCCTTCCCTCCTACCTCCCCCTAAATAGCCTCCCAACCATGATCAGATAACTCTCAGAAAAATCAAAAGCCCCAAATTCTTCCCAAGATCTTGGGATCAAAAGAATTCTAGAATCATTGACTCATCAAACAAAAGTATTATTTTTTTCTAACACCTACATTTCTCAGTATTTCCAAAAGAGAGAAAAAATAGTTCAGCAAAACTAACCAACACATCAAAATAGGCAGTGTTGCACAAAGTCCCTGACCTCTGCAAAGAAGCAGAGAAGGTATATTCTGATGTCTCTTCTTTGGGAACAAATTTGGTCATGATAATTTCCCAGCATTCAGTTTTGATTGTTTTGTTATTGTTCCCATTTATGCTGTAGTGCTTGCACGTATTGTTTTCCTGGTTCTGCTAACTTCACTTTGCATCAGTTCATGTAAGTCTTCCCATATGTCTCTGTATTCAGCAAAGTAGTGTTCTATTACATACACGTGCAAAAGCTTGTCTAGACATCCCCCTATCAGTGGGTATATATTTCATTTCCAGTTTAAGGCACGTAGGTGGTACAATGGATAGAGTGCTAGACCTGGAATGAGAAGACCTAAGTTTAAATGTGGCCTCTGACACTCTGGGCACTTAACCTCAGTCTGCCTGGGTTACTTCATCTTTAGAATAGGGATAATAACAACAATTATCTCTCAGGATTGTTATGAGAATAAAATGAGATAATATGTGTAGAGCACTTTGTAAACCTTAAAGTGCTGTATAAATGCTAGCTACTATTATTCTTTGCTACTACACAAAGGGCTGCTGCAAATATTTTGGTATTTATGGGGAGAATCATTTAGTCTTAAAATTGGAAGAAACTTAAGAAGTCATCAGATTCAATCCTCTTTCTAGCATCCTGACAAGAGTTGTACATTGACTTGGAATTGTGTACATAAATGTCTAATGGGATAATAAGGCATTTATATAACGCCATGTAGTTTCCAAAACAATCTCCTCACCCTTTTGGTTATCTCCCTTTGGAGGCTGAAGCCCAGAGAGATAGAATGACTTACTCTCATATAACTATTTCATGGTAATGTTTTGACTGATGCTCTTTCCACTATACCACAATGCCTTCAAACTAGATCATACAATAGCATAGGTCAGTTAACCTCACCTAAATCAGAGCTTCTTCCAGGTCATTCCTGACTTCCATTAAACCCTCCTGACTCCCACCCCTCTCAACTCAATAACAATGGATGGGCTCTTAACTTCAGACTACTGAGATAGGAGATCTAGCTTAGTTGTGCTTTTGGCTAGTGACAAGATATGCAGAAAGGGTAATCTAAGTTCTAAATGACCCAGAGAAGTTAGTATATAGATGAGCAGCTCTTATAGGTGAAGAGGGGGAGAACTACTTTTTCTAGCTGATTAGAGTAATGTGACTCTCAGCCAGTATAAGAAGATGTCCTTAATAGTATCTATCTATCAAGGAAGGAATGGGATAATATTGCTTCCTGATATGGTGGCCATATATGGGGAGGGGAAATGACTTTTAACATATCAGAGGAATTGTTTCTTGATTGAAACAGGAAAACCAAAGAAGAGAACAGATTGGGAAAGAAAAAGCTGAAGCCTTTTGAAGTTATCAAGCCTCCCAGGCCACTGAGACTTCCCTTGGTATTCTCTTTTATCAGCAGTGACCTAAAGAGTTCTGCAATGTACCTCAGCAGACACAGTGGTCCTCTCTCTCTTGAACCTGTGAAATGGGTTCTGGTTTAAGCCTCAGAAAGGATCTCCTCTGGAGACATGGAGAAAATGGTGCATAAATTTGAGCATAGAAATGTTTATGAAACTAAGAAGAGGGTAAGGAAGAAGCAAAAGTTAGCTAGGAATATTTAAGCCCTTAGGCTCCTAAGAATTCCATTCTTTCTCCTGTGGTTGTTCACGCTCCCCCTCCCCCCTTCTCCCATACACACCCAATTCGTCATTTCAAAATGAAATTTTTTTGTCTTTTTTCATCTTTAGAAAATTTTCATATTTTTTTAAAAAGAAAGAAAAAGATTGTCAACCTGAGTTGTCAATGCCACTTTGAGTGTTTCACATTTTGATAACCGAGGGAAAAGTTAAATGTCTTATTGGTAACTTTTTTGTCTTTACATCACAGTCCTATCTCCCAATTGAACCCTCCCTTTGTAACAAATAAAAATATTCAAACAAAAAACATCTGCTACAGAGTCTATATATGACAATGTATCCATTATTCTATTCTAGTTGTCCCACATTCCTCTGCTGTGAGAGATGTATGTTTTGTTATCTCTTTTCTGGGACCTTCATCGGTTTTGCTTTCACACAGTTGAACTTCCTTTTAGTGACATTTTCATTTGCTCTGTTGGAGTCATGTATATTGTTCTCTTAGGTTTATTTTGTTCTGCATCAGTTCATACAAGTTTTCCCATGTTTCTCCAAATTCTCCGTATTTATCATTTTTTAACTACCACAGTTTTGTTCAGTCATCTCCCAATAAATGGGGATTCACTTTGTTTCTATTATTTGCTACCATGAAAACTGCTACTTTGAATATCTAGGTATATGATAGACTCTTTTTTTTCTGTTCCTGACTCACCTTGGCTATCTGCCTAGAATTGGAATCATTGGGCCAAAGACCGTGAGCTGTTTAGTCACTTTTCTTACATAATTCCACATTGAAATCTAGAATGGTTGGACCTTTTGACAGCTCCACCAAGTTCTTCATGAGTATGCTGGTCTACTTGTAGTACATGCAACACTGACTATTCCCAACTTAAAAGCAAGTTGTTTTATTTAGTGTAAGAGGACTGATAAATTTGATGAGTTTCATAGGCAACCTGATGAGATTACAGTGCCTTTGTTAATCAATCAACTGGCATTTATTAAGTGCCTACTAGGTGCTAGGCACTGTGCTTGGCACAGGAGATACAGATTTTTAAAAAGGAATAATACCTACTCTGAAGGAAGGATAGAGAAAGAAATATGTACATAAATAAGTATACAGAGAATAACTACAAGGTAATAAATTTAAAATAGATAGGAAGGATTCCTAAAGAATTTGAGAAACATGGGAAAATTTGTATGAACTGATGATGTAGGATGAAATAAAGCAGAATCATCAGCATTTGGGGAGATCAGCAAAGGCTTTTGTATAGAAGATGGTGCTTGAGCTTGGTCTTGAAGGATAAAAAGGATTCCATGAAGAAGAAGTGAGGAGGGAGTATGTTTGAGACATTGGGAGTGGCCAATGGAAAAACACAGAAATGGGAAATTGAGTGACATGTGTAGAACAGAGAAAATGCCAGTAACAATGCAGGAAAGAGAGTAATATATAACAAAGTTGGAAAGATATTTTGGAGTCAGGTTTGAAGGACTTAAAAGTCAAAGAAAGGAGTTTATATTTTATCCTAGAGACAAGAAAGAGACACTGGAATTTGCTGAGTAGGGGTGTGTGTGATATACTCATATTCACATGTAAGGAAAATAACTGGTAACTGTTACAGAGGTTAGATTGTAACGGAGAGAGAAGGGAAACCAATTAGGAAGGAGGTCTTCGGAATAGTCTAGGAGAAAAGTGAGGAGGCCTTGAAATTAACAGGTGGCTTTGTGAATAAAGGGAAAGGGGTCGATGTGTGACATGTTGAAGAGGTAGAAATGACAAAACATAACAATTAATTGAATATGTGGGGTGAGAGAGGATGAAGAATTGAGGATAACATTGAGATTATGAACCTGGAAGATTAGAAGAATGGTAGTGCCTTTGAAAGAAATAGGGGAAGTTTGATAGATTTCAAGTTCTATTTTAGACATATTTTGAGATATCTCTGGGTCATCCAGTTCGAAATCTCTATTAGGTGGTTGGTGAAAAAATTGCCTAGAGTCATCTGAAGAGCATTGCCCATGAAAGTAGACATTTCTACTGCTTCCTTACTGAGAGGACACACAGATCTATTCTAACTTATTTCTAGTCAGTGAAGACTGACTCATCAGAATAACTGCCCTTTTCCTGAGATCCATGAAATTAAGTTACGAAATAGCTTGGGCTTCTCCTGGGTTTTCTCTCCCTTGGGCTTCCAAATCAGAATCTATCAAGGAAGAGAGGTTAAGGGAGGAAATTTCTCTCCTTCCTCCTTTCCCCCAGGAGTAGAAAAAAAAAAAGATGATGACACAATGAAGAGTTTGTCTTTACTCAGCATAGACTGAAAAGGTAGTTCCTGGGTGTCTAGTTCCAGGATAACTTCTGTTTTTCTGTTTCTTTTACTGAGCACAGGTCAGAGATCAGAAACAGTACCCATGTGAACTGGTCCTTGAGCCTGATTCAAAGGGACTATTATCTCTTTTTGGCTCTTTGTCCCCATTCCAGAGGTTTATCCTTGGGAAATGTAAATAAAGGTTAGGTATATACCTCCTGTCAAGTGGCTATCAGGCAGACTGGATTATATAGTAGGTAGAGCATTGAACTTAGAGGAAGGGGGATCTGTGTTCAAATCCTGACTCAGAGGTTTACCAGCTATGTGGCCCTGGGCAAGTCACTTACCTTTGTAGTGCCTCATTTTACTGATTTGTAAAATGAGAGTGTTGGCCTCAATGACCTCCAAGGCCTTTTCAGTTTAAATCTATGGCTCTCAATTTCCATCCAATCTACATGAAAATCTAGTAGAGGACAGCCGTTAGTCTACCTATCACAGAAAATACATAGCACACCAAAGACTTACAGGAGTCCATGAAGAAATACAGAAAAATAAAGCATTCAAATGGTTCATTGGAGTAACCTCAGGTGGTAGACACTGTTTGAGGGACTCATAAATATTTTCCATTCTTCTCAGCCTTGCAGTACCCAAGCAACTTCTAGCAATAGCAGGGTTAACCATATCATGGCAAAAAGGATAATATCTTTCAGTTTCTGGACCAGGCTTAAACCCAGGGAAATTAGCTGTACCAGAAAGAGCAATAAAAAGGTTGCCGCTGTTTGTCCTTCAATCTTTTTTTT
>CM053585.1:363331284-363347763 GCA_028646515.1 Pseudochirops corinnae
TGCCTGTTCATATCCTTTGACCATTTATCAATTGGGGAATGACATGAGTAAAATTAAGACAGATTATAAAGAGATGATTACAAGGAAAGAGTAAAGTCTATCCACGTCTGAGTAAGATAAATGAGAGGAGGGCACTGGAGTGGGAGAAGATTCCTTCAACTAGAAATGATCAGTTCTGATTCTAATCTCTCTCTTTCAGCACTTTCTTCTATTTTGGAAAGAAAAAAGAGACAGCAGGCAAATAGAGAAAGAAGTGGAAGTAGATATGATATCATAAACATGAACATGAATGAAATAAACTTACCATAAAACAGATTAGATTACAGAACTGAACAATATGTGTTTAGAAGTAACATTCTTGAAACAAAAATTCATAAGGAGATAAAATGAAAGGTAGAATTCATTATGCCTCAGAAAAATAAAAAAAGAGAGGGCAACAATCATGATTTCAGACAAGGAAACCATAAAAGCAGGTAATATTAAAAAAAGATAAGCAGGGAAACTAGATCATGTTTACAGGCACAAGAAATAAGGAAATACTATCAATACTTAACATAAATGCACCAAAGTAGTTAAAAGAAAAGTTAATAAAATTACAGGGAGAAATAAAAAGGAAAACTATAACACAGTTGTAGAATTCCATATGCCCCTTTCAAACCTTGACAAGTCTAACAAAAAGATAAACAAGAAAGAAATTAAGTACCTGAATAGGACTTTAGAAACGTTAAATATGATGGCTCTCTGGCAATTACTGAATAGGAATAGGAATAAAAGGAATACAATAATCTCAGTTAGGTATGGCATATTTACATAAATTGACTATATACCGAGTCACAAAAATCAGAAATCATCAAAAAACAGAAATATCAAACAAGGTGAATCAAGTCAACGAGAATATATTAACCAACTATATATGTTAAAACTAGGCATACAAAGAAAGGCAAAAAAAGTCTCAGCAATCAAGGAGCTCACATTACAATTTAAAGGGAAAGATAACATGCAAAGAACTACTTACAAAAAAGATATATATTGGATATATCAGAGATAATATTAGAGTAAAAGAATTAGCATTAATGAGGATACAGAAAGACTTCTTGTAGAAGGTGAGACCTAAAGGAAGCGAAGGAAACCAGAAGATAGAGATAAAAGGGGAAAAAATTCCAGACATAAGGGACAGTCAGTGAAAATTAATAGTCAGGAGCTAAGAGCATCATGTCCCATAAACATCTGATGAAATAAAAATTATAATCAACAAAGTACATTTGAAGAAAGAATTCAAACTTAAATAGACTAATCTTAAAGAACTCATGGGGTAAAAAAATAAAACATAAAAACATTATTTATTTATTTAATTTTTTTTGCTTTTTGAAGGGCAATTGGGGTTAAGCGACTTGCCCAAACTCACTCGGCTGGCAAGTGTGTCAAGTGTCTGAGGCTGCATTTGAACTCAGGTCCTCCTGACTTCAGGGCTGGTGCTCTATTCACTGCGCCACCTAGCTGCCCTGAAACATTACATTTTTAAAAATGACAATATGCCAAAACTTTTGCTATATAGCCAAAGCAGTCCCTAAGAGAAAATTTATAATTGTAAACACTTTTATCAACAAAAGAGAGAAAACACCAATCAATGTATTGAGCATGCAACTAGAAACTAGAAAAGCAACACATCAAATGTCAAAAAAAAACCAAAAAAACAAAAACCAACCTCCAAGAAAAAAAATGACAAATTCTGAAAATAAAAGAAAAAAACTGAAAAACGAAAAAAAAAAAAAAAAGCCAACCTATATTTAAGTGATAAATACATCTGGAATCAAGATTAAAAAAAAACTACAAAATACTCTTAGTTAAATAATTTTTTTAAGAGTTAGGAAAATCAAAATGAAAGAATATTAAAAAGAAAAAAAATTCATGGCAAAATGAAAAGAAATTAAGGACATTGTTAGCAACTGTTTTGACAAATGATGTGCCAAAAGAGTTGTTAAATGAAATGGACACACACAATCTAGATTATCAGAACAAGAAATAAGAGAATTCAAATAACTCAAGCTCAGAGAAAGAAACTGAATAAGTCATAAATGAATTCCCAAGGGAAAAAAAATACAGGAATATCTGTCCTTCAGACTACTAGCCAGAGCCTCAAGCCATCATGAAAGGGAACAATTCTTGTAGAGGACACTATTCCTGCCACCATCAACCACCTGCCATAGATCAGCAGATAAGCCCAAGAGCTTCAGGAATAGGACCACCTTGCAAACCAACCAAACTGTGTCCAACCTGATCCCCACAGGCAGTATATAGGACAGCTGTGGTTGTGGAAATCTGACCTTGCAACTAACTGCCTCTGAAGGTGCAACATTCCCTGAAGCATCAGCTATTGAAGAAAGTTCTCATCACCAATGACCTTGGTACTGTCAAGCAGTGTAAACATCAAAAATGAATATAGTTTTATCAATGGAAATTACATTAAAGAAGATGCATTAGCGTCTTCTTTGCCACTGCACCCTAAGGACCTTTTCATTTGACTTGCAGCTAAAATATCTTATGTGTGTATTTCCTACCATCGAGAACGTGAGCTTTTTGAGAAACGTTTCATCTGCCCCCAAAATCTCCAATCCCCTGACCCCTCAATTCTCTCCCCTGCACTAGCCACTCTCCATTCTTCTCCCCATCTGGACTCCTCATTTGACCAACCTAATTCAACTCTACATTGTCCTCCTATTGTGAATCCCTAGCTCCCTTACCATATCACCAACTGAGCTCAGTTAAGCCTCCGCTTTGGATCACCACCATCTTCTCTCCTACGTACAGGTTGCTAAACAAAAGTGGAGAAAATCCCCAACCATTCTAAGAGTCCATTACAAATTTATGTTACATAGCTTCAATTGGGGCCCTCACTGGTGCTAGACAATCCTAGCATACCTTCCTTATAACTCACTATCTCACTCTCCACAGTAGCTCTTCCAAACCTTTTCAATCCTCCTTAAGCTTCCCACAGCTACCCCTCCCCTACTCTCTTAGCAGAGACCTCTGTCTCCTATTTTACAGAAAAAACATTGAGGCCATTTCCCATCTTTTCCATCTCTTATTATTCAGATGCCTTCTGCCACTCTCTCATCCTTCATCCCCATTTCACAAGATGAAGTTGTCTTACTCCTTACCAAGACTAACTCCTTTACCTGTTCAAGTGATCACGTTCTACTCTGTCTCCTCCAACAGAATGCCCGTCATCCCCATTCTTTCCTTATCAATCTCTCTTTCTACCCGCTCATTTCCTACTGCCTACAAACATGCCCATATCTCCCCTATCCTGAAAAAACACTCACTTGATCATTCCATCCCTGCTATCGTCCTACTTCTCTTCTGCTCTTTGTAGATACATTCTTCAAAAAGGTTTTCTACAACAGGTGCCTCTACTTTTTCTCATCTCATTCTCTTCTTAACTTGTTAGAATATGGCTTCCAAACTTTTGATTCCACTGAAACTGATCTCTCCAAAGTTACTAATGACATCTTAAGTGCGAAATGCAATGGCCTTTTCTCAATCTTCATTCTACTTGACCTCTGTACAGCCTCTGATATTGATCATTCTCTCCTCTCAAGACAATACTCTACAACACTCTCTCCTGATTCTCCTCCTACCTATATAACAGCTTCTGTCTCCTTTGCTGGATCTTCCTCCAGATCACAAAAGATCCAGATCTCATCTTCCTCTATACTACTTCACTTGGTGATATCTCATCAACTCCATGGGTTTAATCACCAACTCTTTGCTGAGGATTCTCAAATCAACCTCTTCTGTCTCACATCTCCAGCTTCCATTCAGACATCTTGACCTAGATATCCAGTGGGCATCTTAAACTTACTATGCCCAAAACAGAACTGGTTATATTTTCCCCCTAAATTTTCCGCACCTCCTACCTTCCCTATTACTATAAGGGACATCCTCCTCCTCCTCCTAGTCTCTCAGGCTTGTGACCTAGGAATCATTCTGAATTCCTCACCATCTCTCATCCCTGGATCCAAAGCTGTTGCCAAGGCCTATCAATTTCACTTTTGCAACATCTCTCACAGACCCAGCCACCATTCTAGTGCAGGCCCTCTCATCACCTCAGGCCTGGATTATTACAATAGCCTACTAGTGGGTTAGCCTGAATCAAGTCTATCCCTACTCCAATCCATTCTCCATTCAGCTACTAAAGTGATTTTCCTAAAGTGCAGGTCTGATCATGTGACTCCTTGCTCAAAAAAACCTTTAGAGGCTTTCTATTGCCTTCAGAAACAAATACAAAACCCTGTGTTTGGCATTAGGGCCCTTCATAACCAAAAGAGTAATTTATATGACTACAACAACACTGTAAAGAAAAACCACCTGAAAGACTCAAGAACTCTGATCAATTCAATGACTAACCAGAAGACTAATACAGACCATGTTTCCCAGCTCTTGACATAGAGGTCAACTAGAGGTGCAAAACGAAATAAACCTTTTCAGACAAGGCCAATGTGTGCATTTGTTTGATTTGACTATGTTTATTTGTTAAAGGGACAGGATTTTTTTGGAGAAAAGAATGGAGGTTAGTGATAGTGGTATTTTGCTGTTGTTGTTCAGTCATTTCAGTAATGTTTTATTCTTCATGACCACATTTGGGGTGTTCTTGGTAAAAATACTGGAGTGGTTTGCCATTTCCTTCTCCAGATCATTTTACAGATCAGGAAACTGAGGCAAACAGTGTTTGCCCAGGGTCACCCAGCTAGTAAGTGTCTGAGGCTGGACTTGAATTTGGGTCTTCCTGACTTCAGGCCCAGAGCTCTAACCACTGTACCACCTAGCTGTCCCAACTAATAGTGATGCCCATTTTAAAAAAAGGAAAAAAGAAAAATGAAGCAATGAGACATATAAAATAAATAATAACTAGTATTTATGTAGCACTTTAAGGTTTATAAAACATTTTATGTATATCTCCTTTGAACCTCACAATAATCCTCTAAGGTAGGTGCTATCTGCCTTTTATACAGGAGGTAACTGAGATTGAGAAAGGTAATGGGATTTATTCAGGATCCAATGGCTCAAGTTTGAAGCAGGATTCTAACTCAAATTTTCCTGACTCAATAAGTTCAGTGTTCTACCCCCTACATCATCTAGATGCCTTGATATACAGATTAGAAGAGAAGGATATTCAGAGGAAGACACAAAAAACAAGGGCAGCTTTGGAATTAAGGTGGTGAATTTACACACAGAAATAGATATACACTATATACATGTATTTATGTTTTATCCATTTTTATATAATATATTACTTATAGTTATTTTATAAATTTAGATATTTTTAAAGCAATAAGTGATAGACTTATAGTTTCACATTCAGCCTTCTTTTCCTGTTCTTTGTATAGGAAACTCTTCATGTTGGGCTTGTCAAGCTCTCAAATGAAAAATGAGAATTAAAAGCAAATGCAAAAATTAGGGACAGAGACTGGATCTGTGACTTCATTGATATGGGGAACTCTCAGATTAGTAGTAAACTCCACCTACCAATGGAAGTTAGTACATTCTCTGAAATTTAAAATCCTTGAAATGCCTAGCATTAAGTGACTTGTCCAAGGTCACACAATCAATACATGTCAGAGGCAGAACTTTCAGATGTTCTTGGCTCAGAGGCCAGGTTTCTGCCATGTTACCTCTATGAAGGAAATCATTAGAAACTATTTTGCCTAATTATATGCCAATAAAACTGATAAATGAACTAGACGAATAGTTATAAAAATATAAAATTAGGAGAACACATACTTTTATCCCAAACTTGGAAAAAAAATGGCCATAAAAGAACTCCAAAACCAAAACCTAGGACCAAGTGGATTTACAAATGAATTCCACCAAATACTCAACGAAGCTAAAGCCACTAGCATTTCTACTGACTACAAGATAATCACACCAACATTGTTTTTAAAAATTCATAAAAATACCAGAAAGCATAATACACAAAATACAGTGGTAATAGACAACGGTTTGCTGATTAAATGTGGGAAACATAGAATTACTGAAAAAAGGTTAAAAGAATAGTTACTGTTTAGAGTAAGAAAAAGATTTTTTCTTTTTACAAGAGACTATGATTTACTCTTTAAAATCAAGCAAAGATATACAATGTGCCAGATAAATTGCTAAAATAAATCCCATGCTTGACAAGTGGGTGAGGAAAGAAATTTAAATGATAAGGGAAGAGAACAACCATCTGAAGGTCCTCTCGTTTAAAAAAAAAATACATAAATTTAAGAGGTTGAGTCTAAGGATATAAAAAGCCCAGTTATATCACTAGCAGATGATATCACACTGACAATAACGAAAGGGGGGCAAGTACTTAAAATATATAAGTAAGCAATACCTAAGATACAAAACTGGTGGATGGTAAATGAGAATTTTTGGAGGGGAAAACTTTAACAGAAATGTTTTCTCGTTAAAAATAGTTCTGAACATATGGTTATACTAAAATTATACTTGTAAATCTGTAGGACAGTAGGCTGAGACTAGCAGTTTAATTCTGCCTTATGTGAAGAATCCATTAGGGTGCTTCAATGCCATGTAGATTAAGCTAGTTCTTTCCCTAATAGGTAAGAAAGCTGTCCTCGAGATTTGATTGGTCCAGAGGCATAAGGCTCAATAATAACAGTAATTACAGTACTTAAGGTTTGTAAAATTATGTATGTGTGTGTAAACATATATAAAATTCAATCCTCACAACAACCTTGTGAAGCAGGTACTCTTATTATCCCCATTTTAACAATGGAGAATCTGAGGCAGACAGCAGTTTAGTGACCTGCCCAGGATCACAGAGTACCGTCTGAGGCAGGACTAGAACTCAGGCTGTTTTCTTTCATTCAAGCACTCTATTGGCTTCATTACCTAGCCACTCTACTACAAACATGTTTATACATGTTATAATTAAGTTTCTATCCCACTCACCACTGTGCCTACTCCAGACTTTTCCCTTTTTATCTCATCTCCCACACACTCACAACCTTTGACATCATCCCCCCTTCTCTCCTCCTTTGCTGGAGTCTATCTGATCCCTCTACATGTACTTTGATCTTATTCTAGTGCCTGTGTCTCTGACAGACTGTCCCCACAATCATACCTTATCTCTAATCTTCATCTACAGGGTTCATTCCTGGCCACCTACAAGTCTCCTTCATCCTTACAAAAAACTCTCATTAGGAGATACCTTTCACAACAATGGATATGGGAAAATTCTTGTAAACAAGATGATCATAAAACACAAAATAAACAAATTTATTACATAAAACTGGAAAATTGCACACACAAAATAAATACAACAGAATCAAAAGGAAAACAAATTATGACATCTTCACAGAAAATTTCTCTGATAAAGGTCTAATGTCTCAGCTATATAAAGAATTATTAGTTGTTGTTCAGTCATGTCCAGCTCTTCATGACCCCATTTGGAGTTTTCTTGGCAAAGATACTGGAGTGGCATACCATTTTCTTCTCCAGCTCATTTTACATATGAGGAAACTGAGGCAAACAGGTTTACACAAGTAATAAGTCTGAGATCAGATGTGAACTCAGGAAGATGAATTTTCTTAACTTCAGGGTCAGCATTTTATCCACTGCACTAACTAGCTGCCCTAAAGAATTTATACAAACATATAAGAACAAGGGCTATTTCCAATAAATAAGTGGTAGAGATATGAACATGAAGTCTCAAAAGAAGAAAAGCAAATTATCAACAATCTCATGAAAAATGCTCCAAATCACTAACAATTAGAGAAATGCAAATTAAAACAACCTGGAGGTTCTGTCCAATAGCCATCAAAATGTCAACAATGATAAGAAAAAAATGGAGCTCTAAATTGGTTGAATCACTCTAGAAAACAACTTGGCACTATACAATCTTAAACCTCATTAACCCTCCCCTTCTTCTAATTTGCTCTTACTGTTGAGGGTACTACCATCCTCCTAGTCACCCAGGCTTCCAAGGGAGGAGCCATCCTTGAGTCCTCATTCTCTCTCAATCCCCATATCCAATCAATTGCAAAGTAAGTCCTGTTCATTCTACCTTCCTAACATCTCTTATATTAAGCCCCCTTCTGCCACTGACACTGCCAACACCTTAGTGTAGGCCTCACAACTTGAACAATACCTTTCTGGTTGATCTTCTTGCTTCAAGTCTTTGTTCACTCCTGTAAATCTTCAAGTACAGGTTGTCATGCCCCTATTCAATAAATTCCAGTGGCTCCCTATTATCTCCAGAATAAAATATAAAATATTCTGTTTGGTTTTTAAAGGCCGTGATAATCTGGCCCCATTTTACCTTTCTAGTCTTCTTACACCATCTACCCCAACTACATAATCTGAGATCCAATGGCACTGGTCTTACTTTAAGAAACCCCATTTCCTAACTGGGTATTTTCACTATTTCCCATGCCTGGAATTCTCTCCCTCCTCACTTCTGCTTCTTGGCTTCCCTGAAGTGTTAGTTAAAATCTCACCTTCCATAAAAATGCATTCTAATCCTCTCTAATGCTCGTGCCTTCCCTCTAAGATTACCTACAATTTATCCTGACTGTTTGTACATAGTAGTTTGCTCGTTACTTCCCCCAGTAGACTGAGATGTGAACTCCCTGAGGGTAGGGATTTTCTTTCTTGCTGGCCTTTCTTTGTGACCACAATGCTTAGCATAGTACTTGGCATATGGGAAATGTAATACTAGGCATGAGCTCAATCAAAAGAAGTCAAGGAGGAAAAGGATTCATATGAACAAGAATATTTATAGTGGCTAGGAGGCACAGTGGATTGAGCTCTGACCCTGGAGTCAGAAAGACCTAAATTCAAATCCCACCTCATATAATTATCAGCTGTGTGACCTGACCAAGTCATTTCACCTCTTTTTGCTTCAGTTTACTCATCTGCAAAAAGGGGAATGAATAATAACAACACCTATTGGGGTGGCTAGGTGGCACAGTGAATAGAGCACCGGCCCTGGAGTCAGAAGGACCTGAGTTCAAATGTGACCTCAGACACTTAATACCTACTAGCCCTGTGACCTTGGGCAAGTCACTTAACCCCAACTGCCCTGGCTTCCCCCTCCAAAAAGCCAAAAAAAAAATCTGTAAAAAAAATCATCAGAGCGGCATGGTGAAGTGAATAGAACACAGGCCCTGGAGTCAGAATAACACTACCTACCTCTCATGGCTGTTGTGAGGATAAAATGGGATGTTTGTAAAGTGCTTCGCAAACCTTAAATAAATCAATATATTACAGAAGCTAGTTACTATTACCATCAGAGCAACACTTTTTTGTTGTAGCAAAGAATAGTAAACAAAATGGTGTCCACCAATTGAGGAATGGATGAACAAACTGTTCTATAAAAGTGAAATTGTACTGCACCATAAGAAATGAAGACAAACAGATTTAAAGAAATATGGAAACACATGAACTGAGATAGAACAAAATGAGCAAACCAAGGAGAACAATTTACAGATGATTACAATAATAACATGCTGAAAAAAGAAAGCTCATTAGAGCCTACTTATCTCAAATTATCTTGCTACTTCTCTCCCTTTTTCAGCCAAACTCACAGATAAAGTTATCTATACTCCTGATCTCCACTTCCTCTCCTCTCCCCCTCAGCAATCTGGCTCTGGTTTGGACATCATCATCAATTGAAATTGTTCTCTTTTAAGTTACCAATGATCTTTTAAACCAAAACTGATAGTCTTTTCTTACTCTTCATCTCTCTTGGGCATTTGACAACACTGTTGAACACCCTCTTTTCCTGGATATTTTCTTCTCTCTGGATTTTCATGTGAGAAACTTCTCAGTTTTCCTCTTATCTGTCTGAATGCTCCTTTTCAGTCTCCTTTACATCTAATGATATGGATTATTAACCACATCACTGTCCTTAATTGTGCCAAGCCTACCCCTAGACTGTCTTCTCGACTTTCTTTTACTTGGTAATCTCAGAGATCCTGTGGGTTTAATCATCACCTCTGCATATGCAGATACAAACACACACACACACACACACACACACACAGATATTCCATGCTATTCTTTCTCCCGAATTTCAACGCCACATCACCAGTGCTGAGTGCACATTCTTAAACTGAACATCCCAAAGGCACATCAAGCTCAACTCTTACTGATTCATACATCCAATTAGTTTTCAAGCCTTGTTTCTACTTACACAATATCTTTGCATCCACTGCCCTTTTCTTCACTCACACAGCCGTCACCTAGTTCAAACCCTCATTATTTCTTATTTACATTACTGCAATAGCCTAACTATAGTTACACTTTACTGTTCACATGTATATTCTTGCTATTCATCATACATAACACTCCATTTCTCATTACAATGCTTCTGCACTGACTGCTCACCTGCCTGAACTCTTCTCTTTCCTTACTTGGTCTTTAGGGATCCCTACTTTCCTTCAGGAGCCAGTTTTCTTCATTCTCTCAGCTGTTAGTGCCTTCTCCACAAAATTATTTTGAATGTATGTGTACCTCTCTTATTTCTCCCATTATAATATAAGCTCCATGAGGAAAGGGGCTGTTTTGCTTCTATCTTCTTATTTCCAGTGCCTGTCACTCAGTAATCATTTAATAAACACTTGGTTGAGAAAGAAATAAGTAAAAGAATATTTTATAAGGAGAAGGAAAGTGCTAATCTTTCATTTATTCAATAAGCACATAAGAAACAAATACTACGTACCAGGTACTGAGGATAAAAAGATAAAATCAAAAACAGACCTGCTCCTTAAGGAGCTTGTTATGCTACAATAGGAAAATGCAAAATACAGATAGAATTCTTAATTAGCAAACATATGTTACATACACATAGCTCACTGCTAGGCAAATAACTCAAGCAGATCAACTGCAAAAAGAAAGGTCTCATTTACATTAAAATATTTAAAGCAGCACTTTTTGTGGTACCACAGAACTGGAAACAAAAATGTTCATAGACTGGGTAATGGTAAACAAATTATAATACACAACTGTGATAGAATACCACTGTGCTGTAAGAAATAACAAAGATGATGAATACAAGGTATTGTTGGAAAGACATGAAATGATAAAAAGGGAAGTAAGTTGAATCAAGAGAACCATATACATAATAACAATGAACAACAAAGCAACTGAAACTGAATTATAATTCAGTACTATAATTATAATATATAAAATTATAATGACCAAGTTTGGCTTCCCCCTGCTTTTTTTTGCTTTTCTGCAGAGGTGGGGATGGACCATGGATATGGAATACTGTACATAATGCTAGATTTTTGAGGATACGTTAGCTAGTTTAGTTGAACTCTTTTTATTCTTTGTTACAAGAGATAGTTCTCTGGGAGGGTCTGGGGGAGGTATATAGTGGGAAGTTTCTAGCACAATGAAAACAAAATATATCGGCAATTTTTTTTTTAGTTACACACTTAACACAGTTTGCCTATCCCCATATAAATGGGGAGTGGATCTGTCTTTTATTAAGGTATAGTACACCTTTCATTTCCTTTCAACTAGTATTAAGAAGTTACTACGCGTCCAGCGTTCCAGCAGCCCCAAGCCCAGCTCTCCTAACCGAAGTACAGACACTCGCCACAGTCCCACTTAATCGCAAAACCAAGCGTAGCTTTTCACCATCCGTTTCTATATCCTGATTAAGACGACAGTCCAAGACGCAACAAACTCCTCAATAACCTTGTGCTTCACTTCTTCCTTCCCATCTAGTACCCAAAGCAGCAAGACTGTGTGGGGAGGAAACGGGGGGAAGAGGCAGGAAAGGAGATGGGGGTGGGGAGGAAAGAGAAGAGAGAGAGAAGAGGGAAGGGGGAGGAAGAAGGGAGAGAAGAGAAAGAGGAGAGAAAGCAGAGGGAAGAGGGGAAAAGGGAGGAAGGAGAGGAGAGGGAGGAGAGGAGAAAGCGCTCGCTCCAAGTCATCCACACCCAACCTCTCTCCCATTCTCACCTAAAGGGCACTTTCTCACGGGGACCTTTTGTTGTTCAAAACCATCAAAGCCCACAAAGGTCACTCACCTCATGCTATAGGCCCCCGCGCCCAGCTCCTGACCAATCCCGGACAGGCTCGCGTCAAAGTCCTGCACCAGGCCGGACTCGATCACCTCGTCGGCCAGCGGCAGCTTCAGGGCCCAGGCCATCCTGCCTCCTTCCCAAGGGCCCCCTGGGAGAGAGCGGCCTTCCTCGCGCTATGCAGGGGCTTCGCAAGCACCGACCCGGGCGGCGGGGGTGCAGTTCCGTTGCCCCGAGCAGCGGCTAGAGGGAAGTCCGCACACCGCCACGCCGGTCTTCGGCCCCAGGCTACCCCTCCCAGGACTCCGGGGCCCCTTGCCTGGTCCCTGGCTCCGGAGAAGCGGCGAGGTCCCTAGGGGCTCCTCCAGCGCACACCCGGGATCTCCCCGCCGTCCCACCCCCGGACGCAGTCAGTCCCCGCACTGGCCCCCGGCCCCCACCCCTGGGCAGCTCTGCCCGCAGGCCTCCCAGCTCCCCACCCACCCCACCCCTACCCTCCCCACAAGTATCCCACCCCTCGGGGGCTGCTCTCAACTCTTCCCCTCCACAGGCCTCACTTCCGGTCAGTCCTAGTCTCGCTTCCGGTCACCCTTCCCCGACCCGGAGGTCCCCTCAGAACAAAAGCCAGATTAAGTTTCCTAGGAGTCTCTCGGCTCACTTCCCACTCCCACCCCTACCCAGCCAAAACCCAAAACCCTCCCCCCAGCAGCCACAAAGCGTTGAGAAGGACGTCCAGAGCTTGCCTCAAAACCCAGGCCTGCCGAGGCCCCTCCCTCCTCCTGCCTCGCAGCACCCCCACTCCCCGCCAATCATTGTGCCGCCTCGCCACCCGCCGCTGCCCGGCTAACCAATCCTAGTGCGTACCCCGAAGAGGGACCGCCTCAGCTTCCGTGACGTCTCTCCGGCGCTCCCTAGCGAGGGGCGTGGCTATTACTTTCCGCGGCAGAGATTGGCGGTTTCTACCCAGCTCTCCGCCTCCGGGGGCGGGACTAAAGGGGTTTGAGAAGAGAGCGCTGAGTTTGGGTACTCGCTCAGTACCTGCGGGTTCTCCCCGATGCGGTTTCTTTGAGGTTCTCATTTCCTTCCTTGGACTTTGACTCATAACCCTCCGTAGACAGGTCAGGTGCCCTCGCAAACCTGGCCCTGAACATTCTTAACCTAAGGTCCGTGAACTTTTTCTTTTCTTTTAAAAATATTCTTGTAACTAGACTGCTAGGTTGCTCAGTGACTTGAGTGCTGGATCTGGAGTCAGGAAAACCTGGGTTTTAATCCTGCCCCAGACGCTTACTAGCTGTGTGACCCTGGACAAGTCACTTTAACCCTTGTTTGCCTCAGTTTCCTCATCTGTAAAAATGTGTTATAATAGCACTTACCACACAGGGTTGCTGTGCAGACCAAATGAGACAGGCTGTTCAACCCTAGGTTTCTTTCGGGATCCTATGTATTTTATTGTGTGCATTTTTAAGTGTTGTAAGAAGGAATCCACAGGCTTCACCAGACTGCCAAAGAGACATGACATAAAAACATCGAGAACCCATCTTTATATGCTGTGTTTATTCTCCCAACTGTCAAACTTCCCAAGGAAAGTAGGTCTACACTCAGTGAAAGTGGTGGTATGGTGAGGTAACTTAATTAGCTCCACAAATCAGGAGATCATAAGGACACAGAGGACTAGAAAGGTTGAGTGTCTTTCCTGGTCACACAGGTAGAGGCAAAGTTTGGACGTAGGCGCTCTGATTCCAGAGCACTTTCTCCTGTACTAAGCTAACCCCAAACAACAAGAGATGGGTTCTACTTCTCTTAGTAATTTTCTGTGTGACATTGTGCAAGCTTCTCTGTGCATTAGTTTCCTCATATGGAAAACGAGAAGGTTGTAGTATATCAGAGGTCTTTAACTAAGGATCTGTGGACTTGTTTGTATTTTTTTTAATGTTTCCATAACATGAAATATAATTGCTTTCCTTTATAATTTTGTATTTTATTTTGATGTACTTAAAAGCATGCTTCAGAATCCATAGACTTCAGCAGACTCCCAAAGGGGTCCCTGTCACAAAAAAAGGTTAAGAACTATGGACTAGATGATCTCTGAAAGTTCTTTCCAGCTCTAATATTCTATGATTAAGCCTTTAAAGTAGGGGATTTTCAAGGAATGAGTGAAGTGTCCCACAGTAAGAATTGAGATCCCAAGACCTTTCAGAAACTATACAGTGTTGTGAAAGAGCACTCTGTTCTTTATACATAAAAGGAAATGGAAATGATTGTTATCTTAAAAAGATTTTTTTTTTTAATGTATAGATGGCTTAGTTTAAGTCAATGGTATAGTCTTACTTGGACAGTGGCAAGCTACTACCATCTACTTATGATGTGGTGTTTACTGTTGCACAGAACGGTTAAGAAAGAAATAGTCCCTAATGAGACAATATTTGTAAAGTTTTTAGAACAATGTCTAGCATATAGTAGGCACATAATAAATGCTTATTTCCTTCCTTATTTTTAGAAGTCTATAACCAAACATAGCTTCTCCCTCCTTCCATCCTCCTAGGGTTTTGAGGGCAGAATTCTATCTCTGTTCAGTGACATGCCCAGGGAATATAATCTTATAGAAACAATAGGGAGGATATCCTCTATCTTTAGTCATCCAGCATGTTGATATAGAAGTGACATGCTGGGCTTCAGGAAGACAATGTCAACTGAATTTTCTTGATCTGTATTCTCTGATCAGGCTGTTGCTTCCTAGAAAATCATTCATGTCTGTGAAAAAAAAATATGAGATGAAACAGCTTCCCTATATAACTTGCCTTTCAAAATTTCATCCCTATAAGAGTCTAGAAGGTCACCAGAGATGCTACAGTCCTCAGGATATCAAAGCACTATTGCTGGGACAGGTAAGTGGCACAGTGAATAAAGCACCTGCCTTCAGGAGGACCTGAGTACAAATCTGGCCTCAGACACTAGATACTTAATAGTGTCTAGGGCACTTAACCTATATTGCCCCAATTACCCTGCCTTCCCTCTTCCAAAAAAAAAACAAAACCAAACAGCAATATTGCTTTCAAATGAATTTGTGACAAGGATGAAAGCAGAAGGTGAGAAATGGGACAAGATGTTGCATGAGGTGGCGTCACTTGATCCTACCCCATTGCTTGATGTTAGATTTGCTATGGAGAGATACTTTTGGTTTACTATTTGGTGTGGTCAAGAACCTACCAAGGCTTACAAAATTATTAAGAGTTCTGGGTGAGGCAGACAAGCTGAAGCTTGTTGCTTCTACCTCCACCTTTGCTGATACAACTTAAGGCAAACAGGATGAAAAAAAAGCTGGAACAGATTTTGGAGACTTGTAGTGAAGGTAGAAGATTAGAACAGAGATTAGACAGACCCAGGAATTATTGTGTCCAGAGAGAAATGCTAGTTGAGACTAGTCGTTGTGTTGGTGAGAGACCAGCCTTGCTGTGAGAAACCAGTGTTCTGAAATCAGACTTAGAGCAGCCATGAATTCTGGTGCTTAAGACCATTTTCTTCATTTATTTGCAGAACTGATATTAGTGAATTCCAAACACAAAATTTCTTCTTTGGCCCTTTAACCATCTTATGAGGAGGTTCTCAGGGTAGGTGATTGGATAGAATAGCCTCTTTATACTTTTCTTCTGCAACAATGCTTTTATTTTTATTCACTTTACTTCATTTTAAAAATCACATAGCCAGCCACTAAAAGTCAGGATGTTGATGAAGAGTTAGAGGTTTCCAAATGGAGGATAGAGAGCCACATTGAAATTTTCATAATTCTCATATTTCAGAGTAATATTCCATGTCTTTTCTCTTAGTCAAAAACTTTAATCAAATGTGAAAACAGATTAAAAACTTCCTTTTTAGTCTTTTTTAGAAATATTAAGAAATGATATTTTTCTCTGAAGCCCTTTTCAGACCCTTGGGAAAAGCCCCTACAAAACGTAGGTATTAGGTTGAGGACAAAACGCTTTTCGTTAAGTGAATAGATTGAAGGGTCTCCTCCTTTCCTTATTCCCTGATTAGATCAGTCTGTCCGACAGAAAGTACCCTCTTCTACTCCTTCTGCCTCCCATTTAATCTAGATTCTGGATTGATATAGATCTATGGGAGGGACTCCATTGATTGCTAGAGTGAAATGGTCCAGGAAGAATGGAATGGCAGCTTGGTTACTCCAATTCTAGAAAGTTAATGCGTATTATATTTTAAGATATCTCCTCTTTGTTCAAGACTTCTATAAATGTTAGCTGAAATCTTCTTTGGGACAAAGTCATGTCAGAAGAGATGGAGAAGGGGGGGCGGAGCCAAGATGGCGGCGTAGCAGCAGCAACATATTGCAGCTCTCACATAGCCACCCCAAAATACCCATAAAACAGGACTCTAAACCAATCCTAGAACTCCAAAACGCACACAAAGATACTTCCCACTAAAGTCAGCT
>CM053585.1:363348263-363375723 GCA_028646515.1 Pseudochirops corinnae
GGGGGGGGGAAGGTAGGTGAGAAAATCTGAAACTCAAGTGATTGTGGAACTGAATCTTGTAAATTAAAAGTAAATGAGCAAATAAAAAAAAAAAAATTTTACTCATGTCTGTTCTGCCCCAACTCTGGCCTTCCCTTTAAATTCTCCCTTCTGTCTCTGTTTTCCAGATGAGTTTAATATATTTCTATATCAAACTCTTTACGTGTGTATGTATTCACTCTTCCTTTGTCCATTTCACATAAGAGTGATGATCATGGGGTTCCTGTTCTTCACCCCATCTTCCATGTTCATATACTCTTCTCTCATACTCCAGTTATGAGAAATATTAAGTTCCTTTCCCTTCTTTCTTATTTCTTCCCTTGCTATTGAAGTCTGCTTTGCTTCAGGGCCCTAATTGGGGCACTTCCTACATGAATCATCTTTCTTTTTTCTAGCTGAAAGCATTCTCTGCCTTCTAATTTCTCTTTTTTTAAAAATTAACTTTTGTTTATTTTTAGTTTACATCATTCATTTCCACAAGATTTTGAATTACAAATTTTCTCCCCGTCTTTCCCTACCCACCACCCCAAAACAGCAATCCCATTGTATAGCCCCTCCCCCAGTCTGCCCTCTCCTATATCCTTCCCCATCACCCCTCTGACTTTCCAGTAGGGCAAGATGGATCTCCCTACCCCAGTGCCTATATATCTTATTACCCAGTTGCATGTAGATAATAATAATAATAATTATATATATATATATATATTTTTTTGACGTTTTATTTTAGAACTTTAAGTTCTAGATTCTTTCCCTTCCTCCCTCATCACCCACCCCCACTGGAAAGACAAGCTGCCTTCTAATTTCTCAAAGCACTTTGCATTTATCACCTTTTCCATTGTATCATAGTGTTTAATTTATATATTCCCCTCTCCCCATTAGTTTTGATATCCAAGACTATGCTATATCTTTTGGATAGATAGATAGATAGATAGATAGATAGATAGATAGATAGATAGATAGATAGATAGATAGATAGACAGACAGACAGACAGTTGGACCAGTTGGGTGAAGTGTATTCAGTATTTTGATAGACCTGTGATCTCATCAACATAGATATTCCCTCTCGTGGTAAAAATGGAAACTTTTTTATGCCTTTTCATCTTAAGAGATTCATGTATGAATATTGCCATAAATCCCACAGTTTTTACTCAACACACTTATACACCTTCTACTACATATCTTTACATTGCATGGATACCAGCAGATCCTACCCATGGGCTATTCCTCTGTCAGTACAAGGACATCTTTCCAGTATACAGTATATCTCTTTCTGATTTGCAAAACACTTTGTATGCTTTTATATCATTTGATTCTCAAACTGAAGCTTAGAGAGATAAAGTGCCTTGTCCAAGATCTCACAGCTGACAAGTGAGTAAGGACAGATTCAAAACCAGGAATTCCTGACTCTTAAGTCTAGTACTCTATCCACTAGGACATCTCTGTCACCTTCATTCCTAATCATACATCTCTTTAATGATCTTTTATGCTGTTTCTTGTGCACAGTTCATCATTGGTAATATGATCTAGCCTGTTGACATCTATGATATTCCTTAACTGTTGACTTTTAAAGGATGACCAAAAATAACTGGGTTTGGTTTTTTTATTTTGAGGTTGTGGTATTCAGTATTTTCAGCCATATAGCATCACTGGAAGCATATTGGTAGTATTTCCTTATTTTCTGTGCCTTTAAGCATAATCTAGTTTTCCTGCTTATCTTTTTTAACCTTATCTGCTTTCATTGTTTCCTTGTCTGAGATCATGATTGAAAAGTTGAGTTTTTATTTCAGGGAAAAACAGGGTAATTGAAAACCTTGGGCAGGTTTCCAAATGGAATCTAGTCCAGCCTTTAAATCTGGACCCAGCTTATTGTTCATCTGCAGTATGCTTTAGGGGTAGATTAGGTCTTGGAAGTGTCTATTTATTTGCATACAGTAATCTAGACAAAAAGTGTTCTTCACCCACTTCAGTCAATCAGCAACCATTTATCAAACTCTTACTATGTTAAGCATAGGTTATACAAATAAAAGTAAAACAATCCCTGCCTGGTATGTATAAAAAATTATCATGGCAGATCTTTTTTGTGGTAGCAAAGAATTGGAAATAAAGGGGATGCCCATCAATTGGGGAATGACTGAACAAGGTGTGGTATATGATTATGATGGAATGCTTGTGTTATAAGAAAGTGAGGGGAATGGTTTCAGAAGAACCTAGAAAATCATACAAAGTGAAGTGAGCAGAACCAGATTGTTTTTGTCTAAATTCTACTCATTGGGTATAGTCTTTGTTCTTTACTCTTCACTCTACATGTATTTCCATGCTTTTCTGAATTCTTCATATTTGTTGTACCTTGGGAATAGGGACAGAAATTAGACTTATACTTTCTTTGGTTTAGAGAACTCTCAGATTAGTTAACTCCTCCACCAGTGCAGGTTGGCACCCTTTCTGCCAACTTACAGTCTTAGTTGCCTAGAGCACTGAAAGGTTAAGTGACTTTGTCCAGGGTCACATAGCTCATATGTGTCTGAGTCAGGATTTGAACACACTTCTTTCTGACTTTGAGACCAGCTCTCTAGCCACTGCACCATCCTGCATCTACACACAGTTATATTCCATTGCATTAATATACTAAATTCAAGTTCATCTTATTTCCATTTTTTTGCTACCACAAATAATTCTGATATATTTATGCATACATGAAAATATAAATATACATGTATATGTGTACATATACATACACATGGGCATATATAGCTTTCCCTTTGTCATTCACCTTGGTATATGGTGCCTTTATCTTTCTGGGCTGTACCTTCTTTTTCTTTTTTTTTTTGTCACCCATGAATTGGAAAAAATTGTGTTTTTATATCACTGTAATTGGTGTTCTTTGTAATCCTGTATATTTTGTTTTACACATTTTGAAAAAAAAATTTAAGAAGGGATCTTCACTGTATTTCTACAGAGTCCACAGTACACAAAAAAGTTAAGAACTTATGCTCTAGAAGCTAGGAAGGACAGCCAGCTCCCCTTTGATTCTGTTCTAACAGGAATTTATTCATACTTCATATACTTCAGCCAGATTTCCTAGCTTTTCTGAAACTAATTTTTATGATCAAAAGAGGTGTTATGTTTCACTTCACATGTCTCAGTGTCTTTTTGTATATAATCATGTCAAAATTTGTTATACATTTAATTTTAAACAATACCAAATAAGCATGTTTATGACTGTTACCAAAGAATTCTGTTTATGTATCATAATAACTAATTAGCTATTCCCTCTGCATTTCCTTCCTTCTGTTTCTTCATTCATGTGTGTGCATATATGAAGAGGATGGTGTTGTATCAGTATGGTGTAGAGGTTAGTGGTTCCTCACAGGGAGGAAAAACTGCATTCAAGCTCTGACTGATGCATACTTAGCTGTATCATCTTGGATAACACATTTCATTTCTTAGTGCTCAAGGCAATACTCTTAAGTTTAGACTGTAAATAACAGAGAAAGAGTAATATAGGGAGTTCACCTGGAAGTTCCTTATGCCAGTGAGGTTATAGTTGTAGTCCTTATCAATATGTGTGTAGTATGTATGTAGATAGATGGATTTCTGTCTAAATAGGTTTCCATCTATTTAGTTGTTGCTAGTTTACATATTGATTTTTCTGGTTTTGGTTTCTCATTTTCACATTATTTCATATGAATCTTTTCATACTCTTCATATTCTTTGTATTTATTATTTCAATGACATTTTCCTATTACATTGATGTACCATAGTTTATTCAGCAATTTACCAACTCTAAGCATTTAGCTTGTTTCCTATTCTTTGCAGTTACAAATAATTATAAATACTATATACACACATAATGAATAAAGAATTTGAACAGAGAAATCTTTTTCTTTATAATAACACCCTTAAATTATGTTGACCAGAGTTTTTTTTTATAGCACTTGTTTTTTTACTACCAGATTATTCTTCCAAAAGATCCCATCAATTTGTAATTCCACCATCAGTAACATTGTACCTATCTCTTCATAATAGTAATAGCTGTAATAACTACCATTAATATAGTATTTTACAATGTACATGTGTTATTTTATTTGGTCCTCATAAGAACCAATCTCATCGTTACTGAATTTCTACAAATTTTAGAGATTGTGGTTTTGTTTTTGTTTTTTTGCCTACTTGATATTTTGACTCTGAGTCTTTTGACTCTTGATATATGACTGAGCTGTCTTAATTTATGTTTTTCCAATTATTAATAAAGCTGAACTTTTCAAATGATTATTTATAATCACTTTTGTAAATTTATTTCCTTTGACAGTTTATACAATAGTGACTAGATGTTTCACTTGAGTATTGTTCTATATAAATTTTATGTTAAGTTTTTGTCTATTACCCACTTCCTTTTTAAAAATAAATATATTCTAATTATTAGGTCATTATAAGATTTATTCACTATATCAGAAATTTTTGCTTAATGTTGCTTTTAGTCACAAGAGTAAGTTCAATTGGAAGGGGCCCAGAGGAATCTCCTTTGCCCACCAGAATTAACTATGAAAGACAAAATACATTAGTAAAATATTTTAATAAGATAAGCATATCCTGCACTGTCCTCACACAATTCTGATGCTTCCTAATGGTGTGGAGATATTTCTGTGTTTCCTAAAGGTTGTGTCAACGAATTACAGTCTCTTGACAGGCACAGTCACTAAAGAGACTTTATATATTGATATGGGAAATACCATATGCCGTCTTTTTGATGGCAGGCAGCCTTGTTAAGTGTTGAGAGGCTCATCACCAGAGAATTGGCCATAGGGTCACAATTGTTTGTGTTGTAACAGTTCTGGAGAAAGAATATTTGAGCAGTGTTGGAGGGAGGAGTATGCCCACCCTGATAAAGTCATAGAACATTAAACTATTAAAAGTATTTCAGAATGCTAAATTATATCCAAATTAAGATCCATTCATTATTCCTCTGTTCTTACTGAATCCAAAAATTACTTAAGCCAGTAATGCAGCTTCCTACATGCTTGTCCTTTTCTCCTGAGATGTAGTTGAAATCTCCACTGTGCGTGTGTTTATGTATGGTTCTGTATGTGTGCCTATGTGTGTGGGGGAAGGGTTGGGCAGAATATTTCCCCCTAACTTTTACATTTCAGATCTTGTCTTTCAAAGCACAACTCAACTCAAGCTTGATTTTAATTAGCTCTTCAAACCTTCCTTTGAACTTTTTCTTTCACTCTCTTTCTCTCTTATTTCTCGGGCTCTGTTACTTCCCCTCTTTCTGCATTCGTATTTCTGGTTTCCATTTGCAGCAAGCCTATTATCTTCATTCTCTTTGGTCTTCCATTAATTCCTCCTCCCTGCACCTCTCCCCAAGTTATCTCCTGAGACTAGCATTGTCTCCTTTCCTTAGTAAGAGTTAAATTCTTTCTTCTGTTTTCTTGTTGAACTCTTTGTATATCCTAGTTACTTGGGCTTCTCATTTATCCTTGTCATCACCTGTTTATCCATCATCTTTACTTCTCTCATCCTTTGCTTAAGCTACTTTTTCACAAACTGCCCCGGGTGACTTTCCTGCATTAATTTGGACAGATGTTACTCTTTGGTTTCATTTACCCTTTCACTTCAGAACGAAACACCCACTCTTTCTAATCATGATTTTTCTTGGAAGTTTGTGTAGAAAATGTCCTTTCTAGAAATATTGTAATACTTGTTAACACTGTATAGCTTAAAAAAAATCAAGAAGGCTTTTATTTTTCAGAACTGAAACATTTTTCTTAACTACACAGTAAATGAAAATGATTTGTTGCAATATATCCCTAACATGCTTTGGTTATCACTTACATTAGTTATCTAAGCCATCTCTACCCTTAAATGAGAAACACAGGTTGACATCACACCATTCTTCCCTTGCTACAAATACATTTCATGCTTATGTTTTCTAGTGTTTACCTCAACCCCCCCCCCCTTTTTTTTTTTTAGGGAAAGTAACTTTTAATGTAGTTCAATATATTTTAAGCTAAGTCACAATGTTTCATTATCCAGAGTTTTATCCCTGAAGAAAATTTAACAGCCTTTAGCCTTAGCTTGCATAGTGCTATTGCCAGTTTCTTTTAACAGGAGTTCCCTTTTCTCTCCCTCCTCCCCCACCTCCCTTCTCTAAGGGACATACCAAATTACGGTCAGATATCTTTCAAATCCTGCTTTTTTTTTTTCCTTTTTGGTAAAATAACCATAAATTAATCTGTATAAGCATGGAGAGTCCTTTTAATCAACAATTTCAAGCAACAATAGCAAAAGTAATGTATTACCTTTGACCCATGTATTTTGTGGGTTCCCCCCCCCCCCACAGTGTAAATTTCCCTCCTTATGGTGCTTCTGAGACAGTGTATATAGATGTAAATAGCTCACAGGTCAATTCATACCCTTCTCTTTGTACTAGGTCCATTTGCTTAGAATGTGGGGTTCAGACAGCAGCTACAATGCATTGTCTGTGATGTAACAATGTAATTTTTTTTTACAATGTAGTTTGTGTACATATTGTTTGGCAGTGCTAGTATGGCCTCTGCATCCGTTCTGCCGCTACAATACTATCATTAGCTTTACAACTTCCTGCAAAAAGAGACATACATACATAGTGAATACAAACGTTATTTTCTACAATTGCATGTACAGAGATGAGCGCCAGAGACATGCTGTTGTCCCTCAGAGATAATGTTCGTAACTACATTTTTAAAAAACAACCACAAAAAACACAGGAGTTCCCCCTTTTTTTCCTACTGTTTTCCTATATGAATTAATTTTTAAGCTTGTCTGAAGCACACATATTCTTCTTTTAGAGATCTGAATTATTAAAAATAATTGAGATGAACCCCAGTATCCCTATACAAAGTTTCTCGAAGGCCAGTTACTTTCCTTCCTTGTGAAAATAACAAATCTTCCCTTAAAGAGAGCCTTCTGTTATTCTTCCTTCCCTCACAAAATTTGGATTTTAAAAAATCTTTCCAAATATATATCTCAATAATATAAATGAAGACATGAGTACTTCATGTTCAGAGAGATGAATGACAATAAGGTAGGTATTCATTAGGTAAATCATGGCTATACTTCCATATTTGGGTGGACCTGTGATCTCATCCATGCAGAAAACAATCTGTACATGCCTGTTCATTTATATCAGTTGTCTTCTTCTTTTCTCTTATTTTAATATAGTATGGCTGATATGGAAAATGAAATAAATAAACTTGCAGGGTCCATTTTCGAAGTAAACCAATGGTGTCCATTTTCTTTCTAATCTCTGCTCTTCACATCCTCTGTTCTGCTGAATTTTCGTTTTTTTCTTGTTTTTCCTAATAACAGTGACTTCATTTATAAATTTTCATTTACAAAATACTTGGTGTATAATAACCTTTGAGGGTAACTAGTGCTCATTTGAAAACTGAGACTCAGAAGTGTTAAATGACTTTCCCAAGGTCACACAATTTATTAATGCCAGAATCAGGATTTGAATTCAGGTTTTTCAGGTTTCCTATTTGCAGCTAGCAATTGGTAGTGAACATGTACCTTTGCCAAAGACATGGAAAAAATGCCATTTAGGGCTTTGCATTTTCAAACTCCACCCATTCAGTGTCTGCTACTATTGTACTTAAACTTTTATCCCCCTCTGTTCTTGTGCCTGTCATCAGTATTTTCTGTCACTTCCAATTCTTGTCTGTTCAGCTATAATATCTTGTATAGCTGCTCACACACCTAAGTACCTGATTGTTGTCCTTGCAAGCACTATCCTCACAGGTTCACTGTATACTTATAATTACTCTGTGAGACAGACAAGAGATTAAGTGATTGTTCCAGGTCAGTGACAAGAGTTGGGATTAAAATACTCAACCTTTGCAGTACCTTGTCTTGGTGACACTAATGAAGTGTTAGTTGATGTAATTGAACTCCATTTTGTTCTAGTCTACTATTTGCTGTAAATGACCCCAGCATATGCTGGCTGCTCTGGGGAAAACCACAGAACCAGTTTAAGCCAGTTAGTTTCTTATAATTTTTTTTACTCTCACAACCTTTTCTAAGACACATTTCCATCCTCTTGCTAGTGAACTGTGACTCACTGAGTAAATAAAGCTATAGTTCTCCCATGTCCATGTCATCGTTGGTCAATTGGCAGTCGCTAGTCAACAAACCCAGAGAAGAAAACTTGTAAGGCATGAGGATTTTTGAACATATGTTCCTATATGATAAAAGAATAGTAGATTTACCCTGGCCCAAAAAGTTTTTTTAAGGAAAATATTTTCATAACTGTATTTCAGTATAATTGGTTTCCTTTGTAATCCTATAAATTTTATTTTTTATGTTTAAAAATATTATTCTGAGGAGTCCATTAGTTTCACCAGCCTGTCAAAAGGACCCATGACACAGAAAAAATTAAGAACCCCTGATCTAGACTATTCTAGGTATTTTGGTACTTTGATAGATTTGTGTATTCGTCATTATGGACATGCCTCCAGTGGTACAGATTGTAGCATATCCATGCCTTTGCATCCTGTATGACTCTTGATTGTATTATATTCTATTTTGGGGGCATAGCTGTCTGATGCTACTTTTTATGCTGTGTCTTCTGGTAAATTCTTCATTGCTAATATGTTATAGTTTATTCACATTAGCTGTGTACATCTTCATTGCCCTTTGGTTGGACCTCAGGTTTGTTGTTGTTTGTCCTTCATTCTGGAAGAGGGCCATGACATCAGGATGATGCTGTGACTTGCAGGTGAATTGGATTTAAGTGAGGGAGGGCTGTGCAAAGTCACCAGCCTCACTTTCTACTCTGGAGCCATCTGGGTCCAGTGGCAAGATATAAATCAGGATGATGGGAGATGGCCTTGAACCTCAGATTTAGACCTTAGGGGATGTGTGATGACTTATAATCAGATAGCACCACTGCAAGAATATTGATGTTTAAAAGATGAACCTTGTTTTCAAGGAGAAGAAACTTGAGGTCATCAAAAAGCACTGCATAATTTTCCAACTACAATCTGACTCATTTTCCTCCTGTTCACTTCTGTGCCCATTTCTCTGTCAATCCATACATAGTGTCGGTCTAAGATGTATGCACTGATAGACTAGCTTTGTGGATTGTTCATTCAACTGCTTATTGTAATCTGGACAATAAACATTCTTTATCCATTTAGTTTTTCTTTTGTAGCCAAAAGTCAAAGTGAATAAGGATTTTATTTAGGAGGCTTCTTTAGTCTTCTGGGACTTTAAGCTATCAGCACATTGTTAGTCACAAACAGGAGCCTCTAAAGAACATAAAACATCTATAGAGAGTAAGCTTCATGTCTTCTATGACAGTGACAAACATATGTAGTAAGCATGTGTCTTTCTTATATGTCTTGCTTACTACAATCAGAGGGTCATTGAACATAATTCTCATCTTTCGGGTAGTCTTGTGAAAAACACCTTGTCATAAGCAAGTCTTTGAATAGCATTTATAACTACCAAAATAACTCATTTGCATGTTGCTTTAATGTTTACTACAAACTATTTTTTAAAAAACCCCTTTGTATGGTTAAGAATAATAAACATAGTAGGAACTTGTATTTGCTTTACTTTACAGTCAGTATGACTTTAAAGATGTTCTTTTGTACATTATCATTGGTAAGAGCTTGCCTCCTGTCACACTTCATCAAGGGTGTCCTCAATATATATGTAGATGATTCTCATAAAAATTTTGTCCCCTCCAAAAAGCAAAAAAATAAAATGAAATATTTTCCAATGAATAGAGCACCATCCCTGGAGTCAGGAGGACCTGAGTTCAAATCCAGCCTCAGGCACTTAAGACAAAATTAGCCGTGTGACCTTGGGCAAGTCACTTGACCCCAACTGCCCTACCTCCTCCCCTCCAAAAAGCAAAAAATAAAATAAAATATTAAAATTTTATAAAAATGAGATAGTAGTCATATAGGTTAATAGTTACTGGTATTTTCTTAATGTTTTTATTTAATAACTAAGGCTAGTATTGGGTTTTGTTTTGTTTTGTTTTTGATAATAAGTGTTTGGTATTATCCCTTCTTCCGTGTATTTTGAGAACTGCCATATAGTTTTAAGAACAGCATTCTTAAATTACATTACTTTCAGTATGAATCTCTTTGTATAGAGTACTAAAGCTGTTCTAGCTTTTCTTCATTTTTTTGGTGCCATTTCTACTTCCTCATGAAGCAGCATCTGAAGCACTGTAATACAGAGCACAAATGTAATACACTGTCATGGATAATAGGGTTTGTTGTCTTTACGTTTTTCATTTTACTTGCTATTTCCTTTCTTTTTACATCCCTGATACTCTTGGGAGGATCTGGCTTAATTGAGTCTCTTGCCAGGTTTTCTCTAAATTTGTTTTTCTTCCCGTTGGTTCTTGGTGTTTTGTTTTAATAAAGGCAGTACTGCAAATAATCTTCCACCATTCTCCTCTGTAAAATTGTGCAAATTCATTTATATTCTAAAGGAGTGTTAGTTATGTGATGTAGGTGTTTAGTGCAATATAGTGGTCCACCATAATGGATTTCCCTAATCTGCATATACCTTTGAGGAAGGTGCAAACATGTTAGTCTCCAAATTTAGTTCCTTTTCATATTATCTTCAGTACAAAAAGGAGTCCAGATTTAGCACTTTTTTTGGTTTTAACTTCTCTGTGCCACTTACTTTCAGTGTAGAAAAATTTTGAACCAGCAGAAGTTTGAGCAGCTCTGATTTATTTAAGTGTTTATAGTCTGAAAGTTTCTGAGATAGAGAGACTTCATTTGGTTGTGCCAAACAAAATTTTAATCCTAAATTTAGATTTAGGGAAATTTTATAGAATACTTTTTAAATCACAGGAACTGCAGCCCCCAAATAAGAGCCCTAAATGGCAGCTCTTCTGCTTAGTCATGAGGGGCTAGATATTCCCTGGTTCTCCTGAGTCTGCTTAGTAAGTGATACTTTAATCAGACCTTGGCTGTCGGTGACATTTGAGGGGGAAAAAGTTTATTTGTAAACAATGAGCTGTTACCATGCTGCAGGAATCAGAATTAGCATTAGTAATATATTCCAGGTGATCTTCACTAAGCTTTTGAGGAAAGATGGGTTGGGAGGTGGGGTGCAATCATCTTTGTCAAGAAATGCTGTGGTAGGAAAATTGATCATTTAAAATAAAAAACCAGTTATATAAATCTAAAGATTTTCTAATTGATCCTTGGTGTATTATTGTTTTATTTCGTAGTCCCCTCTAATTTCTTACCTAGTCTTAATCACTGAATGGGTGGTGCCTCAGACAGACTGAGACCTGGGAAAGACCTTAGCTTAGAAAAGACCAAGGTCTCCCACTGTATCTGGGGCCATCTCCAGTCATCCTGATCTGTATCTGGCCACTGGACCCAGATGACTTCAGAGGAGAGAATGTGTCTGGTGACTTTGTTCATCCCTGCTTCACTTAAATCCATTTCTCTTGCAAGTCAAGATGTCACCTTCTTGATGTCATTGGTCATGTTCAAGAACAAAGGAGAAACAACATTCTTAATCCTGAAATTTCTTATGTGGACAGTTTGGGAACAATTTAGGAGGCACAAGAGCCTTGTGGAGGATCAGGCTTTGTGTTTGTTTTGTTTTGTTTTTGTTTTTTTTAGTGTCCTTTGTTTTTGTAGGCCCAACACATCATCTTTGCTGCACGATCAGTACAGAAGGACAAGAAGAATTCCCTTCTCTCTTCCAGTTGATCTGCTGAAGGAGAGCAGTCTTTGTGGGAGGGCATAAAGTTCAATTCAGTAAACTTTTATTACGTGCCAGCCACTGGGGACACAAATAAGAAAAGAAAAACAGTTCCTGTCCTCTAGGAGACTTTAATCTCGTTGGGGAGACAGCCTATGAAAGAGTTGGGGGAACAATTTGGGGACACATCAAGGAGAATCTTGTTCCTTGTTCCTGAGGTTGCAACCAAATGGAGCTACAGATGGAAAGTGGAGTGTCCTGGAGAGTCCAGATGATGCCCTCTATAAAGAAAGACTTTGAGGGGAGTTTAGGGTACCACTCTCCAGCCAGAAAGGAGAGGAGGCTGAGGGAGGTGGGAAGGAGTTGAGTGAGCAGCACAGTGATGGGATCTGGAGAAATCAACTTTTCCTGGGAAGGGCATCTTTTCAAAGCTGCAGATGGTAAAAAGAAAGGACAATGCTTCTCCTGCCCTTTAAAATACTTCCCTTAACGATCTTTAGAAGCTGTGTAGTTCATAAATTCTGTTTTGCATGGAGGGAGGGAGGTAGATAAATTTAATTATCTGAATTGAAATAACAAAGACAGCCCTGCTGCTTGGGCATCAAGCAGAAAAGGAGAGCTTTGTTGCTTATTTTTTTATCTTTAGTATTAATTTTATTCAAATTTTACTCTAGTTTTATAGGTTAAACAAATGTAATCATCAATACTTGTTTATATAGTCTTATTGCAAGTAGTAGTTCTATGTAGGTTCATATTAATTTAGTCATCTGTATTAATAGTTTTTGCCTGACTACAATAGCCATGAAATGGTGTTGTGGTTTTAAAGTTAGAAGACCTGGGTTCATGACCTGGCTCTGCCATGTAGCAAATCATTTAACCTCTCTGGGCCTCACTTTCCTCATCAATGGTAAGTGTAGGGTTGAACTAGTTGATCTCTTCTATCTCTAAGTTCTATGATCTTTTTAATGTGTAGAAGTGAATTGACGTGTACTTAATAGAGATGCAGATGGTATATGGTACTTATAAGGATTTTTGACATTTCATCTAATTTAGTCTTTTTGCTTTTATATAATCAGCCAGTTAAATCAATATAGACTGCATTTCAAGGGCAGTATAGATTTTTGTGAATAAATTAATAATATTAAAGGATTATCTAGCACAATCTTGCCTACCTCTTAGCAGATTTTATATTTAAGATGCTAGCTCATTCTCAAACCATCCACTTTCTTTGAGAGTTTATTTAACCAATCTGTCTACTAGTCAGACCAGTTTTGCAAACCAGAGATTCATAGAACTTGAATGATGTGGAGAACATTCTGAGTCTTACATTCTGTAATCAAAGCTAGTTTTACCCAACATTAGTGGAGGATGATGTCCAGATCTCCCACGAACTACTTACTGTACGTGGACTCATCCTGAACCTTTTCACCTCTGCATACAATTTTGGGCTTGAAAGGCTCTTAAGCAGAACAATAATTTCCAACCCTGCTTTTTGTAATCATTGGATATTTTCCAATGACCAAGTGGTATCACAAAATTCTCAACATAAAATTAACTTTAATTCATTATATGCACACTTACATATGCATACACACACACGTGTATGCACACACATGGATCATACAGTACTTCTGGTTGGAACTGGTAGAAGAGGGAGCAGGTGCATGAACTCACATAAACGAGGACTGAAACTCCCTAAAGGTTGGAAATAATTATTTACTGCCATCTTCTTGATTTAATGGAGTGCTGTATTTTTTTAGGTGGATCATGAAGATTCTCTTGTGGCCCAAGGGTTGGGGTGGGTTCTTCATTATCACCACCAGTCCCCAGTCTTATCACAAAGTCAGTCACATTAAGCGAGTGATAAGTTTTAATTCTGAATCTCTAAGCAACGTTTTTCTGTATTAAAAAAAAAATTTGAAATCACCCCTTGTAACAAAGAATAAAAGAAAAAAGCAGTTCAACAAAACACCTAGTTGATATATATATAATAGTATTCTATATCCATGATCCCTTCCTTGCCTCTGCAAATAAGACATGGAGGTACATTTTCTCATGTCATCTTAAGGGACAAATTTTGTCATTATAATCACATCAAATTCAGGCATTTGGCTATTGTTGAGTCTTGTTTAATTATTGCAGCCATTGTGTCTATTGGTTTTCTGGGATTTTTTTCTATTTTATAGTGTATCAATTCGTATGTCTATCTATGTTTTTCTGAACTCTTCATATTCATACCTCTTCGTGTCCTAATAAAGATTCCATTACACTCATTTCTCTGTGTCTGTGAAATTACAAGTCTAGTCCCTTTTCCTGCATTTATGTCTTACAGTTTTTTTACCTATTCCCAAATTGATGGGCATCTAATTTGTCCTAACTCTTTGCTACTACGCTGCTATGATTGTTTGTGTGTGTTTAAATCTTTCTTTTATCTTTGACCTTGTTGGAATATATGCATGGGCTTGGGATCTCTGGATCAAAGAGTAAGGGTATCTTAGTTACTAGTTTAGTGTAATTCCAAATTGCTATCCAGAATGATTAGACCCATTGACTCCTCCACCAGTATTATATTACTATGCCTGCCTGTCTTGAACATTAACTATCCCCATCTTTTGTGACCATCTTTGCCAATTTAAGCACTATTTTTAAAGGGTTTCCCCTACCATCATCTACTCATTTAAGAATGTTGCTCAGATAGACTGTTGAGCCAATATGTATTATTTTTAATTATTCTAACTTCGCTGAAGTAGAATTAGCGATGAGTACCAGATATGGAATCAGTTCAAATCTTAACTCTGGCTTGTGGTTGTTATTATTGCCTTGCAATTTTGAAGAAGTTGCCTACTTAATTGAGTTTGTTTCCTCATTTGCAAAACAGAGACTTTTATCAGTATTTATTAATTCAACAAACATTTATTATTTACTATGTTCAAAGCACTGTGCTTAATGTAGAGAATACAGAGATGAAAACCAGCATAATTCAGAAGATATGTACACAGTTTGTGCTACTGAACTACAAGTATGATCTTGGACAGCATTTTTTTAAGATAAGCTTTTAATTTATATTTTCTGTTTCTTCCATCACCATAGTATCTCATGTGTCCCTCTCCCTCCCTGAGAGCTGTCCCATATAACAAATATTTTTTTAGAGAAGAAAAAAGAGTTAGCATAATTTATCAATACTTTGAAAAAGTTTGAAATCACTTGCAGTGTGTAACATCTGTGGAACTCCCACTTCCAGAAAGGGGTAGGTTGGTAGTATCTTTTGGTAACTCTTCTTTCAACTCCTACTTGATCTTTAAAATTTTTGTTACGTTTACTTTTAAGTTTTTGGTGGTGTTCTTTTCCATTTAAATTGTTACAGTCACTATTTATTTTGTTTTCTTGGTTCTATTTACTTTAACCTGCCTCAGTTCATATAGATCTTTCCATGCTTCTATGTTTTTATCACACACATAATTTCTTACAGCACAGTAATATTGCATTACATTCATGTACTAAAATTTCTTTAGCCATTTCCTAATCAGTGGGCATCTACTTTATCTCCAATTCTTAACTGTCACAAAAAGAGCTGCTATAAATACTTTGGTATATATGGGGTCTTTTTTCCTTATCAGTGACTTTGGACAGACCTTTCAAACTCAGTTTCCTCAGCTATAAAATCAGGGCACCGATAGAGATGGTTTCTAATATCCCTTCTAATTCTAAGTCCTGTGACCCTAAGTTGGCAGAGATGTATGCTTAAGATGGATAGAATGAAAAGACATGGGAGATTGGGGGAAGCAGAAGAACCATTTCCAGTCTGGGATCAGGGATGACATTGTGAAATGTGACACCTCACCAGTGTTGTTGTGCGGAAAACACTTTGTAAACTATTAGCCATTATATAAATATGAGTCAATGGTGTTATTATTGATGTGTCATTTGAGTTTGTTATGTGGTTAAAGCGCAACTTGTGTAAGCATTCTTCTTTACTTTGTAGACTAAATCAAACCTAATTGGTTATAATATTTATGTGATTTTCAAGGTTTGGTTTTGTTTTTTAATTGGTGGTAGTTATTAAACTGTTACATGTGGCTAACCTACAATGAGAATTAATCCCTTTTTATAACATTGATCAGTGTTTTCAAAAGTCATTTGTTTCTTTTGTTTTAGTGATGTCCTTGCATTGCCCATTTTTAAACAAGAAGAGTCAAGTTTGCCACCTGATAATGAGAATAAAATCCTGCCTTTCCAGTATGTGCTTTGTGCTGCTACCTCTCCTGCAGTAAAGCTCCATGATGAAACACTCACATATCTCAATCAAGGTGAAGTACTGAGTTCCTCTCTGCATTCACGGCATTGTATAATATCAGCTTAACTCTCTCTGAAGATAGTTGTTGTGACTAGTTCTACTAAAATGTTGCCTTCTAGGCTCTTTTGAGTTGTAATGTCAATCTCATTCCTGCCAGCAATGCAGAGAAAAAAATAATGTATTTATATTTCTGGTTTCTCCTATCCACTTGTCCTCCTTATTTCAAATCTGGTGCCACTTTTCCTCCATTTTGGTAATCACACTGATCACAGAAAATTTTCTTTTTATAATCTTAACAAGTTTGTTTTTTATGAACTATTGGCTTATAAACATGTAATCTTTATTTCTTCTAGGACAGTCTTATGAAATCCGAATGCTGGACAACAGGAAACTTGGAGAACTTACAGAAATCAATGGCAAGTTAGTGAAGGTAAAGGAAAGAGAAGAAACCACCTGATTACATAATTTTCTCTCTGTCCTTTTTGAGGCAAAAAATTTATAGTCTCCTGTACATCCCACCCACCACAATTTGCTGACAAGATATGCTGGTCTCAGAAAGCCAAGATGAAGCCCTTTGAGTCCCACCGATATTTAAGCAAGGGACAGCTCTACCCACTTACTCTGTGTTTAATGTGATTAGTGAAGGTCTAGTTGCTATCTGAAAAGCCTTGGAATGGTGAAAACTTACTCTTCCATCATTGTTGGTCTCTTAGGCTTAATGTAAAATGAACTGCTGCCATGAAAGTAAGAAGGTTCTCTGAGAGCTTTGAAAGCAGTCTTCCTTTCTGCCCTGGATATTTGGTCAGGCAGCAGTATATTACAAGCTATTGCTGCTATGAGAACAGCTGGAACTGGAACTTTATTGATGTTGGGTTGTTTCAGTCACGTCTGACTTTTCATAGCTCCAGTTGGGGTTTTCTTGGCAAAGACACTGGAGTCGTTTGCCATTTCCTTCTCCAGCTCATTTTACAGATGAGGAACTGAGGCAAACAGGCTGAAGTGACTTGCCCAGGGTCATACAGCTAATAAGTGTCTGAGGCCAGATTTGAACTCATGAAGATGAGTCTTCCTGGCTATAAGCCCAGCACTCTATCCGCTGTGCCACCTAGCTGTACATAACTAGAGGTATGGTTAGAATAATAACTCCTTCTCTGTTGTAAAATGTGGCAGAAAAGAAATATGATACAAATAGGATCTGTGCCTACCTTTTATGCTTATTTAGATGTAATGTGTCAGTTTGTACATTTTTCTCATACATCAGCAAATTTGGGTCAATTGTAGTGTATGATGAGTAGAGAAAAGAAAAAAAGATTTAGGATAGTGATCCCTGACGCTTCTTTGGCATCAGAACCAACATTTTAGTCAAGTTTCAAATAGTGGACACCACTGCTCTAACAGGTAGAAAATCTGGTCAGTGAGCAGGTTTCTAATGCTGATATAGAGCCTTTGACAGGAATATGATACTCAAAAGGAGAACATAAGGAAGATGAGGTGCAGCAGTAGACTTGGGCTGACCACTGTTAGTTTTGTTTTGTTATCACTTACTTGCCTGTTCAGAACAGCCAGGAAAGAACAGCATCTTTAACAAATATAGTCATAGTATTTAGAATTAGAAAAGATTTTAAAGAACATTTCATCCAACCCTTTCATTTTGCAAATGTGGAAACTGAGGCCCAGGGAAATTATATGCCTTGCCCACAAAGTTAGCAGAGCTGAGATTTGAACCCAGGCCCTCTGACTCCATATCTAGTTCTTGTGCCTGCTGCACCAAAGCTGCTTTTCTTAGAGTCATAGAACTTTCTAAGGTGAGACCTTAGAAATCATCTGATCATACCTCCTTGGTAGTACTGATAACCTTGGAGGATACATGCATCCTATTATTAATGGTTTTTGTCTTCTCTTTCCAGAGTATATTTCGAGTGGTGTTCCATGACAGACGACTGCAGTATACTGAGCACCAGCAGCTTGAGGGCTGGAGATGGAACAGGCCAGGGGATAGAATCCTTGATATAGGTGAATTGGGAGAATGTGCCACTGTGAGGAAATGCATTTAGCTACAGTAGAGAGATGGTTTTCTTTGACTGCTATTTCAAAATACTTCATGAATTTTCTAAGCATTGAAACTGGAAATTATTATTATAAATAGCATGAAAAACAAAATTAGTCTTGAAATAGAAGTTGAAGTTTTAAACTCTTATTTATATGTCCTAATTGTACTTACTACTTCCTAGAGATGCTAGAACTGTGGTTCTCTACCTTCCTAATGCCACAACCCCTTAATAAAGTTCCTCATGTTGTGGTGACCCTCAACCATAAAATTAATTTTGTTGCTACTTCATAACTGTAATATTGCTACTGTTATGAATCTATCTGATATGCTGGATGTATTTTCATTGTTACAAATTGAACATAACCCACAGGTTGAGAACTGCTGTGCTAGGAGATAGCCTATTTTAAGTTCTATGAGAGCAGGATTTATGACATATCTTCTCTAATCAGTCACTCAACAAGCATTAAGTGCCTACCAAGTGCTAGTCACTGTGCTAGGTGCTGATGGAACACACAGTTTATCAAATATCCTTCCCCTTAGGGAGCTTCTTTTCTGTTAGGGGAAACATGTACCCAAAGATGTATATACAGAATAGATATAAAAGAAAACAAGGTAACTTTGGTGTGGAGGGAGAACTAGCTGCTCAGGGACCAGAAAAGGCCTCATGGAGGAGGTAGTCCCTGAGCTGAACTTTACAGGAAACTGGCAGTTCTGAGAGATGGGGATGGAAAAGGCCTGCAGTCTCCAATAGGTGATCAGCCTGGGCTAAAGTTGTGGTGTTAGGAAATGGAATGCCATGTGTGAGGGATAGCAGGAAAGTCAATTTGGCTAGACTGAAGAATGTGTGAAGTGCTTAATGTATAAAAAGCCTGCAGAGGTTACTTGTTGTCAGACTTTGAAGAAATAAATGCTAGACAAAGGATATTGCTTTAGGTATAATAGGGAGCCACTGGAATTCATGGAACAGGGAGTGATAGTGTCAAAAAAAATATTTTGTATGTAGTAGACAAAAATGTGTATTGAGTTGAATTTAATTAAATGGATAGCACTATAAAAATAGATCAGATTTCCCCTTGCAGCCTACAAGGATGAGACAGGTTGGCTTACTCTTCAGAAAAAGGCAGGTGAGGAAAGAACCAACAGGGATGCTCTTCTCCTCTTCTTTTTAAGGGTTACTTGGAATTCTCTTCCTAGGGCTACGAGGTGGCATAGGTAGGTCAAGTTGAGCTATTCAGTTTTACCAGGTGCAACACATTATTTAATTTTCTTCTTTTAAAACTTTTTTTCTCAATTAACAAGCATACATTTTTCTCTTCCTCTCATGTCTCCCTCTGCACACCAAAAAACAACAAAACCAAGAAAAAAAATGAAGAGAAACAAAACTATTGTGACACATATTCATAGGAGTAGTTTTGTTATGTTTTGATGACATTACAAAGAAAAAAGGAATATACTAGAAAAGAAATTGGCATGAAGGGAATACATATTCATATTACATTATATTATATGTTATGTTCATATTTATAGTCATAGTCTAATAAAAAAATTCTGACATTAGATGTGTCCAGAAACGTATATCTCATTCTACATCTTGAATCCACCATCATCTGTCTCTGTTAGGAGATAGGTAAACATGATTATCCTAGGTCCTTATGACTGGTCGTTGAATCAATCAAAGTTCTTAAATCTTTCAAAGTTACTTACTTTTACAGTGTTGTTGTTATATAAATTGTTCTGGTTCTTCTCACTTCACTTTGGATTAGTTCATTGAAGCCTTCCTGGATTTCTCTGAAATCATCCCTTTTATCTTTTATTATGACACAATAGAATTTCATCATGTACCATACTTTGCTCAGCTGTTGCACAACCCCTTAATTTCCATTTCTTTGCCACAAGAGCTTTTATAAATATTTTTCTTCTTTCTTTGTTCGTTTTGAGGAGTATAGACCTAAAAGTGATATTACTGTCAAAAGGCATTCACAATTGAGTAATTTTGGGGTGTAGTTCAAATTGTTTTCTCGAATGACTAGATGAATTCAGAATTGTAGCAGTAGTGTCTTTTTCTTCCCCTCCAACTCCTCCAACATTTGTCATTTCTGTTTTTTTTTTAACTTTGCCAGTCTTATAGGTATGAGGTGGAACTTCAGAGTTACTTTAATTTGCATTTCTCTTTCTATTATTATTTACATTTCATTATTTAGGGCATATTTCAATTGAAGCAGTTTTTCATGTGACTACTGTTAGTGAGAGAAAATAGTATGCTTTGTTGTACATTCAGATTCCATAGTTCTTTCTCTGGATGTGGGAAATGAGACTTTTTTTTAGAGAAACTTGCTGCAAAGATTTTTCTCCCTGTTATCCTTCTCATTTTAATTGCATTGGTTTTGTTTATGTGTAAACTTTAAAATTTCACCTATTTTTCCCCTCTTCGCCTCCTACATTCCTCTTTATAAAGAAAAAGATGGTGGTTAGTGAGAAGTATACATAGTGTTGGCTTGATCTATGCTTGATTCGGGCTACTTCTACTCCCTTGTCCCTGCTTACTTCACTTTACTCAGATATCAGTTACAGGTTCCTTTGAACCTCCTTCACGACCTACTCTCCCCATTGTACTGTCCCTCCCTTCCTCTATTTCCTCCTATTTCCTCTTGAATCCAGTGTACTTTTATGCCAAACTGTGTATTCTACCTCTTTTGACCAGGTTAGATGAAAATGAAATTCAAGTGATGCTTCCCCCCCTTTCCTCCTTAGCTGTATAATTTTTTACTTATGTTGTTGTTCAGTCATTTCAGTAATGTCTGACTCTTCATGACCTCGTTTGGGATAGTTTGCCATTTCTTTCTCCAGTTCATTTTACTGATGAGGAAGCTGAGGCAAATGGGATTAAGTGACTTGTCCAGGGTCACACAGCTAGTAAGAGTCAGGTGTCTGCGGTCAGATTTGAACCCATGTCCTCTTGACTCCAGGGCCGGCGCACTTTCCACTGTGCCACCTAGCCGCCCCTTTACAGTCTTCTTACGCCTTACTCCCTGCCACATACTCTTTAATCCAGTGGCACTGGCCTATATTCTGTCCCATGAACAAGACATTGTGTCTTAACTCTGGGCCTTTTTTCTGGCTGTTCCTGAAATGGTCCCCATCTCCACCTACTTCCCTTGTTCCTTTAAGTTCCAACTAAATTCCTGTCTTATCCAGGAGCCTTTCCCAGTTCTTAATTCTAGTGCCTGCTCTCCATTATTTCTTTTTTATCCTGTCTATAGCTTATTTGTATATATTTGTCTGCTTTTTATCTCCCCATTCAGTTGTGAGCTCCTTTAGGAGAGGGACTGCCCTTTGCCTTTTTTATATTTGTCTTCTTTGCTCTTAGTACAGTTCTTGGAATATAGTAGGTGCTTAATAATTGTTTGACTGACTCACTGACCCCCTACCTTCAAAGGTCCCTGATCTGGTTCTTTCTGACCATACATACTATAGATTTTTCTGGAGAGCCCCCAGCTCTTAACTTTATGTGGTAAAAAAAATGATCTGAATAGGGGACAGCTAGGTGGTGCAGTGAATAGAGCATTGGTCCTGGAGTCAGGAGGACCTGAGTTCAAATTCAACCTCAGACAAGGCCCATGTGACCTTTGGCAAGTTACTTAACCCCAGTGGCCCTGCCTTCTCCCCTCTAAAAAGACCAAAAAAAAATTATCTGACTAGATACTTAACACTTTATACCACAATAAACTCTTAACTGGATTAGCAATGAAAATATGAAAAAAATCACCCCTAAAATTTGAAAGGAAATAATATTTTTTGCTCAGCTATAGGGAAGGAATACTTTCTTTTTTTAATCAATCTAACAAGTGGAAGATAATGTAGACAGAATCAGCAGATTTAATTTTTTAAAAAAATAAAGGATTCCGTATAATAAAAAGCACTACCTCTAAAAGAAAAGAATCAGATTAGAAAAAATATTTGTGACAAATAGAATGACATGAAGATCTGACATCCAGAATCTATATGAAATTGCTAGTCATAGGAGTTATAACAAATATACTTTAGTAAAATAATTGTTAATGCTCTGAATACACAAGTTTTGGGAAAAGTGTAAACTGTTAATAATAACATGAAAAGATGTTCAGATTCCCTAATCAGAGAAATGCAGAAGAAGACAGCCTTCAGGTGCCACGTTATATTCACTAAAATGGCAAAAAAAAATTTTTTTAATTATAAAATTCAATTCTGGTAAAGCTATGGAAAAGCATTCTATTACATTTTGGTAGGACTATAGATTACTGCAAACTTCCTGGAGAAAAATATTTCAGCATTAATACAAGTCACAGAACTGATGGTACTCTGAGCTAGAGATTTCATTTCTAGAAGTTGATCTCAAAACTGTTATGAAAACTTAAAAAAAAAAAAAAACCGTAGCTGAATTATTTGTAATGAAAAAGCAGTTTGTATGTCCATTGAGTGAATGCTGAAAAAATTATGCTATATGAATGTAAAATAATAAAGGGCTATAAAAATAAGTACAAAGAATACAAAGGAATATAGACATCAGATAATACAAAACGCCATCATCAGAACCAGAATAGGACATCTATTGATAGCAGTATTTGAGTATGTCTAGAATATAGTCAGTTAGCAGAACTCAATTCAGATAAATTTGCTGGTAGACACTTGTCTCTATTGATTGATATTAATTTTATAGTTAAAAATTAATACACAACACAGATGAACAGAAATATGTGGAGTAGGAATTTTTTCCCTAACACATCTAACAAGGATAGTGATCCTGAGACACAGTGACCATTACGTTTTCTTATTCACTCCTTAATGAAGGCATTCTTAATTTATTTAATTATATAATTATATATGCCGTCATAATTATATACTACTTTTAATATTTGTATCTTTGATTAATACAGTGAATTTATACTTTTGTGAAAGGGGGAGGGGAAGAGGGAGAGGAAAATGTTCTATTTTGATATTAAACAGCTGAATGCTACTAGGTTTATATGAGAACAGTAATTCTCACACAAGTAACATAGTGTGTGCAGGTATAATTGCCTGTAAGGTGAATTTAAGTTATTTACAGTGAAATACTTCTGGAACCCACTCAGTTACACTGGCTTTCCACTCAGGCCTTGCTCTCTCCAGTAATAGTAATGTTTGTCTAGTGTGGCTCTCTTGTCAAGTAGTAAGGTTCGAGCTGTATCTTCTTAATGATTAAATACTATGGGGAGTGAAATCCAGAGCTTTACTGAAGCTTACAATGGAATACTTTGTCTGTTGCTTTCCTTTTGTCTGTAGCACCTGCCACCTAATTCTAGATGAAGAACTCTCCAGGGACATGAGACTGTGTGCTGTATTTTATTCAGTGTTCTGTATGTGATGCTTTTTAGACTCTTTTGTGACTCTTTGTATATAGTGACCCTCCTTTAGGCCTCTGCAGTAGCATTAATTGATTCTGTGGTCAGATACATTATGATTGTAGGTAGTTTTTACTTGGGTCAAAACTAAAATTCAGATGTAGCCAGTCATCTGAGTGACATTTTGGCAAATTAGAATGGAGCTGTTAAATTGATTCTGTTTTAAACCTCTGGGGAAACAATTAAAACCACCCCAAGTCAGACCAAAGGAAAAATGCTTAGGATTGATATTAAATGAGTAAGTTATTTTTCTAGTACTGGTAATTTTACTAAAATAATCATTCCTTTTACCTAAAAAGAGATTTAAGACTAATGCTAACTCCAGTTAGATCAGGAACATGAAAATCAGTGGGTTTTCATTTAAGCCTAGTAGCATTCACCTGCTTGATAACTAGTATTTTTATCTTTCAGATATTCCAATGTCTGTAGGTATAATTGACCCCAGGGCAAATCCAACACAGCTGAATACTGTGGAGTTCCTCTGGGACCCTGCAAAGAGGACATCTGTGTTTATTCAGGTAAAAAGATGTCGTTTATAAAGGATTATAAAGGACATCCCAAGTTTCTTGTTTTGCTGAATAAGGAATATCACATGATAAAGATGTAACCCTTTAGAAAGGTTCCCAACTGATTCAGGTACAAACTTCTCAGCATATGCCTTAGAGCCCCTTTGAATGAATGAATGAGTGAAAAAGCACTTACATACTTAATACATATTAAGCCTTGTGCTACATGCTAGGGATATAGACAGAAAAAATGAGACAGTCTCTGCTCCCAGGGAGCTTATATTGTAATTATGGGAGAGACAAAACATGTAAGGGAATTCATTTGCATGGCATGTGGAAAAACCTGAAAGCCCTAAGAGTGTGATGACAGCAAATGGCAAGGTCCAGTGGTCCTTAAGATGCATTAGCAGGTTACATGTGCCCAGGGATCTGGAGGGCATAGCACATCATATCAGTAAGTCCTGATGGTCCTCCACTTTCCCAGAATGATTTCCACAGATCATCCAAGCAGTGTGAGGAACCATGTTGGAGTAGGTGTGAAAAGAAAGCAAGTGAAACACACACTCTCTGCTAGTCCTAATCTTCATGGCCCTCAACAGGGTCTGTGGCAGAATAATTTCTCCTTTTAACTGCCCTCATGAATGAATTGCATCCTCAGATTTTCCCACCTAACCAAACCTGCTAATTACCTCTGCTCTTGTCATGTTCCCCCCTGGAATTTTCATATATGCCTTTTCTCTAGCCCAGATTACTCTTCAACTGTCTCCCTCGTTAGATTGTAAATACCTCAATGGCAGAAAGAGACAAAAAAAACCATTCTTTTTATTATTGTTGGGGTTTTTTGTTTGTTTTTTCAGGTACATTGTATCAGCACAGAGTTCACTATGAGAAAACATGGTGGAGAAAAAGGTGTGCCATTCCGAGTTCAGATTGATACCTTCAAGGAGAATGAGAACGGAGAATACACTGAACACTTGCATTCAGCCAGCTGTCAAATCAAAGTTTTCAAGGTACTGCTAACCATTTTGCTTGGTTTTCTCTGTCTCTGTTTTAGCAGTTATCAACAAATCAGAAATCTAAATTGTCATTTCAAATATAATATATTTAAATGTGAGAGAACAGAAGAAAACTTACAAGGAAGCAAAGAAAAGATGGATAGCTCTCAGCATAATGTGGAGAATTTATTATATAGACTTTCTTGAAACGGAAATTTATTGCTATATATTCTGAAGTCTCCCTTATGTTCTGTGCACATGATATTTTTAAAATTACTTTGCATTTAAGTTTAATACTTAAGTTTATAATATGTTTGTTTTTCTTTTCTTATTATATATTTAAGTTTTAGAAAAATAAAATTTAAAAAATATGGCCAAAGCTAGAAGTGTGCTGGCTTAATCGTGACAACTGTTCAGTTTTGGATTTGGTTTGTAGATGCAGAAACAAGAATCCTCTTCTGAGTTCGATGAATTTAAGTTACCTGGCACAGATGAACAACATCTTCCAGTACTGAAAGAACTGGCAGACATGTTGCTGAACCATTGTCAGTAATATTTGAAATATTGCAGTGGTGCTAAAAGATAAGAGAAGAGCAAATTATGTGCACATGAAATGTGTATGTCATACCAGAGTGGGAAGGACAGCTGACGTTGGTGACAGGGTCCAAAGAGAGCTTGATGGATTAGAGCAGAGGTGTCAGACATGCTTCACAGGCTACATAGAGCCAGTCAAATTCCCAAGTATGGCCAGAATCAGATTTTAATGTAATTGGGAAATATTTAGCAAAATAAATAAAAACATGATAAAATATAGATAACATTACATTTTCAGACTCAGTCTCTATGAGTTTGACCCCACTGGGTTAGGGTGGGCTCCGTCTAATAAGATGAAACTTAGTAACAATAAATACCCTCACACTTAGGTACAAAAAAATCAGCACTACAAATACAGGATGGGCACGGCGTGGCTGGGCAGTACTTCAGCTGAAAAAAACTAAGGCTTTTAGCAGACTGCAAATTCCACTAAACTTTGGTCAACAGCGTGGTGTGGCAGCCACAAAAATTAATCACATTTGTCTACATAAAGAGAGATGTAGCTTCGAAGAATAAGGAAGTGATAGTTGCCTAATGCTCTGTCCATTGTGTTCATATCTGGGTACCACAGTTGAAGATGAGCTGGAGACTATCTAGAGCAGTGGTTCTCAACCTTCCTAATGCCACGACCCTTTAATACTCGTATGTGGACATATTTGCATGTGGGCAGATCCACCTGGAGACAGATAGAGGAGTGGTGTTTTCCAATGGTCTTAGGCAACCCCTGTGAAAGGGTCATTCGACCCCCCAAAGGGGTCGTGACCCACAGGTTGAGAAACACTGATCTAGAGGAAGAAAACTAAGATATATTGAAGGGCCTTGATTTCATATTAGATGGGGATTAATAGAAGGACCTGGGAATGTTTTAACCTGAGGAAGAAAAGTATTTAGGGCATGTGATAGCCAGCTTCATGCATATGAAGGAGTGTGCTGTAAAGAAGGAATTTTACTTGTTATAATTTGTATCCAAAGAAAGAACCAGAAATGGGGTGGATTTTAGGCTTGATGTCTGGGAAAAAAAGAACCCTGCCCTAACACTTAAAAAGTTACACAAAAGTAGAATAGACTGCCTCTGGAGGTAATGACCTGTTCTTTCTTGAAGGTCTTCAAGCAGAGGATGAATGACTGTTTTCAAGTATTTCCTAATAAGAATTCCTTTCAGATATGAGTTGGACTGGATAACCGCTTAGATCCCTTCTAACTCTAAAATTCTGTGATTCTTTGAGTTCTTAGGGATTGAGGAAGGCCATGAAGTTTGCATGGTTTCATCAGACAGTTGCCAGCTATATTAGTCAATCTATCTCTATCAGCACACATTTTTCAAACAAAATTTGTCTAATTTTAGCCCAAAGGTGCAGACAGGAAGCAAAAAACGGACAGGGAGAAAATGGAGAAGCGAACCCCTCATGAAAAGGAAAAATACCAACCTTCCTATGAGACAACTATACTCACAGAGGTAAAAAGATTTTTTTTTAGGGGTTTATTTCAGTCTTTTTCTGAGTGATTTGCCTTTTCTCTGGGAATTAACTTTTTTGTTGCCCAGCTAAAGCTAACAAGCCTGCTAGACAATTTATGGTATAGACAGAATTTGGGGCAGAACATCAATGCATTTCTTTTTCCCCATGCAATTATTAGGTGATATGGGATTCATGTATTTGCCTTGTAAATTCCCTGTTGGTATGGGTGATGGTCCTGGGAGAAATTCCAATATGTATGTAAACCTCAGAAAATAGAGGAAATTTGTGAGGTTAGGACTTTAGAATCAAGATACGGGTTTTGTGTTTTTCTGGAGAAATCATCTTGCAGTTCAGATTACACAGTTTTTATTTTTGCTT
>CM053585.1:363376223-363424618 GCA_028646515.1 Pseudochirops corinnae
TTTTTTTTTTTTTATCATTACTTTCAAGTAGTCTAGTGATCCTTAAATTCTAATTTTTAGAAAATTTGTTGCTTGGGCAAGGTTTTGTACCAGAGCTCGTACCATGCTGTTAATTCCCTTTCCAATTTTTCTTCCATGGTTCTGATTTTTTTTTCTAGTTTTTTTTCCTTTAAGTGCTATCATTTCATGGTTTGGCTTTTTGTTTGTTTGTTTGTTTTTGCTTTTGGGAGGGCAATTGTGGTTAAGTGACTTGCCCAAGGTCATACAGCTAGTAAGTGTTAAGTTTCTGAGTACAGATTTGAACTCAGGTCCTCCTGACTCCAGGGCCAGTGCTCTTTCACTGTGCCACCTAGCCGCCCCCATCCCCTCTCATTCTTATAGCGCAATCATTCTATCATAATCATATGCCATACCTTATTCACTCATGCCCCAATTGAGGAGCATCGTCTGTTTCCACTTCTTTGCCACCACAAAAAGAACTGCTATGAATATTTTTGTACAGATGGGTCCTTTTCCTATTATCTCCTACATCTAGTAGTGATATTATCAGGTCAAAGAATATATGCCTTGTGAATGTTTTGTAATAATTTTTTTTCTTCGGAGTTTGTGTCTTGAGTGTTCCTGTCACCAGAATAGCTTTTTATGGTATAGTTCTTTTTTTTTTTTTCCTCATTCTTTCAGCGTATATCCTGCTTTTGGACTTGTGAGAGCTGGGCTATGTGCTTTCTGGAGGGAGGGTCTGGACTGATCTTGGTTGCTGTTTTCTTGAGGCATTGAGTGTTATTCTGGTATCTCAGGGGCAGCTCAGCCTTGAGGTCTGTTTAACCAACAGCATTCCTGAAGGAGTCTGACACAGCAGTGGCTGACAGTTGCCCGCAGTTTGGCCACTGTCAGCCATGTGAGCAGCTCTGTTGGGGCAGAGCCAGAGGTTCCCCTTTGGCCTGGGATTCTTACCCTGGTCCATTCTCTTCAGTCTTAGGGCTGCTTCTCACCCTGGTGCCCACTGCTTCTCTTGCTTAATTCTGGTCCCAGGGCCTGCAGACCTCTTTGTCTTCATGTGCTGACTGGGCAGGAAAAATTATTCACTGTGACTTTTTTTTTTTTTTTGCATTTCCCCATCATATTTGGATCTGGCATGTTTCCTAAATCTATTTAGAGGAGTTTGTGGAGGAGCTCACTGTACTTTTCCTACTGTTCTGCCATTTTGTCCCATATAGTGCTTTGAAGAAGGGAATGTGAACATCTATTCAATGTTATTTTTTAAAATTCTCTTCAAAAGTCATTGTTGCTATGTGTTACAGACTCTTGCTTTATTTCTTATGTTTTTATTTTATGCTTATTAGGTGCAGATTTATTGAAGTTAACCAGAGATGATGTTATCCAGATTTGTGGCCCTGCTGATGGAATCCGACTCTTCAATGCCTTAAAAGGGCGGTATGTAATTCATTTTAGCATGAATTTAGGTTTCATACATTGGTTTGCTTTAGGGTGAGAAGTCCAGAATATTTTCTGGGGCGCTTAGCTACCCTGTAAAAAGTTTTTCATTATGACTCAGTGGACTCCTTATCATAGTACACTCTATATTTTATTATCAAGAGAAGATTAGAATGGGGAAAGATTTTTACTATAATTTAGGGATGGATGAAATGGAGTAGAGGCCATGATGAATATTAAAAATACTTTTTGTGTACTAGGTATTATGTAGAGAAACCTAATAGACCCAGTCCCTGCCCTTTCACTGCTTACGCTCTAAAACAGACAACATTGATAACGAAAAATTATGTGCAGGAGGTACCAACAAAGTTTAAATAGTGACTGTATACTGAGAATAAAATGTTTTCATTAAATACATGATCTGCATAAGTGCATTTTAGGGTATTTGAGTTTGGTAAGACTTCATGGAAGAAGTAGGATTTTAAGACTTGACTTTAAAAGAGACAGTATGATATAGTGGATAGAAACCAGTCTCAGAGCTAGGAAGCTCTGGGTTCAAGTTCTCTGACACAGACTGGCTGTATGACCCTGAGCAAGACACTTAACCTTCAGGGCCTTATACCAGAGCTGTCAAGTACTGTCAGAGTACAGCTCCCAAGTACAGATTAAAATGCAATTTGGGAAATGTTGAACAGAATAAAGATACAGTACAACATAGATAATGTTAATCTGTGGCTTTCTAAGCCAATATGCAGCAGGCAGGGATCCAATTATATTTGAGTTTGACTACATTGTTCTAGGCAACTCCCTAAAATTATAAGTTGCAAAGAAAGTGTCAACATGCACGGTAAGGAGTTTTCTCACCTCAGAACAACCTGTGCCATTGAAATCGTTCATTCATTCCGTCAATAAATTCACTCATTCTTCTGTGCCAAGTGCTAGATCACAGATCTTGTCTTTTCAAAAGAAATAGTTTGCTATTTGGAGGAGAAGGAGTAAATAAAACATAAGGCATTATTTATAAGCAATCTAGTGTGGTCACATGAATACAATAGGTAATGGAATATGTTCACAAAAGGAAAACAGTTTGAGCTAAGGTATGAATGATGGCCTAACGTATTCTGCTTAAGGTCTTGAAACTAATCTTGGACCTGGTCCACAGTATATGGAGTCAGAGTTTATATTTTTATTCTCTTTTGTGTATGTACCCTTATATAGGCAGAGTAGTCTTATTGTCACAAAGTATGTATTATTATCTTTAAAGCTGGTGTCCCATAAAATGTGCCTGCCTTGAGAACTTTACAGTTTACAAGATGCTTCCTCCCTAGGATGGTGAGGCCCAGGCTGACGATTTATGTTTGCCAGGAATCCTTGCAGTTGAGGGAGCAGCAGCAACAGCAGCAGCAGAAACATGAGAATGGAGACTCAAATGGTGCTTTCTTTGGTAGGTCATTCAGAAGAGAACAAGATGGATTCAAAGAGAGGTGAAAGGGAGACTCAAGTGTTTACATGATGGGAGTCCACTAAGTGACAGATGTGGGAATTCATAGAAAAAAGTAGGTCTGTGTTTTCAGAATTATTTCTAGGATCAAATACAAACTCCTGTGTTTGCCATTTTAAATCCTTCACAACTTGATCCCAAACTGCTTTTCTAATCCTACATTACTTACTTTCATAGACTCAGTGGTCCAGTCCATCTGGCCTTCTTACTGTTCTTCATACATGGCACTGCATTTCCTTTCTCCTTGCTTTTTTACTTGCTGTCTTTCGTACCTGAAAGATATTCCCATCTTCACTGCCACCTTTTTGAATCCTTAATTTCCTTCAAGACTCAGTTCAAGTGCTACCTTCTACATGAAACTTTTGCCTGATACCCTCCCCCGCATTGTCCATGCCCTCTTTCCCCCAAGTCACTTTGTACTTACTTTTGTTTCTGCCTTATGTTGCCAACATACGTCCATGTTGTTTTCCCCTCTAGAATGTAAGCTCTTCGAAAGTAGGAGCTGTGTCATTTTTGTCTTTGTAATAATCATAGTGGCTAGTACAGTATCTGGCACACTGTAGGAAGGCAATAAATACTTTTTGATTGATGTTGATTGATTAATTGTGCAGGAATGTCCTTACTTAGGGAACAATCTGACCCTGACTGCTGATTCTTTCTTTACTTTGCAGTGTACCATGCCATCTACCTTGAAGAACTGACAGCTGTTGAGCTGACAGAGAAAATTGCTCAGCTTTTCAGTATTTCCCCTTGTCAGATCAGTCAGATCTACAAACAGGGGCCAACAGGAATTCATGTGCTCATCAGTGACGAGGTAAATTCTAGATGGAGCTTTATCATCAAGCAATTTAATATTCAAGAAACTATCATATAACAGAATACCAACTATAATGTACTAGGGACCATTCTCTTTTTATCAAGCTCCTTTTTTTCTGCTTAAAACTAAAATGTCTTCTTCAGACACCCTTGAAACACATGAGCAAAAGGGCAAATGATTCTGAAGATTTTCGAAGACTAGCCAGTTGAAGAATATGAATTCAGCAGGATATCCTTTCTATTCAAGACTCCATTTGGGGGCTGCTCAAGGGCAGAGAAATTAAAGAGGCCAGCCATTTTCAACTTAACTGAAATGTTATAAAAACTGACTGTCTCTATGCAAATAGTCTCCAAATCCCTCTCTTCCTTTAAGACTGCTTAAAATTCCACATTGTACAGAAAGCCTTTCTCAGAACCATCTGCTGATAGTGCCTTGTGTCTACTCTGTATGTATCTTGTATGTCCACAGTTACTTACTTCTTGTCTCTACTGTTGGAATATCCCTAGTATAGCATCTGGCACATGTCACATGGTAAGAAGTTAATGAATAATTGTTGGGTCACTGTATTTAGTCCTAGTCTTCTCAGGTCCAGTTCCATAGCACCAAATATCCACTGGGCATCTCAAATACATGTTGTCCCGCAGCAAAGAAAAAAAAATACCCCTTTTCCAGACCCCATCACTATCAAGTGATAAGTTAGGACACCATCCTTCCAGTCACCCATGCAACCTTATTGTCATCCTAGACTCTTCATCCCACCTATCCAGTCAGTTGCCAAATCTTGTCATTTCTGTCTCCACATCTCTGAAAATAAATATCCTCTCTTCTCCATTCACAGCCACCACCCTAATCAGCAACAGCCTCCATTTTTGGTGTACTCTGTCAAGCCTCTTTCCATCCCAATCCATCTTCCACATAGCTGCCAAAGTGATTTTTCCCATAACTCAGGTCTGATTGATTCATCACCCCTAATAAACTCCAATGGTTCCTGTGGCTTCAAGGATGAATTCCTCTGACATTTAAAGCTCTTCATAGCCTAGCTCCTTCTTGCCTTACCAGTCTTTCTTACACTTTACTCTTTCTTTAACTCTTTGTTTTAGCCATAGTGACCTCACTGTTTGGCTTACATGATATGCTTCATCCCCAACTATTGATGCCTTTTCACTTACTTTCCCCCCCGTGCCTGGAATGCCTTGCCTCGCACGTCTCTGGCTCACCTGGTTTCCTTTAAGACATAACTCAAGTGCCACCTTCTTCATGAAGCCTGCCCTGGTCCCACAAGCTGCTACCACATCTCATCCTCAAACTATCTTGTATTCATTTTGCACATATTCTGAATATAGCTATATGTGTATATGTTTTCTCCCCAATCAGAATATAAATTCCTTGAGGGCCAGGGCTGTTTGACTTGTCTTTGTATATGCAATACTTAGCATAGTACCTCACACATTAGCTTAATAAAGGCTTGTTGGTTAATTAATAACCCTGAGCTAAAGTACTTAAGATCTAATAGCATTTTGTTTAAGCTTTAGAAGTTTCCTTAATCTTATTTAAAATTTTAAAATTTCCTTTTATTTTCAGTTCCAAATACTCTCTCCCTCCCCTCCCATTGAGAAAGCAAGAAATACAATGTTCAGGATACATATGAAGTCACATAGACATTTCTGCTTGAATTATGTTCCAAAAAGAAAAAGAGAAAAAATATGCTTCAGTCTGCACTGAGACCTTTTTTAGTTTTGTATCTAAAGGTGGATAGCATTTTTCATCATTAGTCCTTTGGAATTGTGGTGAATCGTATTCATCAGTCTTTTCACAGTTGATCCATTGTTATAATATTGCTGTTACTGTGTATAGTGTTGTCCTGATTCTTCTCTTTTCTCTCTGTATCAGTTCATATGGGTCTTCTCAGGATTCTCTGAAGCCATCACCTTCATCATTTCTTTTTCTTTTTCTTTTTTTGAGGGGGAAGTTATCGAGGAGAGAGGGCAATCAGGATTAAGTGACTTGCCCAGGGTCACATGGCTATTAAGTGTTAAATGTCTGAGGCTGGGTTTGAACTCACATCCTACTGACTACAGGACTGGTGCTCTATTCACTGTGCCTCTTAGCCACCCCCTTCATTATTTCTTATAGCACAATAATACTCCTTTATATTCACATACCATAATTCATTCAGCCATTCCCCAATTGAGGGAGATCCCCTCAATTTCTAATTCTTTGCTACCACAAAAAAGAGCTGCTATAAACTTTTTTTTTGTACATGTGAGTCCTTTTCCCTTTTTTTTATTTTATCTCTTTGGAATAGAGACTTAGTAGTGATCTTGCTAGATCAAAAGTTATGCACAGTTTTATAGTCCTTTGGACGTAGTTCCAAATTTTTCTCCAGAATGGTTGGACCAGTTCACATCTCCACCAACCTTGTATTAGTGTCCCAATTTTTCCATACCCACTCCAGCATTTCTAATTTTCCTTTTCTGTCATGTTAACCAATCTCATGGATGTGAGATGGTACCTCAGAGTTGTTTTAATTTGTATTTCTCTTATATTAGCGATTTAGAGCATTTTTTTTTTCACTTAGTCTTATTGCTTCTTTTAGATGATTCAGAACTTTCAGGAGGAGGCTTGTTTCGTTCTGGACACAATGAAAGGTAATAAAACAATAAAAATACTTTCTTTTTTATTTGGTCTGATCTGTAATTTCATCTGTAGTATTCTGATGAGGAAACTCCCTCTACCAAAATAGAACAGCAACTTCTGCAAGTTACAGTCTTTAAAAAGGTGTCTGGGGCACTAAGAAATCAAGTGACTTGCCTGAAGTCACATAAGCAGGGTGTGTCAGAGGTGTGTCACTCACACCAGACCTTGGTGACACTCCACCTTTCCAGCCACTTTTGTGATGCCTGTATTTCTGCTCGGCCAGTCTGTAAGGAGCATGAGACTTTTTATGCATTGTCTCTTTGAGAGGAAGAAAAGGAAAGTCGTGTTAGTTCTACATGTTGGTTAAGAAACAAGCTTTCTCAGAGTTATTATTTATTGTAAGTTGTCTTAGCCCAATATCAGAGTTTACCAGCTCCCTCATAGTTATTCGGTTAACGGCAGTCATCCGGCGTCCAATAATAGTTCATGTTACTTTTTTATGGCTTTTCTGATATAAGTGCATTGTTCTGTGTAAAAGCTAAGAAATCCTTTTTTCTCTGATCTTTCTCTTGTGAGAACTTGTCATACTTCTTCCTATCCTTGCTGTGTTTTGGAGGTGACAAATTATCTTTCTGCTTCTTTTTCAGCTGAAACCAATGATAGCTACCATATCATATTGAAATAGAAGGGGAACGTCCCATGCTGGGTAGTTGCTGTTTCCTTCACCCCTAGGACACTCCCTCTCTTGCAGAGGAATATGGATGGAGAGTTGGAGGTCTGCAGGAGCCTGATTGATGGAGAGTGGAAGGTGGGGTGGTGCTACACTCCAGAGGTGGAATCTCAGCCCTCTGTTCCTTGTCCCAACCCTCTTGCCACACAGATTCCTGTCGGTCATGCAGTTCTGCAGCTGTTTCTTAGTTACAATTTCTGGACTGTTTTGTTGTTGAATATCGATAGAAACTTGTCACATCATTCAGGTTTTATGTAGGGCATAATGATGATGGGAACTGTGTGATGTTTAATTGAAAGACGTTAAATTTTATGATAATCTGGAGCCATGTAATTTTTTTTCTAATATATAAATAAAAATGAATCTCTTTATTCTTTAGACTACCCACCAACCAACTCCTCCATGACATACCTGCAGTCTCTGCTTTCATTGCAGTGTATTTGGCCCTGGAAAGCAGAACGTTGGGAGGGACATTTTTTTCCCCCATGCACTGTGTATCCTGCCATTACTCTCTTGACACCACATAGTGATTCTGCAGTGCTGTGGTGAAATGTGAGTTTACATGGAGGACTGAGGACACAACTGCCAAAAGTGACCCATTAGTAGGGTCAGGGATATGAAGAACGAGATATAAGCAGGAGAGCACGCACTCTCCCTCCCTCCCTCTCCCCTCCTTAATGGGGTTGGGCAGGGGTGGGGCAGTGTGGGGCTATTACGCAATATATTTGGTAGGATTGGAGCACTGATTGGACTTCCCGAAGTAATTTTTCCCAATGAAGTTCTCAGACCTTTCTTTCAATATATTGGATTTTTCTCTCTCTCCCCCCTGTGTCCTCATCCCTATTATAAGAGGTACTTTTGTTTATGTAGTGTTCTTGATTTGGGTACTTTTTAAGAGAGTCTCTTTCCCATATGAGTAGAAGAAGCCAGGAGTCAAGACCTGGGTTCTAATCCTTAGCTCTTCAATAATTCACTCTGGGATCCTGGACAACTTCATCCTTCTGGGCCTCTCTTTCCTCATCTATAAAATAAAGAATGTGAATAAGGTGATCTCCAAGGTCCTTTTCAGCTCTAAAATCCAGGATTCTATGATCCTATTTGTATTCATACCCTTCCCATACTTTGTTCTACTTAAATGCTTATGTCTGTGACTATGGGTATTCCTTTCTTGTTTTACATGTAGGTTGTCAAGAATTCCCTTTACAGACCAAGTTAGGGCTGAAGAAGACAATGTTTAAAGATTCTGTATGGGTTTGGAGTTTTATTTTTTTTAAGTACTTGATAAAGCTTAATTGGTTTTTATACAAAGGAAATTTTTGTCCATTAAAGTTATCCTGTAATGTAGTCTAATTCCTTTTGGCTTAAAGCAAATTGAAAATCTTGAAGGTAGAAGATTAAAAATGGTTTCTTGGTAACTTCTACAAGCCTTTTACTAAAGCAACCTGGCATACCTAGAGGATATCGGTCAGATGTCCTGATTTTCTGGGGATAGTCACAGTTATGTCACGTGCTCCAGTTCATCATAACCAAAGGTTCCCCAGCATTGGCCTCACTTCTTCCTGTGTCAACCCATGGTACATTTTTCATAGATCATGCTAATGTCACAGTTTTTTGAAAAAAGTATTCAAAAGTCCCAGCTGTAAACACACATTTCCGTCTCCTGCGGTGAAGGCCTCAGATTTACTAGTAGACTGTTTTTATTGCCAAGAAAATTTTATCAGGCCTCTTTTGTGTCAGTCTGGAAACAGTTGGTATAATGATGAAACCCTACAATAAGTGGCTGAAATGAGATTTAATTAAAAGAAAGTAACTAGTTTTTGTTTCACTTAAATTGATGAAATAAAGATGCATGATAGTTAGCTGTCTGGCTCCACTCTCCTCTCCACCCACCCCCACTAAAAAAAAGAAAGAAATAGAGTCACAACTTACCTGACTTAAGCACTACCTATAATAGTCCTTTGAAAAATGAATAATCTAATTCCAGAAGAGTATCTGTACCATGCTGAATAAAGACTTGAATCCTTACCAGGGGTCTAATTCAAAGTTCTGAGGAAGAGAAAATGATTGTTTGATGTAACAGGACCAAATATAAAACAATGAAAGTGCTTTCACAACCATGCCAATCTCAATACTTTCTAGGTCCACAAGTGGAGATCATTGTGACATCTGAATTTTAGGTGGAGTTGATAGTGGAGAGAAGGAGCTGATGAGATGTGAAGGTGGTGGATACTACCAAGAGAGATTGTAGCTGACCAAATGAGAAATGACCCTTCTGGGCAAGGACTATGAGTGGATGGAGCCAGGTGGTGGCCGTTGTCACCTTAATGATCTGAACCAGAAGGATGGGCAGAATCATGGTGCTTTCTGTAGCAATGGGGTAAATGGGCAGAGGACAAGCAAGGATTTAGCTCTTTGAAATTATGTGTTTTTACTTTGGTGTGACGGATGAAGGCCAGTGTTCCACAGACTCCTTTCCTTGGACCCATAAGTAGTCTGATAAAGTTTTGCTGTGGAGAAGCAGCAGTGCCTCTCAAACAACCTGAAATTACATCACTGTGAAGAGCTGAATTTTTCATTTTTACCTTAAAGGGAATTTAGAAGACACTAAGTTTACTTCTTCCTTGCTTTACCTTTATTTTTCCAGCAAGTAATTTAACACTTCCAGGTGGTGGTACTTGGTTTGTGAATGAATAGCTAAAAAGAGCTCATCACCTGCAAAGTGGGTTTTACTATTTTTCTTCCTTTTCAGGTTCCTTGGCCATGGGGCTCTTCTAGGAATTTCATCATTGTTATTGCTTAGACTATTAGGAACTTTCTCTATTGATGGCAATAGAACCTGGGCAACTGCCCAACCTACTTATGCTCTAATTTATATAGAATTTATGCTCCAATTCACGTAGAATAAGCATTATGTCATTTTTCTGTTTATCCTTTTAGTAGTTGATGTAGTTCCTGAATTGTGAAGTAACAACTCTGCAAAAAGGTTTGTTTTCATTATAGTACTATAAACAAAGTTTGGTTGTATTGTCTGTACTCCAGAGATTAGATGAGGAAGGATCTAAAATGCTTTGTTTGAGGTTGGGAGAGAGACTTGAGTGAGATAAGAATGTGTTTGTTCTTTGCCAAAACAGGAAGTGGCTCCAGCACCCATTGACTTCACTGTAAAATGTCATTTATCTTTTTTTCCTCCTGTTTATTTTCATGGTTTTGTTTTTTATTTTTACTGCTCACCTTGCAGTCTCCTCCCTTTTTTCTTCATTCATTTTCCTTCCCCCATCTTACCTTTCTTTCCCTCATCTTTTCTGATTACCTGTATAAGATCTCGGTTGTATTACCACATATCATTTTATCTGGTTTTTCAGTCTAGTTCCTAAAAAATCCTTTTAGCCCAATATTCATTTATTTTTTTCCTCTGACAATGAATATAGGTTTATTCAGGAGATTTATTTGGTAGCTTGGGAAGAGGGAGATGGATCTCTGAATACATTCAGTAGAAAAAATCTGCAGATCAGTTCCTGCTTTGTGATTTACAGCCTTACATACTTGCCCAGGGGTACTGGAGTTAAATGACTTGCCCAGTTACACGCGCAAGATTTGAACCCAAATCTTTCTAACTCAGCAGCTCTTTATCCAGCAGGCCACAGCTCCTTCTCCCACAAAAATTATATTCCTTAAATTACATGCACATTTGTATAATTTCACCAAAAATTGTTATTTAAATTAATTCTAATAATCATTCTAATTTCTAACTTGTATAAATCTGTATTTTGTTTGACTTAGAGTAGAGATTCCTAGTTCTAATTTGTGTCTTGGGACTCTTGCCAGTCTGATAAATCCTATGGATCCTTTCTCATAATGTTTTTAAATATGTAAAATAAGACATAGGACTGCAATTATTTTGAAATATAGCTATCAAAATATTTTTTAAAAGCAAATTTACCAACCCCAGGTTAATTCTTGGCTTAGAGTAAGGTACATATGCATCATGTTAAACACCTATTTTCCCTAGGAACTAACATTTGATTTTTCATTTAAGACTCTAATTGATGTTTTTTCCTTAAGATTCTCTATATGATTTTGTTTTACCTTTTCTTCAACCACCCTGAACCCCTTTTCCCTGATCCTTCCAGTCCCATATTCCTGTTTTTTATACTCTTAACTAGATCTTACATTTTTTAATAACTCCCTCTCTTACAGCCATTAATATGACTTCTCCCCGTGATTTTTTTTTTTGCCTATCTCCATTTTAAATGTGTGGTGATATAAGCTACTTTTTTCCTAGATTGTTTTCATTGGTTTCATCCATTAATTCAGCAGTCATTGAACCTCTGACCTACTAATTTTAACTTAAGGATTCTTGGGTCTTACCAGCTGTTCTTCTACAACTTTAGAACTGCATTTTCTGCTGAACTGAACTTTCTTTGTATTGTCTCCTCCATTTAGAGTGTAAGCTTCCTAAGAGCAAGAACCTCCTCACTTTTTTCCTTTTGCACCCTGGCGCTTAGCACAGTGCTTGGCACTCCCTAAGTGCTTAATAAATGCTCTTTCATTCATATGCAAAGCACCGTGTTAAGTTCTATGAGAATATAAAGATGAAAAAACTAATTTCTGTTCTCTGGAAGTTCAGTATCTGATAGTGACATACACCAAATACCAATCTTACTGAGGTAGTACATGTTAGAGGTATATACAAAGTGCCATCAGAATTCATACTGGGGCTAAGGGAAGGCTTTATAGAGGATGTGGCATGGGGGATTCGTAGGATTTCAGTAAAAGAACCTAGCTGTGTGAGGAGGGGACATTGAGTCCAAGGTGATGTGGACAGATTATGTTTAAGGAATAGCAAATACATTTCAAATGAAATGCAGAATGTGAAAAGGGCATGAGTGAAAGAAAATAGTCCCACCCTCCTGTGGTAGGTCTTGAATATCAAGCTAAGGATTTTGGACTTTCTTCTATATTAATAATAGTGGCAGATAACATTTATGTAGTGCCTTCTGTGTGCCAAGCACTGTGCTCAGCAATTTACAGCTATTTCATGATAGGCATTAGATAATTGTTTAACATAATCGAGCAAGGAGGGGATGACATCCATGTACAAAATTGGGTTAGAGAAGAGCCAAATCTATCATCAAGAAGACCAGCTAAAGATTATTAGAGTAGTCTAAATAAGCAGTATTTTTTTTCTTTTTTTTTTTTGAGGGCAGATGGCAAGGCAGTTGGGGTTAAGTGACTTGCCCAAGGTCACACAGCTAGTAAATTTTAAGTGTCTGATGCTGGGATTTGAACTCAGGTCCTGTTCTCTACTCACTGTGCCACCTAGCTGCCCCTAGTAAGCAGTATTGAGGGCCTAAACCAAAGTATGGTCCTGTGTGGAAAGGAGGTGATAGATGCAAGAGATAGTGAAGGGATTTGGCAACTAAGAGCTAAAAAAAAAAAAGGAAAAATCAAGGATGACTGGGGTTCCACGTTCAGTTAATTGGTAGAATAGTGGTTCCATTAAGTTACTAAAGTCAAGGGTCAGAAATGGCACCAGTCATGTTTATACCATGTACTTAAAAGGAATCACTCTGATGCCTTACCTTTTCCCCCTAAGTTGCTCAGAACATACCAATCTTTATCGCATTAGTTTTGACATCTTGTATATTGTCCTTAGGTTGAAAAATCACAAAGAGGACTTTGAACATCTGCTAAAAGCAGAACATTTCGCCTTTCTGATAATTTCATTTTCATAAGGCTGTGATATTTATGAGAGGAGCTACCGTTCTGGACCTGACTCTGGCCAGTAAAGACCTAGATGAAGTGGAAATGACTAGAAACTTAGAAGAGGCGGTAACTGCCATTTTGTCACTTTTGGTAACTAAGGAGGGGAATGTTGTTCATTGCCTGTCATGCTTTAGGACAGCTGATTTTTAAAGAGCTTGGAGCTAGGATAGGTAGGATTCCATGACATGAAATGATACTCCAAAAGAGCAATTTGGTAAAAGGGATGGGAAACACTCAAGAATAAAATTTTGGCAATTTAGCTACAGATAATTCTGATCAAGAGGAAGTGTCCAAAGAAATGGGAACTATCGATGAATTTGAAGCTTTAAGAGATGGAAGCAAAGGCAGGTAACAGGATAAATTTAGAAGGTGAAAAAGTCCCATAACAGTGTCAGAAAAACTAAAACAGTGCATCTTGAGGCTTGAAATAAATGTAAAGAACAAAAAGGTTTTTAAGCTGTGTTAGGAATGAGGGGGAAGTCAAAGAAAGAATGGTATGCTGCTTAAGATCAATAGATATTGCATAATGAACAGAAGATGGAACAACTAATTTGCTTCTATTTTCTTTACCAAAGAGAATGGTCTTAAGACGTTATATAAGGGAAGATGTTTAGTGGAATTAAAACTCAAAATAAATTCGACTGATTAAGAGCACATAACTTCTCTAAATGAGTTATCACCTAGCCTAGATGAACGTATTTTAGGATTCTGAAAGAATTTGTGGGTTTCATTGCTGAGCCTTTGAGAAGTTGTGATCACAGGTGTTACAGAAAGCAAATATCCTGATTTACCAAGTTGGGAAGGAGGTAAATAGTTTAAATGACAGGTTAGTGAACCAAATTTCCAGTTTCTGATAAAATTGTAAAATGGGTTAAAAGGGGACCTATTCTAAATACTTGTTTAAGAGATCATCAGAATGAGACATCTTGGACCCATTGAGAATATAATAAAACAATGATTATCAAAGTAAGGCACTTGTATAGGATTCACCATAGCCTCGTGGACCCGATAACAGAGATATAAACTGGATGATAGTGGGTTCTCGGTGACTTGGATCAGAGCACCGCCAATGCTATCTTCAACTTTATTAGTGGTGTTGACAATCTAGGAGGTGACTGCACTGCTTTCTGATAAAACTCCAACCGGAAGGTCTGTGACCAGGACGTCGCATTTTAGAAGAGAGCTGGGGCGTGCCCCGAGGTGTCACAGAGCCACTTAAGGGGCTCGAAGGCATAACATTTAAGCCTAGAGAAGAGAATACTTGGGGATAAAAAGATAGTTCTTCTCAAATCTGAGGGCTTGTCATGTAGGAGAGGGATAAAGAGGCACTAGATGGGGATAAGGAAGTGGACCACTACAGTTGTCCCAACGGGCGCCCCCAGTCCTGAGTTCAAGTGGACACTGAAGACCATTTGTCGGAGATGGAGACAGGCAGAGTCTGGGCTCGGTATGACCAGTTCCACTTGAAGATGAGCACTGAGGCTGCCTCTTCTCGCGAAGAGCCTGCATCCGCAGCAGACTCGTTTTCCCAGAACCCCCTGCGCTTTGGCATCTTCTTCCCGAAGCTCCTTGCCCCGTACTTTACGCCCAGCCTGCACCGTCTGCAGACTTCAACTCCCAGCATGCCTGTCCCCGGAGCCTCGGCGAGGACTGCATCTCCCAGCCTGCCTCGGGGCTCGGCCGGACGTGCCGGCGCCTATAAGAGCGGGGGCGCAGCGGCCGCAGCCTATTGTTAGTCGGAGCCGGGGCGGTTCTGGGTGCTTGCAGCCGAGGGAGCAGGAGCCGCCCGCTCCCCGCCGCCGGCCGGCCCGCCCGCCCTCCCTCCCTCCCTTCCCCCGCTGCCCTCGGAGCTCCCGGACCCGTGGCCACGGCTCCCGGGGCTCGCCTCCCCTTCCCTCCCTCCCTCCCCATCCCGGGCCTGGGCGGCGGCGGCAGCGGGGGCGGCGGAGACCTTCGCGGGAAGTGGCGGCGGCGGCGGGGTCGGGCCGGTAATGGGCCTGGGGGCTGCGGGGCGGAGCGGGCAAGCGCCAGCCGGACGCGAGCGCGGGAGCCGGGGAGGGGGCGGGGCCGGCGGCCGGAGGTGGGTGTGGTGGGAGGGCAGGTAGGGGTCCACGGGCGTGAAGTGGCGGCCCGAGGGTCCGCGGGCTGCGGGGACCCGGGCGCGGACGTGGGGGCCGGCACCGTCCGGCCCGGAGGCGGGAGTGGGGAGGTGGGCAGGCACTTGGGGGGCGGGGGGAAGCGAGGTGTTGGAATGAGCAGGAAGGTGAAGGGGTCATCGGAATGGCTAGTGTCCGTCTGCCAGTCAGCGTGCGTTTATGGAGTGCCCCCGTAGTGTGTGCCAGGGACTGTGCCGAGCCTTGGAGGATGTGCAGGCACTGCTCCAGGTAAAGTGGCCGCGGGCATCTCCTAGTTTGTAGGGGCCGGCAGGTGACCTGGATTTGCCATGAGCTTCACCCCGTCCCCTCCCTCTACTCACCCTGCCTTCCTTTGATGACCCGTAAGAGCCCCAGCTCCCTAAATGCGTGGTGGAAGTTACCCCGGGAGAGCCCAGCCTTTGTCCCGGGATAGTTGGTTAGGTCAGTGAAGCCCACAGCTGGCCATGCCTTCCCTCCCCTTCCCCAGCTGCCAGACTGAGGGTCTGAGCCATGGCTGAGCCGGCCCCAACTTTGTCACAAAGACCCCAAGCTTGGCAGGCTGACACTTTCAGAGAACATCCCTCCAGCTGTGATTTAAAGAGAGAAGCACAGGAAGGCCCCTTAGCTGCAGAAGGGTGTCATTTTGGAAAATGAGAAGGAATTCTCCAGAATACGTGGTTCCCATTTAAATATCCAGTCTAGGTGAGTGGAATAGAGGTTTGGGCATCCAGGACAATGCCACTAACCCACTGAGTGCTATGTAAATACTCTGTCTGGTCAATAATAACCCCCATTGCTTGGGACTTTTACTTCAAGTAGAAAACAAGCTAGTTATTCTGGCTCTTTGCTTCATACATTCTGTGATCTTTGTTGGACAAAGCTCTCTGAGCCTCAGTTTCCTTATCTGTAAAATAAAAGGCTAGATGGTTCTTCCAACTCTGTCAGTGACTTAGGATTCTTCTGGATCTGAATCTCTGAACATCATTGAACCAGAGATGCAGGTAGTCTTCAAGATCATCACAATAGTTGCAGAGAGCCATCCTGCCTCTAATTCTAGCTGGAAGAAGGGCTTTCTTCATGTGCTTTGACTGAAAGCTCATCACCATCCAGAGACTTCATCCTGTGAGGAACCACTTTCTCCTTTTAACATTGAGTCTTAACAAGAAGAAAATTCTTGAAGGCTTTGTAGCACAGAAGTGGGTCACATGCTTCATTTTCCTGATTATTTTAGTTTTCTTAAAGACAGACTCATTTATCAGCCTTAAATATACATTTGTTATCTCAAAAAAATTTTTTCCTAAGCATCACATCCCTCAGAAATCCTCATCAAATTCTTGGTGATAGGAGTAAGCTTCAGAAGCCTGAAAAAGTATAGTCTTTTTTTATATGTTGAGTCTTTATTAAAATTCAGGCATGATGAAACCCTATTTTTATTTAGTATAGCTTCTTTCAAACCTCAACCTGTGCTACTTCATACAGCTTTGGTAATTATAGACTGGTGGGAATATTTGTCCTAAAAGGACCTTTAAAATGCAACGTAGAGAGTGACAGCATTTAAGCCAGTTGCCCTTTAGTTAGTCTGGTATTTGAAAGTTCCTATGAAGGCTTTTATTGTTTTCTCCAAGATCATTATGTGTATTGGGATTTGTTCATTTTGATATTTTAACAAACCTTTCTTTGCCAGATATTGCAAAGAACAGTTATTTCAGGTTATTGTAAAAGTGTTGTCAACCTCTGAGATATTTGGATTGGAAAGATTTAGTGAAAAGAGAGGTCAAGTGAGTTGAAAATTAAGGTTGCAACTGGTTTTGGTCTAGGATAAACAAATCTTTGTGGTTAGTTAACAGTCAGCTGAAGGTAAAAGGATTTAGAGCAGCAGTATTTAGGGTTTTACCAAGTACTTCCATCTCAGTGTATAAAATAGTTAAAAGTACCAACATTTTAATTTGCGTATTATTTCATTCTCAGGACATTTTTAAGTTGAAGTGTTGTTGCTTCTCTATAAAGTTTCTCCTGTTATTGGCTCAGAAAATCTTACTCCAGAAGTGTTTACTGGCAAGGGGGAGACAAGGGAACTGGTTCCCAAGATTGCCTCTGTTCCCAGTCTAGATCAGAATGACCTGAAGAGATGAGAACCACAAGTGTGTGAGACTGAGACGACTGGAAGGCTGTTGGGGATTATGTAGAATTCAGAAGTAGACCCATAAGTTTTTGAGCCTGTATCTATAAACACACCAAATTCGAGGAAAGCCCTCACCTAATTGGAACACCCAGGAAAGCTTGCTGAGATGGAGGCTGCTGTTTAAGCTCTATCTGAGAAAGCGTTTCCTTTTAATTTGGTTTCTCTTGTGGCAGACACATATTTATTTGTTAAATGTAGTAGGAAAGAAAATATGATTAGATTCAGTTGACAATATTTTTTCTTCTCTCATCCTTATATTTTCATGCATGCTTTGAATGTGAGGTTTTTAGTGTAGTATTGGTGATAAAGTGGAAGGTAGAGGTAGATTTAGAGCTAACAGATCTCAGATTTAGGTCTGAAAAGGACCTCCAAGTCCTTTATTTTGTAGTTGATGAAATGGAGGCATAAGGGGGTTAAGTGAATTGCCCAAGGTCATATGGGTCATTACTTAGTATTGGAAGTGAGGGGTCATTATTTAGTATTGGAAGTGAGTCCTTCTGACTTAAGCTGAAATTTTGCTGAGCTCATTTATTCTTTCCTGCGTCTTAGCACTGGTAGATCTGGTGACAACTGAAATCTGACTGTGGGCTGTACTTTCATTTTAATTAAAATTATTCTTATCAGTAACTTTTTTTTTTCTCCTAGACTAATTTCCTTAGGCATGTTTAGTTTTATTAGTACACTGAGATGTATTGTAACTGAGGGTTCCTGTTTGAGATCAACATATATCTGTGGCTCAAGTCCTTAAAAGATAGCATGTAGAATTTGGTGAGGCCTGATCAGACCATAATAAACACTCTACAAAGCCTTCTTCCAATATAGAATGTACCAAGCAAAGCTGGCTAGATGTTTAAGTAGTCTCTGTCTGTGTAGGATAATGGGTACAGGCCATTGAGAGAAGCCAAGCACAGCATTTCTTTTCCTTCATGTGAACAGTCATCAGAAACTTGTGTCTCAGCCTTGGCGTTTGGTGGTAGGGTTGTCCTATAGCCCCTCAACAGGAATCCCTGACGCCACCGTCTGTGTTGGGTAGCTGCTCTGCAGTCATGCAGCCCAGTCTTTCTGGGCAGTGTTGTTATTCTTGATGCATAATTAGCAACTAGTGAGATCATAGTCTGGGCAATTTGGGCATTACTGATTCAAAGGAAGAGAACCTGTTTCTAGGCTCTGTGAAACAAACTCCTGTCTTCCAAGGAATTGGAATCCAGAGATGGAAAAGGAAAATTATTTGTACTCTGGAGGTGACTGATGCAGACAAACTCTTCTGTCATGTGCCTGTGTGCTTGTGAGATAATCTGCTCACAACAGAATTCTTTCACATGAACTCTTTTTTTGATGTTTCTTTTCCCATGCGGGTTCTTTCTGTGTCTCAGAGGACATGAGGCTGTTTTGTGCACGGATGATAATTGTCATAATTGACAAGCGTTTACCAAACACTTACTCTTAGATTCTTGCAGATATGGGGGACAAAGTGAAAGAGTGCCGTCCCTCAAGAAGCTTACCTCCCTTCAGGGGAGAGGATATTGATGCAAATCAGGAAGGGCCTCCTACCGCAGGTGCCACTTGAGTCCTAAAGGAGACCTGAAGGGTTTTAAGGTGGTATGATTGAGGAGGGTTGGCCTCTGCCAAGCCACTGAGATGGCAGGTGTGGAGTATGAGGAAAAGTAACAGGAGCAGTTTGACTGGACAGTGATGTGTGTAAAGGGGTGGGATATGTAATAGGGCTTGAAATGTAGGCTGGGACAAAGTTGAGAAGGGCTTTAGATGCCACACAGAAGAGTGTATCTCTGATACTACAGTTGACAGAGAATACTTGAAGTTTTGTGAGGAGTGGGGTGACATGGCCAGACCTCTGCTCAAGGAAAACCACTTTGACCCCTGCTGAAGAATGGATTGGAGCAGGGACAAGATAAGTGAGGTAGCTACATTGCAGTACCCTAGACAAGAGATAATGAGGTCCCGAATTAAGATGGGGAAAGATGCAAGAGAAGAATGGAGTGCTGGTGATAATGCAGAAGTAGGAGTGTTTATGAAAAGGATGAGTTAGGGAGAAAGGGCAGCTCTTAACACAAGTCTGTAGTAACTCCGGAGAAGGACTAGGGCTGGTTGTATAGCTTTGGTAGTTGTCTGCATTGGGCTGCTAGATGGTACAGTAGGTAAAGTGCTGGGCCTGGAGTCAGGATAATTCTTTGTGAGATCAAATCCGACCTCAGAACTTACTAACTGTGTGACCCTGGGCAAGTCACTTAACTATTTGCCTCGGTTTTCTCATCTGTAAAATGAGCTGGAGAAGGAAATGGCAAGCCCCTGCAGAATCTTTGCCAAGAAAACCCCAAATGGGGCCATGAAGATGCACAGAACTGAGCAACAGTTACCCGCATAGAGAAGACGTTAAGCAGCCACTAATCTTATTCCTCTCTTTATTGCCTAGGCATCATCCGTCTGGATCCTCACAGGGAAACCTAGTAAGAATACTTTGAGCAGACTAAGGAAAAGAGCCTTCATGGCTAGTGGCATCCCAGGAAATTGAGAGCCTAAAAAGTCCCCTGGGAAATATTCAGGGACAAATGAGGGCTGGACCAAGTCTGTTTCTGGCTTTGTCTTCTACTATCACATGTAGTGCTGACCCAGAAAGGGTGGAGTATCTGACTTGAGAACATTTAAACTCACAAAATTTCTAACTCTAAAAGCCAAGGAGCAGAGGCCTTCAACTTTGTATTTATGGGTGAGCCACCTCTGTTATTTCTAAAGGACTGTGACTTGAATTCTGGTACTTCAGAATCCTAGGACTGATGGGTGGTCATGGGCCTTCCCTTTGCTAGGAGCTGTGGGGCTCACACTCATGAGATATTGTAAAAGATTTCTACTGTGGAGATGACCAACTCAGACAGTCTTCATTGTGTGCTAATGTGTTTATGAAATAGTTTGCCCTATTGATATGATTAGGACAGAGTTGTCAGCCTGTTCTGTATCTCTGTTCCCATTCCAGTATTTTCTATGAGGCAAAATATATGAGGCTCTGGGGGCTGAGGGAAAACATAAAATCAGAAAATAGTGTGGGATGTTGGAGAGGAACCACAAGGGGGCCTAATCTTTGGAGACCAGATTCAAATCACATAGAGAAAGTAGATTGGTTTTAGCCCTGTATGTGATGGGAAGAAACAGGAGTTGAATGGGGTTTGATAATAAATGGTTCATAATAGGGATGATAGTAATATCTGTCTCTCCCCCCTCTTTTCTTTCCAAGCAGAATCCTCATGAGCCTGTCTAGCTGGTGGTGAATGGAGGCTTTAGGGCCTTTATAGTGGGCTCCCCAAGGAAATCCCTTCAAGACCAATGGATGCATTCACGAGCTCGAGTCTCAAGAGGAAGTTTGAAGATGTGGATGTGGGCTCTTCCATTTCTAACTCAGATGATGAGATCTCTAGCAGTGACAGTGCCGACAGCTGTGACAGCCTTAACCCTCCTAGCACTGCCGGCTTCACACGTGAGTGTGCTGTCCCTTTTTTGTACCTAAACTGTCCCGAGCTCTAGAGCCAGGGGCGTGTGAGGCCTATGCTTCATTCAGTTACACAGGCGTTCAGCCCTGTGCACAAGGTGCAGTGCTCAGTTCTGAGAAGACGGAGCTGTTACTGTAATGAAGGAGGAGGTACAGTCCATATCCAGAATTAGTGCAAAGTAATTTGATGAGGGAGAGAGCACTTTTTAGGCCCTCTTGCTTTTTTGTCACAGAGTCTCTGCTAGGATCATTTAATTGCTCAGATTTCCTAGGCTTGGGATAACTGTGCTTCTGTTCATTTTACTCATGCCATGGTGTGTGAAACTCCAGGATTCACAAAGTGTTTTGTGAATCTGCCACCGTACCAAGATATAAGTGGTGTATAGAAATACAAAGTCCCTTGTTTATTATCCAGGCCTCAACTTTAAAAAAAATAATGATGAATTCAGTTAACAGTCTCAACAAATACAAAACAGTATACAGAATAATATCCCAAATAAAATGGTAAAAGTTATTTAGATTTTAATGCCTTAAAGATTGACAGTTTTGTCAGTACGGTTCTTCCCTCCCCCAGCACAAGTAGCACCTTCTCTTTGCTGCAGAAGATGATCTATAGTTACCGTAGATGGAACTTCTGGTGAAGAGTTTTGCTGGAATAAGACACAGGATGTTACCAAGCCTGTACTTGAAGATTGTTCAGCCTGATGAAGTACCTTTACAGAGCTTGAATTTTGGGGGGATAGCTTTTGAAAACCTTTGCTACAAATAGGGCATTGGAAATAGGATCTTCACAGAAGTTAAATTTTGATGAAAGAAAGTTTTAACAACTTATTCCTTCACAACTCTTTTTGTGTACTTAAAAACTTCTGTAACTTAAGTTTTTCAGGGTCTTTTTTAAAATGTTTTATGTTTGCCATTTTATGATTGAACATTTTATCATACCAATAAACCACCATTTATTTGGAGCAAGCAGCTTGGGTGGCGCAGTGGATGGAGTGCCAAGCCTGGAGTCAGGAGGACCTCAGGTCAGATCCGGCCTCAGACACTAACTAACTTTGTGAGCTGGACAAGCCGCTTAACCCTGTTTGCCTGTTTCTTCACCTATAAAATGAGCTGGAGGGAGGAAATGGCAAACCAACCCCACTGTCTTTGCCAAGAAAAGCCCACACAGGTGGTGTCACACAAATGAAACAGCTGAACAACAGCAGTGCAGTGTATTTAGCCACTACTAATCATTAGACATGTTGATTGTATTTTTTCATATTATAAACAAAGATCTGAATGCTTTTGCATGGATTTTTTCCTTTTAATAACTTGATCTTAGTCAAAAGACCTAGAAGTGATAAATTTTTACCTTTTTAATACTATTTGTAGGATGTAATCCTGACATTAGAATCTTTAGATGAGTCACAGGTGGCTAGGTGGCGCAGTGAATAGAGCACTGGCCGTGGAGTCAGGAGGACCTGAGTTCAAATTTGAGCTCAGATACTTAACACACAAAAAGCAAAAAAAAAAATCTTTAGGTGAAATGGTAGCTTTTGTAACTTACCAGAATTGCCAGATTGCTCTCCCAAAAATTGCTCCACTTTACATTTATATCAAGTGTAATTTATGCCTGTTTCCTATCTTTGTTTACTTTTTTCTTTTTTCCAAAAATTTAACAAAAATGAGGCAATAGCTTTTATATAATTATTAGAAATTGAACAGTCACTCTCAAAAGTTATTTCCCATTTTAAATTGACCATTTATATCTTTTAAACATTTTATTCTTCAAGTATGGGAATGGAGAAAGAATTGATATGGTCAGTGGATGAGTGTTCCCCTTTAAACAGATGAGGTGGGAACTGCTAAGGAAAGGGTGGGCAAGCACGTTAATGACGTCAGCCACTTCTGGGTTGATTGCACACTGTATTGTCTTCTTCCCCCTCAGCCACATCCATCCTGAAGCGGCAGAAACAGCTCCGGAGGAAGAATGTGCGCTTTGATCAGGTGACCGTGTACTACTTTGCCAGGCGCCAGGGCTTTACCAGTGTGCCCAGTCAAGGCGGGAGTTCTCTGGGCATGGCCCAGCGCCACAATTCTGTGAGAAGCTACACGCTCTGTGAGTTTGCTCAGGAGCAGGAGGTCAACCACCGGGAGATCCTGCGTGAGCACCTGAAAGAGGAGAAGCTTCATGCCAAGAAAATGAAGGTGCTCAGGGGGAAGCGGGGCAGGGGACAGTGCTGAGGAGGAAGGGAAAGGACATTTGGGTCCTTTGGTTGTGGCCTGAGCCACTGTACAGCTCTAGTGTGACACTAGTAGAGTGAGGAGCTTTGCAGATAGGTAAATAATTCTACCTTACCTTCCAAGAAGGAGCTCTCACTTTCCCTGTGCTTTCCATTTTGCTTACATGTTACCTTTAAGCCTCTGGCTTAACAGAGTGACAGTTCTGTTTATATTTATTTTCAAATTATTGTCTATAGGCTTATAAAACTGGTGTTTTTTCTTTTGACCCACCTTACACCTCCCACCTAGGAATTGCCCTTTGGTTGGCTACTCAAGTATCACTGTACTATTACAGAATTCATTTAACCCTCAAATAGCTTTTGAGAATACTGTAGTCATCATCTCACACAACAAAGAACTTTAAAGAACAGGAGGAAGAAGGGCTGTAGCAGACCATTTCACCCAGTTCCTATATTCAAATGTTTGCTGCCAACGCCAAACCATTTGGGGCTTTGCAGTTCCAAGTACAGAGCCATGTCTTTGGGATTTCCATATTTTGAGAAACACTGCTTTAGATACAGTCCAATTTGTTTTGGGTCCACATGACTTAATCATATTCAGAAACTCAGTGGGAGGAAAACAGAAGTGTGGTGGGACCAGAGGAAATTAGTCAGTGATGGTACATAGGCCTTAACTTATTTCCAGTTCTGTTTGAAAACTGTGAGTCTGCAGCCTATTCTGCCCCCCATTCTAATGGGCACAACATTTAGTAGTATTCCCTTGCTTCTGGATGTTCAAGAGCTCCATCATTGGCCCCATAACTACAACTTGGCAAAGAGACATTGATCCGTTTGCCATTCAGAGTTTATGGGCTTCCTCCCCTCTCTCCCCTAGAATAAATGTTCTGGCTCCTGAATCTGGCAAAGGGGTGCCCTGCCAGAGAGATTTCATCCTGACCCTAAGGGAGGCCCTGGCCCCTGTAGGAGCCCCCAGGGTACATTGAAGTAAACCTAAGACTTGTTTTGAGAGTTCTGCTTGTTTGCAGAAAACTGAGCCAAGAACTGCTAATGCTGCATCCAATAAAGATTCATGTCAGAAGAGAAATTCTCATCTTTGTTTCCAGTTTGCTCCTTTTTCAGGGGTTTTCCTTTGGCTTTAGTAATAATAATTTCATATTACAAAATACTTTGCAACTATTGTCTCATTTGATCCTCAGAACATCATTGTGAGACAGGCAGTAAAAGTAAAGTTCTTGTTTTACAGATGAGAAAAGCTAAGTCTGGAAAGATAAGCTGGCCTGTCCATGTCATAGGACCAGCAGGTGGCAAAACAAAGGGTTTGGAAGGCTGGTCTTTCAACTCCCAAGTCTGTCGTTTTTTTTTTTTTTACATCATCATTATCTTACTCATGTCTTCTTTTTTGATAAGGTTTAGTCAGAAACAGTCCTCAGAAAAGTCACTCTCCTATTACTAGTTTTTAATATTTAATGTTCTTTAGGCATTTGCACATGTGGATAAAATAGCTGCTCTTGGTAGTGGAATAAAAGTATTAAACTCATCCTTCCCAGGCTCGTTAAAGCATGCTTGGGACAACTCCAGTAGCACACAGGAGACAGCAGGGACGCTAGATGTCTTGTCTTATTTCCACCTTTCTCCTCTGCCACATCCCAATACTTTGAAAACTTCACATTCAGGTAGCTTGGTGGTTATGAGGATTGGTGACATGATGACTTCTGTGAGAATTATTCTTAAGTTCCCCATGTTGGAGTGATTGAGGGGAGCACTTTGGTCTGTGATCACGCTCTGATTCCTTGAGTTCTCCAGGATACTCTGAGGTTTGTATTTGTGTAGGATTTACCATGAATCAGTCCATGAGAAAGTGAGCTTCTGACACCTAAGATTCTACCCATCAGGTCACACTTTGCTCAGGATTCTGTAGATTCTGAATTTTTACAGCCTGTAGTGATATGTTGCAGAGTTTCTGCCATTCCTTATGGAATCTACATTGAACCTTAAGTCCAAGTTCCTTAAAGATGACCCATCGATAGTTTCTGGTATCAGTATCCCGATCCTGGACCAAACTCATAAATCCCTCCATATCCTGATCACAGGACTGTGTGACTCAGCTGCTTGTCCTGAGCACATACAGGCTGTCCATTGGGGACATTTCCTAGGTTCCATCTTGAGATCTCATCTGACAAATCCAGTGGCATGTAGTTATCAGTCCTGACTATTGGTGAAGTGATGTCTGCTTCACCAAAAGTGTTTCTGTAGGACTTTGAGCTACTTGTCATACATTTTAAGAAGGTACACCACTCCTCTTCCTCATATTTTGGAAACCTGGTGTTACTCTTTCCACAGCTGCCTTAGGGTAATGGTTCCAGTGTTTTGTAAATATTATATAGATAAGTTTTAGTAAAGCTTTTTTCCCAGTCTCTTATGGTCCATCTTATAGTTCTGAAAGTGTACATTAAGAATGCCATTGCATAAGTGATATTTTACATGTATTTTTCCAGTTGAACTTTTGACTTCAGGATGCCATTAAGTCTCTTGACATACAGAGATGCCACAGCCTTCTCTTTGATAGTTTTATGTTCACGATATGTCTTGCCAAATACCAAAGTACTTGTAGGTATTGCTTTCAGCCATTGGTTTAATGAGACCCCCAGATTCAACTGAAACCTCAGTCATCAACTTTCCTTGGCATACAATAAAAATTTATGCTTAATTGAGTCTAGATGACATTTTTATATCTTAGGAGAAAGATTCACAAAATGGAGGAGCTACTGAATGTGCTTAGTACATAGCAAGTACTTCATAAATGCTATCTGTCTGTCTGATTTGTGTCTCTGTAGAGACGTTGAGCTCGATCTGTGTACACAAGTGATAAGATGTTTTGGTTTGATTCCCTCTTTAATGGAGAAGCCATACTTAGTTCTAACTAAGAGAGGTAATTGTTAGTGGGTTTAAGGTTAGGCAGAACCAAAATGTAATGGGCTTAATTTAAACTCCTTGAAAAATACCTCGATTTTGTATCGGTTTTTCTTGGCAGTGTTGTATTGGAGATAAGCTTCCAAAGAGAAGAGTTTTCCACATGGTTAACCAATATGTTAACATTCTCACCATACCCGTTTCATATATTTGCAGTATGTTGGCAGCCATGAGTGCAGAACTGAGTCGAAGGGTTTGACTCAGTAAAGGCAGCATGAATGTTTCAGTACTTTTGAGTGGCTTGTTTAATAATTTCTAAATTAAATATAAGTTCTTTACACCAATGGGATTTTTTTAGATTCTTAGCTGATAATATTGTCTTCTTGTGTTTATAAATGTTTTGTTTGTGCTGTAAGCTATGGATGCTTTGTAGAAAGCACATAAATAATTGGCCTGTATTTGGGTATGGCTGGTGTTCTCCTTCTGTTAAGAAAGGTGGGTTAAAGCTCATGTCTGAGAGGAGGCAGCTGGGGAGGCGCCTGGCTAGTAATGCATGTGCTGCTGTGAGATACTTGAACGACTAATTATGGCTCTTCGTTGGTCCCTGTCTTGACAGTTGAACAGAGAAGCCACCATTTATCATCTCTCTTGTTGTGCACAATGTTAATGGTGTGTAAGCTTGCCATCTCTTGTTTGATCCACTTGTGTTGGGCTTCTTTCAGCTGTAGAGATGATCAGAAATTCTCCTCCTTTGAGAAGGTTCCCTCTCACCTCTGATTTCTTTACTTCTCAAGATTCTATAGTAAAGTTTTTGATGGACTCCTTATGTCACTTTCCCTTTTTGACTTTTGCTTTCTGACACTGATGAAGGGAACCTAGAACTTCTGATATGTATTTGTTTTTTGGATTTCTTTGTAATTTCTTCTTGTTGCCTTTAATTAGGTTTTTCTACTTTGCATAATTGGCTAGATAGTGATATGCTATCCTGTGCTTTTCTACCCATCTTCAGTAGCTCTCACAAGCTGCATGTGGTGGGATTTGATGTCTTTCTTCAGGGGTATTCCTGGATAGTTGTACCTTTCCTCCTGTGATTCTAATAACCATAGCAGTATCAATCACATATACTGCTGTGTGCAAATCATGAATATTTTTAAACAAATTTAGTGTGTGTTTGTGTGTATTTTTTTATATCACCAACTTTTTCCACTGCATCCTATTCCTTACCCCCTTTTTATGGAGCCATCCCTGATAATAAAAGAATTTTTAAAGAAAGGAAAGAAAAAAATTCAACACAACTAACATCAAAAAGATCTGATGTTATATACAGTGTTCCACATCCCTAGTCTCCCACGTTTTGCAAAAATAAAGGAACAAAGAGATGTATTCTCATTTCTTTTTAAGAGGCGAGATTAGTCATTATATAAAGACATAGCATTTGGTTTGGGCTTTGTTGTTGTAGTCATTGTATATATTGTTTTTCTGGTTCTACTTGCTTCACTTGGTGTCTGTTCATATAACTGAAATGTTCTTATGCTTTCTCTCAAACATTGTGGGAGAATGAATTCATTCATAGTGGTTATAACAGATACCACCATTTTATCATTACTGTTTGTTATAATTGGTCAGCTGTTTGGATTCTTGCCTTAAGAGTAAAAATGAACATTCAGAATTCCAGTCTAAGTATGTTCATCTCATTTTCAAAATCACTGGAGAAATCAGTGCGTTTTTTTTTTTTATCTTTGTTTTGTTGTTATGTGTAATTTTTGGGAGTTTGCGTTATGTAAAGATTTTCAGTAACCAGGCTCTTCAACTTTTATCTCTTCAAATATCACTGTTTCTTTGACTTTATCTTTTATTTAACCTAATCTAGACCTAGGAATGGAATTAATTTTTATGATTGCCCTGAACTGATCGTGACTTGGAACGGAGGTTACCACTGACACTTGCCCATTAATAGTGGGATCTGTTTCCAGTTTTTTTATGGTGGACAATGAAAGTATTCCTGTCTTCAATCTATTTCATGTATACTCTTGGTTTTTAGTGGCAGAGTAATATTCACTGAAGCATTTCTGGCAGATGGAATATTTATATTTCTGATTTGTGGCGCTAAAACATGAATGAGTGCCATCTAGCTCTCTGCCCTGTGTCATGTGGATCGTTGTCTATTTTGAGTAGAATGAGCATGTAACCCTAGGCTGCCCTATCTATTTCTTTAACTCTTTGGAGCAGGTGTATCCCACTGGGGTGCTAATCCAATCAGAGCCTCATTTGTCGTCGTTCCAGAGCTCTTGCCAGGCCTTCAAAGACATCCCAATACTGATAGCACCTGGAACACATTACTCTAACTGGCATGACCCCTGTTCTTCCATTGCTCCCTCTCCTAGTGCGAACTTTGAGGGGAGTCATTGAAAGTACTAAAACATTTATGCTGCATTTTTTTTATTCACATGTATAAAATGGACCTGAGTAGATTAAGAATGCTAGAGTATTTGCTTTACACATTGAAAGCTGTTCTTTGTATAAAACATGACATCTTTCAGGGAGATAATTTAAGCCTATTATGGTAATGCTTAGCCTTAAACCCATCATTATCTCTCCTAAATAGAACTAAGTATGGCTTACAAGGTAAAGAAGGGTATATTATCAAAATATCTTTTTAATCACTTGATATACATAAATGATGTCAAGTTATATGACTAAAAAAACCAACACATTAAACAGCTCCTTCATTTTATAGAATCTTTGATATCTGATGAGATCACCATGTCATTTGGACCCAGTAAGCATGAAATTGGTAATGTGTACCAATCATGTGCCATGCCCTTCTCAGAGAATAGAACTCTTGGAGTTTCAAATGTGAGACTGAACCATTAAATAAAGGCAGTACAAGCACTTGGGTCCTTCCAGGGAAGATACATCAAACAAAACTCTTACCGAAGAGAAAGCTAAGACTGTATGTCTGACTGGAATCCTGAAATTAAAACTCATTGGGAAAAACAACTTTAAAGCAATTAAATCATAGTACAGGCAATTGTGGAATTGTAAAATGGCTATAACAGATTTGGAAAAAAATCCTTATAAAATTAATACATGTATTAACGAAATACAGAGCCCATCATCCTAAGGCAGCTATGGAAAGATCAATACTTTCTTGCCAAAAAGGAGAAAGAAGATTCATAGACATGTGCGTGTTACGTGTACCTTGATCATATCTTAATGGACATGATCATAAGGCTGAAAAACTTTGAGAAATACTTTTGGAAAAGTAGAAATCACTTCACTGACTAATAGTGAAAGCTGACATTCGCGTCCACCATTAGATCTTACAAATATAGCTACTGAATGGAGAATGGACTGGACTAGATTGATGCAGCTCTTGAAAGGGCTTTCTTGATTACGCTCATTTTCATCTTACAGATGAGTGGGCTACAACTCAGGAGCTGCCCATAGTCACAGGTCAGAGGTGAGACTCTTAACTGGGGACCTCAGGCAGGGGCCTGTCATAGCAGGAGCATTGAACTGAGTCTTGGCTTGGTCCCTTGCTGGTGATTGACCTTGGATAAGTCAGTTAACTGCCCTGAGCACTTAGTTTATTTTTCTGACCACCACCCACCTAATTGCTCTAATTGTGATATACCTTATACCTTCCAGCTTTCTCTTTTTGGATTTTTATCTGATGGGAAGGAAAGGACAAGATCTTAGGAGTGGGCCCACTTAGGGGTAGGTCATCTTAAGTAGAGTGATTAGGAATTAATCAGTAAACATTTGCTAAGCCGAGAAATACAAAAAGGAGCAAAAGACCTTTCCTGCCTTCAGGAAGCCTACAATCTAATGGGAGAGGCTGTAGGAAAAATGTTTACAAAGCAAGCTATATACAAGAAAAATTGGAAATAACTAAGAAGGGAGGCCCTGGAATTAAGAGGTCAAATCTGGCCTCAGGCATGCATTAGCTGTATGACCCTGGACAAGTCACTTAACCCTGTTTGCCTCAGTTTCCTCATCTGTAAAATGAGAGCTGGGCAAGGAAATAGCAAACCAGTCCAGTACCTTTGCCAAGAAAACCCCAAATGGGATCACAAAGAGTTGGACATAACTGAACAAGAAAGGGAAGGTTTCCTCTGGAAAGTGGGATTTTGATTGGGACTAAAAGAAATGGGCTGCCATTAACAATTAGCTCTTAGGGAGTCTACCAGTTGAATCTTCCTGACCCCCCAAGCACCATCTGAACCCCAACTTGAGAAAAGTTAAGTGATAGCAGTGGCATAGTGTAGACTTGGTTACCATGGTATGGTAGGCAGGTTGACCCTGCGAGGAATCACCCAGTGAACTCTTCTTTCTTCTCTTCCTTTCCACTCTGGCCTGGTTCTCTCCCTTCTGCTGCAGCATCTTTTCCAAGGGTTTGTTCTTTGCCCACTGTCCTGTGCAGTACTGATGAAATAAGTTAAATCCTCAAGTGCATCAGCCTCCCAGGCACTCGGTACTATTTGGATCTGATTTCTTTGCTGAGCTATCCAAGAGTTTTCACAGTTCACTGCCTCAGTTTTCTGTAATTTGCATAGTAGTGATGATTCTGCCTCTCTGTTCCCCAAGTTCTCACTTGTTCTTCCATCAGAGAACCCAAACTATCTATAACCAACACGTTCAGAGTGTATATTACACTCCTTCATCAGGTAGATAACTCTTGAAAATGTAAACAGATTGTTGAAAATTTTCTTTTAGCTTATTTTAGATCTAGGGCCTATTTTAGGTATATCTTTTAATAGCTATAGTTTATTTCTTTTCTCCCCTTAATAGAAGGAAACTACATTAATATGTGTACATCCCTAATCACACATAGGCACTGAAAAATATATCAGAGACCCTAGGTTAAATTTCTTCTATATATCAATATGTAGTCTGCCCAGTTCTGGGCAAGCTCAGAGTAGATCTTGTAGCTGCCCTGAAATGAATTTGAGAAGTTCAGCAGGCAGATAATGTTGCCCAACAAAAGTTTGGGGTCTTCATAAACTATGGATTGAAGGATCTTTTAGAGGCTCATCTTGTTTTGTGCTCACATTGATCCCTTGCAAGAAGCAGCCTTCAAGCAGACTGGAGTTTCCTGTCCATCATCCACAGCTCACAGCTAGCATGAAGGGCCAAAGGGCGGATCAGTCCTGTATTAAAGGAGTTGACTCAGGTGGTGAGAAGTGTCCACTAGATGGGTCAGCAAGCTTTCCTATCTCCCGTCTCTCTTCTTTAGGCTAGTAGCTGAACTCTTTTATTTTATCCCCAAAACTTAATTGCATTTTTAAGATCCTGAATTTCAAAATGCCTAAAAATGAGCATTTCTTTACATGCAACAGAATACAAAAAGGGAATTGCATTTGAAATAGTTGATCTCCATTTCCTACATCTTGCTTTTTAAATACACATATGATTAATTCCACACATTACTTTGAGAACTGTCCTTTTTGTGCTTCTTTTTGAAGCTTCATTTGTGTGTTTTTTTTAATGTTTCAGTGGCCCTCTTTTGGTGGGGGGGAGCATCCACATTTTCTATCCCACATTTAAAACCAAGGGGGAAAAAACACTTTAAAATGGACCAAGAGAAATTAACCACAGTGGCCATGTCCAAAATTGTGTGTTTTTCTGCTCCTTGAGTCTGTTGCCCCTTGATGAGGTGATGGGCGACACTCTATCCTGGCTTGGCTGGACACCTGTTTGGTCTCTGCACTGATCGGCGCTCTCAAGTCTTTACCTTATTGTTACCCTTCCGTAAGCTGGTCTCTCAGCTCTAATTCTTCACTCTGCCCGAGAGGCTCTTAAATCTCTGTTTCTTATGGTGCAATGATACGCCATTACATCCACATGCTGTAACTGCCTCAGCCACTCTCCAGTTGGTGGGCATCCCCATGGTTCTTTGCTCTTTCTTCTCCCTTTAATCCCCACTTCAGGATCAGGAAGTTTGTTTTGCTTTTGACTATTGCCCCCTGGTATTATGTTTCTTCTTCAAACCTCCCAGAGCCCCGATCCCTGCTTCTTTCCCTGATGAGGTTGGTGCATTTCTAGACTAAACTGCATGCGTGTAGTTAAACCACTTTGCAGAGGTTGACAATTCATAATAACTCTGTTTATTCAGCTATCGTTTTCCCATCTGGTATCTTTCCAGTTTCCACTTAAAGGAAGAGAGGAATCAGGGTTTTGAGAAACTAAGGGGTAACGAGACTGCTGACAGTAGTGTAGACACTCATTTGTGCTGCTGCTGCCCCCACCATCGCTCGGGACGCCCCCTCCCTGCCAGACCCCGCAGCCATCCTGGTGCTGGTGTTTCCCTTGATAATGCCCACAAGGTGACTTTGCTCCTCTTTTGGCAGCTGACCAAGAATGGCACTGTGGAGTCAGTAGAGGCTGATGGCCTGACTCTGGATGACGTGTCAGATGAGGACATTGATGTGGAGAACGTGGAAGTGGACGATTACTTCTTCCTGCAGCCTCTGCCCACCAAGAGGCGCCGGGCCCTGCTCCGGGCCTCTGGTGTCCACCGCATCGATGCTGAGGAGAAGCAGGAACTCCGGGCCATCCGCCTTTCACGTGAGGAGTGTGGCTGTGACTGCCGGCTCTACTGTGACCCAGAGGCGTGTGCCTGTAGCCAAGCTGGGATCAAATGCCAGGTCAGTGTGGGACTGAAGGTGGCAATGGAGGGTGGCATCTGCAACACATTGGCATTGGATATGGATAGGTCCATCTGTGCAAAAGTGGCAGCTGTCTCCTATGCCCTGAAGCTCTCCAAAGAAAAAACAGTCTTTGATGACTAGGTCTCTTGGGCGTTTTACCCATTTGAGGTGATAGCAAAGGATGAATACGTAACAATGTCTAGCATACATTGGGTGCTCCGATACTTCTGGCTTCTGAAAAGAGGGAAGTTTAGGGAAAGTTAGACTGGGATGCTGATGCAGACACTTTCTTCCCTCCCCAATTATTGCTGATCACCTGGAGATTGTGGTCACAGCAGCCCCTTAAGAAATGTTATCCTAGGTAGCTCAGTGGATAGAACAATGGCCCTGGAGTCAGGATAACCTGAGGTCAAATTCAGCCTTGGACACTTAGTAACTTACTAGCTGTGTGACTCTGGGCAAGTCACTTAACCCTGATTGCCTCCCAGAAAAAAAAAAAAAGAAAAGAAACACTGCCCTTTCTCTATAATAAGAGCAGAAGCAGCATGTGCTCTGGCTCAGAGAGCCAGGAAGACCTTTCTGAAGCTCAGGCTCTTCATATAGGATGGGGACGGTCATGCCTGTAGGACCTGGTCACAGAGCCGTTGTGAGCATCACATGAGATAAGTCTGCACCTCAGAGCCCTCCCTGTGCCAGCAGCCAGTCATCATGGGAGATGAGGCTTTGCCGTCCTGGCAGCCCAGGGGGTGCTGGGAGTGTCCCTCAACCCCCCGTGCCGAGGCAGCTTCTGGAGACAAGCGGTGACCGGTGACCAGCACCAGCAGAGCTGCTTTGGGAGGCAGAAGTTTCCTTACCTGTGCAAATGAAATCACATATTCAGCCTCTCCCCAAGCCCAGGGGGAAAAAAACCCTGCTGTCAGCTTTTGTAATTAGATGGCAGAGGGGAGACAGGCGGCATCTTCCTTTGGGGCAGAATTCTTTTGTCTTGAAATGACCATTTCCTACCTTATTGCGGAAAATACTTAACAAACTTGTCTTTGCAGAATCTTGTTGTCATGTCTGACTATTGGTGACCCTGCTGGGGGTTTTATTGGCAGAGATACTAGACCGGTTTGCCATTTCCTTCTCTAGCTGATTTTACAGATGAGGATACCAGGGTAAACAGGGTTAAGTGACTTGCCCAGGGTCACACAGCTAGTGTGTGTGAGGCCAGGTTTGATATTCCTGACTCTGGACACAGCTTTCTGCCCACTACGCCTCCTAGCTACCCCGCAGACTGTCTTAGTCAGTGACTTTTGAAATGCATGGAGTTAATAATCTACCTGGCTAATTCCTCCCCATGTACTTCTTTTTTTGGAGCTATGGATCTCACCCTATCCCTCTGTCACTTCTTTTTCTTCCTCCTTAATTTCCCCCGCCCCCTACAAGGTGGATCGCATGTCCTTTCCATGTGGCTGCTCCCGGGATGGTTGTGGAAACATGGTGGGGCGTATTGAATTTAATCCGATCCGGGTGCGGACTCATTACCTCCACACCATCATGAAGTTGGAGCTGGAGAATAAAAGGCAGGTGAGCCGTCCGGCAGCCCCAGAGGAGGAGCTTCCCCCGGCCCCCGGTGGCGACCTACCAGGCACCCAAGACTCAGAGACCCAGGACTTTCAAGAGTTCATCGCTGAGAATGAGACGGCTGTGATGCACCTGCAGAGTGCTGAGGAGCTGGAGAGGCTTAAAGCGGAAGACTGCAATGGCTCCAGTGCCAGCCTGGACTCCAGCATTGAGAGCCTCGGCGTGTGTATCTTGGAGGAGCCCCTTTCAGTTCCTGAAGAGCTGTGCCCAGGCCTTACTGCCCCCATCCTCATCCAGGCTCAGCTTCCCTCGGGCTCCTCCGTCTTGTGCTTCGCTGAGAACTCTGAGCACCCAGCTGCCCCAACAGCCAATGAACCCTCTTACTTGAACGGTGGCCCTGTGGTCTATTACCAGGTGGAGCAGAGGTCAGTCTTGGGAGTGAAGGAGGAACCTAATTCACAAGCATCTGAACTTCCTCCTTCATTTCCCACAGAAAAGGATTTGAGTGTCTTTGCTCTCCCTGCTACCTCATTGGTGGCCTGCAGCCCCACAGACCCAGCTGCCCTCTGTAAGCCAGAAGTGGGGAAAACACCCACTTCAGAATACTTACTGCCAGAAAGCTGTAACCCTGCAGGGCCCGAATGTGATGATTTCCGCCCGACCTGGTCCCCAGCAGACCTTCCATTCCGCACAGACAGTGAGGAAGGCTGCAGGGTTGAGCAGGCCTCAGGTGGGGCCTGTGATCAGGATCAGCCTCCTAAGGACTCATCTCTGGCACCCCCTCTGCCAGTGTGACCTGAGGGACCCTGTCCCCCTCCCAATCTCTATTTATTCACTTATTTTATCTAATACTATTTTAAAACAAAACTGAAAGAAGCCACTGCTGCTCCCAAGTTATTTTATTGGGGTCTGTGGAGAATGGGGGTGGAGAGGATATGTGGGGGCTGGGGGGTAGGAGATGGTGTTTGTCCAGATATTTTAAAAGAAAGACAGACACAAGGAGACCACACTCCAGCTTTGGATCCCTTGAAGGGTCTTGGTACACAGGGGAATGTGTCGTCTTAAAACTCTTGAGATTTATGGGCCATTGGAAGGAAGAGGCAGAGATCTCACAGGAAGGACTGAGTGACTCAAGCTACTCTTTCTGCGGGGACCAGAACATGTGAATCTTTGAACAGCTTGGCACGTAAAGTGCCCCTTCCCTTAAATTTCCCTTTATCCTGAAGGGCCAGATAAAAGCTCATTTCCATCCATTGTTGGTCCAAAACTTCTTATATAGGGGCCTGATGATATTTCCGAGTTAAATGTCATGTGGTTCCCCATGCTAAGAGAGGAAAGGGCCAGAATGGATCTTCTGCTGTAGAAACCTCATTGATTTATAGAAACAACTCACCCTCCCATTTAGTTAACAGGTTAATCTTGGAAACGTTTGACATTCTCTGACCAGTTACTCCCCACAGTGGAGATCCCTGGTCCATCACTTGAATTATTTTTCCTTTAGGTCCTGGAAGCGAACTTACTTTGGGGCTTCTGTCACTGCCCCATCCTTGTGAACCTTCTTTCCTCTTTATCTAACAAACACAGAACTCTGCCAAGATGCTTTGGGTTAGGCCTCTCTCAGCTGGGGCAGCAGGACCAAGCATTTGAGCTCTCTCTGCCTTCTGGAGGAGCCATACCTGAACTTGTGCAATGCTTACTTACTCAATCAGGTTTTTCTCTGGGGAATCTGGTGGTGTTAATGGAGTGTAGGATGTGGCCAGCAAGGTCTGCAGTTAAAAGTTTCTGTTCCCCTTTTTCTACAATGATAATACCAGTCCTACTTGGGATAAGGGGTCTGGGAGGAGGAAGGCCTTTACACTCCAGTCCATAGGAATTGAATTGCAGCTGTCCATTGGGTCTCCTAGGCTTAAATGATACTTCAAAGCCAGTTGTCAGGCGATATGTTGTGAGATCTCAAATGCTGGTTCTAGGTTTGAAAGGATTGGAGTTGGAGCCATTTTGTAGACTATCTTTCGAGATCTGCCAGAGTAAGACTTAAGTAAGATCCAGTCTCTTGCCGAAGCCGAGGATGAAATGGCTATTTCTGTCTCTTGTGCTCTAAGACCTGCTCTTTAGACTACCAATGAATCCTCTTATAAGTGATAATTACCTCTGCTTTCTTTTCTTAAAGAGGAAGAAATAAAAACACTACTTTGGGCCCTGCCCCCCTAATGTGGTTAGCAAAAAGTAAAGAAAAACGTGAAGAACATGTGCTGCACACATGAGCTTGTCTGCCTGCCTTCATTCCCTCGGGCTGGTGATTTCAATGTAATGTTTAACCACAGCATCTCAGCTGTAACCTCTTACTTTGTTAACTGAGTCTGAAGCACTTGCATTTAGTAATTATGCTCATTTCAGCCCATTCTGCCATTTCCTACATTTTTAATTTTCCTGCCTTGTCTAACCAAGTGTGGCATTCCTTCCCCGAAATACTGTTTCATGACTTGGTGCATTTTCCCCTAATAGAATTAGGCCTAGAGACTAGCCAAACGAGCTACCTTTACCTGGTGCCATCAGTTCACAGGACTGGGTTACAGGTAGACTTCTGATCATTCTGCAGTTTCCAAGGCTAGGTCAGGAGGGATGGATGCACAGGATCCAGAACATGTTTTTCCATCAGAGACAGTCCAGCCTATGTTTTACCCCAGGGCTTCTGTATGGAAAATCACTTTCATGCAGTCCTACTTTTTTTCCCCTAAACAAACAAAATCCTCTGTTCCTAATACACATTGGCCCTTCAGTTTTGATGGCTAAATTATCCATCTTGCTGGGCAGTGAGCCTCAGCTACCAACCAGCCCATCTTGTCTCTGGTGCTACTTGAATTGAACAGAACGGCTGTAGCTTATGGTTGCTAGGCAGCTAGGTCACTCCCTGACTGCAGAAGCAGATGGCTTCCTCTCGGCTCTGTCTTTACCTATTTTGAAGAAGTGACTTTACAACCACCACCACCACCCCCAATGATTCTTTTCAAATTTCCCCACTGTATGCAGGTAGTATTTTCAATGTGAATCCAAAGCAGCTTGTCTGGTTCTTTGCATTGGGGGGGCTGTGGGTGGGTGGGAGGGGAGGAGGGAGAACTTTTAGGTTCTTTACATTGTGATAATGCTGTATTTAAAGAAAATATTTAAATGTAAAATTAAACAAATGCTCAAAAGAATGTTGTGTGATGTTTTTCCCTGGCAAAATTCAACTGTTATTTTCTGGGGAAAGGAGCACCTTTCCTGAAGCTGTCTGTGTAGAATTATATAAGAATTAAGAGTTATTATCAAGACCAGCAATAATTTACAAGGGAAAAATCCTTTATTGTATTCTATTCTAACATCGATTACTGTTGTCCTTATTTAACACCCATCTTGGGATCTTTGTCCAGCTGCCAGTTCTACAGATTTATACAGGAAACCCTCTATCTATTTAATTTTTTAAAAAAAACAATCTTAGTCTAGTTCTTTTTCCATAATTTATACATTTTAAGTCACAGAACTTATGACAAGGCAGTCTATTATAAAATGATTAGAACACTTAAGGAATTTGTAGCCACTAGTTTAATTAAATCTTTACTTGTAGTTGAACATGTTGGTTCATGCATTTACAGTTACTTACAAATCACTGATATGTACACATACAAAACTCAACCCAAGTCACGACACCTGGGGTACAGACCTTCCCACGGATGGATTAATTGAGCCAGGCACTAACTGGTATTTTCCTAGTGTTTTTCCAAACATTGACAGTGATAGGTGGATATCGACAACATAGTGAAAGGAGCCAGGAATCTTAAGATCCACAGGTGCTATAGCCCAGAAATTAAGACAAAGGTAGGTGAAACTGTAAACATGTGAGGGAGGAGGGCAGGACGGGAGACATCTGCCCAAGGAAAAGACTTCTCTTTTTTGGGAGTTACCGTAAGAAACTTAGGAGTAAGGAAAGAGGATGTTCTTCTCTGGCAACTTCAGAGAGGGACAGGAGAATATTCTGGGGCATTAAGTGCTTTAAGTTTAAGTAGCTTTGTTTCCTTCCAGTCCAAGTATTCAATTCAGTGGAAAACCAGTCAGAAAGAACATAGCAGCAGATAAGGCCTTAATAAATACGAAACCGGCTGTGTCTTCCTAGGACCTGAACTCACAATCACAAATGGGGCTCCAACACACAGGGCTGCTGCCAGATAAGCTAATACTGACTGTAAGGGACAGACCCCGCAGGACTCAGCCATGTGAATGGCCTCTCAGTTCCACCTGGAAGGGCGATGATGGCGCTTCCTCCTGCTTCAGGTACCACACTGCCAGGCCTGCAGCATCCATTCCTCTCTGTGGGTCTGTGGCTGATGGGTGCTGTGTGGTCCCAGGCTGTATCTCCAGAAAGGGGAGAGAACAGTCTCATCCTTTCTGCATGTTCCTTCAATGCCTTGTCCCAGAGTAGTTGGTGGAAAGTAAGACGACGGCATGCAGCAAAAGGGACATCTCAGCATCTGAAAACACCAATGTTAGTCCTACAAAAAGTAGAGGCCCTGCCCCAAGACCCATAGCTTTCCAGGGTGTGGAGGGAAAAAAATATGAGGTCAGCTAATGGATACAAAATGATGTCAAACACCAGAAATAGTGTGACAAATACCAGTAGTTTGAAATCAAAAGATTGGTGTCCTAGGAGTCCCACCCACTCTTATTCTAGGGCTTCCCACTGTGCACACGTCTTCTTTCCCTTCTGCCCTCAATCTCTTAACCTGACATGAGATGAGTAGAAGTTTCAGTGAAATTAACGTGTTACTACACATTCATCTCTCGGGATTCTGCTGGCTCCTGAATCCAGCAGCTGGCTCTAGGGACGTTTCCTCTCCAGCAAGGGAGATGCTTCAGCTTACCCCCTGACACTCGAGGGCCGAGAAAGTAACCAGACCTGAGCTCCTGTGGGATGGCTCAGAGCTCAGAGTCCCCACAAGAACCCAGGCTAGGGAGGCAGAGATCACAGCTCTCACAGCAGAGTACGTATAGGGATGTAAATCTTACTTTTCAGGCTACAGGAAAGCTGTAGCCATTCTTCCAGCCAAATTCGGCACCAGTCTTCAGCAAGATGGGTGGAATCCAGACCACGGAGATAACAAGCCTAAACATGCCGAAGGAAAAAGGGTTTCTCAGTAGTCACAGGGACAGGAAGAGCTTGGATAACGGAAAGAGGTGATCAATCTAAGAACCTCCTTTTAGTAAGTTAGAATTTCCCTACAACACACCTTTTACCAGAGCAATTTAGTCTGGTTTGTTTTCACATGCTGGTAGATGAGCCAATGAGCAGGGAAAAGCCAGAAAAAGGAAAAACAAAGGAAAATCTGAACCTTGGAGCTATTATACTATATTGTCTTTAGGTCTGGAGTTCCAGAGGGGAAAAAAAACAGGTACTCAAAATGCTGTGCCCAGTTCTTATGTATAGTCACTAAGAAACTGAATGGATAACAAAAGGTTGTAGGGGGGAGAAGAACAAGAAGTAAAAGGCTAACCAAGAATGGTTGTGATCATGGAGCTCCTCATGGCTTAGGGCTATCACTAAAACCAAGCTCTCACCGATTTTACTTCCTGAGCAGTCAGCTGGCCAATCCCCAGTCTTTTCAAAGCTTTGTCTAGATGGTGAAGCACAGTGGTGTGTTTATTCAGACGGTATCTCAGCAAAAGAGAGGGTAGGTGAGGTGTGAGAAGCATGGCCCGGCTCAAGGCTTTCTGTGACATAGCAGCACAGAAGGACAGGGTTCACATATTACTCTACCAATTAGGAAGGGAGGTTCAAGGTCAGTAGGGACTGGGAGGGAAGAAGAGGCAAAGGACTTACCAAGTGTGGAACAGAAAGATGTGCAATGTCCAGGGGGTAAACAGAAAAACACTTCTTCAAAAGCAGCATATCATTTATGCCTGGGTGAACACCATTCTGAACCTTGCAAAAGCAAGAGATTGGTGATGGTTAAATTCTAACATTGTACCTGGGAGGAGAGAAACGGGACCCTCAGTGACACCCCTCCATCTGGTACCACTATATATCTGCTCAGTTTGCCAGCTAGTTTCAGGGAAATTCTGGGAGTTTGCTCCTAGTAAAGGTGAACCAGCAGGGTACCTTGGAGCACAGAAAGGTAAAGTGCCGCTGGAGAGCCATATTTGAGATCAAAGGGATGGCCTTTTCCAAGCAGCTAAGAATTTCTGGATGAGACTGCTTTCGTCGAGCATGGTAGATGTCCAAGAACTCCAGCTGCTGCTTGGAGGTCCAGAAATGCTGAATCAGCAGCTGCCGGGGGTACAAGTACCTAAAAGAAAAAGTACTTGTCAGCATCAGCTTGTCAGAAACAAAAGCTTGAAGAAGACCCTGATGTTAGGAAAAGGGAGGAGAGACTTCACTGCTCTTCACTGCTGTTCTCTTCTAGATGAGTTTCTGACTAAGGAATAAAAAATACATTGAAGTAAAATGCCAAGAGTAGCAGACTACTAGGCTCAACATGCAGCAGACAAATGAAGTGGAGTTTTTTAATCCAGGTGAAAAATATGAGTCAGTTACAAATGGTGATTGACGCTGCACATGAGAGCCAAAGTGACAACCTTCAGAACCACGACTATGCACACGGCAGACAAAGAGCTGCTGGCTGTGCTTCAGTTTTGATAGCCATTCCTCTTGATGAACGCGCTTCATCACTAACAACGGCATCTGACTAGGAAGGGCGATGATAAAACAAACGTGCCAACACATGAAAGCAGTGTTGGGGGGGGCGCCCCATTGCTCTGCCTCTTTATGATTAGGCCACTGGCACAGAGAACGCGGACCCAGCCCATCCAACCCTGACTGTCTCATTCTTTCAGGCTGAGATGGCCTTAAGGAAGAATGAAATCTGAAGTGGCTACTTGGATACGATCCACCAAAGTTCAGAAATGAAATGCTTTTAAAAGTTTTTCATTAGGAAATCATGGAGTATTGTCACATATGAAGCAGCAAGGAAAGAGTACTGGATTTAGTCACGGTTGTAGGTTCAAAGACCATGTTCCACCACCTAATGCCTATATGAGTTTGGTTAATAGTTGGGCCTCAGTTACCACATCTGTACAATGGAAGGAAGGGAGGCTGTGCACGAGACATGGGTATCTAAAGTCCCTTCCAGTACTAAACCCATCATCCTATGATCTCTCTAAAAATGCTAAGGCTTAAAAACCTTAAGTCTATACTCACATCAGCAGGAAGACCAGGTAGTTGGCAAAGGGTGGGATGGAAATGATGCCCAGGAAAAGACACTTGGTGACATCTCGTTGAAACTGGGCAAAAAGTAAACACAGCTGCCATTTCAGATTGGGAAGTGCCTTCCTACAATGGACCTCCCCCATCCCATTGAAGAATGGACTTGTCTCACTTCCCAAGAAGGCATCAGAGATGCCTTCTTAAACCATCTCAGTGGATGTTCCTCAACTTTTGCTTCAAGGCTAAGCACTAGTTGGCATCTTCCTTTGCTTTGAATGTTCAGCAACCCATTTGGATTTTAATGTTTCTTTTTAAATACCGAAGTCCCTTCTATAAAGAAAGGTTCTAAAGCTCCAGGGAGATTTGCTCTAAAAAATAACAACTCTGACTCAGTTTGTCATTCCTGTTAAGATGAACACCCTCATCTTAACAGGAATGACAAACTTCTGGTCTTATAGCCAGCAACGTGAAAGAAACAGAAAAGAAATCATCTGATTTATTCTTTAAAGAAAACTCTGTTGAATATATTTCCCCCATGCAGTATAATTCTTTGGCCCCTACCTGTCTCAAATGTTCCATGTCCCGGTATGAAAGCTGATGAAACGTTAATTTTTTCTGAGACATAAATGTCTTTATTCTTCTAGCCTTTTTTGCATCAGCCAAAAGCATCTGAAATCCTGCCTCATTAAAAAAAAAGGGCACAGAGCATGAGGTTATGTCCAAGTTGGGATCCTATCAGCCCCCTCTTTACATATCTATTTACCCTTACTCACCCTATTCATCCTATATCAAAAAAAAACCCAAGTGTTTATTAAGTATGCTTGAAACATCTTTTAAGACTGCTCTAGATCTCTGCTCTAATCCTTTACTTTTCACCCTCCTTTCCGGTCAAACTAAACTTGTGATTTTTGCACCATGTCTGGGGATAGCTTCCTTGCTTTTTGTCTAATAAAGTATATATGTTTTAATTTAAATCATGACCCATGACCACCCCCACCCCCAATACCAGTCTCCGATTCCCCTCTCCAGCAATCCTATACTGTTGACTGTGCCTAGATTGGTTCCTCTGGTGCTTTACCGAAGGGATCACCTCTAAGAATTACTTTCCACCCAGCACAGTGCTGAGCACCTTGAGTATTAAATTACTTGTGGACCAGCTTCAGACCCCAGGGGAAGTTGGACAAGGAGACTGTGTTATATTGGCAGACAAGTCACAGAGCTGCCTTGTTTATGTTGCTGAAGAATGCCATTCTCAACCTGTGGGTTATGTTCAATTTGTAACAATGAAAATACATCCTGCGTATCAGATAGATTCATAACAGTAGCAAAATTACAGTTATGAAGTAGCAATGAAAATAATTTTATGGTTGGGGATCACCACAACGTGAGGAACTGTATTAAAGGGTCACCACATTAGGAAGGTTGAGAACCACTATACAGGGAGCCTGATATAAGAAATCTCTGGTGTGGGAAGGCGCACCCTTCCTCAGTTTACCACCAAGACGTCCTGCGTCTGGGCGCCTCTGGTCCCCGGAGGGCTCTCCTCGGGCAGCTTCCCTTTGCTCAGCAGCCTCGGCTGCTGGACCGACAACATCCCAGCTCCTACTTCCGGGCTCCAACCTGTGGCTGACTGTGCTCATTCTTACCCTTTGCCGCGGCCTAAGAGCCGGCCCCGGAGGCTTCCACTCGTGCCTTGTTTTTACCTTTCATGAAGGCTGAATACACCACATAGAAGCGAGGAAAGCGGCGCTCCAAGAAGCGGTTATATTTCTCACTGACCACCTTGGTCTTGGCCACAAAAGAAGAGACAAGGCTCTTCACATCTACCTTTGGGGAGAGGTGGAACCTGGAAGGTCTGCGGGGAAGAGACCACGGGCCCCTCTTAGCCCCCCGGGGCCCCAGACCCACGAGAAGGGAGGTCAGGCCCAGAGGAGGCGTTATCAAAAGGGGAGGAGAGCGGGCCCGGTGGGGGGTCCCCGGGTGCAGGGAGGACCCCCCACTGTGAGGGAGGCTGGGGGAGGAAAGGGTACTGACCACCTAAGGCGACACTGGTGGGGCTGGAGCGGAGAGACCGCGAGGGGGAAGGAGAGAGGTCTAGGGGCGCTGGGGAGGGAAGGAAAGTCCGGGCACTGCCAGAAGCTGGGCACGGAGTGACAGGCCCGAAACCCGACGCCCGTCAAGCCCCTCACCTAGGGGGCCCCCAGGCCGGGCTCCGGCGCCCAGGCTGCGGCCGCAGAGAGAAGAGGGGTCCCGGGGGAACGGCCGCACCACCCAGAGAGACTCGTCTCCAGTAAACCCTGGACAGCGCCATCTTAACACAGCGGGAGGGAGAAAAGAGGCTCTCGTGGGGTCGAAGGTAACTGAGAGGTCGCGAGTCCATTTGCGCACGCGCCTTCCGTGAAAGCTTGGTTCCACAGTTCTCCCGACACTGTTCCTTTAACCCGCTTGGCTCTAGTCCATGGAGGGAGATCGGAAAAGCTAGATCCTGGAGCGAGTCAGGGCTGGGTCTTGTCCGGGAGCCCCCGGGTTGGGGGGCGTGGGGGGAAGAGGGAAGTAGCCTTCCGGAAGTGCTACCGCGTTTCTGCAGGCAGGCGCGCATGCGCAATGGTCGACCTTGAGGTTCCTACTGCGGCTGCCCGAGGGCAGCGCCTTCCGAAGCCGCCCGGTTCCAACATGGCAGCTTCCAGTGATTCGAACCTGGGGCGCTCCCTGGCGGCCCCTAGCGAACTTACTCGGCTCTGCGTGGAAATGAGAGGCTGGAGGCGTATTCACGCTCAACTGGCGGCGGCGACCCTGGCTTGTGATCAACGCAGCTTGGATGGAGCGCTTGGGTTTGGAGTCGGAAAGACCCAAATTCAAATACAGCCTCAGACACTTCCTAGCTGTGGGACCCTGTGCAAGCCACTTTAAAATAAACAACACTCAGTTTGCTTTGGTTTCCCCAACTGTAAATTGGGGATAATACTAGCATTTATTTCCCAGAGCTATTGTGAGGCTAAAGCTTGTTAATATTTGTGAAGCACTTGGCAGAATGCCTGGCACGTATTAGGTGCTTTATAAATATTTCTTTGCACAAATCCCCTGTCTCACTTTAGGCCTCAGTTTCCCCCACTGTACAATGAAGAGGGGGAAGATAGATTAGACCAGTTAAGCTGATCCCTATAAACTTTTTTTTAATATTTTGATTATTATTTCAATTTTTTTGTGATTTACTTTGTGATCCTATGTCAGCCAGTAAATATATATGTATTTTATACATTTTGCATCTTTCTGAGAAAGGTCCAGGACACAAGCAAAGTTAAACTCCTGAACTAGAAAGTCCCCTCCTAACACTATTATTTTATCATTTGTTTTTTTGAGCACCTATTTTTTTGTCCCACCCATAACAAGGATCTGTGATTTCCCCAGCACAGGGAACGCCCTCTACCACTGTAGATCAGCTCCTTCTGCTCCGGAGCACTGAGAGGCTATGGAGGGGGGGACCCAGCCTGACCTGACAAAGGCAGGACTTGGTGCCTTGAAGGCAAAGATCTATATGCTGTGAGGAGTTTGCCTCTCTGACCCTGAGAATGACCCCTAATTTGGAGATGATCCCTGTTGCTCTTTGTCCTTCCTCCTGGAAGAGGACTTTGACATCAGGAAGGTGATGCCATGACTTGCAAGGGAATTGGATTTAAGTGAGGGAGGGCCGTGCACAGTCACCAGCCTCACTTTCTCCTCTGGAACCATCTGGGTCCAGTGGCAAAACATAGATCAGAACAACTGGAGATGGACCTGGATGCAGTGGGAGACCTTGGCCTTTTTAAGCTAAGGTCTTTCTGGGTTCTCACTGACGGAGGCAACATGCATTCGGTGATTAAGGCTAGGTAAGGAATGCAGCCCAGGAACGGCACTTTTTACCAATCTGGGAGGGGAAGGCCCTCAGGGTTTCTGGCCCAAACAGAAACAATTAGTATTTACATTAATTCTGAATATTTTCATTAACTCCTGAGGAAGACTACTAGGTGGGCTTGGCCTGGGACCTTTTGTTGACCAAATAAGATGCAGAATGAACTGGGTTTAAGGAATGTGCTTTAAGAAAGAAACCCAGCTTGTAAACCGCAAGATATCTGCCCCCGGGAAGGGCATTCTATGAGGACGGAGGAAGGGGAAGGGCAGACAGGGGAGGAAGGTTCAACGGCCAGACAAAGGTCAGGACTGAAGATGGCCAGATGACCCCTAATTAGATTCAAAATGAAGTCATCTACCCCAACCCTTTTGCTTAATGGAGGAGGAAGCTAAGGCCACCAAGAAGTAAAGGGTCTTCTTTAAGGTCATACAACTTCCAAGTAGCTGACTTGTTCCTACACATACAAAACTTCTGACTCTAAATCTTGATCTTACTGTTTCCCCAGCTAGGATGATGGAATTAGGATCTCCTAAAGCCTTGCCAGGCTGAAATGGTAAACCAGAAGTGATAAGATTAAATGTAACCTTAAATTTAAAATGTAATTTGCTGTAATTAAAATAAGGTCCTACACTTGGGTGTAAAAAAATTAGCACTCTGAGGAGAGAAGGTATGGATGGGAGAAACTATTTTGTGATGTAAAAAAGACTTTAAAATGTTAATTCCTTTAACAAGATCAGATTATCCTCTGAGATAAAGAGGAATATTTAGACTTGCCCTAACATAGCTAATATTTCCTACAGTCTTTCAAAGGATGTGGGAGAGAGTTAATGGTTTGCCATCTTCAGCAACTGCTTAGCACAGCGAGTAAAGTGAGTCTACTGGCTTGCTTTGGGGATGTTTTCCAACCTAACCCTCAGAGGAATACCAGGAGAATTCTGTGGCTCCTTTTTTTTTCTAATCTCTGGGGAAAATAGGTTGTTTGGGGTTTTTTCCCCTCTACCTCTTCCCCTAACTTCCAATTCTTCCTCTTTACTGGTCCCTGTGTTTTTTTTTTCTCCCCATGTGTCCCTGTGTGATATGCCTTTTAAAAACTAAATATTCCACTAAATATAGTATCAAACATTCCTTCATTCCCCCAGAGAGTTGTCAAGGAAAGACTATATTTGCAGAATGTGGTGTCTGTTTTCTGGGTGAACTCTATGTATTGGTTTTGCTTGCCAGGATCCCCATTCCAAAACCACCCCTCTCTTTTCACTCCTCTCTTTTTACTATTAGGAGACACCCTGTTTTCTAGAGCTAAGGCTCAGCATGCGAGCTGTGCCCTGAGGTTGGCATAACAACAATCCTTTGCACTCCCCCTCTGGATGAACTCTATTGCAGCAAAATCACAGAATTGTTCCACACCAGCCCCAGATGGTCCCTGAGCTCAGACAAGAACCTGGAGTCACATGAAGCCCTTCTGCGGATCAAGCTTGTTTCATTGTTGCTGTTCCCCCTCCTCGTTGCCATGGATACAGCTCACTGCCTGTTTCTATGTCTAGCCACTGCTAATTTGGAGATGAGATACTATATGTATCAAGGCTGAGCCTTGCTGCAGTGGGCACATGCATCTACTTTCCCTCCTTTAACAGTAAAGAATACTTTGCTTATAACCGCTATTAACTCTTTGGTTTTATTTTATTTTATTTTTCAGACTTTAACAGTTGGCGTATAACCTCTGTGGCATTTTGGTCATTTATTTTCAGGGTTTGACATGCTAAATGTTTTGCTTTGTTAAAAAGGAGAGTTCAGTTGGCAAAACATTAAGATGAGATTACTTTTATGTGTGAAACAAAGGATAACACAATTTTTAAAACTGTGTTTTATTACACCTAATGAGGGGACCATTAAATAGAGAAGTGGATAGAGTATCAGGTCTGGAGTCAGGAAGACTCATCTTCTTGAGTTCAAGACTGGCCTCAGATACTTACTAGCCATGTGACCCTGGCCAAGTCACTTAACCTGTTTGCCTTAGTTTCCTTGTGTGAAACGAGCTGCAGGAGGAAACAGCAATCCACTCAGTATTTTTGCCAAGAAAATCCCAAATAGGTCAACAAAAAGCTGTACATAACTGAAAAACAACTGAACAACAAACATAATAGGGATATGCCCCCTCCCCCCCAAACCCCTCAGTTGTGATTTGGGCTGGGGCAGGAAGGGTGTGGAGGAGGGGAAGAATAACTACCCCAGGTTCTGGGTTCTCCTGAACTACAGCTCACACATACATATACCTTTACCTTTAGTCAGTCAGTAGACACACTTAGCTCAAAGCAAAGTATTTATTCAAATGCCATCACAAAAATAGTAACAAGCCATTCTCCCCATAAACCTGGGACTCATCCCACAAATACTGTGTGAGTGGGTAAATACAGAGTATACTCCTAGTAGTGAAGGCTACACCTATGGGGAATCCCCCACCCCACCCCTAATATCTCAGCTGTGCTCCCTCAGCTTGCTCCTATCCACTATTTGACCCCCAAATGCCAGAGCTAATATTTTCTCGAATTTATAGCTGACCCAGTTGTTCTTCTATGGTCCCTCTGAGCAGCCTCCATTGAAGATGTCTCTGATTCTTAAGATGCTGGGTATAGTGTCTCCTATTGGTTGAGTAGCTGCAAGATTTCATGACCTTTGGAATGGAGAGAGCTTCTCCTTCCCCCAGCTGCTCTCTTGTAGAGGGGAATTGGGAAAGGCAAAGAAGGATGTCTTCTCAAGAGTTTTCTTCATTGCTGACTTTCCCCTGGACTGCCAAGGGTCACTGCTTCATCCTGCCAGTCTTTAGACATGTCTTTGGGGGCGGCTAGGTGGCACAGTGAATAGAGCACCGGCTCTGGAGTGAGGAGGACCTGAGTTCAAATCCAGCCTCGGACCCTTAACATGTACTAACCATGTGACCTTGGGCAAGTCTCCTAACCCCAATTGCCCTCCCCCCCCCAAAAAAAACAAGACATGTCTTTGTACTTCATTCTCACCTGCATGTCTGTATCAGCAATGCAGTATTCACAATGCCTACAGTAACTATAAATATGCTGATATAGTTATTAATCACAAAATAGAACAGGCTCTCTACATAAGAAATATAGATAGTGCATTCATTTAAATACCAGAAGACTGAGTCCCAAAACCAGAAAGTCAAAGCCAACCCAGTCATGATGAAGTTGGCACATGTGGCCAAAGT
>CM053585.1:363425118-363441961 GCA_028646515.1 Pseudochirops corinnae
CTCCACCCCTTCCTGCTACATCAGCAAGCTCAAGGGGCGTGGAAGATCTTCAAATCCTAGTATCGTTACAATGTCTCATTGACATGCCCCTTCTGTGATTTAATCAACTTGGGAAGGGACAGGGAGAGAAGAAAAGAAATCAATTGTTCAGGGGTTTCCTGAGCAACTTCCCTGCTCAGCCTCACACATACAGACACATACACACATTTTAGTTTTTTTAAAGCTATCAGACATCAATATAACTAACTAAATTTGCTTAGTAGCTGTTTATATTTATTTTCAACATATAAAGTACCTTGATTTTTAATCACTCCTAAGTCCCTAATCAGGGATTTATTCATTGTCATTTTTCTTCTACTTATGGTAGTTAGTGTGTATTCCATTCCTGTGATTTTTGCTGTACTTAATAAGCAAACATAAGAAAACAAATATGAACAAAACTATGAAAAGATAGAAGAAAATGGAATGATGAATTTATCTCATTTATGGATGGGAACAAATAGAAAGAATTTTTAGAGAAAAGGCAGATCTGTTTGGCTATATTAACAAATTTCTGTGCAACAAAAACAATATAAGAGAAAAATAATAGAATGACCAAAAATTTTACTGTAAATATGAAAGATTTAAAATGTGACATATAAAATATAAAAGACACTATTAAGAAATAGCAGAAGCAGCATCCAGTCCTCAATGGATGTATGGTCAAGGATTATAAACAGAGAATTTAAATATATATATATATTGTATTATATATTAGAAATTTTCCTGGGGTGGCTAGGTGGTGCAGTGAATAGAGCACCAACCCTGGAGTCAGAAGGACCTAAGTTCAAATTTGACCTCACACACTTGACACATTTACTAGCCATGTGACTTTGGGCAAGTCACTTAACCCCAACTGCCTTCCAAAAAGCAAAAAAAAAAAAATTTTTTTTTAATTTAAAAAAAAGACATTCTTCCATTAAACATCATTACAAAAATGCGTTTATTTGATAAATGTTTCAATATACATAGTATCAATAGTTTTAAAAGTTTTCTGACAGTTTTCAAAAAAGGAAATAAATTATTAATAAATATTTGAGAAAATACTCAACCTCTGGAGGCTCAGGGAAGTTGGAAGGTGTAAGACGTCTATAAAGGTCAGGATGGCAAATTATAAAGGTATTTGAATGCCAAAAGGATTTTATATTTGATCCTAAGGGTGATAGAGAGCCAATGAAGTGTACTCAGTGGCAGAGAAGGGGTGGGGAGATGTTTAAGGTGGTCAAATCTTTTGCTAATAGGGTTTTCTGATCCACCAGGGAGTGGCAGGCCAATATGGGCTGATATGGTTACTGTTCTGCATTTCTCAAAGAAGACCAAAATGACCTCACTATGTTAGAGTCAAGTCACGGTGTATCAGAGTGGCTGATCAGACCAATAGGAGCCCGGATTGCTCTACGACAGGCAGGCACAAATAATCAATGTGAACATTTGAGGTGTGCGCATCTCAAATTTCTTTTGAGTTACTTCACTTCTGCCGTGCTCACAGCCCACAATACCTTCTTTGATGCCATGTCCGGAGGTCCTGTGCCAGTATCTCCCATGTCACAAAATCAATTCAGACCAAACAGGGCTAATAACATTCCATTTGAGAATGTTTGAAAAGAAAGAAAGGTTTCCTAAGGATAAGACGCTCAGAGTTAGCCTTACTGAACGATCCACGGTACTTTGAAGAATGTTATCCTGTCATCAGTATGGCTACTCAAGCAATAACCATCAAGGGAACACTTGCTAAGTACCTATTTACATTCTGTGCACTCTAGGATTCTGAATTCAGAATCAAGGGTAAGTAGACACAGTTGCTAACCTCTAGGAATGTACAATTTAAGAACATGGACAGATAAGCAAAGGGTGTATTGTAGGCTAATAAAAGCCTCAGACCCAATATCTTTACTGTAGTTAGTAAAGTATTAACATCAGCCACCTGTCAGAAGCGAGTGCGACTTGGAGGGGGGTTAAGTTTATCATTATCAGCCTTTGGTAGGAAATCAGTTATGGGTGTTCTAAGCCCAGCAGGACCTGGGAAGTCCTCCCTCCATCAATCCATGGATCGATCCATCCATCCACGAATCTTTCTTTTAACAATTGCTCTCCTTCACTCCTCCCCTGAAACCGAAGGTACTACCCCACCCCAATTAGTGACCTCACCCAGGTCTCATAACTTTTTCCAAGGCCTGAGATCAGAGGAATTTTTTCCTCTATAGGAGCCCTTGGCTCTAAGTATATGGACCTTTACCCAGTATAGGCTGGAACTAACTACCTTCAACTGTAATTCAATGTGCAGGCTGGCACGTCCACAGCAATTATGTCAAAAGAATGGAGTTTTAAAAATTCTACAAGGATCAGGGTTGGTTGGTTTGTTTGTTTTAAGTATCAGCTATAGCTTTTTAAGATTCTACCACTTGAATTACTAATATTCAGCATAATTCAAGGCACATTATTTTTTGAGAGACCCCTGTAGGCCATCACCCCTGCACTAGTAATTCTCCTTTCCCCATCTTGATCCCTAGATGAACCAGTTCAACTCTTTATTGTCCTCATTTGACCTTGACCCCTTATAGTATGAAAAAAAAAAACTTGCCCTTTGAAGCTTCAACCTTGGGGCCCTCCTTATATAACTTCACTCCTATACTTGCTCTGCTGAATGAAATCACTTCTCCAGGGCAACCCTTTTATATCTTCCTAGTCTATTCCCTATTCTACTCCACACAGTTGCCTTTCAAAACCTTTTCATCTTTCTTCCAGTCTCCCATGGCTCCCACTCCACCCACCCTCTCAGCTGAGGGCCCTATCTCTTATTTAACTGAAAAAAATAAAACCACTTACTGAGAATTCCCTCTTCTTCCCTCTTTTTCATCTCCTATCCCCCAAATGCCTTCTGCCACTGATGAGGGATAGGTTTGGGGGGATTTCTAATGAGAAATCCTTTCTAGGTTCACGTCTGAAAAGAATTACAGGCTCAGCTGTCCTTTGGCAATTTATAAAAGTTTTATTGATTCACAGGGCAAAAAGGGGTAAGGTGAGGAAACCTGGCTAGGAAAAGCTCACAAGGGGCAAGGGGCAAGGAGGGGGGAGTCAGAGAAAGTCTGGAAGTGTGACGCTCTGCAACGGGCAGATGGCTTACTAGAATGCCTACCTGCTAGAAAAAACCAACCTGCTGGAAAAAGCTAGAAAGGGCCATCTGCTAGAAAGGGCCATCTGCAAAGAGCAGGAAGTGAAACACAGTTTTTAAGACCTATGGCTGTCAGTCATAAGTTCATTAGCCTAATCAATCCACTCTTGCATTGACCTCATTGACTCCTCCTGAAGACCCTCCCCAAACTCCTCTTCTAGACCGCCCCTAGATCCCTCTGTACATAAGACCCCATCTTCCCCCCATGTGGTGTGAGAGTGCCATAGAATGACCTAGCACAGACTTACTCTGTGTTAGACTTGCTCTGGTCCACTTGTTCAATGCAAGGGTCACAGATACCTAGGCTCCTTAAGAGTCTACCCAATATGGTGAACTTTTAATGAACTTTCAATAAACTTTGCTTTTCTTTGGCTCAGAGAAGACTTTAGTGGAATTCTTTTGGCAGGACCTGGCAGGTTGGTATTTTGGGGTCTCCAGAGCAACGCTCTTTATGGGTAACCACATCATAACTATAGATATATCATTAAAACCTGCCTGAGCTTCAGTTTCCTGGTCTTAAAATAAAGGTTTGGATTAGGTGACGTCTGAGGCCGTGATCCTATAACCCCTGTTGAGACAAAACCATCCAGTTAATCCTTCAGAATATTTGGGCCAATGTGACAGAAGGACAAAGAACTTGGTCCACAATTGGATAGGTGAGAATATTAGTATGGATTGAATTTGAAAATGGAAAATTTGGAAAATCATTTCCAGTGACCCCAAGTTACTCTTTGTCTTGAAATCCCACCGAATCTCCCAGTGATATGCTATATGTGAATCATGAGAAGGTGTGGAGAGTTTACAGTCTCTACCAGGGGAGAAAACAGCCATATTGATGAGACCATGGATTCATGGAAGTATTAAAGAAGTCGGTTCTAATTCTTCCCCAATGTTATGTAACAGCTTTCCTGATGTAAGAAGAACCTTTCTCCAGTTTCTGCTTAGTGGGAATGTTATCTTAATTCCTCATCGGCCACTGACAATATAATAATAATAGAATGATATTTATAAAGGTTTTGGCATAGTGCCTGACATGTTGTAGGTACTTAATAAATTCTGGTTTCCTTCTCCCCACCCTGCTGCCATGGGATTAGATCTTTTCTCTTTCTTTCTTTTAGAGGCTAGTTTTGATGTTATCTGGTAGAAAGCCTAGACTTTATCTACTGTATGTCCTTAGAGAAATCACTTCATCTCTATTTCCTCAATCTCAAAATGAAGGCGTTGGTTGAACTCACTGAATCCCTAAAATATATGCCCCTATCTTGATGTTAGCAGGGACTGTTTTAGGACCACTGTCACCTACCCTACTCATGTGGTGTTGGAAAAACAAACTAAATCTCTATAGCAGCCTTAGTAACAGGAGAAGTGCAATATTTAGGGCCTTAATTGTTTGGACTGGTTAGCAGTGGAAATCTACTGGTCACTTTAAAGATCAGCTGTTTCTAAACCATAACTTTGAAATAAATGCATAGTCTGAAAAAAAATATATATTATTGAGCCATAAAAAAAGTGGCAAAAGGGATTCAGAGAAACCGAAGAGGACTTTATGAGCTGATATAGAGTGAAGTGAGAGGAACCAGAAGAGTAATTTATAAGATGATCACAACATTGGAAAGGAAAACAACCGAAATACCTGTGAACAACAGTCAGTGCATTGGGGGTGGCTGGGTGACTCAATGGATAGAGCAACGGGTTTGGAGTTAGGAAGGCCCAACTGAGTTCAAATTTGACTTCAGATGCTTACTAACCGTGCAACTCTGGGCAAGTCACTTGACCTCTGTTTGCCTTAATCCGCTAGAGAAAAAAATGGTAAACCACTCTATTATTTTTTTCCAAGAAAATCCCATGAACTGAGTAAGGTCCAAGGTTCAGCCATGACTGAACAACCACAAAATCCTGCTTACTAAAGAAGCCTTCCCTAACCCCTCTTAATTACAGTGCCTTCTTCCTTTTAATTTTTTTTCTCTTTTTCCTGTGTATAACTTGCTTTGCATACATTTGTTTGCATGTGTCTTCTCTCTTAGACTATAAACTCGTTGAGGGCAGGTACCATCATTTGCCTCTTTGTGTTCCAAGTGTTTAGCCCAGTGCTTGGTACAGTAATAAGTGTTTATTGATTGATTGATTGATTCTACCTTCTCAACCATAGGTGATGACCCAGAATGAGATACACAGTTTCAGGCTCAATGTTTAGATTTGCTTTGTTGGACTAATTTATTACAAGGAAAGACTTATATGCGTTTTGTTTTGTTTTTTTGTCAATGAGGTGAGGGAGAGTTAAGAAGCAAGTAGTAGTAGTGATACTGCCACCCCATATACAAAAAAGAGAGAGAGAGAAGAAAAGAAAGAAAAAAGACCTGTGAAACATTTGTGAAAAATAAACAAAAAAGAGCCGAAGAGAGTTCAGAAGGGGACATAGATAAGAGGGACAGAACTGGAACTTCTGAGTTAAATATATGCTTTTTAAAAAAGCTATTCAAATAAAGATTCATGGTGTCTTACCCAATCCTCATTTCCTCTTCTTAATATCAGGAAACATTGGTTATTGCTCATATTTACCAAGTTTTATTTGTCAATAAAACAGAAAATTTAAAAAAGAAACACTATCACCGATTCTGTAGAATTCAAAACGTGTGTGCCTGTCTGTACATATATATGTACATAAATACACAGAGACATACAAATACATCTATGCTATGAGGAAATGTTGACAATAAAAACCAAAAAAAATGAACAAATGAAAAAGTGTCTTCTCTCTCTCTCTCCGTCCTCCCCTCTCCTGTTGACAAGGTGAAATTCTTGTGGACTTTGACAGGTTGGAGGATCCGGAGTTTCCATTGAAATATCTGCACTGGAGGCTGAGAAGTACATTGAGAATAAAGTGGAGACAGTAAAGGAAAAGTAACTTCCAGTAAAGGACATAGGACTATACCCTTTGGCTTTCAATTTGAGCCCGTTCTCCTCGGTGACCTTGGGCATGTTCAAGTAGAGAGCGAACACTGTTTGTTGGGGGGGAGAGGCAGTTTAATTTTTAGTGGAGGGATGTTCTTGTGACTACCCTTGCTTCGTAAATACCTTTTCCAAAAAGTTATCCGGCTAATAACCAATGGAAAAGTCCCTGATGGGAGCTGTAAGCCACACTACCAGAAAAACCTGACTTCTCAGGGCTGTGGAGAGTGGACCAGTGGTAGCCAGCTAACCTCTGGGGAATCCAGTGTGGATGAGAATGGAGAAAGTAGCTTCCCACTGGGTACTTCTAGACCTGTTGTCAGCTCTTTTAGAACTGGTCTTCAGGCCACCTGTGTCCTTCTAGGTCCTTCAGTTCAGCCTTTTGACTGAGTCCAAGTTTTACAGAACAAATCCTTTTATTGAGGGGATTTGTGCAGTGATGTTTGGATTCAGTCAAAGGGCCACATTTTAGGACCTAGAGGGCCACGAGGCCACCAGTTCTTCATCCCTGTCCTATGACCTCGTCTTATATACTCCTCAGGAACAATAGCTTCCTTCCATTAGCATTAGTTTTGCAAATGAACTAATCTGCCTTTCAACTTTCTGTGTAGAACTTTATAATTATTAGCCAAAAATAAGCCTGTAGGTTTTATCAGCTTAAAAACAAGGTCTTATGTGGGGAGGACTTAAGAGAACTAAGACAAAAAACAAAAAAATGCCTCTTCACTTTAACTGAAATATAGGCCAGTTTCTAAGATGGAGTTATCTCAAAGAAGGGAGACCCTCTGTGCTCTCTGTGCCTTCTTCCTCAGCTCCTGACTCCCCTTTTGAAGTTGTAACTTCCCTGCCTGTTCTTTATCTTCAGTAGCTCTGTGAAAGCTGATGCAACACTGAGGGTTCCAGAGTAGAAGTAAAAGGAATGGCTAGATGGGGTCAATAGACATGGGATGATAGCAAGTTCTGGTCCACCATTTGGAGCAGCATGGGACAAGGAGGAGAGACCAATGCGCCAGTTTCATTCTTGGAGAAGGTCAGGGAATCTGGAGAAAGGTCTAGTTCAAATCTGTGATTTCCGTGTGGTATAGGAGCAAAAGGTTCCAGATGGTACATTCTGTCTATTCTAGGCATCTTTTCTTAGGTTCCCAGGAGGTGCAGGACATGAGGCAAAGCTATCTGGTTGTAAGGGCAGGTAGGACTTTTTCCCCACATTTATTTCATTTTAAATTTATGGAATAAAACAAATATTTCCATAACATAGTATAATAAGAAAGATGATTGCACATGAAATTGCAAATCAATTATGTATAACTTGCTATTCCTTTTAAATATATAATAAAGTTGATCATGTACATTTTTTAAAAAGTAAACTAGAGAGAGGGCAAGGGGTGTTTCGTTTTTGTCTTTGTGGGCTTGGCTCCTGGTACAGAGGAGGCACTTAAATGCTATTGATCGGTGTAGAGCGAATTATTTATTGGTTACACCTGGTGCCTTAAAGTATTTTAGTAACTGTTTGTTGGATTGAGTGAACAAAGCAGTGAATGAATAAGTGAACAAATTGTGACTCTTGTCTCCAACTAAAGGTGAACACAGTAGTAATTGGTGAGAGGAACCCAGAGAAGATTCGAGTGGTCCCTGGGTTAAAACTGATGATTGATTGGTGCTAGTAGTACAGAAAATCTAGCCTTTCAGAACACTCTTTCAGGGACCTTCACTTTTCAAACCACTATCTCCAAATATCTCTACTATCTCTTGGATGCTGCATTCATGGGGGCAAACCCTATGCAAAGTCCCATAAGGCTTCCCATGATCTATGATTTTGGGGATCTCCAGGAGATAATAGGTAATGATTTTCCTCATCCTTAGAGTCCACTAAAAATTAATTTAAGTTTGATTAGCTCATTAAACTGTCAGTATATACAAGTTAGTTGAGTTTGATTTCCCTGGTGTAAAATTATTACTTGTAGGAAATCCAAACTTATGGAACCAATACCCCTTCCTTGTCATCACCCTCCACTCTCACCAGGAGTCCCTGACTTGATCAACACGCAGGTAAGCCCAAGGACAACAGGAACAGCATCACCTTCCAGATACCAGTAAGTCTCTACAGCTATAGTCTATCAACCCTTATGTAAACAAAACCCGGGCAACTTCCTTTGCCGGTAATAGCAGCCCCAGCTACTGAAGACCCAGAAAGAAAGTTCTCATGACCAAAAATCTCTGTCATGGTCAAATTTGTTTTAACATCAGAAAATATCAGAAAAAATTTTATATGGAAATGACATTAAAGATCTGTTGGGGGCAGCTAAGTGGCACAGTGAATAGGGCACAGATCCTGGAGTGAGGAGGACCTGAGTTTAAATTCGACCTCAGACACTTAACACTTTACTAGCAACCTTGGGCAAGTCACTTAACCCCAATTGCAATGCCTTGGCTCCTCCAAAAAAATAAAAATGTTAGTTTCTTCCTGGCCAGTTCTTGCCCTAAGGACCATGGGATTTTTCCATGTGATTTGCAGCTGGGACTTCCTATATGTGTCAGCTTTCCTATTAGAATGTAAGCTCCTTGAGAGCAAGGACTGTTTTGCTCATATTTTGTATCTTTGGTATTTAGCACAGTCTTTTTCACTTAATAAATGCTTCTTCATTTGTTTATTCATGGACATCTTTTCTCACACTTAGAATTAAGCTTTTAAAGGCAAGGACTTTGTTTTCATAATCGTATCTCCTGTGTGGTGCTTGGCACATGGTACTTTTTTCATTCATTTATTAGAACTTAACTCATTCACTAATGCTTACTAGAGGTATTAATGAAAGCACAAGGCAGAAATTAATCAGTTGTCCAAGGTCACATGGCTACTTTTTTTGTGTTAAGTGTCTGAGGCTGCATTTGAACTCAGGTCCTCCTGACTCCAGGGCCGGTGCTCTATTCACTGTGCCACCTCGCCACCCCTATACCTTTTATTTTTTGCTTTTCATAGGGGCAATTGGGCTTAAGTGACTTGTCCAGGGTCACATGGCTAGTTTTTGTGTTAAGTAATCAGTTGTCAAGAAGGCACTAGACATGAATGCTAAGGTATGGATTTGAATCCTGTCTTAATTTACTAGTTGTGTGATTGAGGCAAATCTGATGATCTCTCTGAGGCTTACTTACCTTATATGTTAAAAAAGTACAATCATATTTGCCCTAGCCCAAGAAGTACCAGCTTATTCTGAGGAAAACACCATAGAAAATTTTACATCTCTATATAAATGTTTTAGAAATCTTTTGATGCTTCAATAGCTCTAAGAATAGTTTTCAGTTTTAAAATAATGTTTGCTAATTATTCTTTACTAGAATACCAGACATAATCCTTGATAGAAATACAGATGAAGAAAACACAGACCCAAATTACATGGAATACTTATGTTAGTACTAACATATTCAGAGAAAAGTAAGTGGCTGGTGGGTGGTGGTAGGGTTGTTGTTGTTGTTGTTGGTGGTGGTGGTGGTGGTGGTGGTGGTGATGGTGGTGTGGATTTCTTAACCAGAGAAGACTTTGTAGAAACAAAGTTTGAACCAGGTTTAAAAAAAATGAGGTAACCAGAATAATGAAGGGAGTTGTTCTTGTAAGTTATGAAATGATAAGAATGGGGAGAAGAAAAAAGGATGGATGTAGGTGTCCTTTGTGAAGATAGTAAAGACATGCAAGAGAAGGGAGCAGTGGGTGTGACATGGACATTCCACTATTGCTAAATTCAGACAGGTCCTTTCCTCCTAGAGTCCTCATTTCACAAGGGACATCACACATATATCCATAAAGGAGACAGCATTCCCTGTTTGGTATGGCAATGGTTACAGGAGGGTTCAGAGCAAGACCACATGGGTGGTTGAAATGAGTATGTCCCTGAGTTTAATGGTTTAGAGAGTGCTACTCAATCCAGAGGCCTTGGAAGGAGTTCCTAGGGCTCTTCTAATAACCCTGTGGCAAACCTGGCTTCGGACAAGAATAGCTAGCTCTTTCTAATTAGCATAACCTGTTTGATTACCAATTCATGATTTATTGCAACTGTTTTTGTTGCAATTGTTGGGTGCAGTACTTGAGGCAGCTAGATGGCATGATGGATAGAGTGCTGGTCTAACTAAGGCAATGTTTGCCTCAATTTCCTCAACTGTAAAATCCTTGAAGGGTTCTTGTGGGGATCAAATGAGATAATATTTGTAAAGTGCTGATCTGTAGGACTTTAGGCAAGTCAGTTGGGCATCAGTTTCCTAATCTGTGAAATGGGGGATTTGATCAGATGACCTCCAAAGTCCCTTTTCCAACTCTTTATCTATGCTCTTAGGATTTTCATCATGTGTGGCTTTCCTATGATCCTTATGTCCCAGAGGAACTCCTAGGTACACTGGATCTTCTTTCTCCTTGCTTTGGGTCTCCCTCCAGTGGCCAGTGCAGGGCTCTAGAGCAGGGGTGGGAACTTGCAGCCTCCAGGCCACGTGTGGCCCTCTAGATCCTCCACTGCATCCCTTTGACTGAATCCAAACTTTGAAGTTTCATTTAGATTTTGTCAAAGGGCCGTACTTGAAGACCTAGAGAGTCACATGTGGCCTTGGGGCTGCAAGTTCCCCACCCCTGCTCTAGAAGTTTTCAATCAATATTGACTAACTAAAGGGGCCAGGGCTTCATGCTTTGTTTCTGACTATCTTTGGACCCATTTGAAGTAAATTTTATCTTCTGACTTGAGATGAAAGGTGCTGTCCATTTCCAGAGAAAGAACTGGTGGAGTCTGAATGCAGATTGAAGCATACTTTTTTCTTTCTTTATTTTTTCTTGGGTTTTTGGCTGATTGTTTGAGGGTTTTTTTCGTCTGTATTTTCTTTAATAATATGACTGATATAGAAGTGTGTTTTACATCATTACATATGTATAACCTATGTCCTATTACTTGCCTTCTCAATGAGGGGAATGAGGGTGGGGGGAAGTAGAAAACTGAGAACTCAAAATTAAAAAAAAAAGAATGTTAAAAATGTTTTTACATGTAATTGGGAAAAAAATAAAATATTAAATTAAATTTTAAAAAATTTATCTTCCACTCTTCTTGAAACAGGGAAAAAAATAAAACTGGGTTGTTCAGGAGAATGGCCACCTCCTATCCCTGTCTTTTTTCTGCATTTCCATTATTAAAAATCTGGGCTCTAAGTTTTATACGGTCAGAGAGAAAGCTGGCAGATGGATTAGATTGGTTTCTGTGTGTCCTTCAGATCCAGAGGCATGCACACGTCATAACTTTATCAGTGCTCCACGCGTCTAATGGAAAAGGCAAGTGGAGTATCTGAGGTTAATTGTCCCCAACTAACTTTCTTAGGGAACAGAGGTCTAATAGAAACTCCTGACACTAATGACAGACCTGTCACTCTTCAGTGAACCTAATGGGGTTTGTTTCTAATTCCCCCGCTGTGATGATAGTGTTGATTCAGAAGGAAGGCAACCCTTATTAGCTCCTGCTTCACAACCCATCACGCACTTCAGTGCACGTCCCATTTAAACTCTGACCAAACGGTACAAAAGATGACTTGAGAATAAAGGTTTCTCTACCTAATTAATAGTTCATTAATACGTAGAAATGACAGGTATATGCTACCTATCTACTTTTCCATAACAGGTCAAAGATGAAATCTGATTGTCCTTGGGAGCCAACGAGGGTGTGGGTCGGCTTTTGAATGAATTCACCTCTCACAACTTCTTAGTCTAGGGCTAGAATTTGAAGTGCTTCTATCTTATCAAAGGAGACGACTCAGGTCTTATATATATAGGGGCAGGAACACACTCAGGAGAGAGCAAACCAGTTCTGCACCATGGGGAGGAAGCAGGCTAAGAGTGAGGCTGCTCCCAGCTGTGAGCTAAGTAAGTAGAAAGCTCAGCAGACGGGAGTGGAGGGGAAGAAATACTCCGTCTTTTCTCTCTTATCTCCAGTTGGCTTTGAGTTCTTTCTACCTCAATTAGACTTAACTGAAGAAAAGCCTCCTATCCTGAGGAAAATTGGGGCAAACTCTTCTTGAATCCCAGATGGCTGCAGAAATTCCCCAAATCTCTTCTGATTTCTGTGTGTTTTACTCCTCTCCGGGAGAAAATTATTTTGGAGGCTAACGTAGTCTTGAGGCTAATTGCGGGGAGGTGATTCGATTTTGTTTCTCTGTGTGTGTACGATTCTGGTCTGCTCCTTTTCCCCCTACCTTGCTGCTTTCCCCCCGACCTTTTGAGATTCGCGCCTAACTAATGATCTTTCTCCGAGGAGTGAGCAGGCAAGGGAGCAATTCGATTTTCCTGGAATGGGTATGTTTTAATTTTAATTTTTCCTTAAGGTACCCCCTCCCCAACAAATAATGCTTTAAAAAAACTTTAAGAAATCATGTTATAATTGTATTTTTATTAGATTATTTATTTCCCCTTCCCAAAAGATGACCCAGAAACCAGCTGGTCCCTGCTCTTCCCAGTGCTTCTGGGTCCATTTCTCCGAATCTTCACTCTCAACGAAGAACCAGACAACTGAGGTCAGCTATCGATGGAGTAGAATTGAGTCTTGGAAAGTAACAAGAAAAAGGGAATTGTGCAGGGACGAGGTGCAGGAGTAGGCTAGAGAACCAAACAAGCGCAAGGAGCTGATGCACAGGTGCCAGGTGCGGTACCCATGGATAGATGACTTGCATTCCTCTCTGGGGTGGAGGAGGATGATACCATGAAGTGGCAGCCCGGGGAACTAGGGCAGGCGGGGAGCTGTGTTTTGTTTTGTTTTGTTCTCCCTTGGATGGAGCAGCAAGAAGGACATCTCGAAGACATCCCTGTCCCCAAACTGCACCTAAGTGCTTGCTGTGGATCGAGATCCAGCAGATCCAGCAGAATGAGGATTCGCCTTACTCTCCAGGAGAGCCCCGGCCCAAGAAGAGTTCCTGCAGAAATCTGCACTGCTAGCAGTCCTCGCTATCCCGGGAGCCGATGCTCCTCCTGGAACTGCGCGGACTTTCTGGGCTCCGCAGCCCGCTTCAGGAGCAGAATGGCACGTCACTTGTGCCTCCTTCCTCCGGACGCAGAGGGGCGCTACTCCGGAAGAAGAGCGCCTCCTCTCTTTGGCTTCGCCACGCGGCGCAGCTGGGGAGACCCGACCAATGAAAGTGCGTGGTCGCGGCCTCGCGGACCAATCACCCTGGGGTTCGGCGAGACTGGCGTGGGTAACGGAGGGGTCTGTCCGGGTTGGAGCGGGCCGGCTGTAATGGAGATACCGGGCCCGGGAAAACCTGTCTGGAGAGGGCAGCCCCGCAGGTGAGCTTCCGGGCCCGCAGGCCACGGCGAGGCCCAGGTTCGGCTAGCTAGGGCCTGCGTCCCTTGTCCCTTCTTGCGGCGCGCGCTGCTCCGAGGGCCGGCGCGCGGGGGGAGGGGAGACAGCTTCTTGAGTTTCCTCTGAGCTTTGCGGGGGCGCGGGGGGAGGGGAGGACGAAGGTGAAGGAGGGGTCAGCGCCTATCCCCTTCGCCCCTACGCGTGCCCCGTGACCCGCAGCTTGGCGCCGCCGCAGTGGATCCCGGCCCGGGGCAAAGTCTGCCGGTCCAGAAGCACCTCGTCCCGGCGAGCTGCCCTGAGCTCGGGGTATGCGGGGCTGGGGAAAATTTTCCCCCTTCACACTGAGTAAGAACAGTGACAATTATAGTGGCCATCGTGTGTGCAGCCCTTTGACATTTGCAAAACAATTTGCAAAAAAGTATCGTTTTATCCTCCCAAAGGAAGGCCTGGGGGGCAGGGAAACTGAGGCTGGGGGTCCTGAGATCTGATATGAATGCGTGTCTTACGCGGCGCCACCTGGAGCCTTATGAGCCGGGGGGGGGGGGGGGGTGAGGGATGGGGGGCAGGCCGGGCACCAGATGGCAGGGGCTTGGCCTCAACACCACTGGCCCCTTGCCTCGGTGTCCCCGTCTCTAAAATGGGATCTTCGAGGACCAGAAAACCCCTTTGAGAGTTTTTTGTTTATTTCAAGGAAAACGACCGGAGAAAAGTTGCCGATTTGTGGCAGAGCCATTAAAGGGTTTGGGGGAAAAGGAGTTTTTCATTGGCCCCAGAGGGCAGAGCCAGGGGGATGGGTGGAAGATTGCAGGATGAGCATTTACACCCAGTAAAAGGAAAAGCTGGTCATCCGTCCAAAAATGACCTGGACTGCCCCAGGGGGTGGCTGTTTCCTGGTCCTCGAAGGTCTTCCCACAGAGGCTGGAGGAAGGGGGGGACTTCCTGAGGAGGAGGTTCCTGCTAAAGGCGGGGGAGGGGTTGTAACAGAGACCCTCCTAGGTCTTAGTTACATTGTGGGGCCCAGGGTTTGGCTTTGGAAAGCGTCAGGTTCCTGCATCCACTTAGACAGGCTCCCTCCTTGAGATAGTTGTGGAATTTTGGCCTTTCCTTTAAATCTAGTAAATCTTTGAGTGACACCTTGGGTATGTGACTTTCCTGACTGATTTCTTTTGTTCCCTGTGGATCCTGGAACTTAATTTGAGGTTTTCTGTGGCTTGGAACTGTGTTCACCTGTATCTAACCCTAGGTTTCTCTATATTCTCTCTTGATCTCTTTGGGGTTACAAGCCTAAAGCATATCTCTGGCTATTAATTTCTTTGTCAGATAACATCAGCACTTGGTTCTGTTCTGCGCTGAGGTGATTTTGAATCTAGGAAGAAGAAATGCCAGGATTGCAGGCTTCTGTCTCTTGTGTTCCAGGAACTACTGCAGGGAGTTGAGGAGGGCATTTCCTGGAGCAGTCTGACAACATTTCTTAGACTCTGTAGGGGGGAGTCTCGGCAAAGCTTGCATTGCAGCCCTTTGGATAATTGTGTATGCTAATAGGTAGGCCCCAAGTGGATTGAAGGTCGGAGTAGGTCAGTGGATGGCATCCACACAATAGAAATAATGTTATTACTTTACACTTATGTCCCTCTTTGCAGATTAAAGACTCCTTGACTCGTAATTTTCAAAAGATGTTCATGTTATCTGTTTTCACAGCAACCTATGGGGCAGGTAGTATTATTTATGTTTTTAATAATGATACTCTTAGAAATAACTGCCATTTATATAGTGTGTTCAGACTTGCAAGTTGCTTTTTGTATGTTATCTCACTTGATCCCTACAAAAAACCCAGGGAGATAGTCATTAATCATCATGTTCATTTTATAAATGAAGACATAGTTTCAAAGTGTCAGGAGTAGGATTTGAAACCAAGTTTTTCTGGATTTCACATCTACAGGTTCCACTGCACCAGGTAAGGGAACTCTGAAACTGGGAGACAAACCCAGAGGCACACAGCTTGTAGACCATAGAGATGGGACTAGAGGGCTTCAGACCAGTGATCTCGAGCTGCCTGGCATAGGAAGTGAAGTTATTGGTTTGAGGTTTAAAGTTAAGAGCCTAAAGAGGCCCCCTTCCCCCTGTCCTGCCCCCCTGACAGGTGTAATCCCTTCTATGATGTTGAAAAACCTCTCCTCATCCCTGAAACAATTTGAGAGGCCATAATGAAAGACTTCTGTTGCCTGATTTTTCCTTCTTCCGAGGAAGTTGCTATTTATAGTTAACACTGACAGTAACTAATCCCTAAATGAGGAACTTAGAATTTGCAGACAAGAAAGCACTGTGCTGCCAATTTCAGCTGAAATTCACGTCATCGTGTGTAATTCAGTTACTTAACTCTGGAATAAGGCAGGCAAATTAAATTCTTATGACTAAAAGTCTGATGGTATGAGGAGATTGCAGAACAGTCTCCCTGAAATATATGGGTGAAGATAAGGGACAAGATCTTTAAAGGTGGAGTGAGGTGGAAATTATTTTAAGGCTGCCTTTCGGCACTTTCTTTCTCCCCACCTCAGACCTTTGTGGTTTGATAAAGGCATTTGGAAAGTGGTCTGTGGCCAGGCATGGGCCAGAGCCAAGAAACAAGACGTCTCCCTCTCAGTTTAAGTCAGACCTCTAATAAGCTTCAATTGTAAATGGCCATATTATAATATGAAAGTGCTCCATACCTAATTAAACCTCTTAGTTTAATTTGGAGTGGAAGTGGAAAATGTAGGAACTCACATCAGAACATAGAAATGGTTTTTGGCCTTTTTTCTGGAAATGATAAAAATCTAATTATAAAACCCTTGTACCCAATATGCATAGTTAGACAAAACAAATTTTGTATTTTTTTTTGCCTTTTTCTTTTTGGAGGGCAATTGGGATTAAGTGACTTGCCCAAGGTCACACGGCTAGTTTTTGTGTTCACTGTGTGAGGCTGGATTTGAACTCAGGTCCTCCTGACACCAGGGCTGGTGCTTTATTCACTGTGCCACCTAGCCGCCCATAAATTTTGTATTGAGCATATCCAAAAATGTGACATACATCCTACCCAGATGTTTCTGCCATCTGTAAAGAATTTTCTTCATAGATAAATGTGTGTGTGTGTGTGTGTGTGTGTGTGTATACACACAGAAGAGAGGGGCAGCATCTGAGGAAGCAGACAAACATGCTCTAAGACAAGCTAACCCTGATTGAGAGACACTTTATTTCCCCACTTATTCAAATAATAAAGAGAAAAATAAGTGAGCAACATTGTTTTTTTTTGTTTTTTGTTTTTTTTTTAATTTTTTTAAATTTTATTATAGTTTGCATCATTCATTTCCACAAGATTTTGAGTTACATATTTTCT
>CM053585.1:363450936-363474432 GCA_028646515.1 Pseudochirops corinnae
TAGAGGAGTCCCCTTTTCTTCTATATTCCTTTCCTTTACTGCCTTTCTACCCCTTTTGACCATATGTGTACGTAGTAGGTGCTTAACACATTTTCATCAGTTAAATGTTAATCCCTTAGACTTTTCCAATATTTCCAGTTGGGCAGGACAGGTCCTTCCCTTTCCTAAGGGGTGCCTTTGAATGGAATGAGAATATGAGCAGCTTCGCCATTATACCCCCCATCTCCTTGTCCCCTGATGCCTTTCTATAGCTGAGTATGGTTAAGAGAGGTATGAGGGTGGGACAGGTGGAGCAAAGATGTGACCCTTGGCTACACACAGCTGGGTAATTTGTCTCTTAGCTTATGGGCCTGTGCTGAGATACAGGGTATACCAAAAGCTTAGTGTAGCTTTTAAGTTTAACAGGTTCAAAGTACACCAAGATTTTGGGGACAAACTATGTATATGTGCAAAAATCCCAGGACCTTAAAGGAAGCATTTTCTGAAATGTCAGCTTAATTTTGAACTTGTTTTTTCTACTGTATTGTGTTAAGGTCCCCCGAATTATTCTGTGGCTGATGGTGGAGGCTGCCATCATAGGCTCCGACATGCAAGAAGTCATAGGGTCAGCTATCGCCATCAATCTCCTGTCTTCTGGGAAGTGAGTTTTTTTCCCCCAGAAACTTTGAGTCACCCAGCCCTTCACTGAGCCCCCCTGGATGAAGAAAGCGTGTGCTACAAATTGAGTCCTGTGGGGAAGTGTGATTGAGAACCTCTTTCTTACCAGTGAAATAGTTGTGAGCAGGGCCCCCTAGCCATTGAGTGCACAGAGGAGGGCTTTCGATCCTTTCCTTGCAGGCATCTGCTGTGAAGGAAGAGGCTTTTGGCTTCTCTTCCCGATGGGCACTGTGCTCCCCTCTGGTGGAGGCCTGGGCCACCCACTCCCTTCAGAACTTGGCCTTCTTGGGGTTTGGGGAGGTGGACTCTTCTACCCCTCTTCTTCCCTCCCCTCCCCTCCTTTTATCCTCATGTCTGATCTCTGCTCTAGGGTTCCTCTGTGGGGTGGAGTTCTCATTACCATAGCAGATACCTTCGTATTTCTTTTTCTGGACAAATATGGTAAGGAGGAGTTGGAGTGGCGGTGGTGCTGGGAGGAAATGGTATTGGAGAAAAGGTCAAGTTTTGCCTTAGGAGCAGTATGTCTTGTTAAGAAAACCATCTTTCCATGTTTCTTTGCTTAGGTTTACGGAAACTGGAAGCATTCTTTGGCTTTCTCATCACCATCATGGCTTTCACATTTGGATATGAAGTAAGTTTCACAGATTTTTTTATTAGCTTCTTCAAACCAGTTCCTTTATAGAAACAGGAAGTAAGCTTTAGATGACTCAGTAACACACGTGGATAACAGAAGCCATTCTGTACCTATGTCATTCCTGAATGGACGAGGTCAGTCTTGGAGATCCCTACACCTGAGCCAGACCATCCCTGACCATCCCTGATGTGTATGTGGCTTCCCAGATCAGTCAGGAGCCTGGACTAGAGTAGACTTCCAGTGGATGTTCCAAATTCCTCAGAACTAACCTGCTTTGGGGCTACTTTGACACTGCACTGCTCCTTGTTGCAAGGGAGGTCAGCTGCCGGGCTCTGACTTGGACAGCAGACTAGCAGAGTCCAGACCCTCAGCTGTCTGGGTGGTGCCTGTCACTTATAGAATGGACCCCAAACTTACATTGTACAAGTAGAGAGTAGGGAGGCGCCATCATTTTTGTGTCACGCTTAGACTGGGGGAGCTTTAGAAGACATGGAAGTGAGGTGGCCAGGGCAGGGATGGGTGTGTTTACAGTGGCCCCTTCCTTCTGAATCCTTGTTACAAAGTGATTTCCTCTGATTGGCCTTGGTGAATTGACTTTTTAGTTGTAGTTAGTTCTTTTGACTCCAGCCCAGAGTAAATGTTGAAGGAAATGTTTGAATCAGATTTAAATGATTTTTTAGATTATTCATTCTTTATGCCTTTAGTCATAACCCCTGTGAGGCCGATAAGATTAAGGTCCTGGGCCCCTTCTCTCTGTCTCCCACCCCTGTGCTCCTTCAGGATGGCTGGTCCCCAGGGTCAGGGGCTGAAAGTCCCTGAGGAGCAGAACATCATCACATCAGGGTAGTCAGGAACATAGCCCGGGGCTAGGGCACCTGTTTCATGACCAAGGGGAGTAGAAGCTAACCACTCGGATGTTGGTGTCCAGTATGTTACAGTGAAGCCCAACCAGGCTGAGGTGCTGAAGGGCATGTTCGTACCCTCTTGTTCGACCTCGCAGATTGAGCAGGCTGTGGGCATTGTGGGTGCTGTTATCATGCCACACAACATGTATCTGCACTCCGCACTCGTCAAGGTGAGTCCTGAGCTGAGTGTCCCGTAGCTCACTTGGAGAGTCTTTTCACCTAGTAACAAGTGAAGCACGTTTAAACTGAATTATCCATTTCCTCTTAAAGCAGTGGTTCTCAACTTTCCTAATGCCATGACCCTTTAATACTCATATGTGGGCGAACCCGCCTGGAGACGGATAGAGGAGCAGTCTCGCCTCCTAAGACCGTCGGAAATCTGTGTCCAGTGGTCTTAGGCGACCCCTGTGAAAGGGTTGTTCAACCCCCAAAGCGGTCGCGACTCACAGGTTGAGAACCACTATCTTAAAGGCTCAACAGTATCCTTCATGTACTGGAGGTTTGTTTTACATCATTAAACCCTGCTCCATAGAACCCACTAAGAGGATTAGAGGTTTCCAGGCCCTCAGAGAAACTGAGATTCCCAGGCTTTGCAGAAAGGCTGAGTGCACACTGACTGGGCTGGCTTTCTCTTTATCTGCTGAGACTGAGGGGCCTGAGGGGAAAAGGCTATCACATGTCCCTCATATGTCTCTTCATGCCCAGGGTCGGGCCTAAGTGTCTACTCCCAAGAATGGTATTACAAACTGGATTTCCAGGGCCTTTTTTGCCTCTGCCCTCTGGCAGATGGTGAAGGGATCTTCTGGATGGTGAAGGGGCAGGCTGAGTATCCTCGTAACAGGCCAGGAGAATGTTTCCTCTTCTTGGGGGTGGGGACAGGTTTGGTGGAGTGGTGGGGAAGGGGGAAGTGGGAGATTTTAAATGAGAAGCCAAGAGTCAAGTTCTGGGAGAAAAGAAGGTGAGCTGGGCTTGCCTATTGGCTGTTCCAGATGGCGAAACAGAAGGCAACTTTTCTGCAGCAACAACTGCTCTTCTGGTTCCTTTCAGGCTATCCTTCTGTGTCCACAGTGGCTGGAAAGCAGAGAACCGAATCATTACAAAAATTAGCACTCATCAGAAAAAATGAGAAGGGAATGGCACCTTCCTAATCCATAATAATTCTGCTAAAGTTTTTTTTCATCGGAAGGCTCTTTATTTCAATTCTTCAGTCTTGAGGTGCAGTAGAGTCCCAGGCCTGGAGGTAGGATGACCTGAGTTCAAATCCAGCCTCTGGTGCTTTCTATTGGTGTGACCTTGGGCAAGTCACTTTTCTCAGCTGTAAAATGGGGAGAGTAACAGCAGCTCCCTCTCAGGGTTGTTGTGAGGATCCAATGAGATACTGATTGTAAAGTGCTTAGCACTGGGCCTGTCGGGTGGCCAGAGGAGCAGTTCCCCTCTCCGTCCCCTTCCTTTCTCTCCTTCCTTTTCTTTTTCAGAGGAGAGTCATTCTGACTTGGTTGGTTTAGTGCAGAAATGTTAAACTCAGAGGAGTGCTGAATATTAACTTAGAAAGCCTCAAATTAATGCTATCTGTGTTTATCACATTTTCATTTTTTAGACTTTTCTCAATTACATTTTAATGTGGTTTGTGGCTGCCTGGGGCTCGCCTGAGAGTATGGCAGCTCTGGTTAAGGGGGCAAGAATAAACCTGAGAAGGGCGTTTGAAACCCTTGACAGACCGGCTTCTTGCTTATTACCGGGCTCATCACACATTCTCACTTCCACACACCCAGCGGAGCTTAGATATTTTGTGTGCTGGTGAGAGCACAGTGCCCTGTCTCCCATCTCTGAGCCTGGGCCTGGAATGCTCTCCCTCGTCCCTCCTCCCTCCTCCTCCCACCTTGTAGACTCCCCAGCTGCCTTCAGAGCTTAGCTCGACAGCCACTTTCTGCAGGAGGCCTCCCCTTATCTTCCGCCTCCCCTAGTTTCTAGAACAGGCCGTTCTTAATGTTTTTTGTGTCACTGACTCCTTTGATAGCTTAGTGGAGCCTGTGGACCTCTTCTCTGAAGAATGATTATAAATGCAGAACATAAACACATAAGCATACAAAGGAAACCAGTTACATAGACATTGGGGTAGAGAGGGTCAGACCTGCTGTCAGAAAGGCCTCATTTTGGCAGTTGTTGGATATGAGACCCTGGACAACTCACTTGACCTCTTTCCTCATCTGTAAAATGAAGGCAGGTATTGTGGGGGGCAGATGTGCATTCTGCAAACCTTAAAGCCCTAGATAAATGATAGCCATAAACATATTGAAAGACAGTTAATCAAAGTATTTTTTTAATGGACCCCAGGTTAAGAAGCCCCCTTTTGGTGCCTTCTCCATGATAATTACCTCTTACTTGCTTTACGTATTTTAAAATGTATCCATATTATATCTATACTCATTTGAATACATGGTTTTCCCTGTGATGACATGGAAGCTCCTTCAGGACAGGAGCTGTTTGTTCATTTTTGTCTCTCTATCCCTGGCACTAGGTGTTTAATACTGCTTGTTAATTGTTGGGTCATGTTGCCGTTCATCAGATAAATGAGAAGCAGCCTCAGGTCGTTCACCTGCTCTGTCACCGGGCCCCTTAGCCTGGTGGTCACTGAAGGCCGCTTGCACTGACCAAGCTCACGGCCACCTCTGCCCTCTCTAGTCCAGGCAGGTGAACAGGACCAGCAAACGGGAGATCCGAGAAGCCAACAAGTACTTCTTCATTGAGTCCTGCATTGCCCTTTTCGTCTCCTTCGTCATCAACGTCTTTGTTGTCTCAGTCTTTGCCGAGGCCTTTTTCTCTCAAACCAACATGCAAGTGGTGAGTGACTGTGGGCCACAGAGAGTGGGGTAATGACCGAGTGCTGAAGGAGACCCCGGAATCGGGATCAGGAGGGTCAGGTGTGGGGAAGTGCTTGGGGAACAAGGGGACTGGCCTGCCCAGGGAGACTAGGAGAGAGCAGTAGAGAAAACGAGGGCAGGGCAGGAGCTCCAGAAGGCAGTTCTCAGGTCTTTAGAGACAGGCCCTGGGCCTTGTGTCCATGGATGATGGCTTCCGCCGCCCCCCTCCCCCCCCCCCCCAGCTCACCATTGCAGTCATCTTTGACTTCTCCCTCTCCTCCCCTCTCCTCAGGCAGTTGCTGGGGCAGTTCGAGCTCCGCTTTAGTCTGGCATCTGTCCCCTTCTCTCCATTGTCCTAGCTCAGATCTTTTCCCTCTTGCTTGCATTATTTTCCTTAACCTCCAGAGTCTTCTTTCTCATACCTGTTCTTCACACAGATATCAAAATACTCTTCCAAATGAACAATTCTGACCATGTTAGCACCTCTCTTTCTCCTAGCCCCACCCCTGACCTGTAGTGATTCCCTTTTGGAAATCCTGTAAAACAGGAGTCTCCACGCCTGTCACTGAAAGCCCTCCCTGGCTTTCTTTCCAGTCTTCTCACACCCTCCCCTTTCCCTGCAGCATACGCCATGTCTCTGCCTTCTGAAATCCTTTTCTTTCTTAATGATCCACCCAGTTAAAAATGGACACTGTGTGTGACTCTCCTTTGCCCTGACTGTGTTTTACCCACTCTCTCTGTTGCGTCGATGTCTTATCCCGCCTGTAGACATGACCTTTGTAAATAAAGGACCGTATTGTTTCTGTTGGTGTCCTCAGCTCTCACACGGTGCATTCATCACACGTAACTGGACGTTTACTGAAATCTCTCCAAAGGGCAATATGGGCAGAAGATAGGCAAATCCTAATGTTGGGAATAATTTTTTTTTTGTTTTTTGTTTTTGGCAGGTAGTTGGGATTAAGCGACTTGCCCAAGGTCACACAGCTAGTTTGTTGGTGGGTGGGTGTGTTAAGTGTCTGAGGTCGGATTTGAACTCAGGTCCTCCTGACTCCAGGGCCGGTGCTCTATTCACTGCGCCACCTAGCCGCCCTGTTGGGAATAATTTTAAGTCAGGGGCAGCACTGAAGGGCACGAGTGGCCAGCCTAAGAGTCTCAATGTTTTTCCCTTAGATTTCCAGTAGTAACCAAAGATCTTGACTTGTGGCTGTGGTTTTGGTTTAACTGGCATACATGGGATTTGGTACTGAAATTAATTTAAAGGACTAGACTTTGGGGCTAGAGAAGTATCCTGAGCCACGGAGAAGATGGGACCTCAGAGCATGTTTTTGAGGCCTGCAATACAAAGCTGAAAGCCATCTTTTGGTACTTGGAGGGTCTGCTGTCTTGAAGTGAAACTTTTCTAGCGGAGACAGGACCTGAAGTACCAAAAGGCACAGAATGGGGTGGCATGGGGTTCCTTAACAAAAACAAGGGATTTTTCCTTTGTTGAAGATGAGCCTGGGCCAGTTTATTGGATGTTCATATTCAGTAAATATTTTTGATAGTAATAACTTGGAGGAGCAAGGTCATCATTGGAAGGGAGATCTAGTGATCTTGCTGCTGATTCAGGCTCAGTTCCTGGTTCTTTGTCCAAACAGATCCTTTGATTACCTCTATAACCTGTAATAACCTTGGTGCAGCCTGCTGTAGGGCCCTGCCCCAAATCTACTCTTTTGTCTTTTGGATTCCAGCATGAAGTCTGTGTCAATAATAGCAGTCCTCACAGTGACCTCTTCCCTCAAAACGACACCATGTTGTCTGTGGACCTCTACAAGGGAGTGAGTATCTTTTTTTTTTTCCCAGAGGAGAAGGCAAGACAATTGGGGTTAAGTGACTTGCCCAAGATCACACAGCTAGTAAGTGTCAAGTGTCTGAGGCTGGATTTGAGTTCAGTCCTCCTGACTCCAGGGCCAGTGCTCTATTCATTAGACCACCTAGTTGCCCCCTTTCTGGGGGGGAGGTCATGAGTCCACAGGAGCAGGTCTTTCTGCAGGGACTGCAGAAGAGCCTGCCACCTTAGTCAAAGTCCACTTCTGGGGGCTTGTGCAAGTACAGATGTCAGTCAGGCTTCTGATTTTTGGGGGAGATGGAAGGAACAGCTGACAAGTGGATTAAAAATAGGGTGAAAACAAAAGGTACTAAGAGCTGGAGTTGGGTGGGAAGGGTTAGGGAAGGGGGAGGAAGCATAAATGGAATCAGAATCTTGGGGAGAGGAAAGTCTCCGGCCTCACACCTTGTGTGGGTGGGGTGCATAGCAATGACCACACACAACAGAGGAAGCTGGGACATGGAGTGATAACTTTCTTCCCTGTTTTCTCCTTCTCCAGGGAGTGGTACTAGGGTGTTACTTTGGGCCTGCGGCGCTCTACATCTGGGCAGTGGGCATCCTGGCTGCAGGGCAGAGCTCCACCATGACAGGGACCTACTCTGGCCAGTTTGTCATGGAGGTATGTGCTGTTCTTGCTGAATCAGGAGGGAGGAGGGAGGTAAAATGGGCTCCTTCCCTCCTCCCCCAGATTCCCATCCAGTCCTGCTTCACCTGTGGTGGAAGATTTTTAGCTTGGCCTGTTGTTCTCCCCAGGGATTCCTGAACCTGAGGTGGTCCCGGTTTGCCCGAGTGGTCCTGACTCGTTCTATTGCTATCATCCCAACGCTGTTGGTAGCAGTCTTCCAGGATGTGGAGCATCTGACGGGAATGAATGACTTCCTGAATGTGCTGCAGAGCTTACAGGTGAAGGCAGCACCCTGGGCCAGGCACTTGGGGGGAGGCACCCCTGGGTATAACTGGGCACCCTGTCTCGGATGCTGAGGGATGATCGAGGTGGAGGAGCCCCGGTCCCTATCTTGGCAGGCAGTTCTGTGACTGTGGAAAGAAGGAACCCCTAAGTTGGCCCTCTCCTCACCTCTGGGCTAATAAATGGAGATGATAATACATGGACACGCTGCCGCAGAGGGTTCTTTTAGAAATGTCTGAGACCTTCTGTTTTTTACATCCCCTCCCCCCAAAACCATTCCTTGTAACAAAGACTAAAAACAGAAACAGAAAACGGTTTAGCCAACAATCACGTCCCACACTTGTGCATCTCTGGGCTTGTTCAAGGGAAATATTTTTTAAATAAAAAGGCATTAAGTAAGTACACTGTTGTCATAGTCTGGAGGACAGCCTGGCATAAACAAAGCAGGACAAAGCAGTCAGACACAAAAAATCAGTGTATGAGCTGAGAGGGATAACCTCATTACCCGGTACTTGTGGAGCATTTGCTGTGTGCTCAGTGGGGACCGGCATGGTAAACAGGAATACGGGTCCCGGGACCCCGAACAGCTGCTGACCCTGCCTCATCTCCTCTGAGGGCAGGACCTTGTGTGCTCCTTTGCTCAGGGAGCTCCTTGCCTCTGGGATCTCCTGTTGGGTCTTGACGGCCAGCCCCTCACACCCCAGCTCCAGCCGGCTTCTCTAGGATGTTGCCCATCTCTCTCCCTTGTTCCATCCCAGCTGTGCTGGGCCCCTGCCTTCCTGCTCTGGGCTTCTCCCGACTCCCCTGAGCCCAGAACCCCTCACAAGTGCTGCTGCCTCCGGGAGACTTAGCCTGCTCCTTCCACTTGCTCAGGCCTTTCTGGGAAAATTATTTTGTGTTGTTTTCTTTGTACCCGTTATTGCCCAAACCTGTTCTCCTTGAGGGCAGACTGTTTTCCGCTCTAGGGTGATGTTTGGCACAGAGTAGACAATTAACAAATTTGCTTCCTGAGTTGAAGGGAATTTTCATTCTGCAAAGGGGTAGTGTAGAGGTGGAAAAGCACATTCACTGTACAGACAAGCTGTGTAGGTAAGGCTTGGAGTGGAAAGTGCCTGTCACTTCCTCTGTGGCATGATTCAGACACTTAGGACCCCTCTCTCTTTTTCAGCTTCCCTTTGCCCTCATCCCCATCCTCACGTTTACCAGTCTGCGTCCAGTGATGAATGACTTTGCCAACGCACTGTGAGTACACCATAGATATTTCCCCCAGCTCCCCCTCAGAAGTGCCAGTGTCTTCTTAGTCCCCTTGGCTTTGAGGCATTTAAATCTCGAGATACCTCATTTGCTTCCCTGGAAGGCCTGTGTGAGAGTATAATGCAGAGCTTTGCTACGTTTTCAGGATAAATTGACAGTCACAGAATTTGAGCTTGAGAAGGGACCTCAGGCCAGTCTAGTCTAATGCATCTCTATGAGGACCCCCTCCCCCATTAGTCCCCTGACAAGAGATTGTCTGACTTCTGTCCCCTCCCACTCCATTTTTTGTACAGCTCCAGTTGTTAGGAAGTTTTCCTTTGAGGTCAGGCCTACACTGGCCTGATTGCATCTTCCACATAATGTTCCTAGCTCTATTCCAAATACTTGAAAACAGCTTTCATGCCTTCCTTTTCTGCCTGCTACACGTGCCCAGTTTCTTCAGTTATTACCTCCCCTAAACTTAAACTCTGCCTGCCCTGCGCACAGTGGGCTTTCCCATTTATAAGAGCATGTTGGAACCAGGAAGGTCCCTAGACAGTCTCAGATTCAGTGCCCTTGTTTTTACGGAGGGAACTGAGAGGGAGAAGTGACCTGTCCAGTGAATTAGTGGCAGAGAGAGCCAGTCTGGCAACTAGATTTCTGTCTCCCAAGTCCAGTGTTCTTTCTGCCATAACTGCCTATCGATTGAGCCACAGGGTTTGGTTCCCATGACTTCTCTCTGGTCTCTGTACGTCATTTCTTTCCTAACCCGAGGAGCCTCGGCACCCGGTTTGGCCTGTGGGAAAGGTCCATCTTTGCTCCCTAAAAAGAACACACAGCCTTTCTTTTAGGTTTCTTAAGAATTCTGCTGTGCTCCAGGGAAACGAGCAAAAGCGTAGTGTCAAAGGGGAAAAGGACAGTTGATGTAGTTTTTCGGGACTCCTAGTTTTCCATCCACATTTGTCAGGAATTAGGCGATATTCTTTGATGGTTCTTTCATCAGCCGACAGTTCCCTCTGGCCTAAGGTACTAGATTTGTTCTTCAGTTGTCTGGGATGGAATTAGTTTGGCAAAAGTTTGGTTGTCTCAGTCCTTCTAGACTCGAGGCTGTTGCCCACACCTGTACCTTCACGAGTAATTTCTTCCTTCCTGCCTCTAGCTTAAGTCCTGCTTGCCCATGGGTATAAAGGACTTCTCAGGCCAGCAATGGAATTAGCATCCTGAGGTCACTTGGAATAGGTGTGCCTATTGTTTCAGAGGAGCCTGGGCTCTAGGGTGAAAGGCACTAGGTGAGCACCTTGGACTTGTTCTACAGTCAGTTGCTGGATGATTAGAAGGAATAGAGAGTGATACCCCCAAAGGGTGGGTTTGGTCTGGTGACGAACCCAGACTATGATGTGCTCTCAGATAGCCAGAGGGCTGTCAGGTGGAAGGGATGTGTTAATTGGCTCCAGAAAGGAGAGTGGAGAATTGTCTCAGCACTCTTACTGTAGTTAGCTCTGTTCTTGGTCACCATGGAAGGTGATAGCGTGAATTATTCAAACTTAGGCATCTGGACAAGTGTCTGCTATGGGTCAGGCCCTGGCTTGGGGGTGCCATGGATTCAAAAGCAAAATAAAACAATTCCTGCCCAGAGAGGCTTAATATTTCACTATGCATGTGAAGGTATGTATAAAATGGATACAAGATACTGGGAAGGGAGCTGGGAAGACCAAGGTCTCATGCAGAAGATAGAGCTGAGCTGAGCTGAGTCTGGAAGGGGAACAAGGGATTCTCAGAAGCAGAGGGAAAAGGAGGTAGGTAGGGTGTCCCAGGCTGGACAGAGGGGGGACATGGAATGTACTGTTCTGGCTGGGCCCTAGATTTTGTGCAGTAACATGTGATAAATTGGAAAGGTGAGTTGGGGCTGGGTCTGGAGGAGCTTTGACTGTCCGGAGTTTGTATTTGATCCGTGAGGTACTAGGGAGTGGTGAGGGCTGGGCTGCAGTGGGGAGCCTTTGGGGCAGGACGAGTAATCAGAAGGCTATTCCAAGAGTCCAGGGCAGTGTCATTTTCCTCTGGTTTTGTCATGTGAGAGTTTCATGTCAGAGGCACCTCTTTAATTCCAGCTTAGAACAGATTGAGCCAATGTTTCCTGACTGACTTTGGATGGAGTGGTGGTACAGTGATTTATTTGTTCAGGGCCATTCTGGGCAATGAAAGGAAACTCATCCTAGACTCAAAGGTATGGTCCCCCCAGATAATCTAGAATTAATAATTTAGACTTTTTTAGTTTAGGCACTCCTGTGATTGGCACTAAGTACTGCAGAGTATTTCTGTATTTGAGGTCATCCCCCACATACCCCACAATCTCTGGGTAATTTAGGACACATTAAGAATAATTACAGCTTGTTGTAATTCCCTTCTTGCCTTTTCTAGTTTTGAATTTGAAAAATATTTATCTTTTCTCCTTATCTTCTCTGTGAAGCTTTCAGTGATTTTATTGGCCATGAAATACTATGTAAATTTGATTTATAAAATCAAAATTCTCCCTCAGTTTTGTAAACTTGCAAGTCATTGGCTAGGATGAGACAACCATTTCTTCAGTGACTTTAACCAACTCTTTTTTGCAGGGGCTGGAGGATCGCAGGTGGGATCCTCGTTTTTCTTATCTGTGGCATCAACATGTACTTTGTGGTTGTCTATGTTCAAGACCTGGGGAGCGTGGCACTGTATGTGGTGGCTGCTGTAGTCTCTGTGGCCTATCTTTGTTTTGTGTTTTACCTGGTGAGTGATTTCTATTGAGTGTTTGGGGAAGGAGCCTCAGATACGGGGGGTCATGGAGACTCCCATTGTATGTTGGTTGGTGGATCTAAAGTTTAAAAATGGAGAGAATGATGACAGGGTTGCATGCGTTGCTTAATCTCCCAGTCCCTTAGCAAGATTTACAGCAAACTGAAGATCAACCATCTGTAAAAAAATATTTTCCCCTAAAATTCCACCTTGGTTCCTCAGACCTGCCCCTTCTAGCCTCTTCCTTGTGGCTTCCTTTCTGGCTCCCATCGGAGACTAAGAACCTCCCGGGGGCAAGAGCCCCAGAGAGAGAAGCTGTAGGCAGGGCCTTCTGGCCCCTCCCTTCAGAATTGCACCTTCTGGTCCATTATCTCCCCGGGTTCACCTGGAGTCTGGCAGGAACAACACCCCCTCCCTGCCCGTTCTTTGTGTACTTTACTGGGGGCCATTCCTGGGTAGAGTTCAGGAGACCCTTGACCTTGGAATAGCTTTATTTTCACTAACGTGAAATTGAAATTTGGCATTTTCTTCAATTACGAATATAAGCAGGACACATTCTTCTGAGAAGGTTCCAGAGGCTTCAGCAGACAAGGGCCTCCACGGCCCAGAAAGGGTTCAGGCCCCTGCCCCAAACGAACCTTTTCAGCATTCCATTCTGCTGTGAGGTCTCTAGGGCTGCTACCCCTTCACAAGAACCGCCCTTCTACCACCGTCACAGGTGCTGCATGGCATAAGATACTCCTCTGACCTCCTGGCTGGGCTCAGCTTCTTATTGCAGCCAGAAATAAGTTCAGTCCTTGGACTGACCCATTCACCAAGCCCATAGGCTTCAGATGAGGCCCAGAAAGCAGTTAGTTCAGTGGCCTCTCTCCATCCCAAACTGAATGATTGCCTATTTGGAGGTTGTAGAGAAGCTCTTGCTTGGGTTTGGAAATTAGATCCAGAAGGGTGTCCCGACCTTCTGTCCATATTTTGCTGGAATTGCTCTCTCTGAACACTTCCTTTCTCTCCTAAGCCTCTGGAGTAATTTGTTTCAAAGTAAATAAGTGAACATCCTTATCAGGCACAGTTCTGAAAATCCTCTCTGGGGGAGGAATGTCCTTGGATGGTCTTTGGGGAGATAAGGAGATATATGTGCACGTGTAACTATGTATGAAATAGATGAGAGAGGTGGAGACAGGTTGTCTGCATAAGACAGCTCCCCCATAAAGCCGGGGCCATTAGGTTTAACTGGCTAGTGGCCTGCTGTTCATCCTTATCTCTGGCTGACGGAAGCAGCTGCAGAGGTCAGCTTTTTGGCCCCCCCTGTCCCCCACCCCCCAGGACTCGGGCACCCTGGTATGTGAAGACTCTTAGTCTGTTGGGGAAGACCAGATGCATGCCTGGGTAGAGACATAATTAGTCACTGCCCAGAGTTCTAGATGAGTAGTAGGCTAGGGAAAAACAGGTGCTGGGCCCGGGCACACTTTGTAGGGCTGGGTGGCAGTTAAGGGGGAAGGTGACTGTATTGGGAGAGAAGGAGAGAGAGGCTTGTGCTGGCAGGGGGTGGAATGCACGGGTTCGACTTGGAGCTAGGAAACAGTGGGAAACAGCCGTGTGGGCAGGGCAGGAATGAGTGACAGTTGTGTCTTCTCTTTCAGGGTTGGCAGTGTTTGATTGCTTTGGGTTTGTCCTTCATGGACTGTGGACAGACGGTAAGCATCAATAAAGCCCTGCTGACTGAAGAATCCGCTGGCCACGGCTACACTAGCTAAGCTCTGGGTTACCCTGTCTGTTCTTCCATAGGTAGCCATCAGAGCCAGTGTGTTTCTATGGTTTACTGTGTGAACGTAGCCACATGTATGTGCCATTGCACAAAACTCTGGGGTCCCCTTGTTTTTTTTCTAAGGTCCACTGTGTATTTTGGGGTGATTGTCCTGCAAAGATGTTAAAAAGTACAGAATCTTTGGTTTTTGGCTTACCTTGTGACCTTCCCCTTTTGAACTGTGGGTGTCACCCGGGTGGGGGGTTTAGATGTGGGCTTCAAAACACTGACTTTTGCTGCTGTTATGGAAATACTCACCTACTGTCCCAACACTAAGCTACAGAGTAGTCACCTTGGGTAGAGCCCGATGCCCTTGGCTTTCTTCTCAGGCTCTATATTTAGGTACCCCTTTACTGTAAAACCCTTTCTTTTTCTGACTTGTAATTTTATTTTTACATATATACAAAATAGAAACCATGACCAGAGCTGCTTAGAGCAATTCCATACTTACTAGATGTGAAAGTCAGAACATAGTGCCTCATACTTTTACACATAGGGAGCAGAGCAGGGTTAGGCAGGCTCAGACTTCTCGCTCTATCTCTTCTTGACTCTCTTAATAGTTGATAGATAGGAATGAGGAAACATTTGCACATTTCTTTGCATTTATAAGCTTGAGATGGCCTCCCATTTTGAGAGGATTCTGATTTGATAACTTTCCTGGGAAACAAGCGTTATTCCAAGGCAGTTCATTCACACTTTGGCACCTGAAAGGGGGTGGGGTCTGACTTTGACAGTATTCACAGCTGTTGATGGTGTTAGTGGTGGTCTCATCAACTTGGCAGATGGAGGAAGGCTCTTTTAAAAATATATTTAAATTTTTTTCAGTGAATAAAAATTAGCTTTCCCCCACCTCCTCCCCCAAAATAACTCCTTGTAATGCATACGCAGTTGAGATAAATTTCCCTGTTGGCTATTCCAAAAAATAAATATTTCCTTCTGCTCCCTGGGTTAGAAGGAGATTCTTGAAAGAGCACAGGTCATTCTGCCATCAGCCTTGGACCTTTGCAAGGGTTGGGACTGTGACTTTGCAAGACCATCCTGGCCATCTCCTCACTGCAGCAAATGTGTTTCTGTAAAGCACAAAGAGATAAGGAAGAATCCTAATATCCCATACAGTAACACGCTCCCCAGTCAGGCCCTTTTGCTCATTTTCCTCACTTGAGAGGTCTGTCTCCAGCATCCTTTTTAGCAGTTAGAAAACATTTGGCCACAGGTTAGAGGCTGGTTGACATCTGGTTGACAATTTGTTAGACTTACATTCTTGGAGTTTTCTCTCCAGAGCCCTGCTTGCCTTATGATCTGCCCTTGTTTGGGTCCAGACAGCATCATTCTGATATTTTACACACAGCACCAGGTACAGATTAGATGGGTCGTCAGTCATCTGATAACTCATGCAGTTAGAACACTAAGGAGAGCACTGGCCCTGGGAGTCAGGAGTTCAAATGCAGCCTCAGACACTTAACACTTACTAGCCGTGTGACCTTGGGCAAGTCACTTAACCCCAGTTGCCCTGTCCTCTCCCCCTCCAAAAAGCAAAAAAACCCTAAAAACACTAAGGAGAGCCGAGTATGGTCATTGATGCTGATACAGGCTTCTGAGCACAGCCCCCATCCTCCCAGACTGGCCCCACCCTCTGCAGGCTGTGGTTGGTGGTTGTGGGGGGAGGTCCTGGGGAGGCGGGTACAGTGAGCCATCAACTTTCCTGCCTCACCTCCTCAATCAAAGCTGCTGGTAACCAAGTCAGATAAACAGACTCTTTTATAAAAAGTCAGATTTTTGATGGGTAGAAAACTCACCCCTAACTTAATGAGAAAAACTCTCATTCCCAAACTGTATAAACATGTAAGTCAAATCTTCCCAAATCACTACACAAGCCACGTTTTAATTGACATGTGTTTAGGGGTGGAACAGTTGCAGTTCATGTATTTGAACCATTGTGTAAGCCTTTTGAATACCAAGACTGTTTGGTTTTTGTCTTTGTACCCCCAGCACCTTGTCTGGTGCCTCAATAAATGCTCTTGTGTTCAGTGTTGGCGCCCCCCCCCTGCCCCCAGTGTATCTGAACATCCTTGTCCTGTGGTCCGTGATGACGGAGACTGTCTGAGAACAGTTCTGTGGGATTTCTTGTGGGTTCCTAGGAGGTCCCTGGTAGTTTTCTCTGTGAAACTTTTAGTAATTTTTATTGACCATGAAAACTGTGTAAATTTGAATTGTAATTAAATATTTTTTTCCAGTTTGGTTTCTTGGGTGTTTTTTTCCCCACCATGATAATTTATTAAGAGGCCTTGTGCTCTGAAATGCTCTGACTTCAATTATTTATTATCCAAAATAAAGCTATCATCTTTATTTAGTACTGGTGGAGAAACCTGGCCTATCAGATCTAGAGAATGAGCTGTTTGCAGTTAGCACCTGACCAGCCAGGTTGAACTTGCAGATAGATCATTGGCTAGTTGTGTTAAAACACTCAGGTGTGCGGTTCTACATAAAGTGAAGGCTTTCTCTGCCATACACTGAGTCCTCTTTTTTTGCATCAACTTGAAGAACTACATAAATTAGCAGGCGTTTCAACCCTATAAAAGATGTCGGTGAAAATAGCAAAGCATTTTTAAAAAATGTTTATTAGGAGTCTGATCTCTTAAATGTGAGTTCTTACAGAAATCTGACACAAATAGAATTCACTCTTTCCACTTAGGAGTCAGTGTGAGGTAGTGGAGAAAACACTAATGTTGGAATTTGAACACGAAGGTTCAGATCCCAGTCCTACTTATTTCCTAGCTGTGTGTGATCTGGTCATGTTCCCTTCACCTGCAGCTGGTGGGGGCCTCACTTCCTTTGCTGTTAAGACTGAGATAATCCTTAGCCCACTCACAGGGTGGTTGTGGGGAAAGTGCTTGATGAGCTCAATGTTCTGAGAAAGCCCAGGATCTTAAATCACAGGACCCAGTCCTCTGCCTCAAATGTCTCCTATTTATGTGACCTTGGACAATGTGGGCCTCACTCAATAAAGGGCGTTGCCCTGCTCAAAGTTCCCTGCTAATTCTAATTCTGTGATTACACTATCAGTAAGACACAAACATAGTTGCCCTGACAGGAAATTTAAAACTCCTTTGGGTCAAGTCAGCAGAAGCTCCGTTTCTCCCTTTGTGTACCTGGCCCACTAAAAATCCTGCTTTTGTTACAAAAGCTGGGTGTTACAAATAACCCCATAGGAGAAACCCTCAGGAAAATTCCTTCCTTCCTCTCCACCTGACCTGGTTTGAGTGAGTCTCCTAAGCAAACATTCCATTAAAAACATCAAAATAACAAGAATTTTAGGCTTGAAACATTTTCTGGGGTGGTTCGCAGTAGAATGCTCTCCACCCCTTGTTCCTCAGCTGCTCAAAAGGGTTAGAGGACAAGTTTGATGAGTGTTGACTCCTGTCTTCACCTGTGAAAACAACTTCAGTGACGTGCAGGCTTGCAACCTTGATTTCAGAACACTAAGCTGTTCAAAGGCATAAACAGACTTGGAGTTTTTCTAAAAGCAGGTATAACAATAACTCCAATCTTGAAAGTGCTTTACAAAACCTTGCTTGAAAGTAGGCAAGTGTGTATGACATTCCCATTTCATAGTTGAGGCTGAGAAGTAAAGTAACAGATTATACAGGTCATAGTTCAGCTGAACTGGGATTTGATCCTGGGTCTCAATCCAACTCACTCTGTGGTCTTAGTTATCACATACTGGACCAGTTGCTAATGTTGTGGCTAATGGGAAGCACCTACTGGTAGAGCTGGATGTGTCAGCAAGGACTCAGTTCAAATACTGCCTCCAGCACGACAACTGAACATTTATTCTCCGTGCTCTGAATTCCTCACTAATATTTAAGTGGGGAAATGATACAGCAGCCATCTCATAAGGCTGAGGATGAACAGAGATGTGTGGAGTGCCTTGCAAACTTGAAAGCATTATAAAGAATGAGTCTCCGCCCATTCTCCCAGGTGCTACCTGATCCTGGGGATGCTCACTTTCCAATAATGAAGGAGTCTGTGGGGCTAAATGTCCACCTTGACAATATCAAGGATAGGGGATTGAACCTTAAATGAGCACCTTGGTGCCCAACAAAGTGTCCTACCCGCAACACTCACTGAGACATCCTACCATATTTAATGGCATATCCCTATGAAAAAGACCACTTCCTATGAAATTCTTCTAGCATATTCCTATGAAAAAGACCTCAATTTCCATGAATTTCTCTAGCATATTCCTGTGAAAAAGGCTATGCATTCCATATATGACATGAATTCACATTGAACTTGCAACTTGTTTCAACCACGGTACCTTGACCTGATCAGGCTAGTATGGTCACCAATATCTGAACAGCCTAGTACAGACCACCAATTTTTCTATAGCCCTTAGCACATCTGGCAAAGTCTGCAATATCATCAACTATCAACAAGGATAGGAAAAAGAAAAATTAAGAGAAGGGGAAGATAGATGAGGAAAGGATTTGGTCAGGGATAAAAACATACCCAAGCCAATGGTTACCTTTGTGTGTGACCACGAGCTCTCCCTGTGTTCTCCCCGTGGGTTACCCAAATGATCCATTGAGGTTCCACCTTAAAAAGAAAGATGGATGAGAACAGCAGTAGGCAGGCTTTGAGATTTAGCCTTTGCAAGATTTGGTTTCTTTGAATATAATCTGCACAGTCACAGAACTAGAACCACAGGGTATCATGAGAGTACTCCAGACATTCATTCTGCCAATAGCATTTCTAACGTAGTTATCTCACTTTCGAGAGGCAATGGAATGCTGCTCTCAGGGAAGGCTAGGCTTAAAGTCAGAAAGACCCCGAGTCTCCATCATGCTCCTGCCACTAAGCAAGTCACCTTCCTCATCTGTAAAATGGGAAGGTTAGGACTTGACCTCTAAAATGGCTTTCAACTCAATAAGTGTGTTACCTATACGTTCACATATTGGGAAACTTTCCTGTCTCCAAAACTCATTGTTCTTCTGAGATATTAGGGACAGACTCAGTGAGGCAGACCTATAAAAGGAAGGACAAGGCTGATAGTAGTTGTAGTAAGGTTCACATTCGGGGTGATGTCTGGCACTGAAACATGTCTCTGACCCATCTTTTGTCTCTTTGCCTTTAGTACCACCTGGGACTGACTTCTCATCCTGAACTCTTCCTCCTGAACAACTTCGATACTGATTCCATCCTCTCTAGATGATGGCCTCAAGAGATTATGGAAATAGTATTTTCAAAAACCCCTATGCCAAGTGATGTAATAACTTTGTTAGTTCAGAGGTGAGTTTTGTTCAAAGAGCTTGAACAAAAATCAGAGATTTCCTTATGGGAAGGCCATTATTAAAAGCCAACTGCTGTAAGTGGAGGGCAAAGAACCATCCACCTTGTAAAGGTGTGAACAGTCATGGGAGAGTCAGAGTCAAATGACTGGCAGATTTGGGCCCCACGCCCTATGGGCTTGTGTTGTAATTTCTGGTGTTTTTTTTTGAAGTTGTAATTTATATAATTATATATAAAGATATAAATATTTGGGTGGGATTTTTAAAATTTTATATAAATTGATGACTTTAGTTTTTAAAACTATTAGAGCTCAGAGAAGTCAGATTACACTCAAATCTCTGGATAAAAGATGAAAAAGGAGAATTAATGGGGATTTTTAAAGCTGAATTGGTGAAACCAAATCTACTTTAAAGTAACACTTCATATCAGAAAGCCAAAGATATACTTAAATTGACTGGTTAAAGACCAGATCATATATTTGGTGTTTGAAAAAAATATTTCCAAATAGCCAGCATTTCTTTTTTCCAAAGAATGTCTGCTACTTCTTGCCTGTGAAATTTAGGCTTTAAACTAGAAGACAGCAGTGTTTGCTGAGGTCTTTAATTCACTACTTCCAAATGTCACATCCTAGGCAACCATCAGCTCATCATCAGTCTTTTTTAAAGTTTCTGGTCAAAAGTTAAAAGCCTTAAACTTTTTAACTTGCAAAGGAAGTTTCTGCTGTTCTTTGGACCTGCCTGCCTTTTGAGATTTTCACTTGTTCATGTAAACACTCCATACATGCCCAAAGGTCAGCTTCCTGTGATTATTGGTATTTATTTTACCAAGTGCTAGGAGTGAGATTTCTGGGCATTGTGGCATATTGGACATGACAGTGACCTGGAAATCAGGAGATTTGGTTTTAGCCACAACTCATTTTTGTGATCCTTACCTCTCTGACTTAGTTTCTTCATCTAGAAAATGAAAGACTTGAATTAGATCATCTTTCCAACTCTGGCATTCTCTGATTCCATGATTATCACTCCAGCCACCTGAAAACTCCAGGTCAATCTGCTACCCCTTGACACAGAAGACTATCTTATCTGACCCAAGCCCCATTCAAAAATTTACATTTCAAGTCAACATGTTTTTAAAGCATTGTCTAAATTTATTCACAATTTACTTTGTTAACCTAAGAGCCTGGGTTCTCCCTGTCAGGATTGTATCTTGAACCTTATTTTAAGCTTGAACATTCCTTCATATACTAGGAATTCCAGAAATTCTTGAGTGTTTTGTAGCATATTGGTTGTTTTTTAGCAGTAGAAGTGGGGTGGGGGAATGAGGTTGAAATTTATTAAGTGTTTGAACCACTTGACTTAAGTCAAGAAGTCTTCTTTCATTCTGTAAAATGTGTATTAAATGCCTCTTGTGTTTCCATGAATCTAGTAAGCCTGGGGGTGAGCTATAAGATGGGGTCTCTGCTCTCAAGGAGTTTCCAGTCATAATGTAAAATTGACTCTGAATTGGTCTCTTTGAACTCAGAGTTCCTTTATGACCATTTAAGCACTTCTGTTAACTTTGATCCAAGTTGTTCATTTTTATAAATGCTCCTGCTTCCTTTGTTAAGTTGGTCTCTTGGTCATTTCACTACTTAGCCAAAGAGTGGTCAGAAAGAAATATAAGAAAGGGAATATCAAAACAACCAGGCTTCCAATTTGTGGCTCTTATAATTGGTTCTCCAAAATAAAGCATAAGGAGTTCTGCCAATTTCCCCTGTTTTCCATTGGGGTGGATAATTAAGAATAAGTATGCTGCAGTGGTGTATACCTCTCACTTTACATAATGACCGAAATCCTTGTTAGGGCATTTTTGTAAGCCAAATCATTTCAGATGCTCTGGAGTTGTAGAATCAGACTGAATTTCTACAAGGTTTATGACTGGCGTCCTGCAATAAATTTACTATTTCCAAAGGCATCTTGTTTCATTTTTGGACATCCTTAATCACCAAGATCTTCTTTATTTTAAACTGAAAACTGGTTTCCTGCCCACTAGAGGCAAATCTGATTTTTCTTTCACATGACAGTCCCTTAAATATAACCACGGATCATGAATCAACGAACATTTAAGTGTTTACCCTCACAGAGACACAGTCATAAAGACAGAAGTGGAACAACAACCCTTGCCCTCAAGGAACTTACATTCTAATGGGTGATGAAACACTTATACATATTCTAACCCTACTTCCAACTCTAACCTTAACCTTAATCCTGTTCTGTGCATGCAGAATATATGTAAAATGAATTCAAGCCAATTTGGGGAGGGGGTTACTCTAATGGCTGATGGGACCAGGAAATCACCTGGTATTCCAAGAGGCAGAGATGAGGAGGGGATGTGTTATAGTTCGGGAAAGCTAGTGCAAAAGTATGGCTGTGGGAAATGGAGTAATTCATGTGTTTGTCAGTCAACAAGTAATTTAATGAATCCCTACTATGTGCCAGGTACCCTGCTAAGCACAGAGGATACCAGAAAAGGTAAAAGACCATCCCTGTCCTCAAGGGCCTCACAACTTAATGGGAGAGGCAACATGCAAACCGACAAGATATTTGTAGGATAAATGGGAGGTAAAACAGCAGAGAGGCGGTACTAGAAATAAGGAGGGATTGAAAAAGCTTCCTTGCAGATGGTGAGATTTTAGCTGAGACTTGAAGGCAGCCTGGGAAGTCAGGAGGCAGAGACTGAGAGGGAGAGAGTTCCAGGCAAGGGGGACAGCCAGTGAAAATGCCCAGAGTTGGGTGATGGAGGCTCCGATGCGGGCAACAGCAACATCCACCAAGTGTAGAACGTTGCTGGGCCACTGATGCTGGGATGCAAGTGTGAGGAGGAGAGAAAAGGGGAAGAAGACCGGACAGGTAAGAAGGAGCTTGAACTATCAGAGGAGTTGGTGTGGGATCCTCCAGGCAAAAGGACCTCTTTTGGATTTGTTGAGGATCAGACCAGTGATTTCCTAATACTCATTCCCTATTTATGATTCATGTAAATATGAGTTTCCGTATGTCGGGTTTTCTTAAAGCAGGGTACAGCCTGCCTCTGTTGTTCACACTGGGTCAGTACCCAGGACACCACAGTGCATTATAAGGTAGTGGGCATCATTCAAATCCTTCCTCAGGACTTGTCAAGGTCAACGAAGAACACAGTAAAATGTGATTAAACAGTCAGATGATGGTGAGTGAGTTGTGCCTGTGTGTAAAAGAATCTCTCCAGTAACTCGTAGCCAAAGCCTAATTCACATGTGGGAAATAATTTAATAAAGAAGAAAGGCAATACCAGGATCCTGTATCCAGTATAAAAGAGTAATTTGGATGTTTTTGACTTTCAAAAACTATGCACAAAAAGGGATCAACCAAGCACTGAAACTGTGGTCAGGAAGTGTTTTTCAGTTTTGCAAATATCGCCTGTTCTCCAGGTTCTTCTGCACTGACCCTTCACTTGGCCAAGGATTTGACGTTGAAAATCAAGTATCCTGCCAACTGCTTGACTTTTTCCAGGTATGATTTTACAGCTGCATTTTAACACAGTTTGCTAGTTCTCCTGTACATCCAATATCTTCTATTGAAACAACCTGCTGCTGTTCTTCAGTCATGTCTGACTTTTCAGGACCCCATTTGGGGTTTTCTTGGCAAAGATGCCGGAATGGTTCGCCATTTCCTTTTTCGGCTTATTTTTACAGGTGAGGAAACTGAGGCAGACAGGGTTAATTAAGTGACTTGCCCTGGATTACATAGCTAGTGAATGTCTGAAGCCAGATTTGAACTCAGGAAGATGAATTTCCCTGATTCTAAGCCCAGTGTTCTATCCACTGCACCACTTAGCTGTGTACTGAAACAACTTATTCTTCTCTAAATGACCAAAAATAATCCATAAAGAAATTATGGTTGCTCTTCTTAAAACATGAGGTCTTTCCTGGGGTCCATAGACTTGTTTTAAAAATATATTTTAAAAATATTTTGATAATCGTATTTCAGTATATTTGGTTTCCTTTGTAATCCAGTATATTTAATTTTAGACTTAGAATTAGAAAGAAATTCTGGATCCTTATTGGACTTACTGTGCCAAAAACACTTACAAAATCTTAGCAATCTAGCCATCCACCCATCTGTCTGTCTATTTTTCTGTCTGTCTGACTATGTTTAAGACATTGAGCCCCGGCTGAGAAAGTTGGTTGTGATTCATCATCTTTTATTAGTTGCACCTTTTTTCTGTTGACTGTTCTCAAAGGAGCCATTTATTTCTGAATGCCACCAAGGCTCATACAGGTCTCTGGCAAACATGAGCTGGGGCTTGGTGTGTTTACTCTTAGGGACTTTCAAGTCCCTAAGGGGTTGGTTGCATTTCACAATTGCTGCCCAGAGGATAGAGGCTCAATTCTCTAGTGATGTCATATCTGTGTTTGTGCAGTTAAGTCTTAATTACCTGGAATAATGGGGGGAAGGAACGTAGAATATGGACCAAAACAATTGATGTGACTTTGGAATGCAGAATACCAGATATTATATACTCTCTCATTTAGCCCTTCCTTCCTTCCTTCCTT
>CM053585.1:363474932-363493264 GCA_028646515.1 Pseudochirops corinnae
GTACCAGATTGGCTAAGATGACAAAACAGGAAAATGACAAATGCTGGAGAGGATGTGGAAAAATTGGAACACTAATGCATTGTTGGTGGAGTTGTGAACTGATATAACCATTCTGGAGAGCAATCTGGAACTATGCCCAAAGGGCTATAAATAATTATATACCCTTTGACCCAGCAATATCACTGTTGGGGTTATATCCCAAAGAGATCACAGAAATGGGAAAAGGACCCATATGTACAAAAATATTTATTGCAGCTCTCTTTGTGGTTGCAAAAAACTGGAAATATAGGGGATGCTCATCAATTGGAGAATGGCTGAACAAGCTATGATATATCTATGTAATGGAATACTATTGTGCTATAAGAAATGGGAAGGAGATGGACTTCATAATTACTTGAGGAGGCTTATACAAATTGATGCTAAGTGAAAAGAGCAGAACCAGGAAAAATTTGTACTCAATCACAGACACATCATATATATGATGACCAACCTTGATAAGCTAGACTCTCCTCAACGGCACAGCTAAAAGACAATTCTACAAGTCTCAGGATGGAAGGAGATATCTACATTCAGAGAAAGATCTAGAAAGACTAGAGTTTAAATGGATACTGAAGCAATCTACATGCTATCATTCTTTTTCATGTTTGGTTTTGCTTCTTTTTTCCCAGTGATCAGTCATTGGTTACAATCCTTCTATGCAACCAGACTATTGTACAATGTGAAAGTATTTGCAGATCCTATACATGATTGCATGCCACCATGGGGGAGAGGGGAGGGAAGGAAGGGGAGAAAATCTGAAACTCAAGTGAATGTGGAACTGAATCTTGTAAACTAAAAGGAAAAAAAAAACCGTGATTATAAGTATTGAATGATATTTGATTGCAAAATATACCAAACTCTCCAGATAGAGGACAGAACTGAAGCATTTATTTAGACACTAGAAAACCCAATCCCCAAACCAGTAAGCCAATTCCATCATAGTACCAAAGATGTTCAGAAGCCATAACACTGAGAACCACAGCATCCTTGAGCCTTCCCACAAACCGATACAAGATCAATATCTACTCACAAGCCTATCTACTCACAAGCCTATCTGACTCCTTGCCTGAGGTCCTCTCTCCCACCATCTGGCTAGCTCTGACTACCAGCTTCCTGTAGGCTCTGCTTCCCTTCAGCAAACTCCTCCCACCACAGACTCCATGTGACTATATTTAGCCTATTAGGGGATAGAGTTTATCTTCAGAGCACGGAGGTCTTCAGACTCCCCCCTAGGTCTATTAAGGGTCAGGGAAGATCTTCAAATTCCCATTACAGAGGCACAAAGACATATTGCAGTGGAGGGAAAGAAAGGAGGGAGGTGAGCATTGTTTGAACTTTACTCTCATTATATTTGGTTCAAGGAGGGAACAACATACTCAGATATAGAAAACTAACTTGCCCTACAGGCAGTAGGAGGGGAAAGGGCAAAGAAAAGGGAAGGGGTGGTTGGAATGGAGGGAAGAAGTAGTAATGGAAAAATGAAAGAAAAGGGAGAGAACTGAAGGAAGGGAGGGAAGATTGAGGGAGGTGGTGGTCAAAAGTAAAACTTTTTTGAGGAGGGAAAGGGAGAAGGAGAAATAAAAGCATAAACAGGGGGACAAATAGGATGGAGAGAAAGACACAGATAGTAATCATAACTGTGAATGGGATGAACTCTCCCATAAACCAGAAGCGTATAGCAGAATGGATTAAAAGCCATAATCCTACAATATATTGTTTACAAGAAACACATTTGAAACACAGGGTAAAGGCTGGAGTAGAATATATTATGCTTTAGCTGAAGTAAAAAAAAAAAACCAAACCAGGAGTAGCAATCCTAATCTCAGACAAAGCAAAAGGAAAAATAGATCTAATTAAAAAAGGGAAACTATATCCTGCTAAAAGGCATCATAGATAATGAAGTAATATCATTACTAAACATACATGTACCTAGTGGTATAGCATCCAAATTTTTGGAGGAGAAGTTAAAGAGTTACACGAAGAAATAGACAGCAAAACTATACCTCAGCCTCCCCCTCTTTGAACTAAATAAATCTAACCTCAAAATAAACAAGAAAGAAGTAAAAGAGGTGAATAGATTTTTAGAAAAGTTAGATATGGTACATCTCTTGAGAAAATAGAATGGGGAAAGAAAGGAATATACCTTTTTCTCAGCAGTACATGGCACCTACACAAAAATTGACCATGTGTTAGGGCATAAAAACCTCACAATCCAATACAAAAATGCCGAAATATTAAATGCATCCTTGTCAAATCATCATGCAATAAAAATTACATGTAATAAAGGACCATGGAAAGATAGACTAAAAAATAATTGGAAATTAAACAATCTAATCCTAAAGAATGAGTGAGTCAAACAACAAATCATAGAAATAATCAAAAACTTCATCCATGAGAATGAAAATAATAAGATAAGATACCAAAACTTAGGGGATACAGCAAAAGCATTTCTTAAGGGAAGTTTTATGTCTCTGAATGCATACATAAATAAAAGAGAGAAAGAGGAGATCAGTTAATTGGGCATGGAACTAAAAAAACTAGAAAAAGAATAAATTTAAAATCCCCAATTAAATACCAAATTAGAAATACTGAAAACCAAAGGAGAGACTAATAAAATTGAAATTAAGAAAACTATTGAGTTTTCAAGCATTGTTGATGAAAAGACCAGAGCTGAACAGAAAATTTGACTTTCAAATACAAGAATCAAGAGAAGCATGAAAAGGCAAACAGGAAAGAGAAATTATAACAAACTTATTAAAGTTGAACTGTTTACATTCCTACATGGAAAGATGATATTTGTAAATCATGAGACTTTTGTCAGTATTAGGATAGTTGATGGGAATATGTATGTATATGTGTGTATATGTATATATATGTATGTGTATATGTGTGTGTGTATGTACAGAGGGCATAGGATGAGTTGAATACTAAGGGATGATATCTAAAAAATAAAATTACGGGGTGAGAGAGGAATATATTGGGAGAAGGAGAAAGGGAGAGAAAGAATAGGGTAAATTATCTCACATAAAAGAGGCAAGAAAAAGCAGTTACCATGAAGGGGAAAAGCTGGGAGGTGAAAGGGAATGAGTCAACCTTACTCTCATTGGATTTGGCTTAAGGAGGGAATAACATACACACTCAATTGGGTATCTTGCCCTACAGTAAAATAGGAGGGAAGGAGATAAAAGGAGGAGATGATAGAAAGGAGGGCAGATTGGGAAAGGGAATAGTCAGAAGCAAACATTTTTGAAAAGGAACAAGGTCCAAGGAGATAATAGAATAAATGGGGGGCAGAATAAGATGGAGGGAAATATAATTAGTCTTTCACAACATGACTACTACGGAAATGTTTTGCATAATTACACATATATAACCTATATTGAATTGCTTGTCTTCTCAATGGAGGGGAGGAGGAAGAAAGAAAGGAAAGGATTTTGAATTCAAAGTTTTAAAAACAAATGTCAAAAAATAGTTTTTACATGCAATTGGGAAATCAGATTTATAAGCAATGGGATATAGAAATCCATCTTGCCCTACAAGAAAGTAAGGGGAAAGGGGGGGAATAGAAGGGGATAGAAGAGAAGGCAGACTGGGGGAAGGGGTAATCAATATGCTTGCCATCTTGGAGTGGGGGTAAGGGATAAATGGGGAGAAAATTTGAAACTCAAAATCTTGTGGAAATGAATGTTGAAAACTAAAAAAATAAATTTTTAAAAAGAAAACTATTGAACTAATAAATAAGACTATTAGCTGGTTTTATGGAAAAACCCGATAACATAGATAAACCTTTGGTTAATTTGATTTTTAAAAAAAAGAAAGAAGAAAACTAAATTACCAGTATTAAAAATGAAAAGAGTGAATTCACCACCAATGGAGAGGAAATTAAAATAATAATTAGGAACTATTTTGTCCAACTGTATGCCAATAAATTTGACAATCTTAGAGAAATGGATAAATATTTACAAAAATATTAATCGCCCAGATTAACAGAAGAAGAGGCGAAATACTTAAATGACCCCATCTCAGAAAAAGAACTTGAACAAGCAAGTCATCAATGAACTCCCTAGGAAAAAATCTCTGGGGTCAGATGGATTTACAAGTGAATTCTATCAAATATTTAAAGAACAGTTAATTCCCATACTATATAGACTATTTGGGAAAATAGGTGAAGAAGGAGTCCTAACAAATTCTTTTTATGATACATATATGGTATTGATACCTAAACCAGGAAGAGTCAAAGCAGAAAAAGAAAATTATAGACCAATTTCCCTAATGAATATAGATGCAAAAATTTTAAATAAAATACTAGCAAAAAGACTGCAACAACTTATCACAAGAATAATACACTATGATCTGGTAGGATTTATACCAGGAATTGAACCAGGCTGATTCAATATCAGGAAAACTACCAGCATAATTCATCACATCAACAACAAAACTAACAGAAACCATATGATCATCTCAACAGATGCAGAAAAAGCTTTTGACAAAATACAACACCCATTCCTATTAAAAACACTAAAGAGTATGAAAATAAATAGAGCCTTCTTTAAAATTATAAGTAGCATCTACCTAAAACCATCAGCAAACATTATATGTAATGGGGATAAGCTGGAAGCATTTCCATCAGGGGTGAAACAAAGATGTCCATTATCATCACTGTTGTTCAATATGGCACTAGAAATGTTAGCTTTAGTAATAAGAGAAAAAAAGAAATTGAAGGAATTAGAATAAGCAAAGAAGAAACTAAACTATCACTCTTTACAGATGATATGATGGTATACTTAAGAGAATCCTACAGAATCAAGTTAAAAACTACTTGAAATAATAAACAACTTTAGCAAAATTGCAGGATATAAAATAAACCCACATAAATCATCAACATTTCTATATATTACTAACAAAGCCCAACAGCAAGAGAGAGAAAGAGAAATTCCACTTAAAGGTACTATAGACATTATAAAATATTTGGGAGTCTACCTGCCAAAACAAACCCAGGAATTATATGAATACAACTCCAAAACACTTTTCACACAAATAAAATCAGATCTAAATAATTAGAAAAACATTAGTCGTTCATAGGTAAGCTGAGCTAATATAATAAAAATGACAATTCTACCTAAATTGATTTATTTATTCAGTGCCATACCAATCAAACTACCAAAAAATCATTTTGTAAAACTAGAAAAAATAATAAAATTCATCTCTATGAACAAAAGGTCCAGAATATCACGAGAATTAATGAAAAGAAATGTTAGGAAAGGTGGCCTAGTCATACCAGATCTTAAATTGTATTATAAAGCAGCAATCATCAAAACTACTTGGTATTGGCTAAGAATTAGAATGGTGGATCAGTGTGGATAGGTTAGACACAGTAATCAATGCCTATAGTAATTTGCTGTTTGATAAATCCAAAGACTCCAGTTTCTGGGATAAGAACTCACTGTTTGACAAAAACTGCTGGGAAAACTTGAAAATAGTATGGCAGAAACTGGGCATAGACCAACATCTGACACCATATACCAAAATAAAGTCCAAGTGGGTACACGATCTAGGTATAAAGGTTGATACTATAAGCAAATCAGGAGAGCAAGGAATAGTTTACCTGTCACATGTATGGAGACTGGAGGAATTTATGACCAAACAAGAGTTACAGAACATTATGAAATGCAAAATGGATAATTTTGATTACATAAATTGAAAATTTTTGGCACAAACAAAGCCAATGCAACCAAGATTAGGAGGGAAGCAAAAACTTGGGAATTTTTACAGCCAGTGTCTCTGATAAAGGCCTCATTTCTAAAATATATAGAGAATGCTGTCAAATTTATAAGAATACAAGTCATTTCCCAATTGATAAATGGTCAAAGGATATGAACAGGCAATTTTTAGATGAAGAAATGAAAGTTATCTATAGTCATATGAAAAAATGCTCTAAATCACTATTGATTAGAGAAATGCAAATCAAAACAACTTTTAGGTACCACATCATACCTATCAGATTGGCTAATATGACAAGAGAGGAAAATTATAAATGCTGGAGGAGATGTGGGAAAATTGGTGAACTAATGCGTTGTTGGTGGAGTTGTAAACTGAGCCAAACATTCTGGAGAGCAATTTGGAACTATGCCCAAAAGGCTATAAAAATGTACATACCCTTTGATCCAGCAATACCACTTCTAGGGCTGTATCCCCAAAGAGATCATAAAAATGGGGAAAGGATCCATATGTACAAAAATATTTATAGCAGCTCTTTTTGTGGTGGCCAAGAACTGGAAATCAAGACGATGCCCATCAATTGGGGAATGGCTAAACAAGTTGTGGTATATGAATGTAATGGAATACTATTTTGTTATAAGAAATGAGGAGCAAGCAGATTTCGGAAAAACCTGGAAAGACTTATATGAACTGATGCTGAGCGAAGTGAGCAAAACCAGGAGAACATGTGATAACTGACTTTGATAGACTTAGCTTTTCTCAGCAAAGCAAGGACCTAAAACAATTCCAAAAGACTCATGATGGAAAATGCCATCCACATCCAGAGAAAGAGCTATGGAGTCTGAATGCAGATCAAAGAGAGCAGATTCGCTCTCTTTTTTTGTTTTGTTTTTTCTTCCTTATGGTTCCTTCCATACATTCTAATTTTTCTATACAACATGACTAATGTGAAAATATGTTTAATAAGAATGTATATGTAGAGCCCATATCAAATTGCATGCCATCTTGTGGAGGGAGAAGAAAAGGGAGGCAGAGAAAGTCTAAAACTTATGGAAGTGAATGTTGCAAACTAAAAATAAGCAAATTAATTTGTTTAAAAAAAAAAAAGGCAAAAGACAGCTCCTGCCCTCAAAGAGTTTACAATCTAATGGGAGAGACAACATGGAAACACATATATGCTAATCAAGCTATATACAGGATTAATAGGAGACAGAAGGCACCAGAATTAAGAGTGGTTGGAGAAGATTTTCTAAAGAAGCTGAGATTTTAGTTCGGACTTAGAGGATTCCAGGAAGGTTAGTAGTCAATAAAGAGAGTGTTCCAGGAAGGTCACAGAAAATACCCAGAGCTGAGAGATGAAATGTATTCTTCCCACAACAGTCAGGAGACCAGTGTCACTGGATGGAAGAGTGCATGTTGGTGAGTAAGGTATAAGAATACTGAAAAGGTGGAAGGGGGCTAGGTTATGAAGGGCTCTGAATGACAAAAAGCATTTTATATTTGCACTAGAGACACCGGAAGAGTTTATTGAGTAAGGAGGTGACACAATCAGACTTATGCTTTAGGAAAATTCATCATGAAAAGATTGCACAAGGAATGTTTTCTCACTCAGCCATAATTTCCAGAGATACCATCAGTTCTCAGAGAACTTGCAATCTGTGGATGGTTATGAAAGCAAAACTTTCCAATTCCCCTGAGCAAAGTTCACCCTTCTCTCAGTTTCTGAGCTTGGGGGCAAAAAAAGAACCCAAGAATGCAGGAGGGAAAAAATCTTTCTCAGTTTCAGTTCCTTTAAAAGAGTCATCACTTACTTTTCTTTTTTTTGCTTTTGGGAGGGGATTGGGATTAAGTGACTTGCCCAAGTCACATAGCTAGTTTTTGTGTTAAGTGTCTGAGGCCGGATTTGAACTTAGGTCCTCCCGACTCCGGGGCTGCTGCTCTATTCACTGAGCCACCTAGCCACCCCAAGTCATCACTTTCTACAACAGGAATTGCTCAAATAACCTGAAAATTACTACTTAGTGACTGCCAAGGTCAAAATTGGAACGCTGAAAGGACGAAAGAGAGGATATCTCTTTCTCCTACTCCTCCTGAAGGAGAGAATGGAACCCAGTTGTTTTATTTGTGTTTATTTGTTGTGTAGGTTGAATGAATATTGTCCTAAATTCTCTTTCCTCTATATTTGGGAGTTTTAGATAGGTTAATATATAGACTTCCTCAGTAAAGAAAAGCAATAGTTCCATAAAACTCTGCATACCCTTTGATCCACCAATACCATTTCTAGGTCTGTATCCCAAAGAGAGCATTAAAAAGGAAAAAGGACCTACACCTACAAAAATATTTATAGCAGCTCTTTTTGTAATGGCAAAGAGTTGGAAGTTGAGGGGATGCTCATCAATTAGGGAATGGCTAAACAAGTTGTGGTATATAAATGTAATGGAACACTATTGTGCTATAAGAAATAAGGAGCCAGCAGATTTCAGAAAAACTTAAATGGAACAACTTACATGAACTGATGCTGAGTGAAGTGAGAAGAACCAGGAGAACATTGTACACAGTAACAGCAACATTGTGGGATGATCAACTATGATCGACTTAGCTCTTCTCAGCAATACAATGGTCCAAGACAGTGGTTCTCAACCTTCTTAATGCCACAACCCTTTAATACTCATATGTGGGCGTATCTGCATGTGGGCGGACCCACCTGGAGACAGAGTAGCATTGTCTCGGTTCCTAAGACCATCAGAAATATGTGTTTTCAGATGGTCTTAGGCAACCCCTGTGACCTCTATGAAAGAGCCGTTCAACCCCCAAAGAGGTTGCAACCCATAGGTTGAGAGCCACTGGTCTAAGGCAATTGCAAGGACTCATGATGGAAAATGCTATCCACATCCAGAGAAAGAACTATGGAGTCTGAATGCATACCAAAGCATACTATTTTCTCTCTGTCTCTCTCTTCCTCTCTATCTCTCTGTCTCTGTCTCTTTCTCTCTCTCTCCCCCTCTTTCTCTTTTCTTTCGTGTGGTTTTTCCCTTTGGTTCTGATTCTTCTTCTACAACATGACTAATGTGGAAATATGTTTAATATGATTGTACAAGTATAAGCTATATCAGATTACACACAGTCTCAGGGCAGGGAGAGGGGATGGAGAGGGAAAAATTTGAAATTCGAAATTTTATAAAAGTCAATGGTAAAACCTAAAATTAATTTTAAAGTAAAAAAGAAGCAATAGCCCCCAATTAATTGGAATCATTTAAAGAAATAATGGAGGGTTGCATGGTGATGCATCCCTGGTTATTTGAGACTGGTGGATCTCTTGAGCTGGGGAGTTCTGAGTTGCAGTAGGGCTAAAGCTGATTCATCAGATGTCTGCATTAAGTCAAGTCCCAAAAAGGTGAGCTCTCAGGACAGGTGGCTTAAGGAGATTGCATAAGCAAAGGCAAATCAGGCCAGAAACAGATCAGGTCAAATTCCAATCAGAGTGGAACTGACTGGGAGTAGCCCCTATACTTCCAGCCTGAGTAAAATGGAAAATCCTAATCTTTAAAATAATAATAATTATTATTATAAAATTATTTTTAAATAAGGTGTTTTTTTCAGTTAATGAAATGTTAAAATGTACCTGACTGATTACTGATCATAGTTCTTTTTTTTTTAACTTCTTGATCTGGCTAATCACTGGCTAATGATTAGGAAAGGGAAAAACTGGAAAAGTATAATGCAGAAATACTAAGGAAAAAAATCTCTCTCTTGTTCCCACAATTCGTTGCATACAAGATAAGAAGGGACTAAATTTATGGCCCAAAAGTAACTCAAATACAATTCTTTTTAATGTGGATTTCCAAATTGTGACAGAAATGAGTTTTTACTGTTTTTATATGCTGAGATACCCATACTACAGCCCCAGTGCAGATTTGCTTCATCTTTTGCCTTTCGTTTCAACCCCTCTCAGAGAGTTCTGTGTGTCTGCTACTGTGATAGTGGGAAATTTTCCAAATGACTCTCAAGCTATTCATTCTATACTTTTATCTGATTTCTGACCCTGGGTCTCCAGCAGAGCAAAGTATGGGCACTGAAGGAATGACTGCAAGCTGTCCTTTTCTTCTTCTTCTCAGTACAAATGGAATCTCTTATGCTTTTCTTCTTTCTGAAAATTCTGGTTTGGTTTTCCTGGGAAGGGACCCCTTGGGCAAAATTGAATGCTAAAACAACATGAGATTCTAGTTTTCCTCACTTGATGACTGTATTTCTCCTGTTACCAGACTACTGCTCTGTCTTATTATAGTAAGTTTCGAAATACTAAAGTTCTGTACAATGAAACACATAATACATAAGAGAGAAAAAGTAAAATAAGCCGGCTTTACTAAGGGGACATATTCACAATAAAGAAGCAAAATAAGAGAAGATGGAAATGGGCAGTTAGGGACCTAGTGAATAGTGCAGTGGTCCTGGAATAAGGAGGAGCCAAGTTCAAATTTAGCCTTAACCCTGATTTCAGAGAAAGAGAAAGAGAGAGAGAGAGAGAGGAGAGATGGGAACAGGTTAAGATCCACAGGTACTCTATGGAAAGGGACACAAAAACTGGTAAAATCTGGTGGATTTCATAGGGTTATTATCCAGATTGAGCAGAATGGGAGGGAAGAGCCTGGACCTGGGGGACTCGGGCTTCACTGGGGCAGGGGGAAGGGAGGGGACAGAGAACAGCGGAGGGAGAGATGAACTCCTAGGGAATTGGTAGCTAATTCCCAAGCAGTGGGAAAAGGGCTTTCATGAATTTTTATTGTTCTTCTAGTTGTTTCAGTCATGTCCAACTCTTTGTGATTCCGTTCAGGATTTTCTTGGCAAAGATACTGGAGTGGTTTGCCATTTCCTTCTCCAGCTCACTTTATAGATGAGGAACTAAAACAATGAGAATCAAGCAATTTGCCCAGGGCACGCTAGCTGCCATGGACTAATGTTGATCTTAACTTTGACAGGAAAGAGGACTCCTTTTAGTAGAGTGGGGAGGCCAATGAATTCCTAGTGTTCTTCTTGTAACAAGAACAGCTGAGTCAGGTCCTGAAGTTTTTCCTGGTCAAAAGGACCTGCAGATTCATGTCTTTCAGAGGAAAAAAAATGGCAAAATCTGTTTCTTTCAAGGTAAAAACTTGGGAAGTCCCTACCACGGGTTGTTGCCCAGTACCCTCTTTCATAACAAGTAATGGAAAGCATCAAACCAGTTATTAATTATGTTAGAGCTCTAAGCCTCCTCATAACTAATTCTCCATGTAACATTCCAACTTGCTGGTAGTAAAACTGGGGAAAGCAAGTGACTAATGTCTCGAATTTGTGCATTTCAGTAACTACTTTTTGGGGGATTGGTTGGTTGGTTTTTGGTTATCCTGCTGGCCTCTATTTGTTCTAATATTCCTCCAGCTCTGAAATGTCACTAATGCCTTCCACCTCATCCTCTATCCCTGTTCAGCTTACCCATCCCGTTCCTATTTTCTTTCCAGTCTGATGTCCTCCTCATCTCCCCTTCTGGCTTCCCTGAAATCTCACCTAAAATTCCTCTTTATGAAAAAAGTTTTTAATAGTCTCTCTTAATACAGCTAGGTGGTGCAGGATGGAGCATTGGGCATGGAATCAAGAAGACCCATCTCCCTGAGTTCAAATCTGGCCTCAGATGCTTACTAGCTATGTGACCCTGGGCAAGTCACTTAACCCTGTTCGCCTCAGTTCCTCATCTATAAAATGAGCTGGAGAAAGAAATAGCAAACCACTCCAGTGTCTTTGCCAAGAAAACCCCAAATAGGGTCACAAAGAGTCATCCGTGACTGAAACAACGCTGCTAGGGCCTCCCCTCTGTGATTATCACCAATTGGTCCTGTCATTATGTTTTTTTTGTACATAGTTGTTTGCATGTTGTCTCTTCCATTAGATTAGAAGTTCCTTGAGAAATAATCATTCATGTAGGGCCTACTACGTGACAGGCACTGTGCTAAGTCCTTTCCATTTACGTTATCTGATCTTCACAGCAACCCTTCAAGGTAGGTGCTATTATTAGCAGATGAGAAAACTGGGCCAAACAGAGGTCTAATTGACTTGCCCAAGGTCATACAGCATATAAGTGTCTGAGGCCAGATTTGAACTCAGGTCTTCCTGATTCTGGCCCAGCATTCTGTTCACCGTGTTATCAGCCGCCTCTTCTCTTGAGGGACTGAAGGATCTGTATCTTTCCTTGTACCCCAGTGTTTGAATGATACCTGGTATAATGCCATGTGCTAGAAGCTTCCCAAAAGAATGTTACTGTGAACAGCTTTTAAGGTTCTGATTACGCAGTATAGTGAACACTCTATTTATTCCATTACAAATCAAGGCAAACATTCACAACAAATCACAATATAATATCCATAACATTACATCTTATCACAGAAAATCACAATATAGTGTTCACAACAGCTTAACATTAGAATGGTCATGGGGCAGCTAGGTGGAGCAGTGAATAGAGCATGGGCCCTGGAGACAGGAGGACCTGAGTTCAAATCTGGCCTTAGAGACTTGACACACTTACTGGCCATGTGACTTTGGGCAAATCACTTAACCCCAATTGCCCTCCAAAAAGCCAAAAAACAAAAAACAAAACCAAAAAAACATGAGAATGGCCACATAGTTTTCACTACAGTGGCCACAATATTTAGAACAAAGAGCAAAAGAATAATCTTCTGGTTTCCCTAAGGGGGAAACCTTCCTCACTTAATCATTCAGTCATTTCACAATACAATAATCAATCTTCCACTTATGGGGCAATTATAGATTAACTTAATCAGTCACTTATCTAGCAATCAGTCACTAAATACAATCATTAGAAAATTACACAAACCCTCCACCCCTTGGTATCCTGTACACTTCAATCTCATCATGCATCCAAGGGGAGGCCTTTTCTTCATCTTGACTCAGGGTGGTCTCTCAGATTCCCTGGATCCCCTTCCATGGTCCCAGCTCCTGCCTGAATTCACCAAACAGGCACCTGGATTCAGAGGCAGACAGCTCCCAGGTTCTTGTGCAGTCCTCCAGGCAGTTCCTGGTACACACTGAAGTTTACAGGGTCCGGAACATCTTGAAACCTTCGTCACTTCTGTTGCTGGGAACTCAAGGATCAACCAAGCCACAAACAAACAAAGTCTTATCCTGGTTTTGCTTCTTCAGTCCTCCAGCAGCTCGGCTGGCCCCAGGACCCAAAAGGAATCTCAGCCTTCCAGATGGCAGCAACTTCAGCTTTCACCATATTCTGGTCTCAAGAAAACTCTAATTTAGTTCTCAGTCAGCTTCCAGATGCTGGGAGATAAATTCTCTCTCTCTCTCTCTCTCTCTCTCTCTCTCTCTCTCTCTCTTTCTCTCTCTCTCTCAGCTGGCTTTAGTCTCCACGATTCTTCCTCCACCAGGAGCCAGCCAGGAGGAAAATTCTTGATTCTGATTCTCTGTCCCTGGAACTCTTCTGATACACATGCACATACACACACACACACACACACACACACACACACACACTAGCTTCCTGTCTCAGTCAACCGCCTCCTGCCATCAGCAACAGGAGACAGAGTTCACACCCTCTGCCTCTTTCATAGAAGTACTTAGCCCTTAGTTACTAAGGACCAAGTACCTGCTTAATTAATTACTGTTATACCTGGCACATAGTAGGTGCTCAGTAAATGCTTACTGACTTGACCTGAACTAGACCAGACTTCCAAAATTATCTTTGCACAGACAAGGGTTTTTGCATCAGGATATAAAAGATTTTTTAAAAAATTGATCCTAGAGAAGTCTATTATTTTGTAGTATGTAGGTGATGCCCTCATAACTAATGTGTGTCAAAGACTGTCCTAGTGTCTTTATTTCTCTACGTTATTTTCTTACCTGTTTGGTATATAAAGCTTCAAAATCCAAACAATAACTATGCCAAACTCTAGTCACCTGTACTATATATTATGTCTGAGCCACAAAACACCTTTGGCACAGAGACCATTGATCAATCTCCTTATCCCCAACTAGGAAAGAAAAAACAACCTGGGGGGGTTCACCTGCATTGTTAATTAATTAGTCTCTTCAGATGATGGCTTATTTTGATGTCTCCTTGAATTAATTGCTCCAAAATTCTCCAGACTTCTACCACACCTCCTGAGGACTATAAGCTGCTTCAGCCCTCTCCTTTCTACCATCCCTTTCTTTTTCCTCCTTATTCTTACCTCAGGTTGCATCTGAGGGTGAGAGTACGCCATGATCCGCCCCAGGCTTATACAGCAAGACCATCTCTCTTACTGTATCTCACCCATGATACTCCATCTCCTGACTCTTTGCCCTGTAACTGACTGTCCCCATGCCTACAACTCTCTCCCTCCTAACCTCTACCTCTTGGCTTCCTTCCAGATTCAGCTTAAATTCCACCTTCTTCAGGACAGCTTTCCAGGTCTCCCCCAAGCAGGGCTTTCCCATGGAGATCACTTCCCATTTACACTGTTCTCTTCATCTATAATGATGTCATTAGAGAGACACAGAGAGTTGTTTGCCTGTTGGCTTCCGATTAGAATGTGAGCTTCTATTTTGACCTCTCATTGTATCCCGGGTTCCTAGTACAGTGTTTAGGACCCTATAAGAGCTTGATGACATGCTTGCTGACTGACCGAGTGTCCTGGGGTTTGATACAGTAAGCCATCTAGACTAACCACAATCAGTGCCTTTCTGGTTTTGCGTGGACTACCAGGCATCCACTTTCTATGTTAAGTTCCAGAGTGTGAACTTTGTATTCATTTGTAATGATCAATGTTTGTATCAGACTGCATTAAAGTTGGAAGAGGAAAAAAAAAAGCTAGATTTTGGACATCTTGTTTGAACTTAATGGGTTCAAAAAATGGATGTTTTCAATGATTTGTGAGCTGTGCCATAACTGTGAACTTGCTGGTATTCACATTAACTTGAGAAACAACTTTTAAGATGGTTGCAAGTGAAACGTTACCAACTACTCCCAACATGCCCCCCCAAATGGAAGATTTGAGATTCAGTCCTCATGGAGGAGGAGAGGCTAAGCCTGGGATTTCTGGTCTTCATTTTCCTCCATATTTATACCTTGGTTCAGTAATTCTTCAGGGAACCATAATATTGAATCTCTTTTTTTTCCGTCCTGTTTTATCTTGTTTTTTCTTACTTGCACTGAGATCTTCCTCCATTCCATTCTGTGTTCTCTGGCACTCCAGAAGTCACTATAGTCTAATTATGGTCCTAAGGATATTTACATGGTAAAAGGTCCTCTAGAAGAGTTTTAGCAGCTTGCTAGCTAAGAGCAGGGTTCTGCAGGATCTTTATCTAGTAGAGTCTATGCCACTTAGGCTGTCCTAGTATTTCCTCCAAAACAGAAGGAAGCTTTTTTTAAATTGTTTTTTCAATGCAGGAGGGGGAGTAGAAAAGAGAAAAAGGTAGATTTCTGTCAGGTTTTTTTTTTTATCAAAAATGTTTAAAATTAAATTGAAAATAAATAAAAAGCAAGTTGTTCACAAGACATGATTGCTACAAGGGAAAACTCAGACTTGACAAATGTTCCAGGATCGTGCAAGTGAACTACTAGGTTACTCTGCATATCCTTCTACATTTGGAGAGGTACCTGGAGGGTCAATGCATCTACTTAGACCAGTGTGTTGGTGTAGCACTCACGATCACAATAAAGACTGTGACTATCAGTATTGCATGATGTACAATCGCAATCACAAAATATACCAAACTCTCCAGATAGAGGGTAGAACTGAAGCACTTATTTAGACACCGAAAACCGAATCCCAAAACCAGTAAGCCAATTCCATCATGGTACCAAAGATATTCAGAAGCTATAATAACACTGAGAGCCACAGCATCCTTTGTCCTTCCACATACCAATACAAGATCAATATTTACTCACAAACCTCTCTATCTCTTTGCCTGAGCTCCTCTCTCCCCCAATGTCTGGCTCTGGTTCCCAACTTCCTGTGGGCTCTGATTCGCTTCAGCAAACTCCTCTCACCACAGGCTCCATGTGACTACATTCAGCCTATTAAGGGGCAGAGTTTACTTTCAAAGCAGGGGAGGTCTTCAAACTCCTCCCTAGGTCTATTAAGGGGCAGGGAAGACCTTCAAATTCCCATTCTCATTACATGGGGTCATTCTTTACTTTTTTTTTTTTCTTTCCCTTAACCCCTGGAGCCAATCAGTTGCCAAGATTATCTCTTATATTGGTATGCTCTTCCCCACTCATAGCCTCGATCCTAGTCCAGGCCCTCATCACCCTTTACCTGTACTAGTTCAATAGCCTAATAGGCTCTTAATTGGTTCTCTGCTCTAATCTCTTCCTTTTCCTCTTCCACACAGCCACCAAACTCATATTCCTAAAACATCATTCTGACTGTCACCTTCCTCAAAAAGCTTTGATCTTTACCTATTTCACCTACTTCTACTAGAGGGAACTGTTACTCAGTTTCTTGTTTCTGTTCAGTAATAAGAATCAGGAATCACAATCATACCTGTGACCCTGTGGTAATATACTACAACCAAAACCACAGGAAAAATTGTCCAGTTTGATTTGCTTAAACTCAGAGACATCCATTCTGAATTGGCATCTTGGGGTCTTTAAGAGCCATTAGGCTAATAGTACCTGGAATGGTTTCCACCAAAGGTTTGAAGAGAGATTTCTTTGACTATTTAACAGGTTCCAAATAGGTTATGGAGATTCTCTAGATTGCTAGTTATAAGACTCAATATAATTTACTAAGGCCTGATCTTTTACATTTGTGGACTTCAGTAGCTCAGTACAAGTTTTATGGTGTTAATCTTTTTTTTTTTTTTTTGCTTCTTGGAGGGAGGACAGCAGGGCAATTGGGGTTAAGTGACTTGCCCAAGGCCAAACAGCTAGTAAGTGTTAAGTGTCTGAGGCTGGATTTGAGCTCAGGTCTTCTGGACTGCAGAGCTGGTGATCTATTCATTGCACCACCTAGCCATCCCTGGAGTTAATCTTAACAGGTCATATCAGGGCTATAGGAAAAACACCAGATTAGGTCACCTGTAGCTCATCTGAAAGTTTAGAAAGCTTTTAATAGGCACATACTATTTGTTCTTTCTACCTTGCCTGAACCATGTATGTGGTGTGGATAATGTAATTTATATGCTTTGGAAAAAAATTTTTTAAAGGTTCCTTGAGTGCCTGACTTATAATATTAGCCCTTCTACTTCTTAATATTATGAGAGAGACTTCAAACAGAAAAAAAAAGATTTAAAAGTTTCTTTACAACTATTAAAGCAATTTTATATGTAAACTTTGAATACTGCTCCGTTGTTTCAGCCACATCTGACTCTTCATGACTCCTTTTGGAGTTTTCTTGGAAAAGATACTGAAGTGGTTTACCGTTTTCTTTCTCTAACTCATTTTACAGATGAGGAAACTGAGGCAAACAGGGTTAAGTGACTTGCCCTGGGTCACAAAGCTAGTAAGTATCTGAGGCTAGATCTGAACTCAGGAAGACGAGTCTTCCTGACTTCAGGTCCAGAACTCTATCCATGTGCCACCTAGGTGCTACATATATAAAATACTAAATCCAATTTGAGAATTAATAGACAATTAATAAAACATAATCAAAGTCTGTATATTTTGGGCAATTAAAAAAAATTAAATTGCATCTGTGTGTATTCAAATGGACCTGAAGGAAATTTAGTACTTTGCTCTACATTTTTTCAGTCTTGTCCTTTATTATCTCCATGATCAAATATTTTAAAATATCATCCAGGGCCATCATGTTTACTTAATCTTTTATATCTTAATAGAAAATATTTGGAAGCTAATTACATATTTTTTAGTTTTCAAATGGAAATAACCTCAAGTGGAAATAATCTTGTTGCTTTTCTCAAGTAAAGATTACTACTTCAGGGGGCGGAGCCAAGATGCCAGCGTAGCAGCAGCAACATATCGCAGCTCTCACGTAGCCACCCCAAAATACCCATAAAATATGACTCTAAACTAATCCTAGAACTCCAAAACTCACAGAAATATGCCTCCCACTAAAATCAGCTTGGCTACAAGGAACCATATCAGCACTGCAAACCAAAACGAGCCTGGCCTGAAGCCCTGGCTGAGCCCCGGGGGCGCCTGGAGGGGAGGAGTGGAGGAGCCTCTCTGGTGAGCAGATTAGCGGCAGCTGCAGTAGTGTTCAGAACTAGGTCAGTGGACTTGCAAAATCGGGGTAGAAAAGCGGTCTGGCCAAAAGGCCTCCAGGGTGGGAAAGCAAAACGCAGAGGTTTTGCACCCACCTCCACATTGCAGCTTCCACACCCGCGGCCTGCAGACAGCAGGGGGACTAAGTGATCGTTCAGAGGCCAAGACCTCTTGCGTTGAGCGGCCTGGATCCGGATTGCGGTCTTGGGCCTCGATCCTGGAGTCTTCATTATCCAGTGAGGCAGAAGTAAGCAGGAAAGGGACCCAGCACCTTCCTGAGAGCTATGGCAGCCGGGAGGACCCTAGCGATTTGGGACAGAGCTTTCCCTTCTGGAAGCAGAGCCCCACAGAGATTTAAAAAAAAAAATCA
>CM053585.1:363493764-363510346 GCA_028646515.1 Pseudochirops corinnae
TTCTTTTGGTTTTGTTTTATAATTTCTTGATTTCTCATAGAATCATTAGCTTCCATTTGTTCCAATCTAATTCTGAAGAAATTATTCTCTTCAGTGAGTTTTCGAAATTCCTTTTCCATCTGGCAAATTTGGCTTTTTAAGGCATTCTTCTCCTCATTGGCTTTTTGGACTTCTTTTGCCATTTGGGTTAGTCTATTTTTTAAGATGTTATTTTCTTCATTATTTTTTAGGTCTCCTTTAGCAGGCTGTTGACTGGCTTTTCATGATTTTCTTGTATCATTCTCATTTCTCTTCCCAATTTTTCCTCCACTTCTCTTATTTAATTTTCAAAATCCTTTTTGAGCTCCTCCATGGCCTGTAACCACTTCATATTTTTCTTGGAAGATTTTGATGCAGGAATTTTGACTTTGTTGTCTTCTGGTTCCATGTTTTGATCCTTTTTGTCCCCAAAAAAGGATTTTATGGTCTGATTGCACTTCTTCTGCTTGCTCATCTTGCCAGCCAGTTACTTGACTTTTGAGCTCTTTGCCAAGGAATTCTGCTTCCAGAGTGGAGAGAGCTGTGTCCCAAATTCCTGGGGTTTTGTAGTTGCCAGAGCTATGAGGAGGGAGCCCTCCCTGCAGCCACCACAAGCTCTGAACACTGGTGCTCCTCACCCCAGGATCACCAACCAAGACTGTGACCCAGATCCAAGAACATCAAAACAAGAGTGTTTACCCTCTGAATGGTCACTTGGTCCCCCTCTGATCTGCAGGCCAGGAGCTCTGGAGGCAGCCAGGGCAGCCACTGCAGCTGCTGTGCTGCTCCGCCACCTCTCTCCCCAGGGAGGCAGGGGCCAGACTCAGTTATTCTGTCATCCAGTTCCAACAGAGTTCCCTACTGACCTTTTACTTTCTCTTTGACCTTTATAGGTTGAGAAGTCTGGAAACTGCCACAGCTGCTGGTGATTCATTCTCCTGAAGTCTGTTCCTGCCAGTCTGGTTTACTGGTCAGGGCTGCCCTGGGTCTGGGTCCAAGTGGCTCACACGAGATTGTGCTTGGCTCCCAGCTTGGTGTGATAGACCCTTCCTGTCAGCCTGCTGGGTTGCCTTCAGGGGGAGATTTGTTTCTCTCTGTCACTTTGTGGACTCTGTAGCTCTAAAATTTGTTTAGAGTCATATTTTACAGGTATTGGAGGTGGTTCATGTGGGAGCTTAAGTGAGTTCTTGCTTTTACTGTGACACCTTGCCTCTGCCCCCTTCTTTCCTGCCCCAGTCATAGTCACTTTTGACCACTTCCAAATTCTGTACTTCGTCATCTTATTTTGACCCTTTAGGATTTATTTGGTAGTAAAGAATTTACTCAAAGACTCTGGCTGGGCAGGTGCTGGAGGAGCCAGGGTTGCTGGGGATAAGAATTCCAAAGGGTCTGTATTAGGAGTAGCTAAATCTGGAGAAGAAGACGGAAGAGGTGCGCCTATAGGAAGAAGGTGAACCTTCTGTTCTGGTTTCAATTTTGATTTCAATTTTTCCTCATTATTGTGGAGGCTAGGAATAATACTTTGTTACCTTTGATTTTCTGATTCTTTCTCCCACAGAAACCATCTGTTAAGGATGGAAATCCTTCAGATTTGCACAACAGTGTTTGAAAATTTCATGATCAAAAGATCTTCCTTAAGAGAAACTGTAGCTAGTCTTAAATTTTTAAAAAATTCCACTTTTTCAAGAGTTGTATGAAATTGAATTCATAATTATTACATAGACACATGTTCCAGGATCTCTTACCAAAAAAGACAATTAAGAAATTCTTTACCCCAAAAGAGAGGGAACAAAAGGTGGGACTGCAGAATTGTCTCTTAACAAATCCAGTAGTTTGCCATAGGCTTTAATGCTAAAGAGCCCTACCAAAATGTTAAGAACAGAGTCTGGCCTAATAAGTTCAAACAGGTGGAATGGCCAATGAAAACCCAGGCCTTATGCACATATTTAGTAGCCTACATCTGATGAAGTCTCCATCATGGATTTTAGAGAATGCACAGAGAATATATGACTATTTCCCATTCACTTACCACATGGTATTCAAGAGACTTTTCCTCCCTGTGCATTTGCCTGCGGGGGATGAACTTCTTTGGGCCTCTGGGTGGGGAAGGCACCTTGAGTATTCTCTCATGTTTTTGCGAGGAAGTCATCAGAGCCCTATTTCCTTGCAGAAACACAAGCAAAGATTGCTCTAAGGCTTCAAGTGGGGAGAGGTGGTAGCCACCTCCTGCTGGCTAGTTGTCTATTTTCTCTGTTTGGCCAACATGTAGTCCTTTGTTTCTTTGCATTTTTCCCCTCAGCTCTAATCAGTAAAGGAGTATTGAGACAGCTGCAACCTTATGAGTTTCAAATGATCAGAAGAATGAGCTGCCAGAGAGATTTTTGGCATCTGAACCTAATGGGGAACAATCTGTGGGATACAGCTTAGTGATAAATCAGACGTAGCAGGTAAAATGCTATCTTTTGGAAAGAGTGGCAAGCCAAGTGGAAGTCTGCCAACCAAGCTTTCAAGAAGAAACCACTGGGAGAAGAGAGGCAGAAGGGAATGAGAGTGAGAGAGTGCCTCAGACCTGGTTTTGTGCTTCTCTATCCTTTCTGTTGGAGGGAAGATCTTGTGAAAACTGGAGAATTGAAGGATTTGGCCCTTGTCGTTGGCATTCTAGCAGTGTCCCAGGGAGAGCAGCAGCTGGCAGCAGTGTCTTCATTAGGAGCCAAGGACAGACTGGAAAAGTGAGAAGAGCAGATTCAAGGCTCTGCAAAGAGCTCAGCAGAAAAGCCCCACCATACTTAAAGAGAACAACTTGAAGACCCCAGCAAAAAGCCTTCTACAAGCTGTTGATCACCCCTTTTCCACATATGCATTTTGAATTTGAGCCCACTTTCCCCTGCAATTTGTAGATACTGGTGGGGAATGTGTCACAGACTTTTGGGGATGTTATTTTTGTACTAAGGTACTGGTAATAAATACCAGTTTCTAAAAACGAATTAAGTCTGGCTAATTGATATTGCTGGACAAAATCATAGGGAAAGCATGCTGGGGGGGGCTCCTAAACTATGGCATTGGATATTCACCCTCCAATCCCTCAGAGCCATCACTAGATTAGGAGAGTAGTAGGAGCAGAACTGTGGGGATCAAACCTACCTATGGGAATAGGGACTGAGTGAGCAGCTCCAAGGCATATACTACATATAGAGAAATGAACTGCAGTCAAGAATCAAGACTGGGGGAATCAACTGGGATTGTACTGACCATTATCTACTTCCTTGGGGTCCTTGGCCATATTTCATTATCCTACTTCTGACATCAAATTGTTAAAGCATAGTTATACCTATACTTATGAGCAAAACATTTTACTGTAGCTTCAGAGTACCAAGAGGCTGAAATTGAGAATTTTCTCCCCAAAGAGTAAATTACACACTGAAATGTCCATACTTCCACACAAGAAGAGGGAGATGTCAACATTCTTTTATAACTTGCAGAACAAAAACATATCTTTAAATGAAAGAAACATTCCCTGGAACTATTTACATTTTTTTCTCCCTATCAACAAGATCATGAATGTGTAGTTAGAAAAAAGAAGCCTCAACTGCAAGGTGACGTTTTGGTTTCTAAGGCCATCTTCTGCATGCTCTTTAAAAAAAAAAAACAACAATTTTATCAGTATTCAATAATTTTAATATTTATTTAAAGATAAAAAGCCAAGTCAACAACATTTATTAAATATCTGCTATGCAATAGTCACTGCGATAAGTTCTAGAGATATAAAGAAAGGCAAAAACCAGTCCAGACTTAGAAGAAGCTTTCAGTCTAATGGAGGAGACAACAATGAAACAACTATGTGCAAACAAGATATGGACAGGATAAATTGGGAATAATCAACAGAAGCTTACCTGAAGAAATGGCCTGAGTCATTTCCCCAGGACACAACCCATTCATGGAGACCTGGGCAACTTCCTATAGAGGATAGAATAAAGAAGGGCTAGAAAGGCAGTATATCTAAAAGCAATCTCTTCTTATCATTGTATAATAGGTAAGGGTGTCAATCTGGTTGTTCACTTCATTAGAGGGTATATGATGTCTGTGAGAGACACTGGCATGTTTCATGAACAGTTGTGTATTCACAGGTGATCCATCAGCCAAATTCTACCATTGGTTCTGACCAAAAAGGGAGAGCTTTGAATATCTGTTTCTGTCCCCTCCAATTGAACTCCTATCCCCAAACTACCTGGCTAGAACCATGCCCACCACCCAGGAATCAGTGTAAATGAAGATCTCTGTCCTGTCCCTTAAGAGTCAGTCACAGTCTGCAGCTCATTCCACAGGGAAGACTTGGCAGGACTCTTCTCTCAGAGTATACCCTCTTGCCAGATTAATGACTTTGGAAGAAGTCCAGTTTGATGTGCCTCCTTAGCAATGAACAGAATTGTCACCGAACCAGGCAAAACAGCATTTCTCAGGAGTCAGGTGCTCATAAACAGGAGCTCTTTGGGCTAGTAGAGAACACAGGGGTACTGGCACTTTAACAAGAAGACTTAGTCTCTGGCAGAATTACAGCCCTTTGTTAAGGGTGCTAACATCCAAAGGACCTGACTGAGCACCATCTTGATTGTACCATTTTATTTAACAATACTAGCCTCCAATCTTGTTAGAAGAACCATGTTATATCATCCAACTTGTAACAGGCAACTTCGGATGAAGGGGAATGGTATGGTTTTGTATCATCTGTAGCAATTAGAGGCTAGAATCAGGAGAGTAACAATTTAAAAAATAAAAGTATAAAAGTGAGTGTCCAATTGGGGAATCTTGAAGTTACAGAAACTTAATGGTTATTTGGTTTGGCCACTTCCCTAGGTGCTGCTAAAAAGCTTCATTAAGGCCTCTGAAAACCCCACAGGGTCATAAAGGCCCTGGGAGAAAGACTGCTAGATGATTTACTTTATGTCTTCCAGAACAAAACCATAATAGTTAGTGATCCCTTTCAGATCTAGACAAATCAAGCAAGAAAGACCCTAAGGACCTGAATAGAACTTTAGCAAAGTTTGACATGACAAATTTCTGGAGATTAATGAAGAGGAATAGAAAGGAGCATGTGTATTTTTCAGCTGTGTCTGGCACCTTTATAAAAGTTGACCATGTGCTTTTGCATACAGATCTTGAACAAATAAAGAAAAGCAGAAACACCAAATGCATATTTTAGTGTCAAAACATAATAAAAAATAATAATCAATAAAAGGCCTTTTTAAAAAAAGGATTCAAACTTAAAGGAGACTAAATAATTTAATAAAAAAATTGGGGGGTCAAAGAAAAAAAATAACAGAAACATTAGATAATTTCATTAAAGAAAATGACAACAATAAGAAAACATGCCAAAACTTTTGGGATACAGTCAAAGCAGTCCTTAGAGGAAAATGTATATGTCTAAATATTTTTATCAACAAAAGAGATAAAGAAGAGATCAATGAATTGAACATGAAACTAAAATAGAAAAGGAAGAAAAAAATTTCAACCAATTAAATACAAAAATAGAAGTTCTTAAAATGAAAGAAAAGATTAACAAAACCGAAAGCAAAAAAAAATACATTGAACTAGTAAATAAAAGATAGGGCTAAAAAACATAAAATAGGTAATCTGTTCACTAATCCATTTTTTTAGAGAGGAAAATCAAATTGCCAAAATCAAAAATGAAAAAAAAAAAGAGAATTCATTGTTGGTGGACATGTAAAGCTTAGTACTTTTGAGGATACAATGAGTCCCAGGTAGTCCCTTCCCCAGTCTTCCCAAGCTCCAACTCTGTTTAAAAGGAGAGACAATTTTCTATGTTGCTCTTGAACATGTGTCTTGGAATTCTTCCTCTCTGGGACTTATAGTGATGGATCATGGAGGGCCACTCCTTCCCCTCAGAAGCATGGTAGAGCTGATGACATCTGGGGCACATGTATTGGCATAGAATGACTCAAAATCAGCTGCCTCTTCTGCTTTGTGTCTAAACAGAGTTGAGTGAACAATGATACCGAGGCAGACATTCCTAGCTGTGGTGATAGCCTTGTAAACCCAAAAGATAAGGAGCTCCTAGGTCCTTCATTTGGAGCTGACCTTAGCAGGAGTTTTTACAAATATACCCTTAACAGAAAGGAGAGTTACCCCCAGGAAGAGGATCCCAAGTCTTGGCCAAGAATTCCAGAGAAAATAGTGGACTTTTAGGGAGTTGTTCAGGTGGTGGAGAGAGCTGGTGTTTGACTGGGGAGGAAAGGAAGGGCCCTGGAAGCAGGCACAAAGAATGACACAAACCCCAGAAAAGTGGGAAGCCATTGGGTTCTAGTGGAGTGGACATTGGAGTGGGCCCCAGTGAAATGGGGAGTAGCAAAGAGTGACAGACAATAAATTTCACACAGGCACTGGCATTGGCAGCAGTAAGGGCAGCAGCATGGGGAGCCCTCTTGTAACCCTGTTCTGACTGTCATCTGGGACTAGTAGGGTTCCACCATATTGCTGCAAGGATAGGATCCAATGATTGGTAAACAACTGATAACTAAGAAGGGCATGGAGGATGGTGGGTTGGGTTATACTGAGTAGGGGGCAGCACAACAGGAGTTTGGGTATTTGACTCAAGCACTGGGATCAGTTACATGAAAGAGAGTAATGACCTCTTAGTTAGCTTACTATAGATGTCCCTGATTCATGATGAGCATTAGTGAATACACTGGATGGGGTATAAGCTACACTGTGTCCCAGATGTTCCATGTGCTACCCTTGCATATCATCACCATTTAAAATCCCAAATTCACCTCAACCTGACCTTGATATCACCTCCACCACATAAACTGCATTTCTTCAGGGGCCTGTTATGTTGCTTGTTGTCTTTTTTACATAAAAATACAAAAATAGAAATCTTAAAGTCAAAGAAGAATTTAACAAAAGTGGAAGCAAAACACAAGACAAAACAAAAAACAACCCGACATTGAGTTAATAAATAAAAGTGTCTTTCTATATTTTTCCTTCCTCTATTGTTGCCTATACCAGGTTTCTCACAGCCTTATGTTCAGGATAGTTCAATAATGACTCTGAGGCTATTTGAATATCAGTGGTCCCCTAGAACCAATGAAGCCCACAATATTCCCTAGGACAGCACAAACCAGATCAAAATGCAATTAGGAAATAGTTAATAAGCTAAATAAGCATATAATAAAAAATGGATAACATTACATTTTAAAACTAAGTCAATATGTGAGCCACAGGGATCTTTATATATGGCCCTCATTTCTACTTGAGTTTGACACCACTGCCCTAGAATATAGTCATATTCTTTGATAAGCTCAGAATACAGAGTATTAAGAAAGTCCTCTATTCAATAAGAGCTGCTGGGAGAACTGGATAGAAGTTGAACAGAAAATAGAATTAGACCAACAACTTATACTATATATCGCAAAAGTTCCCAAAGATAACCAAACTAAATACAAAAAGTCATATTATTAAAAAATGGTGGTGGAGAGAGCTGGTATTTGATTGGGGAGGCTGGAGAAAAGATAGAATATTTTATTTCCACTCAATCATATATCATAAATTGTTTAATTATCCCCTAAGGAATGCATATACACTTCATTTCCACTTCTTTTTTACACACACAAAAAGGAGCTACAATAAATATTTTTGTTTTTATGGGTCCTTTCCCTCTTTAGTTTATATATTAAGGACATACCTACTAGTGATATCACTGGGTCAAAGGATGTACTCACAGTTTAGTGACATTGGGGGTACAGTTCCAAATTGCTTTCCAAAATGGCTATATCAATTCATAACTTACTTGCCCCTCCAGCAAGTGTCATTATTCATTTTTGTCATTTCATCAATCTTATGATTGTGAGGTAGAACCTCTGATTGGTCTTAACTTGAACTCCTCATACGATTAGTTATTTAGAACAATTTTTCATATGTTTGTTCATAAATTGTCTTTCCTCTTGAAAACTTCCTGTTCCTATCTTTCAACTACTGAGGAAAGGCTCTTGTTTGTATGTTTTTATCAATTTCCTCCATATCTTGGATGTCAGACTTTTATCAGAGAAATCTGATGCAGATCTTCCCCACTAGTTCACTGTTTCACTTCTATTTCTTTTTCTTTTTTTTTTTGCTTTTTCGAAGGGTGAAGGCAAGGAGGCAATTGGGGTTAAGTGACTTGCCCAAGGTCACATGATCAGATTTGAACTCAGGTCCTCCTGACTCCAGGGCCAGTGCTCTATTCAGTGCACCACCTAGCCATTCTTGTTTCACTTCTATTTCTGACTGAATTGACTTTGTGTCAAAAAATTTTAATTTGATGTTACCAAAATTGTCCATTTTATCTCCTGTGATTCTCTCTGTTCCTTGTTTTGTCAAAATCTCTTCCCTTACTCGTATTGTTCCTTTGATTTGATAATAATAGGGCCTTTTATATCTATGTAATATATCTGTTTGGAGCTTATTGCAACCTATGGTATGAGGTAGTTTTAAATCTAATTTCCTCAAATTGATTCCCAGTTTTCCCAGCAATTTCTATCAAATAATGAGCTTTACTCCTAGTAGTATTAAATTAGGATTAAATGATCAGTCTCCTTTATGTCATGTTGGGTGTCTAGCCTCTTGTGGAAAGAAGAAATGGAACCAATGTCTTGCTTTTGTGGTCAGGGGAGAAAATACCGTTAAGTCCTGCTGGAAGGGAAGACTCACCTTTCTATTTGAGCACAACTCCTTCCTTCCAAAGAAGAAGAGAAAGGTCATTCCATCCAGTCTCCATCCTAGTCTCCTGCCTTAGGACAAGGGGTGTAGTAATACTCCTTCAGCTCTAAACAATTATTTTCTTGAACTGTCTCACCGACTCCGCCCTCAGGTCAAACTCCTATGGACAAAGAAAATCTCCCGAAACTCATTACTCAATGATTAACAAATTAACAATTAACACTGCCATTTTAAAACAATATGACTTTTTGTATTTAGCTTGTTTATGTTTTGGAACTTATTGTGATATATAATTTAAGTTGCTGGTCTAATTCTATTTTCTGTTCTTCTATCCAGTTTTCTCAGCAGCTCTTATTGAATACAGGACTTTTTAAATACTACGTATTCCGAGCTTATCAAAGAATATGACTATATTCTAGGGCAGTGGTGTCAAACTCAAGTAGAAATGGGGGCCCTATATAAAGATCCCTGTGGCCCACATATTGACTTAGTTTTAAAATGTAATATTAATCTATTTTTTATTACATGTTTATCTAGTTTGGTAACTATTTCTTAATTACAATAACAAAGCCACACCCTCCCTGTCCCAGTGGATTGTGAACCCCATCATTCAAACCCTATTCCCCTTTCTCCATTTCCCACTGACCAATTTTATTCCCATTTCCCTTCACCTAAACTCCCCTCCTCTCTCCAAAATGTCCTCCTTTAAAGCTATCTACCCCTTCTACTATACTGTCTGGAATGCCTGCTTCATAAGCAACAAACTTGCTTTCATCTTAAATCTTTTCTCTTCCCACTCCTTCTCTCTATTTTCTGGTGTTCACAGAAACCCGGCTTTGTCCTTATGATACAGCCTCCTTTCCAGCATTGGCTGCACTTTAATTCGTTTTCCTCTGACTTACTAGTTGAGATGGGGCAGCTGGAATATCTCCTCATTGCTATTTCCACATTCTCCCTCTACCAGCATTGCCAGTAATTTTTCTTCCTTTGAGGCTCACTCAGTCTATATCTATCACCTAATCAAAATGTTGGTGGCTATTGTCTACTGCCCCTAGGGACGCGCCTTTTCTTTTCTTAGTGAGTTTAGTGCCTGCCTCACAATCTTTTTCTCCTCCTCAACTTCTACCCTCATTCTAGACGACTTCAACATAAATACTGTTACTTACTAAAACATTCTGGTTCCTTAATTGTAGCGCCAGTGCAATATTTACAGAGCCCATGATCATGGTAAAGACTGTGACTATAAGTATTGCATGACGTTCAATTGCAAAATATGCCAAACTCTCCCCATAGAGGATAGAACTGAAGCATTTATTTAGACACCAGAAAACCCAAATCCAGTAAGCCGATTCCATCACAGTACCAAAGATATTCAGAAGCCATAATAATGCTGAGAGCCACAGCATCCCTCAGCCTTCCCACAAACCAACACAAGATCAATATTTACTCACAAATCTCTCTATCTCCTTAATGAGTATTCTCTCTCCCCCACCATCTGGCTAGCTCTGACTACCAGCTTCCTGTGGGCTCTGCTTCCCTTTGGCAAAACTCCTCCTACCACAGGTTCCGTGTGACTATATTCAGCCTATTAGGGGGCAGAATTTGTCTTCACAGCAGGGAAGCTTCCTGGGGGCTCTGCTGCACCCTTCTGCAAATTCCCTCCCTCACAGGCTCCATGTGATTACATTCAGCCTATCAGGGGGCAGAGTTTACTTTCACAGCAGGGGAGGTCTTCAAACTCCCCCCCAGTTCTATTAAGTGGCAGGGAAGATCTTCAAATTCCCATTCTCATTACATTAATTTACATATATTCCTTTTTCATATGACCTACTCCTCCACCCCTATGAAACTCAGCCACACACAAAGAAGATCACACCCTTGATCTTGTCATCAGATACAAATTACCCCATTTCCATGTTCATGAATTCTGAAATTCCTAAGTCTGATCACAATTTATTGTCATTCCCTGCCTTGCAATATCAAACCATGTTCTTTGTCCACATCATGACTTCCAGCCCCTCAGCTCTTAGTTCTTTTTCAGGCCATCACCCCTGCAATAGCTACACTCTCTTCCCTTCCTGTCTTTCCCCTGCTCAGTTCTAAATTTCCGTCTCCTCTTGATTTATTTAACAAAAATTGATTTTCTTTCTCTTGCACCTCTCCACCTCTCCCTTCCAATGGAAAAAGAAAAAAGACAACAAAATCCTTGTAACAAATATGCAGCCAAGCAAAACAAATTTCCGAATTGGTCACGTCTAAAAATGTGTCTCAATTTGGACTCTGAGTTCATCACCTCTTTGACAAGAGGGGGATAGCATGTTCCATCATGGGTGTTCTGGAACAGACTGTAGTTATTTTGAAAGGAATTTCTTTAGCTCTTCCTGCTATATTTTATTGGTAACATACAGAAAAGCCAATGACTTTTAGTTATATTTTATTTCTTGTTACTCTATGAAAGCTACTATTTCAATTATTTTTTTTCTGAAAAGAGAATATAACTAACCCAACCCAAAGTGGTGGGGGCGATGGGAAATCAACAAACCGTAAAGGAATAAATGAGGGCTAAAACAAGGATATCTGTTATAAAAGTTATATAAATGTTAGCTATAGCATCTTATTGGAAAGGCCTTTTCTATATCAGTTGCTAATAATATGATTATTGTTTTGTTACTTTTATAGTCCATTGTGTTTATTAGTTTTCCTGATACTGAACCAAACCTGCATTTCTGGCATAAAGCTGAACTGGTCATGATGCGTAATTTTTTTTTTTAATACAGTGTTGCAATCTCTTTGCGAATGTATTATTCAATATTTTTGCATTGATATTCATTAAGGATATTGATCTGTAGTTTTCTTTCTCTGCCTTATTTTTCTCTAGTTCAAATATCAGGACCATATATATCCCATGTTAAAAATATGTATAATCCTTTCTTTACATAATGTGGTAAAGAATATATGAAATATTGGAAATCGTTATTCTTAAATTTTTTGCTTTTTTCCTTTGAGGGTTTCTTTATGTTGTTAATTCCACATCACCATCACCACTTTGGTTTGGATTATATATATTCTCTATTTCCTTTTCTGATAATATGAGACATTTTAAGTTTTTATAAATATTAATAGATTTCATTTAAGTTACTAATTTGGTTGGCATGTAATTGGGGCTAATTATTTCTAATAATTTCCTTTATTTCTAATTCATTTATTGTGAATTCTTCATTTTTAATATTGGTGATTTGTTTTTCATCTCTAAAAAAAAGACTACATAAAGTTTGATCTATTTTTCTAAGTTTTAAAAAATATCTCCCAAGTCTGATTTATCAATTCAATATTTTTTTATTTTATTTCTTCTTTGATTTTCTGAAATTTTATCTTTTTGCTTAGTTGGGCTTTTTAGATTGTTCTTTTCTTTTTCTAGTTGTCTGTTTTATCGATCTTTTCTTTCTTTATATCTCAAAATTTTCTTTAGCAATAAGAGAATACCTTAAGATTACTTTGCCTGTCTCATTGCGATGTCTCTTTGATGAAATGATCTATTGTTTCTATGATTTATTCTTTGACTACCTGGGGATTTCCACTATTGTTGCTGCCTCTGGACCCGGTTCCTTTAAGACCATATTGTCCTATCTCTGGTCCTGCTAAGAGGGTCAGGCTTGTTTGCCTACCTAGGACGGATACTATCTTTGCTGGCAGCCAGGCTTCCTTCTAGATGACTTTTTGTGCAGTTCTGAGATGGAAAAAGTCACAGTAGTTTTTCATTGGATTTCTTTATCATTATTTGGACTTGTACAAACTTCAGGTTTGTACTGGAATAGGAATGTGGGAGCTGTGCATTCTGTCTCTACTCACTGGGAGTTTGGATTTTTATGTTTCAAATATATTTCAGGTAAATGATATATTGCTTAATGCCACTTTTTAATCCATTCTCCTATTCTCTTCTCCTTTATGGGTGAATTTATTCTATTCATGTTTGTGGCTATGATTAATTATTTCTTTCCCTTCATCACTTCCACTTATACTTTTTCCTCTTCCTCACTTTGAAAAAAAGAAGGAAGTAGAGAAAGAGAAGTAATCTTATTAACCCCCAATGATCTGTCTTTGAAATCTGTATTTGCTCCTACTCTTCTCTTCACCTTTTCTAGCCCTTAATCTTTGGTTCCTACAATTCTTTCTCTCTTTTTAATTTCCCTTTTCAACCTTGGGTCCCCCCCTCCATGAAATTTGTCTGCCTATGACTCTGCCCTCCCTCTTAAAACCCTCCCCCTCACCTACTGTTTACCAATTGAGTTTAATACGTAATTGAATTCTTCTTGAAGAATACTTAAACCTCTTTTGTGTGTATTCAAACTTCTTTATTTTTTCTGGTTAAGATTACAATTAGGTTCATGAGACGAATGAACCTCTTCTTCATTATTAGTAAACTCTTCTCATAAACCACAATTATGTGAAAGAATAAATTCTTCTCCTTATTCCTTATTTCCCTTCTAGTTTATTTCTTAAACAAACAAAACAAAGTCATAATCAGGCCCCGTTTTTGTATTTTTTTTGACTCCCTATGTGTCCTAGGAAGACAGAAAACTTTTGAAGGGATATACATTTCTTCTCTACCTATTACAAAGGTAAAAAACTTCATCATCATTTAGTCCATTTCAATTGCACAAAAGTATTTAACTTTCTCACTACTTTTTTCTTTACTCATGTTTGCATTTCAAAGTTTCTATTCAGTTGTGGTTCTTTTAATCAGGAATACTTGAATGTCCTTTATTCACTTAATTATTAATTGTTTCCTCCTCAAGTATACTTGGCTTTGCAAGGTAAATTATTCTCGGTTGTAAGTTTTTATCTTTTGCCTTTTGGAATAGCATATTCCGAGATTTCATCTCCTTTATCATAGTTCCAGCAGAATCTTTTGTGATACTGATTGTGGTTCTTTGATATTTCAATTCTTTCTGAGCATTTAGAGTACTTTTTTATTTGACTTGGAAGTTTTGAATTTTGACTATGACATTCCTGGCTGTTTTCACTTTAAGTTTCTTTAAGAGGGAGGGCCGTCTCTTGTCATCCTAATCTATATCCTGCCACTGGACCAGGAGGGCTCTGGAGAAGGAAGTGAGGCTGATGACTTTGCATAGCCCTCCCTCACTTAAGTCCAATTCACTTGCATGTCATGGTGTCACCTCCCTGATGTCATGGTCCTGTTCAAGAACGAAGGACAAACAACAGCTTTCAGCAGGTGACCGGTGGGTTTTTCCTATTTTCACTTTGCCCTTTGACTCTAATAGATTTGTTCAATTTTCTTTTAAGATTTCATTGAACATGATATCTAAGGTTTTGTCTAGTTGTAGTTTTTAGGAAGTCTAATGATTCTTAAATTATCTCTTCTTTGCCTGTTTAGCTCATTTTGGGTAGTAGATACATGACATGTTCATCTCATTTTCATTGATTTTATCCTAACATTTCTAAGGTTAGAAGAAAGTTCTAAATAGTTAATAACTTCTAGGTAGTTATGATATTTCTTGTTCTGATACCTTCTTTGTTCTACTATTTCTTATTTCATGGAGTCCTGGGGTTCTGATTGTTCCATTCTATTTTTCAGAATCCATTACTTCAGTAAGGTTTTCTTCCTTTTGTTAGCTATTTATTCCCTTTTTTTTTTTTAACATCAGACGTTTTATTTAAATTCTAGTTTCATTTTTTTTATTACTTCATTTCTTCCAGCAGCTCTTTGAGTCCTTGTGGCCAGTGACATTCTTTTCTTTAAGGCTTCACTTGTACACATTGTAGAGTTGCTCTCTTCCTTTGGGTTTAGCTCTTGGACTTCTCTGAACTCATAATATTTCTTCACTGTGTTTTGTGTATTCTTCTCTTTATTCATATTTATAGCCTCAGTTTTTGAAGTGGGATATTATGCCAAGGCTAGGCTGTCATGTCTGGTGCTCTTGGATGGTTGGGTAGGTCCATTTTGCCTGTTCCCTTTATAGGCAAGATGCTGCCATCCTACTAGATGGTGTGGTTGATATTAGACCCTATAGTCTGTATTAATCCCTTGACTTCTTTCTCAGTTTCCTGGTGGTTCACCATTGGTGCTAGCCATAGCCCAGCTCTGACTCTTCCTTTTGGAATAATTCAGGAGTTAGTTCTATCCCCTGCTGTATTCTTTACAAGTCCGAGTCAGATGCTGGAGATTACACTGGTCTTGGGCCAATTGCAAGGGTCTCTAGTTGGGGCATTTAGATGCCAAGTTGTCCTTCTCTGATGCTGTGGCTTCAGTGCCCTGGGGAGTATAAAAGGAGGCACTATTTCCCTGTCCCTTGGCCTTTGGGAGAGGCTTTGCTCCCTGCTTCTATTCTGATAGGCTGTGGTGGGATTTGGTTTCATTCCCCTGACTTGCAGAGCTTGGGCTCACTTATGACCAGTCTGGAGTATCTTTGTTCAGAAAGTTTGCTGGCTTTGATTCGGTTTCCTGATGTTTCACTGGCTCGAGCATAAATCTGATGAAAAAATATGTATAGAATAGAAATACAGAATAGAACGTATGTATAAAATAATTTTACATATATATATATATATATATACCTATTTGTTTTTAACAGTAGATAGCCATCTCTAGGGAGGGGTAAGGAGAAAAAGGAAGAAAAAAAAGAAAAAAATTTACATGATAACTTTATTATATATTTAAAAGGAATAGCAAGTTGTATATAATAGATTTGCAGTTTCATGTGCAATCATCTTTTTAGTGTACTACGTTATAGAAATGATTGTTTTATTCATATTTTAAAAATAAAATAAATAAATGTAAAAAAAAGAAAAAGAAACTACTGAGGTGCCAGGATGATGGCGATCTGAGACCTAGCAGAGGTTCTCAACCTAGGATCCATGAATTTTAAAAAAATATTTCGATAATTGTATTTTGATGTAATTGGTTTTCTATTCATTAAGACCATTATTTTGAGAAGGGGTCCACAGGCTTCCTCAGATGGCCAAAAGGGAGACACCATACAAACAAATAAACAAAAGCCCTTAAGGGCCCCTGTTCTAGGGCTTATCTTCATGGTTCCCTAAATACTTAGATCGCTTTGTGGAGATTGGCACGGGGTACCAGAGCCCTAAAACCTCTGTCTCTAGCTCCTCTCCCAAATACTTTCCCCAGGAAACTACAGCTCCAGATGCATTCAGTCCTTCTGAGAACAGGACTGACATAAGGACTTTTCCACATTGCCTGGAGACTAATGTTCAGACACTGAACCCATGAATCTCAGTCTCTCTGTGTCTCTGCCTCTCTTACCTCTAATCACGTGATTCAAACCTAATACTCTCTTTCATACAGTTGTGTCATTCATTAAGCATTCCCTCTGCTTCCACAAATTACTCAAATCAAATAGTAATTATTTAAAGTCTGCAGACTCAAACTCCATTCTATATCTTATCACAAACTCTCATGTTAGTTTCCCAACATACATGTTTAATTAAATTTCAGTGTTAGCCATCCTGCTACTCCAAGGTGATAGTGGTGGTGATGGGGGTTGATGGTGGTAATAGGGGTGGTGCTGGTGATGATGGTGGTGGCAGTGGTGGTGGTGATGGTGATGTTAATGGTAGTAATGTTGGTGGTAGTAAAGTGGGGGTGATAGGTGTTTCAGGGACCCCAATGACCAAAGTCCCTTGGTGGGCAGTCTGGAATGAATTCACAGGCTCAAGCATTCTGAGTCAAGTGGTAAAAGTTTATTGTTATGCTATACAGCGGGCAGGAGTTCTTAGGGAACCTGCCACCTTAAAGGATCACAGTTAAAGTTTGTAAAGAATAACCATAGTATATAACCTGTGCCAATTATGCTAACTAGGTGAGTAAGTGTGG
>CM053585.1:363510846-363544501 GCA_028646515.1 Pseudochirops corinnae
GATGAAGTTGGCACATGTGGCCAAAGTAGTAAAGACCCACATCCTCAAGCCTTCAAACAGGACAGGCTACCTTAGGCAACGATCCTCCTCTCCTCACGCACGCAACTGCTCAGCGTCCAGGCAGCTTGGTCCCAGCAGCTCCGGCCCCTGGCAGTTCCTGCTCCAGGCAGTCCTCAGCAGGAGTCCTTAGCAGAGATTCCGGCCCGCTCAAAGCAAAAAGAGTTCGCAGCCGCAGCCACTGCCTCTGATGCCGCTTCCAGTCCGCACCGCACAGAGACTAGCTTGGCTCCAGCGTTCTCTTGCTCCACCCCTTCCTGCCACATCAGCAAGCTCAAGGGGCGTGGAAGATCTTCAAATCCTAGTATCGTTACAAATGAGAACATAGGACTCACTGGAAAAGACCTCAATGTTGGGAAAGATAGAGGGCAAAAGGAAAAGGGGATGGCAGAGGGTGAGATGGAAAGACAGTGTTGTGGAAACATGAGCTCGGACAGATTTCTAGAGATAATGAAAGATAGAAGGGCTGGTGTGCTACAGTCCATGAGGTCACAAAGAGTCAGACAGACAGCAACAGTTCAAACTACAGCATAGTTCAGTTCTATTCTGATCAACAGGGTCCTAACCACCACCATCACACTTTTTTTTCAGCCAAGCTACAAAGCAACACCTTTCTTCCCATCACTGAGGTCCAAGTACAGCAGTGGAAATCATCCTTTCAGCTGACCCCGCTGCTGGACTCCTCACACTCTTCCTGATGGTTTCCTAACTCAGTTCCTTCACAGAGGGACGCTCCATTATTCTCTTACTAGTTTCAGTGACTCATCTTTCTGCTGCGGGAGAGGGGATAAAACTTGCTGCTGGTTAGAGGACAAAACTCACGAAATCCGCCTCTCTGTCAGTGATGAAGCCAACATTCGTTATTCATCTCCTTCAGTTATTTCTCCAGCTCTAAAACAGTCACATGCAAATGAACCAAGGAACCACAACGGTTCCTTGTAGCCACAGATCCTCTCAGTCTATTGGGTGTCTTTCATCACATTTTGACTGAAAAGCTGTTTCTTCCCATGTAGATTTGTATCAGTTTTTCACGCACAAAAGTTCTTTCTGTTCCTTTCAGCCACCAAACAATTCACACATGAGAGGAATAATAATTTAGGTCCTCTACAAGTTCATTTCAATATTTTTTTTTTGTCTGTTTGGAGGGGGGAAGGCAGGGCAGTTGGGATTAATTGACTTGCCCAAGGTCACACAGCTAGTAAGTTTTAGGTGTCTGAGGCCTGATTTGAATTCAAGTCCTCCTGACTCCAGGACCGGTGCTCTATTTATCGCTCCACCTAGCCTCCCTCATTCTTTTTTCTTTACAGCAACCCTTGGCCCCTGTCAGCAACCAAACCTCACGTAGGAAAGGGGTAGCACCTCACACAGGTAATGGAGAGGCATAAATGACTGTCCTGACACAAATAACAGTAATAAAATAGGTTTAATTAGCTTGCTGAGGACGCAGTTGTCAAAACCAGACTAAAAGATCTATGTTGCAGGTTCTGATAAGTCTTGACCATCTCTTCCTGACCCCTTTTTTCTGGGCTGGCATGGGGCTGGCAGGTGCACAAAGCTAGAGTCAAAGAAAGCTTTTTGTGCTCTTAACGGTTTTTCCCTAGTTCCCATGCAGTTTGGATTTCTGGCTAGGCCATAACCTAGGTTTTTCCCCTTTGGAAATACTATCTGTGTCATGAGGTCTGCTCAAACCCAGCCACTGGAGCAAGCCTGGCCAAAGCCTGCCACACTTTCACAGATAAACAGAGAAGACAATGGGAGTTATAAGCCTGAGATCACTTGGCGGAAGGGGAGAGGCACAGTCTTGTCTCACAGGTGGCCAGGCTTACATGAACTAGGAGAGAGAGAAAAACAACAACAACCAGAAAATCAGAAAGACAGAGACATACAAGGGGGTCTGGGAGGGAGAACAGGCCAACAACAAACTGATGTTCCCTGGAACGCCTCAAGAGCTCTCAAGCTTAAAAGAAACAAATACACACTCTCTTGGGTGAGGCATATACTCAAATAACCACACCTCTCACAACAATTAATGAAGGTGTGGTGAGGGGCTAGACTGGAGTACATGTCATGAGCCATGCGCTGAGCTCCCCTGGCAACAGCTTCTAGGGGCCATGCGGCTCAGTGCTGGAGAGCTCCGTCCTTTGGCATGTGCAGCAAACCCTGGGTGGTCCTTTGGTTAGGGAATGGAGGATAGGGAGAGGAAGAGGAAGAGGACTGAATAGTAAACGCCAGGAGGAGTGGCCCTTAAGGCCCCTTCAGTGGACCTTAAAGGGAGTGAGTGATCTCTTTTTCTTTCTCTCCCTCCTTCCTTCTTTCTCCTTCCCTTTCTCTTTCTCTCCCTCCCTCCACTCTCATTCCCCACCTTCCCTCCCCCCTCTCTCTCCCTCTCTTTCCTCCCCTTTCATCCCTCTCACCCTCCCTTCCCTTTCCTTTTCTTCTTCCCTCTCTCTCCTTCCTCTTTTTCTTTCTTTTCCTTCCCTTTTCTTTCTCCCTCTCCCCCTCTCCCTCCATCCTTTCCTCCTCCCTCTCTCTTCCTCCTGTTCTTTCCTCATCTTTCCCCTTTCCCCTTCCCTCCTCTGTTCTTTTCCCTCTCCCTCCTTCCCTCCCCACTCTTTTCTGTCTTTCTCCTTCCTCCCCCTTCCTCTCTCTCTCTCTCTCTCTCTCTCTCTCTCTCTCCTTCTCCCTCCTCAGTATGTCAGGATTTCTTAAGCCTTGCCCTGGAAGAGTGCAGGTGGGACAGTCTGCCCAGCCTGACAGCACGTCTTCCCTGAGAACACATAGCAGAGGGTGTATGTCCTGCCTCAGCCTGAGTCTGTGTGGCCTCTGGCTATATCTTCTGCAATGCATTTTTTCCTGTACATAGATGACTGAGCAATGCTGAGATGGATATTTCCAGCCTTTAAAGCAAAACCTTGTGAATTCCAGAGGTTGGAGCTGTGGGACAATTACTCCCTGTGCTCCTTATAGAAGACCAACAACCCCTGGCCTGGCTAACCAGAAGGCATGGAGGGAATTGTTTGGACAGTTCAAAGCCGAGGTGAAGGTAAAATACCTATTCAGCAGTCCCTGAAAACCCTTCCTGCTTAGTCTTAGCCTCACAGGGGAGTATAAAAATAGTCACAAATCATTGCTGCTGATTTAAGTTTTTTGTTCATCTGTGCTGGTGAGTCTCATATTTTTAGCATTTTTGGTGTATAGAGGAGCTGCCCTATTTATTTTCTATTTCTATTGCACTCCCTCCCCTTTAGGGGTCAAACTTAAACTTTAAATGATCCTCCCAGAGGCTCTGGGGTGGAAATGAAAAGAACAAGAGTGAGAAAAAGAGCTTTGACTTTCTTTTGAAGTCAGGACTAAGGCCCATCTATGAGCAATGGTCAGGTACTGAAAGGGATCTTTTAGTGTACCCAGAGTGAGAGAAATCATCCCTGGGGATCACAGGGGTGATACAACAGATTCTATGACAGGATTCCATATTTCTGTAGGCATAAAACAGAAACACTTCTCTGTGTTTTAGAACTACCCATCTGGCCCCTCTTGCCAAAGCCAGCCCCTCAACATATTTCCCGATTTCATCTCATTATATTCTCACCACAATTCTATAGGGTAGGTGGTATTATTATCCACATTGTACAGATAAGAAAATTGATGTTGAGAGGCTGAGTGACTCTCCTGGAATCCTATTGCAAGTAGGGTTCTCATCTGTGGCTCCAAGAAGCTTGGCAGACAGGCTAAACCAGGTTGGGGGCAATTGACAGGCCTCAAACTGGCCACTGAGTTAGGGGAATGGCTACCCCAAGCATGTAAAGTCTTCCCCCAGACGAGTGGGTGTCTGAAAACAATTTATTGTGGAATTCCAAATTCCATAGGAGGGTCAAGTTCAGCCACTGTATCCCTAGCCATCTCTGGTTGTCTTGCCCACAGAGTTAGAGCTTGAACTCAGATTTCCTTGTATCCCAGGCCAATCCTCTATGTACTATGTCATACTGTCATGTCACATTAAGGAAAAATTATTCCATTTCTATGCTTTTAATATTTTTCAAAAAATTATTGGTAGAATGAATAAAATTGTTTTGTATCATATGCATTTTCCATTGCATCCCTCCCCCCTCTCAGGTTATCTCTTTTAGTAAAGAGTCAAAAACAACGAAAGCTCAACAAAACTAACCAAATCATTGAAAAAGTCTGACATTATGCCAACTTTCCACACTCACAGGCCCTTACTTCTGCGAGAATTTGTGACCCCTCTAGGTCATTAATATTTCTAAGTGTTCAAATTTGATTGTTTTGTTGTTCTTCCCCTTTACTTTGTAGTCACTGTGTGCACTGTCTTCCTGGCTCTGCTTACTTTATTTTGCATCAGTTCACATCTTCCATCAGTTCATAGCTTCTCTGCTTTCATTGTAGTTATCATTTATTATAGCACAGTAACATTCCCATTATAATCCTGTGCCAAAAGTTGACTAGCCATTCACTACTTGATGGGCATCTTTTTTGTTTCCAATTCTTTGCTACTATAAAAAGTGCTATTATAAATATTTTGCAATTGATAACCCTTTTTTGTGGGGGCAAAGAATTGGAAATTGAGGGCTGAGAATTGGAGAATGGCTGAGTAAGTTGTGATATATGAATGTAATGGAATACTATCATGCTATAAGAAATTATTTCAGAAAAACCTAGAAAGATTTGAACCGACACTGAGTGAAGTGAGCAGAACCAGGAGAATGCTGTACGCAGTAACAACACCGTGTGATGATCAACCATGGGATCAACCATGGCTTTTCTCAGCAATACAATGATCCAAGATAATTCCAAAAGACTCGCAATGGAAAATACTACCCACATCCAGAGAAAGAACTGATAAGAATTGATAAAGCATTCTATTTTCACTTTGGGGTTTTTGTGTGTGTGTGTTTTTCCCTTATGTTTTGTTTCTTCTTTCACCACGTGGCTAATGTGGAAATGTGTTTACCATGATTACACATAACCTGTATCTGACTACTTGCCATCTTGGGGAGGGGGGACAGGAGGGAGGGAGGGAGAAAAATTCGAATCTCAAAATCTTATTTAAAATGAATGTTGAAAACTATCGTTACATGTAATTGGAAAAAATAATATTTAAAAACAAGAACAACAACAAATGACTAAATATTTTGCTCTATAAAGGAACATTCTTTTTATCCTTGACCCACCTTGGGCTATGTGCCCAGAATCTCTGAGTAACAGGATATACACATTTTAGTTACTTTCTAAGCGTAATTACACACCGTTTTTCAGAATTGTCGGAATAATCAACACATCTGCCAACAGGATATCAGCGTGCCTGTCTTTATACAGTCCCTCCAGTATTTAACCTTTTCATCTTTTGTCACCTTTGCCAATGAGTGTGAGCTGAGAGTTCATACTTGTTTTCATTTGTGTCTCTTTTATTAGTAGGGGCGTTCTTTCACGTGGTTGTTAATGGCTTGCCATTATTCTTTTGAGAATGGTACGCTCATATCCTTTTGACCTCTTGACTATTGGAAGAAATGACTTTTGATATTATATATTTTTCTTAGTTGTCTTATATATCTTGGTCATCAGACCTTTGGATTCTAGAAGCATCACTGAAACGGAGAGCACAATTAGTACCTTATTGATCTGTAGCACTTTTTTTTTTCTTTTTGGAGGGGAGGGCAGGGCAGTTGGGGTTAAGTGACTTGTCCAAGGTCACACGGCTAGTAAGTGTCTGAGGCTGGATTTGAAGTTAGGTCCTGACTCCAGGGCTGGTGCTTTATTCACTATGCCACCTAGCACTTCTGAGTCTGAGGGGTAAGAAAAAAAGGGGATTGGGCTGTCACTTCTGGGTGTGGTGCAGAGAAAGTGCCTCCTTGATTCAGGTCTGAATGCAGCTGTAGACCTAGGTTTAGTTTCAGGGAACTAGAGTCTCAAAACTTTTTTGATCACACACCCCTATCAGTACAAAACTTTTGATCACACAATCCTAATGTATATATATTTACTCATTTATAACCTACATACATGTACTACCATACTAGGAATTGTGTGGATTATAAGATATATAAAACATATATTTTAAAAGGAGAAAAAGATGAAATGTTTTATTAGTGATATAAAAATCTTTTTGCCCATTAAATATTAGTGATATAATCACAGCAATATGATTGGATATGCTTCACCATTTCTGAAAATCTTGGTTTAATATTAGTGATACAGTAATTTGAAAGTCTGGATCTAAGTTCATTTTATTTCAATTCTTGGGTTTAATGGTTGTCATTGCTGAAAAAGATACCACACAAATACACAAAGGTCCTAATGGAAGAAGCACATCCTTGGCTCTGTTCACTGAGTCATGATATCCATGCATGATATTCTGATTCAGTGCAAAGGATTTTGTTGAAATTCAGCTAATAAATTTCTATTTTCCCTGCTGTAAATCACATGCTCCTAAAAACTATTTTATTTGACCTCATGGCTTGGGTTAAAACAAAGACTTGGTTTGCCTGAGAATTTATAGGAAGTTGGATTCAGGAAGTTGATACAAATAAGAATTTTATTATTATGTGGTGTAGCAAGTACACAGACAAAAACACACACACACTATATATATATATATATACACATATACATATATACATACACACACACACACACCTACGTGTGTGTGTGTGTATGGCAATATAAAAAGACAAATATTCATCCCCCCAGCTGCAAGAACCTCACAAGGTGAAGGGAGATAAATTGAGGGGAACACATTCATAGTTGGGGTTCAGGTGGCAAAATTTTCTACTCTAAGAATATGCTTGGTTATGAACAGGTAATTGGTACCAGATGTGGGAGAAGGTATTCCGGATCAGACCCAGATGTGGTACAGAAGTGCTCAGGGTCACTTACAAGTCACTTACAAGTCCTAGATAAGTCCCAGGCTCAGGTAAGGAGAGTTTCTTTTTCATGATTACAAACTGGGAGGATCTAATGTTCCCTATCTAAGATTTAGAAGATGAGCTCAGAACCCTGCAGTTGGAAAAACAGTTTCAACCAATTAAAAGCTATATTATCTGGGACACACACACACACACACACACACACATGCATGAGATAGACAGAGATACACAAAGATCAGGACAGTGGAAAAGTACAATCTATTTGCATTTGCCTATATGCTTTATGGGCATTAGGACCACTTAGCCTAAGTGAGGGCAACTAGGTGGATAGACTGCTGGGTCTGGAGTCAGAAAGACTTATCTTTCTGAGTTCAAATTCAGCCCCAGATTAGCTTGTGTGACCCTGGGTAAGTCACTTAACCCTGTTTGCCTCAGTTCCTCATCTGTAAAATGAGCTAGAGAAAGAAATGGGGTCACATAGCGTTGTATGTGACTGAAACAACTCAACAAAGGCCAAATGAATCTATGCTGGAGTTCTATCATTATAACTATAAGATCAAACAATGGAAAGTTTCCAATTATCACACAAACTAATCGGAAGGGGTTGTATTTTCATATTTTTAACAAGTGGTTTCAAAACCCACTAGAACTCTTCATTTAGAATCTACAGGACAGCATAAGTATTTAAGAGGAGAGTAGCACATGGTTAACAACATCAAATGCTTCCAAGGAGGTCAAGAAGGATGAGGGTTGAGGAAAGGTCCTTAGAGTTGGTGATTGAGAGATCACTGATAAATTTGAATAAAAGTTTCAGTTAAGTGCCAAAGATGACAAGGAGGTTAAGAACCTAGAAACCAGAAAGACAACAGTGCCCTTGACAGAAACAGACAAGTTCCAAAGATAGGTAGATTTGTGAGAAAAGATGATATAGTGTAATGGATCCCATTTGAGAGTTTGTGGCTATGATCAAAGGGATTTACGCTAAAAATTCTTTAATGGCATCTTAAGCAGTAAATAATTACCCAGTTATGTTACAAGTATTTTTTTTTCCTCTGTGACAATAAGCATGGGCATATTTGAAGCATTCTAAGTTTGTTTCTGAAAGGATTCAAAACTGTCATGATCATGGGCATAATGATTTTGGTGTTCACACAGTGATTCCACCAAACTCTGACCACTTCTAGGCACAATATGTTCTTATAGTTTCTCAACTTGTCATCAAATTGTTTCTAAGCCTCCACAAAGTTCAACATTGAACCCAAACTGATTCTCCGGGAAGGGTCAGACACATACACATACCCTCATTTGCATTCTGTACACTGCACCAGAGTAACTCCATCAATCTCCTCTTCATCCCTCACCTACTATATGATCACGTAATCAACATGTTATAAAATTTGTGTTCATGCATATATTATCTTGAACATCTTACAAGCTGTAACTTGTCTCACTAAAACATATATTCAACCAAACTTGTATAATAAAGAAATTTGATATGAAGACTTGTAGATAAATGGCAAGCAATATGAGGTCTTTCTGATTTACTTCTTTGAATTCTTACAGAATTCTCCACAAAAAATATTAATAATTATTTTTATAAAAATTATAAACTTAGAGTTTTCATAATTATAAGTAAAATGAAATTTTATATTTTATAATTATATAAATTTTAATTTGGAGCTTTACTGGAAAAAGTTATCATTGTAGTTCTTATAAGCAAGCACTTAAAGAATAAAAGATATTATGAGTAGTTTTTAAATTACCCTGAGGGTTCACAGCATATTTTGTTGTTATTGCTGTTGAAAAGGGTTTGTGGAACAAAAAACACTGGGAATCACGAGTGTAAATGAGGTATACAGTGCACATCGTAATACCGGTTGAGTCATTCTGTGCTATCACTCTTTTGTGTCTATTATAAGCCAAGCACTTTCTCATCAAAAAAGAAAAATGTGTGTGCATGGGGTAGGTGTTAGGGGGGTTATTCATTAACTCAGGTGTCCAGAGTTCACTCACTACTTTAGTGAGAGGTATCTGTGGCAGTCATTAGGTGATCTGGAGAGGGGGGTATGGAGACAATAGGGATAAGGACAGGAATCTGTCTGCTCAGCTGCTCCTCATGCCTGGTTTTAGTTATAACCTCTCCTAGTGGCTGGGACTAGGACCAGTCAAAAGAGGCCAGAAGTGGGAGTGGGTGGAGTGGGAAATTGTTGAGCATTAATGAGGTAAGGTGATAGTATGGTTAAGTTGGAGACAAGCCCACCATTGGCTATACTGGTCATCATGAAAAGGGAAAGATGTGGATTATCTTTCTACTCTCCATTTGGATGACCACATATTCCTTTGGAGGCAAGTCACTTAACCCTGTTTGCCTCAGTTTCTTATCTGTAAAATCTAGAGAAGGAAATGGCAAACCACTCCAGTATCTTTGCCAAGAAAATCCCCAAAGGGGGTCACAAAGAGTCAACACAACTGAAAAATGACAACAACAACAAGAGGAATGGTCCAAGGGCTAAAATGAAATATTCAGAGGCATGAACATGGGAGATAAGAGGAAAGGACAAGGAGATGATACAAAACTAAAGAGATCACCAGACCCTCAGCTTCAAGGTTCTTTAGGTTATGGTAGGAGGGTAAAAAAAGTGGGATGAGTCAGTGATGGTTCACTGAAGAGGATGACCTAAGATTTAGCATACCAATTGCCAATTCTTTGTCGCTCTTAATCAGTGTAGAACAGCTTCAATCCAGTTACTTTCACAACAAGAAAGTTAGCTAAAACCACTAAAGTCTGTAGATGTTATGTGGAGGAGGCAGGTTTTTACTCTGGCGCTTCTGGTTAGTGTGCCATTTATAATATAATGATGTAGGGAGATGGTAGGTATGGTCTTTGGGATGCCCCAGTTGCATAAGCATGGGGCATGGAACATTCCAGAAAAGGATAGGAAGAGGAGGAAGTATCCAGAGCAGAAGGAAATCAACTGCTATGGGTGCATTTTTTAAATTTTTTTTTTCAGTTTCAAATTCTCTCCCTCTCTTCACCATTCCCCACCTCTTGAAAAGCAGGATAAACAAAACCCTTCACAAATATATATAGTTGTGCAAAATTAATTCCTGCAATAGCACTTAACAAAAAAAATTTCTTTTTAAAGAAAGAAAAAATATGCTTCAATCTGCACTCTGAGTCTATCAGTTTTCTATTTGAAGATGGATAGCATGTTTCATCAAGAGTTCTTTGGAGCTGTGATTGGTCATTGTGAGGATCAGACTTACTAAGTCTTTTTTTTATTTTTTTTGCTTTTTGGAGGGGGAAGGCAGGGCAGTTGGGGTTAAGTGACTTGCCCAAGGTCACACGGCTAGTTTTTGTGTGTGTCAAGTATCTGAGGCTCAGATTTGAACTCAGGTTCTCCTGACTCCAGGGCCAATGCTCTATTCACTGCACCACCTAGCCACCCCTATTACTAAGTCTTTCAGAATTCCTTATCTTACAATATTGCTGTTATTGTATAAATTGTCCTTCTGGTTCTGCTCACTTCACTTTGCATCAGTTCACACAAATCTTCCTGGGTAATACAAGTCTTCTCCAGTTCATAAATGTGCTTTATGGATGTTAGAAAGGCCAAAAAAATCCACATAGATATAATACCCCTTTCCCTAGGCAGACTGGGTATACTCTAGACAGCTCTGTGATACTGGATACAAAAGGTAAGATGTGACTCCTGACTAGCTGAGAGACCTCAGAGCCCATGACACTGCATATGGCATAGGTGAAGGACAGAGACCTCAAAAAGACTAGAAAGAAGTGGAGTTTGAGAGAGGTGGGGTGAAATAGGTGAACAGGAGCCCCAGGAACCACAGACATATGAGAAAAACTGATATCCCAATAGATTCCTAGCATCCGCACCCCCAGAAACTACCGAGTTGGCTTCCCTGGTGGGATCATTCTCTCACTGGTTGAGCTTTTAATCTTGCTCCCAAGTCAGAGCCCATCAACTCTTGTGCATTCTATTACCCACGCTACTCTGTGTAACTTCCCTTGTTTACTTTTTGTTTGGATTAATGTTTACTATTCATGATTGTCTTTTCATGTAACAATTGTATGGTGGGAGGGAGCTCAGTTGGCTGAGAGTAAGCTGTTACTCTCTGCTTTAGCTTTCTGGAGTCTTTACATATCTGGATGAATTTCAGAGTTCTAGCTTGAGAGTTGAGAAATCTAGTTCTTTTCCAGGTGTGCCACAGCAACCCTGCAGGGAATTGAGAAGAGGAAAGGACTTTCACCTCACCCCCATCTCCTGCCAACACACACCCACACACATACATTGGCCATGTCTTTGAAGCTAGTGGACCAGGAGTAATGCATCCTTCCTGGAGCAGAGATACACAATGAAGTCAGACATAGAGGAAGACAGGAGGAACCTGGCCTGCTTGGCATACAGTAGGCAGGAAAGAGTCATAGCACACTTGTATTATGATGTGCATCGTAGACCTCATTTACACTAGTGATTCTCAATGTTTTTTTGTTCCAAAAACCCTTTGCAATAACAATAACAACAAGGAGGAACCTCAAGAAGCATGACATCATGAGTGTCGCTATGCACTAAAGAAAGGAGCTGATTGAGGGAGTCCAAATGACTGGGCTGCCCAGCAGACAACTGCACCTAAGGAAAGGACTCTACAAAGAGAGCATTTTCAGGCTCTGCAGTGATAGGAGTTGTGGGTTATCCTTCATCACATGTATCAGATACCATGGACAGTGTTTCCTAATCTCTAGGCCTCAGTTTAATCACTCGGGTGATAACTGAACTATCTACATCAGAAGACTGTTGTGAGGGCCAAATGAGATAATATATAAAAAGTGTTTTATAAAGTCTCAATACCATTATACTTTAAAGTCGAACTATGGACACCATGAGCATTTGTGGAAGACTGTGCCCTAGGTTTTTTGGGGAAATACTTTGTATCAACTGTTCTTATTGTCGTTCAAGTCATTTCAGCTGGGTCCAATTCTTTTTGAACCCATTTTTTGGGTTTTCTTGGCAAAGATATTGAAGTGGCTTGCTATTTCCTTCTCCAGCTCATTTTATGGATGAGGAACTGAGGGAAACAGGTTTAAGTGACTTAGCCAAAGTCACATAGTTAGTAAGTGTCTGAAGCCAGATTTGAACTCAGAAAGATGAGTGAGTCTTCCTAACTTCAGGCCTAGCTCTCTATCCATTGTGCCATCTAGGTGTCCCTGTTGTTACCATACCATCTTAGTAAATGCTTTTGCTAAGAACTAGTTACTTCTACTGGCTTATGATTACTTGGAAGTATGCTGGAAGGGACTCATGAGATGTAGTGGTAGGAGTTACCTTTAGATGCCTGAGAACCCAAACCATGAATGCAAATGCAAGTTGGAGGAGTAGTCCATAGGAAGTACTCATTGAGCATAATTTGCTCTGCTACCTATCCAGTGATAAAGGCACTAAGTTATTTGTCCACCAAACAGTGATGTTCTGGGAAATATATATATATATATGTATATATATCAAGTGGAGAGTTGTCTCCAAGAGTTAAATCATAGTAAGATAAGGCTATATGAATTAAGTAAAATGACAGGGAGTAGTTATCAGTCACTCCCATCTAGCTAGAAATATAGACTAATTAAAGATTTAGGAGATACCTTTGCTATGCAAAAAAGAACTTCATCATTAAGTATCAGACTTCAGTATCAGCACTCAGAGGCTGTTAAACTGCACTTGAATCCCTGAGATAATGAGAGGGTGATGATACAGTGCCACTGTAGGAAGTCCAAGCAGCATAGACCAAGAAGGATACCTGTACCTTTTCAATAGCAACACTGGTCTTATAAGCTTTGGAAAGAAACAAGGGCCTCTTTTAGGAAAGAATAGTCCACATGTGTTGGGAGTCCACGATGTAGGACTTATGGCTAAGTCCCCAATACCTATACTCAGCTACCATTTTAGCCCCTCATGTGACCTGCTGATGGCAAGGTCCTATATAGCTTCAGACACTGACACACCCTAGACTTTAGGAACAGTTCAGAGGGTGGTTTCAAGAACACTGGTGATTTTGAAAGATGTTCATCAATATCTTTATCATCAATATCATCAATATCAATATCAATCAATTCATCAGCACCTTTGGTATTCTCAAGGGCATGACCTGGCACATAAAACTTCCCCAGGGTCTCACAAATAATAATGCGACACATACAACATAGGACAACAGGGACACAAAGGGAAAACCACCCCAAAACAAGCCTCTAGAAACTACACTGCTTGGCCATAAGTCCCATCTAGTGCTTTCTATTCCAAAATAATAATTTTGGCAGTCGACTGGCAGACTTGAAACCTCAACAAAGAAACCCCGCTTCTCCCCATTTCTGTCTGCTAGTTGAAAGCAGCTGCTAGCTATTACAATCCTTTGGCAGTTTTTTTTTGGAGGGGGAAGGCAGGGCAATTGGGGTTAAGTGACTTGTCCAAGGTCACACAGCTCGTAAGTGTGCCAAGTGTCAGGTCAGATTTGAACTCAGGTCCTCCTGACTCCAGGGCTGGTGCTCTATTCACTGTGTCACCTAGTGGCCGCTATCCTTCAGCATTTCTTACAGTGTGCTGACCTCATCCACTCACCATATATATTCAGGCCTCTGCTCGACGCTGAACTGTACATTACCTGTAATGGTAATGGTAATTTGAAGATATTCCCTGCCTCCTAATAGGTCAAATGTAATCACACAGAGTCTGTAGTGGAAGGAGTTTGCTGAAGGGTGGAGTAGAGAGCCCACAGGAAGCTGGGAGTCAGAGCAGTTAGATGGTGGGAGAGAGAGGAAGTACCCAGGGAGACAGCTAGGCTTGTGAGTGTTGGTTTGTGAGAAGGTTAAAGGATGGTGTAGCTCTCTGCTGTGTTAACTTCTATGCTGCTATGATGGATTCGGTTTCTTGGTGTTGGTATTTGGTTTTCTGGTATCTGAATAAATGTTTTGCTTCTGTCTTCTATATGGAAAGTCTGTTATATTTTGTGATTGAGAACTATGCCGGCATATTTACAGTTGCCATTGGTGCTGTGAATATTGCATTGGTGCTACACAGACAACAAAGACTATATAAATGACAGAGAAGTTGATCTGTATCAATAAAGAGAGTTTCCATGCTTGGAGTTCCCTATAACAGTTAAAGCACAGGTCTAGATTAGAGGAGAAAAAAATTAAACTAAAAAATTCATTGTATATACTTTATTATATATACTTTAGATAATTATATACATTATGAAGTACACATTGAAGTGTATATTTGATGCAAACTATATTACAAAGTACTATTTTTACATAATGAAATAATATAGAAATATCAAAAAATATATGGTTCAGTATCAAATTTAAATTTTATACCTAACCTGTCAGAACCCTTTCATAACAATAAGAAATACTGATATGCAAAAATCAAATAATTATATGACATGAAAATGTGAAGAAGATAAAATTACAAAGTGAAGTTACCTTGGTCTTAATGCCACTTTATATGGGCACAAATAAGATGATGATAAATATCATAATTATTATAATCTTTCCTTGTACAATATTTGTTTCATTTTTGCCTGTAGAAACTTCCGGAAGCCCCTCATATCTTAACCATGGTTCATATAACTGCACGTCAGTATAAATGCCAGGGAAAAATGGTCTGCCACAGCCAGCTCCAGCACTGGTAATGCCCATTAGAAAAAATCTTTCATTTTCTGGAAAGTAACACATCAAAGGACCTCCACTGTCACCCTATGAAAAAAAAGGACCCCAAATAGGGTTAGTTAATTCAATTACCTTTCTTAAGTTATAAAAATATGTAGAAGGCTAGTAACATACTACAGAATACCAAGTAACTAAAGTACGCATGTTCCACTTAGCCTCAAGCTACTAGTATCTATTTCTTTTTTGATCACTTCTTTAATGGAAGGTTCACCAAGGTAGGATTAGAGATAAGCTTTCTAATTACACAGTTCTGATCTCAGATAATAATAGCTGACACTTACCTAGAACTTTACAAAACTTACTTAATTCTAACACTAATTCTGCAAAATAGATAATGCAAATATTATCCAAATTTTCTGCAAAACAGGTAATGCAAATATTATTCCCATTTTAGTACTTGGAGCTTCAAAATACCATATTTGAGGCCCTCTATGAATCAGAAGCTACTAAAAATCATAGCTCATGAACCCCTAATAATGTGTTTACTTTTGCCAGACAACAATAGGATATATTAGTTTAATATGAACAGTATAGCAAACAAAGTGATAAGAAAAGATTTTCCCCCACACTCATACAAGCAAATGGGGATAAGCCCTCCCACATGTTCCTAAGTAGAGAGAGGACACACTGTAGAATAGGCATGATTAAGGAATATATATAAAATGTATATATGTATATATACATACATGTGTATACATATATGTGTATATATATATGATATATATGATATACTGTGTGACAAGGCACAAAAATTTTAACTAGTTAAAAAATTTGCAGCAAATTTCTCTGATAAAGAGCTTATATCCAAGATAGGTAACAAATGGATAAAAATAAATGAAAACAAGAGCCATTTCCCAATAGATGAATGGCTAAAGGACAGGAATATGCAGTTCTCAAAATAAGTACAATGTAAGCTATCAACAATCATATGAAAAAATACAACAAATAAAGACTAATGAGATGTGCAAATTAAAACAAGTATTTGGTTCCACCTAATATCCATCAGGTTGTTGAAAATGACAAATGCTGGAAGGGTTGTAGGAAGACAGACATGTGTTGCTGAACTTATGAATTGGTCCAAGCCTTTCTGAAAAGCAATTTGGAATTATACTCCAAAATTCACTAAACTGTCTATATCCCTCCCCAACGATACCATTACTAGGCTTCTACCCAAAAGGAATCAAAGAGATGGAGGCAAAGGACTTCTATATACAAACATGTTTATAGGAGTACTTTTTGTCAGAGCAAAGAACTGGAAACAATGTGGGTACCCATAATTGTGGAATACCTGAACAAATTATGGTATTTGAATATAATATTATTGTGGTAAAAGAAATAAAAAAGGAGAGATTCTTCATTATTTCTGAAAATCTTGGTTTAACATCTGATGATACAGTGATATGAAGGTCTGGTTCAAAGCTCAGTTTATTTCAATACTTGGTTTTTAATGGTTGTCAGCTGAAAAAGATGTATCATATTTATTCAAGAAACTTAGACATATGGAATAATGCAGAGTAAAGTGGGAATATAGAACAATTATTACACTGACTATAACACTGGATAGGACATTAACATTGGAAGATATAAGAACTCTGGTCAATATAATGACGAGTCAGAACTCTAAAAGATTAGAAGGATTGTACACACAGAATGAGACATTTAGACATTTTAAGAAATTCCAATTAACATCAGCTCAGGTTTTTTTTTTCAGACAACAAAGGGAAAATTTCAAAATTGTTCATAATATTGTTCAAAATAAAAAACTTCTTAAAACAATCAGGTTGGACCCCAAAATGGCATATTCTGTAAACACAAACTTATTGTTTGAAAAAGGAAGATTTCAAAGGCAAATAATATCTAGAATAATTTTTTAATTTAAATTTTTTCAACCAAAAAATGTATTTATTCTCATCTCCCTTTTGAAAAAACAACAAAAACCAAAGTTATTAAACAAAAAATGCAGTCAACCAAAACAAATCCCCACGTTAACCACACCCAAAAAAGGCCTGTCCCATCCGCCACGCCGAGTCCATCGCATCTCTGTCGGGAGGTGAGCATCCGTCTCAGCACAGGTTCTCTAGGATGGCGACTGGCCATTGCTTCAGTGACAGCTCTTAAGCCTTTCAAAGCGCTTTGTATTCACAGTGTTGCTATTGCATAAATTGTTCTCCTGGTTCTGCTCACCTTACTCTGATTCAGTTCATTAAGTCTTCCCACGAGGCGAAACTATCATTTCTTAGGACATCACTGTAGTCATAGACCAGAATTTGTCCAAGCATTCCCTAGTTGATGGACGCCCCAGTTGTTTCCAGTTCTTTGCCACTTACAAAAAAAATGTTATAAATATATTTGTATATATGGGTCCTTTTCTTCTTTCATTGAATAAAAGACTAATGTTTCATGTTTCAAATAGTTGTCACTCAATGCTTAGAAGTCTTTTGATTTTAAGCATTTCTTAGGTGGCAAAGGAAATAAATAGTGTCCTAAACCTATACAATGAGTAACTTTTCCAAAAGGCACCCTGCTGGTCCCTTCTGGGAAGAACCTATATATATGCCATCCCTACACCTTATTGAGGAAAGTTTCCCTAGGACTCTGAGGTAGGGGCATAATGATCCATAGAGCACAGAAGGAAAAAAACAAACAAAAAAATCTCAGTTGTCTCTCTTTGGGGTCAGATTCCCCCAAGAATGAACCTGGTCTTATGAGTCCAGAGCTAGAGTTCTTCAGGGGGCCTGGCTTGGAGTGACACAAGAGCACACTATTTTTATATTTTAAAGGATTTTAAAAATTTAAAAATTCTATAGTCTTACCGTGCACGAATCAACATTTCCATAACTTTCACCTGCACAAAATGAAGTATTAGGAACTTTTCCTGAATAACTTCCTACTGCATTACATGTATTCCAAGGAATATAATGTATTTCAGCCTCTTGTAATAAAGGTGTCATTGTACCTACAACAAAAATCCATATACTATTTAAGACATTAGTCCTTTCCTTCAACAAGAGGTAAACTAAGAATCTTGGTATTTAGCAGATTCCCTTTCTCAGCAGCTCTTCAGCATCTAAACTGAGAGATTAAGTGACTTACCCATGTTACTTAGCTAGAATGTCAGAGGCACAATTTGAATCTGTGTCTTCCCCAACATATCTTTCCGGTCCCACTGGACAGTATTCCCCCACTCTGATCCAGACAAACTGGTCTTCCCTCTGTTCCTTACCCACCATATTCCATCTCCAGCTGTGTGCCTTTGTCCTAGTTGTCCCACATGCATGAAACGATCTTCCCCCTCACCTCTGCCTCCTGGTCTCCCTTTATGATGCAGCTGAAACACCATCTTCTACATGAAGGCTTTCCTGATCCTCCCCACTGCTAGTGCCCTCCCTCCCAACTGACTTTGCTGTTAACAACTTTCTATAAATTTGTTATATTAAGTTCATATAATGTATGTATATAAATGCATGTATATTTTACATGTACTTTCTGTTACCTCATTAGAATATAATCTCCTTGTGAGTAGGGATTGTTCCATTCTTTCTATTTGTATCCCTAGCACCTACTGTATAGCAAGCTAACACAGCACCTGACAGTTTGTAGGCACAGAGCTTAATAAATAATAAATAAATAAGTAATATTGATTGATTGCTGTCTTTTATCCAATGTGCCAGGCATTACTTTGTATACAGTTGGCACTAAATATTTGTTGAATAAATGGCTGCATTAAATTTGCCAGCAATACAAAGAAAGGTAAGTGAATTTCTCAAGTAACCCAATTTTAATTTATTTATATACCTTCCAGTTTTGCTATTTCTAGAATCCAAAGAAGATCACCAGAAATGACACATTCTAAGTACCTACCATTTAGAGACAGATTTATGCTGTTGCTTCTGCTTCCCTAAGGAGGGGAAGAAGAATCTGTAGGGGAGCAGCTACAAACCTGACTTCCTTGCCTTTCAAACACTTGTCGGTCTTCTAGAAAATGCCACCTCTGTGTCTAGATGAAAGCTACGTGACTCAAAGACTCGAGATATTCTCTAACAGAATGGTTCCTATGACTTAGAATAACCAATAAGGAAGATAGGAACAAATGACTGCTCATCACCTCTCTTGTACTTGGCGGATAATGACAACTGGGCCTCTCTACCTGGATTTCCCACCATCTGAAATGTTGTCTGAAGTTTGTGATTGGTTGGTTTGGTTTGGTTTTTGACCAAATCTGTGATTTCATTAGTATGTGGAGCTCCTGGGGAGGCATATCAGCATCTTCTTTGTGACTGAGTCTTAGAAAGCTGCTTGGGGCCTAGAGACACAAAAGGCTGAAATATTACAAGTTGCCAACGGAAGTCTTCATCTTCTTCCAATGTCCCTGCTAGCATTAATGGCACAAACATTTCTCCCATTCTTGCTAAGCTCCTGCTTTTATGGTCACTTTCAATTCCTCACCCCATTCCACCCCACTTCTAATCTTCACTAAATACCGTTGATTCCTTTTCCTGTCTCTTAGATTTGTATATTAGTGTATAATAAATTGTAGATGATCTACAGCTGACTTTCTACATTATAGACAAAGAAGGGCTACTCTTGACACTTTTAATTTCTTGCATCGAAATTAAATACCATTGTTTACATTGGGACATTTATGTTTCCAACTAATTCCATCCTACAGTCTTGTATGGAAACCATGGAAAAATAACACCAACAATGCACTGTCTCCCAGGTCAGATGGGAGGTAAAAGTGCTACTTTGCCTCATTTGAGAGGGGACACCATGCATTTCTACCACAAAGTGGCTGCAAGATAAAACAAGTAGGATAACTGAATGAGGTCTTCCTGATATGTCCAAGGCATTACAAAACCAGATGCAAGATTCTTAAATTCTCTGCCTTTTGACGATTCTTCTCTCTTTGCCTTCCTAGTTGAGATAAATGAATTTCGCCACAACCACAAGGCGGGTCCAGGTTTTTATCACCAAACATTTGTCATTGAAATAGTGCCTTTTAATGATTCTTCTGTCACTCCAAATTATTCTATCAGAGAATGCCTTTAAACACTCTCTTTACCCCCTTAGCACTCTGTACACTATAAAGCACCATTTAGATGTAAGGCGGTTATCATCATCAGTGGACCTGCTATTGAAACGAGATCCAAATCTCTCACTAACCTTCAAAAACTCCAACAAGTCGCTGTTACTGCCCCAGCTCTCTCCATAATCTCATTTGTCATCACCCTTAGCAAAGCAATCTCAATAATATCACCCTATTTACTTATTCTAGCATCTTTGTATATTTTCACCAATCACTTCCCTTATCTAAACTTGTCCTGGCTCCCACCCTTCACCACTCCTTTCCTCTTTCAAAATCCTGGTTAAAATTCACCTCCAAGAACCTTCCTCAAATAATCTCCCTCTACCCTGTACTTCCTTGGTACTTGTGTGCTATTAGTACTGTACTCGTGTGTGCTGTAAAATATCAGTTACCTGGAACACTGAAGGAGTAAGAGAAATGATTTAGGATTCTATGATCTTAGGAGCATACACAGATCAAAAGCAGTCATCTGGTCCAGCCCTCTCACCTTACAAATAAGGAAACTGAGGCCCAGGGAAGTTACAGGACTTTCCTATGACTTTCACACATGTAGCAAGTATCAGAGGTGGGATCTGAACTCAGTTCTTCTGACTCTAGGCCCAGGACTCTTTCTATTAGACTCTCAATGTTAATCCTTTTCCTAAAACGTGTGCTTTCCCAAGTAGAGCATTCAGAGCATAAATGAATCTTTCTTTGCTATCTGAAGAACCTGGAGTAGATTGGAACACTTTCATGAGTGATAACGAACATTGTACAGTATTACCAACATAAATGCTGATAGTAAAAGAAGTGAAGTTGAACATATGCCAAAGTACTTCAGAACTTGCTTTTTAAAAGGAAGTGGCAGAGCCGGGCCTCGCACCTGGGTCCTCCTAACTCCAAACTCATACTATCATCCTACTATTGTCCCTCAAGGTTTTCACGTGGGTATGGCTTTTATCAATTAATCAACAATGCAAATACCTAGCATATGCTCAGCTGAGTGCAAGATCTTGTAAGAAAGTCTTTGCTGTTAAGGATTTTAAATTAGGATACACATTTCTCAAGTGCAGAACTACTTTTTCATTTCTTTGATAATCCTAATCAGTTCAATTACATTTGTCAGATACTTGTTAAGCAATGAGGATTGTGTTGGTTCTGTGCAGGGAACACACACACACACACACACACACAAACACAGAAGCTTTGGTCCTTGTTTCTGGCTTTACAGTCTAGCTAAGAATACAAAATGTGCCCAATGAAAGTACTGCAGGCACATATCAAAAATGATACAAATTAATTTAGTAAAAAACAAACATAAATACTGAGGGACAGAAAAGAGAGAGCAATAATGGTCAATGGACACAAAGAAGGATCTTACAGGAATCAAGGGCAATTGCATTGTGGGGGGCAGGAGGGAAAAGGAGACAGTTCATTAGAACTAACTGGTGTTTTGGAATAGGTCTTCAGCAAAGAGGCTTTGTAAGACTCATTTTATGTCCTATATTGGGATAAGTCATATGATCCTTTTTTTTTTCTGAGAATTCCTTTTTTAAAAAATTTACTTATTTTGATAAACATTATCTCTCCCTCCCACTGCTCCTCATTAAACAACTTTTGTTTTAAGAAAAAGAAAATCCTCATAACCAATATGCATAAATCCAGGAAAACCAATTCCCACATTGGTCAGTCATGTGATCCTTGAGATTTGAAAGGATGAATGCAACCTGAGGAGGCAGGGAAATCATACTTTCTAACTGTTAAAAAGAGAATCAAGCATAAAGTTTGTTTGTAATCCATTAACAAAAATCTGTCACATATCAATAAAATCAAGTCAATATTTACCTTCTTCTCTGCTTTTTCCCCAACCACTTATGAAGCACCGTTTGGTATTGTCGATTTTTGGCATATCATTAAAAAACGGCAAACAGATAGGCTGAATAAAGTCATTATAAGTCACAGGATCTTTTAAATTAACCAATGCAATGTCATTTTCAAATGTATCATGCTTGAATTCTGGATGGATGATGATATTATCAATTTTTTTTCTCTTATGCTCCATATGGTTCTGTAAAACATTGTTAACTCCAACTACCGCTATCCAAGATTGTGGATCTCTGGGAATAAAGCAAATACCCTCATTATATCACTGCATACTTAACTAAGATATATGTTTCAATACTTTACTGGCTTTTTTTTTTCCTTTGTGGTGTTAGCCTATATAGCTTTCTTTTTTTTGGAGGGGGGAAGGCAGGACAATTGGTGTTAAGTGACTTGCCCAAGGTCACACGGTTAGTAAGTGTCTGAGGTCACATTTGAACTCAGGACCTCCTGACTGCAGCGCTGGTGCTCTATTCACTGTGCCACCTAGCTATCCCTCTACATAGCTTTTTTATTTTTACCGTGTGTATATGGTACAAACCAAATATAAAAATAAAAAAGCTCCAAAAATCACTAAAATATTTTCCAATGGTCATTGAAAACATTTTACAATCTCTTCTCTTTGCTCTATATTCCCCACTACTGAAGGTATGTAAGCAGAGAAGTCAGGTGACCACTTATTAGGGATTTTATGGATGGTATTCATGCTTCATAACTGGGGTTGGACCAGATGATCTTTTAAGTCCTTTACAACTCTGGGATTCCAGAATTTAATGACCTTATAGGGTCTCTAAAATCACTGATGAAATATTCAATAAGTCTTTAATTTTAGAAGAAAGAAGGAAGTATAGACAAAGAAAATAAATCCACATAAAACCAAAGAAGACAACAAAGATTAATGAGGCAAAGTAGCAGAGGAACAAAAGAAGAAAGATAAAACATAGTTGAAAAAATGAGGAGATATAGAGGGAGGGTACAGACATTTGTACTCCACTACCAACTCTCTTCTTTCTGGATTACAGGAGCAATGATGGCCATTAAAATGGCATATCTCTCAGAATAACTTTTCCTATCCCATTCCATCACTGTCCATAAGAATCAGTGAGATGGCTATAATCATGTCACAATCTCAGTATAGACAAAAAAGCCAACATTAGGGTACTTTTCAGTATCCCTTTTCCTTTGAGGCCTCTCCATCATAAGGTTCGCCTCTTATAAATTCACATATTTTAACCTCATTTAGAACATGTTATTCCTGGAATGGATTTTATAGTTGACTTTCTTTCCTTACAGATTATATACTGCAATAAGCTACTTCTGTGCCAAATGACTTGTTGAGGGCCTTAGTGGTTCCTTCAATAGCCCATGTACCCTATAACCTGGACCAGGGTTGGGGAAATCTTTAGTCCCTGGACTTTAGTCCCTTCAGTCTGAAGAACAATCCCCTCCAACTCCAGGTTACTGTGACTATCGTATTGCTGCTGTAGTTGTCTATCCTTCGATTTTGAAGAAATTCTCATTAAACAACTGACATCACAGGGCCATGTCCTGACTCGCTCATGAATTGGATTGAAGTGAGGCAGAGCTGCACAAAGTTGTCAGCCTCACTCTCTCTTCTGGAGTCATCTAAGTCCAGTGGCAAAACAAAAGTCAAGACGACCAGAGATGGCCCAAGAAGCAAAGGTCTAGGCAAGGGTATAGAATTATTTCTATGCAACCTGGGGTTCATCAACCATAAGAAGATCCATTTAAGGTTTTTTGCTTTGTTTTGTTTTTGTCCAGATTTATAATTTCATCTGTGTTAGGAACTTCCTAGTGTGGAAACTCCTTAAATCTTAGAGAGCTGCCTGGAGCAACAAGAGGTCAAATGATTTACACATAGTCACATAACCAGTATGTGTCAGAGGTGAGACTGAACCCAGTTCTTGCCGACACCAGATTCAAGTCTCTACCCACTATATTCTTGTAGACACACAAGTAAAAAGCAACTTCTCTTGAGCTTCTTGCTATGTTTGAAAAAGGAACATAAAAGTTTCAGTTTATCTGATTTTTAAATTAAGAGCAACTTTGTTCCTCAAATCCTTTGACTTCTACCCCTTAACTACTAGGGAAAAAATGGATGAAGTCCCTAGTTCACTGTACACACTTTAGGGAATGGCTACATTGCAAAGTCATGTGAACGCTTAAGAAAATTCACATGGTGGTCAGAAGAAGGTACACAAGGACACTCTTAAGATCTCTCAAGAACTTTGGAATTGATTGTGTGACATGGGAGATGCTGACACAGGACCACTTAGCACGGCACACCCACATCAGAGGTGCTGTGCTCTATGAGCAAAGCAGAATTGAAGCAGCTCAAAAGAAACACAAGATGCGCCAATTTAGAGAATCCACCCCAAATGTTCACACGGACTATTTGTGCCTGACCTGTGGTAGAACATTCCAAGTGCATACTGGTCTGACCAGTCCCATTCAGACACTCAATAACGACTCTAGCATAGTGGTGTCTTTTTGATCCTCCTTGAGAATGAAGGCCAACAACCAACTTTGCAAAGCCACCAGTGAACTGCCTAGGCTTGAGCTGCTTCAATTCACTTAACTAAATTCAGACTTACCACTGCAACAGTCTGGCTCTAGCTAGTCAGGCCTCAAGGCAGCACAACGGCTCTCATTTGCCATGTGCATACATAGACATCCCCATAGTTTTTTTCCCTAGTGTCCCATGACTCCAATGTAGGGATGCAGACATTCCAATAACAAAACCATCCTCACAGTTTGTTGTCATCTTTGTTCCACCAGATCCACTCTCGCTATCCCCTCTCAGTGTGACCACAAAGAACCACTCACTGAGATACAGATTACATGGAATTCTTACTACAGTGAAAACAAAAGGAACATTAACTTTAAATTCCCAGGTGAGAAGCTGCTCCAGTTAATATTCTCACTTTCATCACTATACACCCTACTCTTTTCTTGACTGGGCTTCTTTGTTCTCCCAGGGAAAGATGGCAAGTAGCCAGAGGAGTGTCTGGTTCCTTTCTCTTATCCCCCAGGTATAATAACAATGTTCTTATGCTTAAGGCTTAGCCTCACTCAGTTCCAGTTCAGGCTGGCTGCTAAAATACACAAGCTTGTGGATATGGCGCAATTAAAATTTCAACTTTCAAATTTCCCTGATGCCATAGTCTTGGCCTTCCTGATTTTTTAGGTAATCTTTAGAGAGTCCCTATTAGGGTTCCCCAATAGCATTCCTTGACCCCACTGCTCCACCAGTGGCAAAGCAGCTTCCATGTCAGGATTGTATCTGGAAACCCCTCCCTAAGCCCCAACCCTTAGCAGCTCTAAGTCTTTGACCTGAACACATACCCCACTGCATATCCAGGCCACCACTCTGATGCTATCCCTAAGTAAGGGCCAAGAAAAGCCACATCTGTCTGTCCCCAACTGAATCTCTGTTCACATCCTCTGATACTCTGCTTGGCTATATCAATAAAACATTTTAAACTCATCCTAGTGCTTTGTCGTTCATCTGATCTCACTCCTGACAATCTGTTGGACCTTCATATGGAAGAGTTTTCAAACATCCTAAATTCAGCGTTTGCTGGGGGTGATGGGGAGGGAGAGGAGGAAATCATGTCACCACCATGAACTCACTGGAGCAACTGCTACTTGAACAGTCCTAGGCAAACAGCAAGAGAGTCTTGTGTTTTCTGGATAGAGGGCCCAGAGACTTCTGGAAGCTTATGTCTATGCTTCTTTTACTGGTTTCTTCCTAGCTGTCCTCTCCCACTGTCACTGCCAGTCAGAATGCCAGAATCACACCAGCAAGCCGTAAGCCATCAGGTCCAAAGCCAGAGCGGCCAGAGAACAAGAGATAATCCAGTGACCAAGGCAAAGTGCAGCCTTTCGTCTTCTCGTCTGGTCTAAGACGGGCTTCCTGGGGCTACTGCTTCAAAATGGGTAGGAGACGAAATACTGGCAGACCAGTTAACAAAAGGTTGACTTGGCCTTAGCATGGAAAGTAGAGTTAACAAAGATAGATCATGGATTCAGCTGAGTTCAGCTTCCCTGCTCATGCTGGCCCTGCTGGCTGCTTCTAAAGAAAACAGCTTCTAATCCCTCCCATGCTGGCTTTGTCTACCCCTTTTATGGCAACAGCCTGAGCCTCTGTCCCTGATACAAGTAAGTCTCAAGTATTATTTTGATGCCTCTGAGGAAAAAGTAGTCTCGTGGATGTGCCAGATATTGTTCCTACCACACATCTTCTGAGAGTCCCTCAGGAGCAGCACATCTTAGGTGAATTCTTTCACTCCACTTGTTATTTAGTCTCAAACTCCCTCTTTTTTCTCTATCACCTAGAGATGGATGAAATTCGGGGGGGACAATGCAGAGTGAAGGGCTATTTCTTCAGCAAGAGGTTACACACTTCATCCACCCAAGGAGTGAGGGGAGAGGGCATGGCTTACAACTCATGTTACTCAGAACTATTCTACCTCCTCAATCTTTGATTCTTAATTCTCCCTCTCTGACTACAATCTCCTGACTCTTCTGACTCTCAGTAAACTTGTTCTTCACCTTCTGGTGCCCTAACTCACTTTGTTTCTAAGTTGTCACCTCCGTTCTAGCTTCATTTACCCTCCTACCCAATCCTGACCCCATTAATCACTTGACTCCGTGAGTAGCTTACAATGAAAACTTGTCTCGCCTCTGAAATACCTTACCCTCTGAGTGTACTCTGCTAAATTGCACATAGTTAACTCCCACTATGAAACTTCTTTGAATTATGACTGAAGGCACTATGAATTCATTCTGTCTAAATTCACCTGGGCCCTTACTGCTGTATAACAACTCTTTTATTCACTTATCATTGACTTTTATCACATTTGCCAATGAGACAAAAAAAAAAAAGAGACAGCCTTCTTACTCTTTTCAAGCATCCATATCTAGCTCCACCCCACTACCCAATTTTAGGACCTTGCTTCCCGTACTGAGATAAAGCTCATCCACTATAAATAAATAAAGCTGAATAAAAATAGATAAAGCCCATTCTTTTCAATTTTCCTATTTCACATCTCAAAAGACCTCTGAATTCACATTCTTTGCTTCCATCCTGACTCAGAGGAAGATGAGGATCTCTGAGGAGGTATAACATGGCAGCTCCAAACCATGACCACCACAACATGTAAGATACATACATACATACATATATATATATATATATACATACATATATATATGTATATATATATATATATATATATATATACATATATATATCTGCCAAAAAAGAGACACCCACGGGGGGGGGGGGGAAGAATGTAAATCAAGTGAGACAGTTTCCTGACATTCTCTACATCTTACTTCCTAATACGGTACTGACCTTCCTAGACTTAATCCCTACTTCCACAAACAGCAGTTATTGGTTATTCAATCCCATAAATGTTGGCATTCTGAAGAAATATGAATTAATCACCAGGTTATGAGGTGGCACTAACAAATATTCATTAGTGAGTTCCACTATTACCCTGGTAATTTACCCACTTCTAGCTAGGACAGAAGTGTTAAGTCAGTGCCGTTCTCTCTGTGATTACTAGAAAGTCAGTGACCTTTCAGTCTTCATTTCCCCTTTCTCTATAGGGTGGCACCACCTGTTGTTTAGAGGTGTGTGTGTGTGTGTGTGTGTGTGTGTGTGTGTAAGTGCTTACAAGTCTGAGTCCCCACCCAATCCCCATCCTGACCTCCTTAAGAACTGCAGTACTTCAATGTATTATTTCAATTCAATGTGGTATTTCAATGAGTGCTAGTAATACCACCTTGCCATTATGGTGCTGGACATCACCAGATATGTAGGCCAGAATGCTACACGCAGTATTTTTACTCTTCATATAGAATCAAAAAGCAAATAAACAGCATGATTTAGAGGTGGAAGGGATTGTAGGTTATTGAATCCAAGTCCCTCATTTTATAGATGAGGAAACTGAGGCTAGAAAGGTGAAGTGACCTGCCCAGGGTTACAGAGCTAATAAATGCCACAGGCAGGATTTGAACCAGGTCTTCTAGACCACAGGACCAGTGCTCTTCCACTATCCCAAGATGCCTCAAACACACATGGTGCCACCTGCGGAGAGAGGCAGAGATGAGGAATGAGAAGCAATGACTCTAGTAACCACAGAGAGAATGGCACTGATTTAGCACCTCAGTCCTGGCCAGGAGAGGGTAAATGACCAATGCATGATGAAGCATAAGCATGTTCTGAGAATACACTACTGCTCTCCTGAACCCCAACCATAAACAGATGCGAGATCCAGGAGTTCTAGGACACTCACAATCTGAACCCTCCCTCCAGCAGGGGAGGGAGGACCCACAGCTCACATTTCCTTTAGGACCAGGCATTAAGTACAAGCAGAGTAGCTCTGCAGTGAGGATCTCAGTTTATCAGACCTCTCAAATGTTCCCTTCTGCCTAACTTTTCTGTTCTGTGGAAGGTAATTCACACCCTAGGAATCATCCTTGACTCCTTTCACTGCTCTGCTCCCACATCCAATCAACTCCCAAGTCCTATTGTTTCTACCTTCTTACATCTCTCATATAAACCTTTTTCCATCCTTGGATACTGCCATCATCCTAGTCCAGGTCCTTACCACCTCACACCTGAACTACTGCAATGGCCCCCTGCTTGGTCTGCCTACCCCAAGTCTCTCACCATTCCGGTCCATGCTCCACTCAGCCATCCAGATGATCCTCCTAAAGGGTCAGTCTGACCATGTCACCCCTTCTCCCCCACTCCCCACTTCCCAGCGGCTCCCTGTGGCCTTCAGGATCAACTAAAAATGTTCTGTCTGACTTACAAAGCTCTCATAGCCTGGTCCCTTCCTACCTTTCCAGTCTTCTTACACTTCACACATCTAAGTACACTTCAAACTAGCCTCCATCTGGCCTCCTTTCTAGCACAAGACACTCCATCCCAATCAATCATTCAACATTTAATAAGTACCTACTATGTATAGCCAGGCACTGTGCTAAGTGCCAAGATACAAAAAGAAGCAAAAGACAGTCCCTGTCCTGAGGGAACTCACAATCTAATGGGGGAAACAACAAATAAACATATGTACCGGAAAAAAGCTATACATTGAATAGATGGGAACTAATGAACAGAGGGACGTGACAAGAACTAAGAGCAATGTCTGTGTCCTGACTCTGAGGGCTTCCATTGGCTGTCCCCATGCCTAGGGTTCTTCCCTTCTCATTTCTGCCTCCTGGCTTCCCTGACTTCTTTCCACCATGTTTCCCCACATAATCATTGCCCCATGGGTTGTTTGGGTTGGTATTTCTTTTCAGTCCAAATATAGGTTCATAATCTTCCATCACTTAATTGTCACATGATATAATTCTGCTCATCACTCTGCCTTCCAGGTAAACAGAGCAGCAACACATTCACCAGTGGCATATGGATATGCATTTATCTCTCTCCATTGTGGGTGCAGGGAGCCTCGAATTTTCAGAGCACACTCATTGTCAGTTGACTTGCAAAAGCTGACTTGAGTGGTTTGTTTAGAGTGTTGAAGTACTATATTGAAGTACTGTCACTCAACCCAATGAAGAGCTATAGGTGCAAGGGGAGCGGGCCGGCAGGCAAGGGATATGGCAAGACTCACATCTTCCTCTGCTAGCCAAAACTGTACAGTTTATCTGCCAGCAATACAGTTCAGTAATAAATTATTTTTAAGTCATACTGCACAATTTTTTAAAAGCTTCACATAATGGTCACATCCCACTTTTCTGCAAAAAAATTTGGCATAAAATCTGCAACAATTAATGTTATAAAATACAGTAGATGGGGCAAGCCAGCCTGATCCCCCTTAATACTAAAAACTTCCCTCTATTGCTTGTTGATACAGTCATTTACGTGCTGTCTCCTATGTCAGATCATAAGTTCCTCGAAAACTGGGCATGTTTTTTGCCTTTCTTTTACCCCCAGAGCTCAGCCTGTTACTTGGCACATATCTTAATAAATGCTAGCTGACTGAGAGGGTTAATCCAACTCTCTCATTTTACTGATGAAGAATCTAAGGCTCAGGGACTGACTCACAGTCATACTAGTAAGTTACTAGAGTAACTAGCAGAACCAGGATTCTAACCAAGGCCTTCTGACAGTGCTCCTTCTACTGCACCCTGCTACCAGCCCTGTTTCTCACTTAATGTCTAAGGTAGTGATCTGCACACAAAATGCACTTGATAAATATTTATTAGGAGAGACCTCTGCCCTAAAGCAATTGTGTGGCTATGAATGAGATAGGTAAAAGCATTCTCATTAAATGAGACAGTCACCAAACTTGAGCTAGGTCCTAGACCTCTTTAGGCCTAAGTTTCATGTTCTTGTAAATCACCTGATTTTGGGGAAATCAGGTGGTGTGCCCCTACTCCCCCTCAAATTTTTTTTTTCTTTTTCCCGTAAGGAGCTTTTTGTGACGGCCCCCTTCTGCTAAATATGAATGATCATAGCCATATGTTTTTGTATTGGATAAGAGGGATTTTCCAGGTTTTTGTGTAGATTGTGAGGTCATACAACCCCACCAATGGGCTGATGGTCCAGCTCTAGGGGAGGGGTGGTGGGAGGAGACCTGGGAATTTTGGGGGTTTTTCTTAGAATTGTTTGTGTAAGGGTATATAACTGCTTGCTTGACTCTTGTTGGGTGCCTCCCTATACCAGGCCTGTCTGGAATAGGTGATGACCAACTCTCACGAGACTTGTCTTTAGAATAAAGAGCTTCTTTTCTACCTGGAAAAACCTCTGAGTTTATTTGGGTAAGGGTCTTTGGGGTCTTTATCCCACACGGCCATACCATAAGGCTATGTCAAAGAGAATGTCTAAGTAAACATGTCAGGAAACACAGTCAGGTCACGGGCTCCATGTGAGGCAAACTGGGCATGCTCAAAAGGCCCCTCAGAGGTCTCCATGTAAGAACAGAGAATGCCCAGAGAGGGTTCGGTTATATTTTGTATTTATTTTTTGGTATACTTGCTCCTCCCTGATAAAATGTAAGTTCCTTGAAGGCAAGGACTGTTTCATTTTTATCTCTGTATTACCAGTGACTAGCAACATACTTTGCAGACAGTAGGTTCCTGATAAATGTTTGTTGAGTTGAATTCAATGGCAATGTTATATGTGTAACTCAGTTTTGGCTTAGGCTCAAATCACCAAAACTGGAAGCACCTTAATGGGAGATGGTAGGGACCTGCTTCAGAGTGAAGTCAGCCTTCATTCCCTGACCACACAGGTGGAAGCAGCCTCTTTTTCAATGGCTACATGGCTGGAATGGGATGCATATTTAAAAGTGCCAGTTTGGGACAGTTTCTGAGTCTTTCTCGCTGTCTGGTGGCATCCAAGGATGAAAGGTCCTGTTCACCCACAATATGGGAGCTCACAGTGAATGGCCTCAATTCTGTCAGTAAAATATGAGACAAAGTTCTTAGCTGAGAAGGTTGGGGGAGAAGAAGCCAAAGGAAGTTTAAGGAAGAAGTAAAAGGCTTGGATGAGCCACTGTGGAGAGTGGGACAGTGAGTAAAATTAAGGAGCTGTAACATGATTGCTGAGGATCAGTGAGGGCCCTCTTGAGGTAATCTAATATAAATGTGTAGTGGACCCAGTCAGAACAGCTGCATGATTTCCTTCACCTTGTTCAGCAAAGTGTGAGAGTAAAGGCAGCAAGCAGAAGGTGAGAATGATCCAAGGCTGAGGTTTGTCAGGGAACAATGAGCAATATGATAAGGGGGGAAGGGACTCAAAAGGACGGTGTGGAGTTGAACGCACTATTCCCCACGGGGTACAGATGGGAAAAAGAGGAAAAAGTGGCTATTGCAAGGGTGATGAGTAGGGAGAGAACTTGGACAGTTGGGATGGGGTCTGACCAAGAAGGAAGGCTATGTGCAGAACATCCCATGGCCCAGGGACAGAAGGAGGACCTAGGTATGAAGAGATCCCAGAGGATCCCTGAAGATGGTGAGGATGGGGTGCCAACTGGCAGCTCTGTCACTCACTACCTAGTTCTGGGTTACAGATCCAGGACACAGTAAGGAAGGGTGCTATACTTAGGGGTGGTTTCTGAGATTATCTATATACTGAGCAAAGAACAGGTTCAGAGACAAACAGCAGATGTGTGGTTCTGATCACAGGAGCAGAGCAGTACCAGTACTCAGTGCTAGACTCCAGCTCAGGTTAAAACCTATAGTGAATAACTAGGGAAGAAATCCTAGATCAAAGGGGAACCTACAGTTCTGTCATTCAGAACCTGCAGAGTTTCCCAGCAGACCAATAAGTGGCTGAGTCCAACAATAATCTACTGAAACTTCCCATTAGGAGGCACAGGCCTACAGACTGACTCTTCATTCTGACTCAAAACTGGGTCAGACACTTGCAGAGCTCAAACAAGAATAGCAATGAATAGACTGCTCCAGATCATATCACTTTGTAAGCTCTAAAAGTGAAGCTGCGCAGCCTGATCTGCTCCTGAGAACTGGAAAAACAAGACACTCAATACCCCAAGAAAACAGCAGAAGGACTCGAGAGGAGAAAAACTCAGCCAGACATCCCCCCTAGAAGTGCACAGTGCCTAACCCTAACATCAAGTCCAAAGTTAAGAACTAGGCTGGAAGAATGATCAAACACCAAAAGAATTCCAACATAAAAGGCTACCACAATAACAGCGAAGCTTAGGTTACAAGCCTAGAAGGGAATAATTCAAAAATATTTGAGGCAAAGCCTCAAAGAATAATGAAGCTTTGATACAAATCCAACCAGAATTACTAGAAGAGATTAAGCTAGAGTGTTTTAAAAGGAGCTAAAAATTATTTTAAATACCAAATGAGAGCACTAATCAGAAAAATGGGGAAAGATGAAAGCTATGAAAGAAAGATTTAGAAAAAGAATTAACAGCTTGGCATGAGGTCCAAAAAGTAACTCCCTGAAGATTAGAATGGACAAAATAAGAAATAATGATTCCATGGGACAACAGAGAACATTAAAACAAAGTCAAAAGACTGGGGGAAAAAATAAAAGGAAATGTAAGGTACCTCATAGCAAAAAAAAAAAAAAAAAAGACGAGTTGGAAAACAGATCAGGGAAGAGGGAAGGATAACATAAGACTCACGGGACTACTTGAATGGTATCACTAAAAAAAAGTATCACAAAAGATACAAGAAATCACAAAAGAAAACTACCCAAATCTCTTAGAACACAAAGCAGAAAGAATCTACCAGTCACTTCCTGAAAAAAAAAAACCCAAAATGTAAACTTCCAGGAATATTATATCCAAAATCCAGTTCCTAAGTCAGAGAAAAAATACTGTAAACAGGCAAAAAGAAATAATTCAAGTACCAAGGAGCCACAGTCAGGATCACATAAGTTTTTAGTTAGCCACCATCATAAAGAAGTGGAGAACTTGGAATGTGATATTCTAAAAAGCAAAATATCTAGGTTTACAACCAAGAATAGTTTACCCATTAAAACTGAGTATAAGAAATTGATGACTTCCCAGAATTTCTGATAAAAAAGACCAAAGATGAATAGAAAGTCTGACATACAAAGACAGAAATCAAGTGAAACATAAAAAGGTAAGCATAAGCAAGCAATTATAAGGGTTTAAGCAAGGTTAAATTGTTTGCATTCCAGAGTATTCATGATGAAACAAGCTATTTATCTCCAAATAGAAAAATGATGGACTCAGAGTACAATTAAGATATATATATTTGTCTTCTTTACATGGCTAATACGGGGATTTAAAAAAAAAATTGACTATATATTTTATAATGAATTTTGTATTTCTTGCTTTCTCAATGGTGGAAGGGAGGATAGGTAGAAAGGAAAGAATTTGGAGCTGAAAGTAAAATAAAATAGAATTAAAATAACACAAAATTAAAAGTCTGTTTTTTTTAAAAAAGAACAACAATTACAATAATTTTATATACAAGTTTAACTATTGATATTTAATAAATGTAGAATGTTGTCCAAATTCAAAATCAATTTAGAATATAAAT
>CM053585.1:363554032-363578192 GCA_028646515.1 Pseudochirops corinnae
CATCTGAGTATGTGTATGTATATATGTACATAGAGGGCACAGGATCAATTGAATAGGAAGGGACAATACTCTAAAAGGTGAAATTCTGAGGTGGGAGAGGATTAAAATGAGAGGAGACAGGGAGAGACAGAATGGGGTTAATCATCTCATAGAAGAGGCTAGGGATAATTGTTACAATGGAGGGGAAGAACAGCAAGGCAAAAGGGAAAGGTCAACCTTATTCTCATTGAATTTGGCTTAGGGAAGGAATGACATAAACTCTAAACTGGGTATCTCGCCATACAGGAGAGTAGGGGGGATGGGGATGAGAGGTGGTATGATGGAGGGGAGGGCAGGGTCAGGGGGAGGGATGCTGGAAGTACACACTTCTGTAAAGAGACAGGGACAGGATAGAGAACAGAACAAGGGGGGGACAGGATAGGAAGGAGGGACATATAATCAGTCTCTCTCAATATGTTCACTGTGGAGATGTTCTGTGTAATTATACACGTACAGCCTGTATTGAATTGCTTGTCCTTTCAGTGTGGGTGGGTGATGAGGGAGGAAGGGAAAGAATCTAGAATTTAGAGTTCTATAATCAAATGCTAAAAATATATATGTATATATATATATGTATTATTATTATTATTAACTACATGCAACTGGGAATTAAGCTATACAGGCACTGGGGTAGGGAGACCCATCCTGCCCTACCGGAAAGTCAGAGGGGCAATGGAGGAGGACATAGGAGAGAGCAGATTGGGGGAGGGGGGTATACAGTGGGATCGCTATTTTGGGATGGTGGGGATGGAAAGATGGGGAGAAAATTTGTAACTCAAAATCTCGTGGAAATGAATGATATAAACAAGAAAATAAATTAATTAATTTTTAAAAAGTTTAATATATGCTTTTGGGTGAATTAGACCCTTTTTCCTTACCATAACCTCTTTTAAAAAGAAATCCTAACTAAATTAAATTGCTTTTTATTTGTGTGTGCTCAATCGATTTTATTTTCACTGAAAGGGCTCCTAGGGTAAGAAAAGTTTCTTTGCCTCAAAATGGGCAGTAATGACTATGATATTATGATATTGAGGCATGATAACTATGTCCCATATATGAAGTTAAAACAGTAGTCTATAACGTTGGTTTGTTTTTTGTTTCGTATTGTCACCTATTCTTTACAAATTGTGATGGAACCTTGCAATAGATTCTGGCTTTCCTCTTCATTAAAGCTCATTAAAGCATGCAACCTCAAACAAAAGGATTAGTAGCCCAATAGGGGAGGAACATTGTCATTTTAAAACTTTTGACATGTGACCAAAATAGTATATAATAATGCTTAATACATACCTAGAAGTTTTAAAGCAGTGGGCTGCTGTAAGGATCCACATTTCTTTAATTATGGATCCACCACAAAAATGAATGGGTTTGTCGAGAACTTTTAAAAACTGCAGGCTAACTATCCATGGCCATGCTCCAATAGGAGCTTCCTGACCACCTATAATTCGAGATCCTGAAATCGCATCCACTAGTGGTGCTGTCCCACAATCTATACAAACAGAAATGAGATGTTATTTTAACTGGACACGTGATGCATCAGCTGATCATCCATCTATTCCTAAATTATTCACAATCTCTACCCCTCTATTTCTCGAGGCACTGATGCAATACTTTTTTTTTAAATTGAAGACAAGCTGAACCTACTATACACTTGCAAACATTCTGAAATGCCATTCTTCAATACAGATGCTACTTAATCTTAATTTGAAAGGATGCCACTAAGTTAATAAAATACAACACAAACGGTTCGGGGTACTGCTAGGAAATTCGCTTAAGTGGGGCTGGTCGCCAATAGCGCTCCACCCTTGGAGCATGCGCAGATGGAGCGCCCTTGGCTGAGCCATAGAGGTGCTAATAAAGGGCCCTAAACTGCCCCTCCCTCATAAGTGGTGTGACCACCCAAGGACGCCCTTCCACACTGGGCACTAGCCAGAGTAACTGACCCCCAGGGTCTAGGCTCTAGCCTGCGGTCACCAGAGCGTCCACCCCTGCGGGCACTCCTGCTCGGACCGCGTCGGGGCCGGGCCCTCAACCCTCCTCAGACCAGGCCGGACCCCCTCTCCCGGAGACCAGCTCGAAGCGCGGGCGGGGGCGCTTACTCTTCCCCCTGAAAGAGCGCGACCGATGGCCGGTGGCGTACGCGAAGCTGCCCCAAAAAAACCACAAGGCGGCGCCCACAAGCCAAGGCCCCATTTTTGGGGGGGCCAGGGGAGTAAAAAAACCGGTGACGATGGGGGAGAGGCTGTCGGGCGGGCGGTGACGTCACCGCGGCGGTTGGCGCGCGCAGGGTCAGAGGGGCGGTGTTTACTTCCAGCCCCGCCCACCTAAAGCAAACTCTGTGTTAAGGGTCTTGTGCTGGGGGCTGCAGCCAAAATCCCGTGCACACACGTGTACATGTGAGCGAGAGTCAGGGGCGTTTACACCCAGCCGAGAATGAGTCAGGCATAGACACACACAATACCAAGAATCTTTCACACACACAACCAAGAGTCAGTCATAAACACAACCAAGGGTCAGGTATAGACACACATAAACAACACCAAGAATCTTACACACAGCCAAGAGTCAGTCACACAACCAAGAGTCAATCAGGCATAGACACACACAACCAAGAGTTGGCCATACACACACAAACATACCACCAAGAGTCAGTCATACACACACACAACACCAAAAATCTTACACACAACCAAGAGTCAGTCACACAACCAAGAGTCAATCAGGCATAGACACACAACCAAGAGTCAGTCAGGCGTAGACACACACAACCAAGAGTCAGTCATACACACACAAACACACCACCAAGAGTCAGTCAGGCATAGACACACACAACCGAGAATCAGTCGTACACACACACACCAAGAATCTTTCACACATACACAACCAAGAGTCAGTCACACACATACAACCAAGAGTCAGGTGTAGACACACACAGACAACCAAGAGTCAGTCAGGCATAGACACACACACACAACCAAGAGTCAGGCATAGACACACACACAACCAAGAGTCAATCATACACACACAAACACATCACCAAGAGTCAGTCAGGCATACAGACAGACAAACACACAACCAAGAGTCAGTCATACACACAACCAAGAGTCAGACATAGACACACACACACACTCTTCAGGCACATACACATATGACCAAGAGTCTCACACACACACACACATACAACCAAGAGTCAGACATAACACACACATACTCTTCAGGCACACACATACACACGCACACACCCCCAAGAATCAGTCAGGCATACACACACACACCCCTTCTTCAGGCACATACACATATGACCAAGAGTCAGACACACAGACACACACTTCAGGCACAAGAATCATACACACAACCAAGAGTCAGACACACACTTTAGGCACATATACATATAATCAAGAGTCACACACAGGCACACACACACACACACACACACACACACACACACACACACACACACACACCTCTTTTCATTTGCAAGCCAGGAGAAGCCCTGACCCCTGATTATGTATTCAGCTCTTGGGGCTGGCCCAAGTACAGGAATATGTTTTGCTAGATTTCATTTGTCTGTAACAGGGGTTTTGTTTTTCTTGCTTTTTGGGGGGTGGGGAGGGGGAGAAAAGGAGGATCTTCATAAAACTGACACTTTAAAAAAATGAATCTGGCCCAGATCCTAATTATGTGTCTGATCCATAAACCTTCAGTTATCTCTTGAATGCACTGCCCTCCCTCAGGAAATGGAACTTAATTATAACTTGGAATCTTAAATCTCCATCTTGGTTTAAGCCATCATGGGACTGCTGCATTTTGGTGGAAAAGAAAAAAAAAGTTTACTATCTAGGGGTGGGGGGGAGAAACTCCCTATAACTGGTATCTTTTTAAAATGTTTCTTAACTAAATCATCTGCATCAGAGGTTCTTAACCTTCTTTGCATCCTGGCCTGCTCCACCCCTCTCTGTCTTTCCTTTTGGCAGTCTGGTGAAACCTATGCACCCCTTCTAAGAATATTTTTAATTTCATAAAATAAAAGGGGTTATAAAGGAAACCAAGTATATTGAAAATCAAAACTTTTTAAAACTGACTTTGGGGACCTCTGATTAAGAACCCTTCTTTTTCCCCAACTTATTTATTTATTTTTATTTTTCAGCATTCATTTGCACAAGATTTTGAGTTACAAATTTTTCTCCCCATCTTTTCCCTACCCCCACCCAGAAATAGCGAGCCTACTGAATAACTCTTCCCCTAATCTGTTGTCTCTTATATCCTCCCTCATTCATGACCACCACCCAACTTTCTAGTAGGGCAAGATGGATTTCTGTACCCCAGTGCCTGTATATCTTATTTCCAAGTTGCATGTAAAAAGCATTTTTTTTAAACATTTGTTTTTAAAAACTTTGAGTTCCAGATTTTTTCCCTTCCTCCCTCCTCAGCCACCTCCACTGGGAAGATAAGCAATTCAATATAGATTGTACATGTGTAGTTATGCAAAACATTTCCATGGTAGTTGTATTGTAAAAGCCTAACTATAATTCCCTCCATCCTATCCCGCCCCCACTTATCCTATTTTCTCCTTTGACCCTGTCCCTTTTCAAAAATGTTTACTTCTAACTACCCTCTCTCCCAATCTGCCCTCCCTTCTATCATCCCCCCTCTTATCCCCTTCCTCCCTATTTTCCTGTAGGGTAAGATACCCAATTAAGTGTGTATGATATTCCCTTGTTAAGCCAAATTCAGTGAGAGTAAGGTTGACCCATTCCCTTTCACCTTCCTGCTCTTCCCCTCCATTGTAACAGTTTTCTCTTGCCTCTTTTATATGAGATAATTTACCCTAATCTATCTCTCCCTTTCTCCTCCCAATATATTCCTCTCTCTCCTGTTAATTTTATTTGAATATCATCCTTTCATATTCAATTCATCCTGTGCCCTCTGTCTATGCATACATGTATATACATATGCACACACTCATATATATATTTATATACACATACACCCTCCTATACATACATATATATGTGTGTCTATAGACACACATATATATTCCCTTCAACTATCCTCATACTGAGAAAAGTCCTATGAATTACAATGATCATTTTTCCACATGGGAATGTAAGTAGTTCAACTTTAATAAGTTCCCTATAATTTCTTTTTCCTGTTTACCTTCTCATGCCTCTCTTGCTTCTTGTATTTGAAAGTCAGATTTTCTGTTCAGCTCTGGTTTTTTCATCAAGAATACTTGAAAATCCTCTATTTCATTTAATGATCATATTTTTCCCTGAAGCTCCTTTGACCTCTGGAATATCATATTCCAAACCCTTTGATCCCTTAATGTAGAAGCTGCTAGGTCCTGTGTTATCCTGATTGTGTTTCCACAATACTCAAATTGTTTCTTCCTGACTGCTTGGAGTATTTTCTCCTTGACCTGGAAACTCTGGAATTTGGCTATAATATTCCTTCTCCACCCACTACCAACAGACTTCCCAACTGACCTTTTACTTTCTCTTTGGCATTTATGGGTTGAGAAGTGTGGAAACCACCATAGCTGCTGGTGATTCATTCTCCTGAACTCTGCTCTGGCTGCCGCTGGTCAGGCCTGCCCTGGGGCTGGAACTATGGGGCTCACAGGGGACTGTGCTTGGCTCCCAGTGTGTTGCAATAGACCTTTCCTGTCAGCCTGCTGGGCTGCCTTCAGCAGATTTGTTTCTCTCTGCCACTTTGTGGGTTCTGTAGCTGTAAAATATGTTCAGTCATTTTTTTACATGTATTGGAGGTGGTGGGAAACCAACAGGGAAATATGACAGTGTAATGCTGTGTATGTCTTGACCCACCCCCATCAAAGCTTTGGAGAGAATCTGTGTTTGCCTCAACCAGCCTCCATTGAGTTTTAGGGGATTCTGTAGAAGTTGTAGCTGCTACTATACTCTCACCTGCCCCTGCAAGAAGGGTAATTAGAGAATGCTATAGGAGTTGGTGCTCCCATTATCAGCAAACCCTCATTAGAAGACTAGACTAGAATAAAATAAGATTAATGCCTCCAAAGCTGTCTTCCTGTCCTTCCCGTCTGATCAGATCAAGAGTGAACCTATTAGAGGCTGGAGTCCAAAAACTCCTGTGCCTCTTGTGTGTTATTTGTGAAACAGAACGTGAGTTCTTTGAGAGTTAGAGAGACTTTTTTTCCCTAACCTTTCTTTGTTGTTGTTTGTCCTTGATCTTGGCATCAAGTAAGCCTAGAACCAAGGACCATGCTAGGTGCCAGAGATACAAATAGTTTGCAAAAACAGGATAAGAAGGAATTGCATCTTTGTGACCAAAGCACTATATTGCCTTGCCTTACCCCTTTCCAGGACTGTAACCATAATAAGATAAATTCAACCATTGTTCTTGGAAAGTCGATGTTATTGTATTTCCCTACAGTTTAATTCACAGAAGCTCCATTACTGCTATTACTTGGCAGAGTGTAAAAAAATGCTAATTGTAGCAATAAGACAAGAAAAAGAAATTGAGGGAATACATAGAGAGGAAACAAAATTATCCATTTTTACCAATATTATGGGGAAAACTAGAAAGCAAACAGAACAATTATTTGGAACAATAACTTTAGCAAAGTAGAAGAATATAAAACAAACCCACACAAATCATACCAATAAAACTCAGTAGGAAGAAATTGAAATTTCATTTAAAATAACAACAGAATGCATAAAATATTCAGGAGTCCCTCTACCAAGTTACACACAGGAATTCTTTGAATCCAACTACAAAATACTTTACAGAAATAAAGACAGAACTAAATAATTGGAGAGATGTCAATTGTTCATGGTTAGATCATGCCAATATAATAAAAATGAAAATTATTTAGTCCCGAGCATATAAAATTACCTATGGTTTATTGTGAGAGCAAGAAAAAAATGTTTTAAAAATTCATCTTGAAGAATAAAGGTCAAGAATCTTAAAGGGAAACAGGGCAGGGTGGGGGTGGAGAGAAATGAGAAAGAAGAGAGCCTAGGCAGCACCAGATCACAAAAGTTGCTAACAAAGAAGTAATTATCAAAATTGTTTGGTTTGGTTTCAAACAGAAAAGCTGAAAACCCCAATGATCCCAACTACTGGTGTAAGGACTCTATTCAACACTAAGCAAATGTGTCCACTACCAAAAAAATAAATGACATGAACAACAAACAGCTGAGTCCAGCACTATTCTCAGTCTATGAAAGCAGGAAAGAATGGAATCATAGGTACTAGTGGAATGGGCTGTGAGCTGAAAAGATTAGGGAGGTGGAATCTAACATGAACTTACCAATGTGTGAACTTACCAAATCAAATAGAACCTGTCCCTCAATTACTTCGTACACAAAAATGAGACAGTGCTCCTAATTACCTGGGTCTTCACATGAATTACATTTTCTTTCATTTTGAAAATTTTAAATGCTTAAAAATCTAGAATCAGTCTTCTTTACGAGAATAAAACTAAAACACCAACTTCCTCAATATCAACTACTATGATAATATACTTCAAAGATTTGGTTCAAAAGTAAAGTGGTTAATTAAAGAAGGTGATCAATGAAAGTTAATCATTCACAGGATTCACCATATAACATAGATCTTACTATCTGGAGACACACCTGGCTGAGCACAAAAAGTCATCATTGATAGAAAGAAAATTATTCAAAGAAATAGGACTCAGATCACACAAATGTAAGCCTCTTCCAATTCTTTGTGTCCCTTTTCATTTTAAAAGTTGATAAATATGAAATCACTGTGTTCTATATGACCCTGGGTGAAAGTGGAGAAAGTGGGTAAGAGTACGAAAGCAGGAAAGGCAGGGAAGGGTAAAAGGCGAGTGAGACTTAGAGATTCTTTAAGCAGGAATCAATCAATCAATAAATCACATATTAACCTTTCTTTGTATCCTCAGTATATAGCACAGAAGTCTGTGCTCAATACATACTAATTAACTGACCAACTGATCCTAACCATAAGAGTTTCTATTTTATGCTTAGAGGCAACAGAAAATCACTGAAGATTTTGATAAATGGAGAGGTTATCAGATCTGACCTGTGTTTTAAGAAGATTATTTTGGCAGATGTATGCAGGAAATATTGGAGTGAGAGACTGGAAGCAAGGAGTCAAATTAGGAGATAAATATAAGAATTCAGGTAAGAAGAAATAAGAACCTGACCTAGAACATTAATGGAGAGAAAGGGGATAGATGCAAGAGAGATTGTGGAGGTAGAATTGCTAGGACTCAGCAATTAAGTTGTTGCGATTACATGATTAGTTGGGAAGATTACATGAGTAGTTGGGAAGATGGAGGGTCCTCAACAAAATGGATGTTTAGAAGAGGGATAGGTTTTAGATAAAGATGATGAGTTAATAAACAACAACAATTATTTATCAAGAACCTGCTCAGTACAGAATACTGTGCTGGTTGTTGTCCTTCATTCTCGAAGAGGACCAAAATAACATCAATGTGCTTGAGTCAAGTTACAGTGTGTCCAGATGTGGCTGATCAGCCAGTACAAGCTGAAAATGTTCTACCACAGGTCAGACCCAAATAGGCAAGTGAACATTTGGGATGGATTCTCTAAATTTGCATATCTTGAGTTTCTTTCAAGCTGCTTCAATTCTGCTTTGCTCATAAAGCACATTGCCTTCTTTAATGAAGGCACACCATTCTGGGAGATCCTGTGCCAGTGTCTTTCATGTCACACAATCAATTCCAAAATTCTTAAGAGAGACCTTGAGAGTGTCCTTGTAGTGCTTCTTCTGACTACCACGTGAATGCTTGCCTCATGTGAGTTCTCCAAAAATAGTCTTTTTCTTTTTTTCTTTTCTTTTTTTTTTCCATTCAAACAATGTGGCTAACCTATGAGAGTTGTGTTCTCTGAGGTAAAGTCTGAATCTGCCAGGAATAAATGCTAAGCAGTAGGGAAAAAAGAAAGCTTAAATGAGAAAGCTGTTGCCCTCAAGGAGTTTAAAATCTAATTAGGGATTACTTTACAGATATTCAAGACACATAATGTTATGTAAGTGGGTTAGAGAGTTATGAAGCAAAAGGTTGCCAGGTGAAGTGTGAGCGGAGGTCATTAATGAAGATCATTCCAGTGTAGTATCCCAAGGAACTCCCTCTCCCTAGTGGGAACCTGAGAAAAAGCTTTCCAGGTTCAAGGAATTCTATGGGGCCACATCCACTCAAAACCATGTTCTGACCAAGATATTACTTTTACTAGTTAGTCAGGGAAGGTAGCGATATACTTGGATTCATTTTCCCCTAAATACATTCACTATCAGTGAGAAGAGTAGACACTCATAAGAATCATGCACAAGGAAATTCTAGGTCATGTAAGTGATAATATGGAGGAATCAACATTTCTCTAATCTCCACAATCTCTCAAATCTCTCCAAAACAAAAATTATGTGTAAAAGACAAAGTAACTTCAGTTGTCTCCATAATCTTAGGAAACCCAGACTCTAAAAAAGAACGTAAAACAAACAAACCATGAATTAATGCTCACTGATCCTGAGTTCACTCAACACCTCTCCCTCACATCCCACAATACCAACAGACTACACTTAGCAGACTCAAGGACCTGACACACAAGTTGGGACTTGTAACAAAACTCAACCACACACCCTAGTCTCACCATCTACTTTCCAATGCCATAGAGAACCCAAATCCTGGCTATGGAAGTTTGCTTGGGCAGCAACAACCAGTAAGCAGCCCTTCAAGAGCAAAAGCCCTCTATGGACCACAACCCCATAGCACCAATGCAGCAAAGCTCTGAACTGTCAACGCTGGGCCAGAGAACTGAGGAACAAAGCGAGCAGGACAAGAATACAGGATAGAACAATATGTGTGAGGAACAGATTGCAGCATTCCCTTAAGCCTGAAAAAAAGAATACAACATCCAGTTGGGGTCAGTTCTGACCATTCAAAAGTCATTTGGGGGAAAGATCTAGGCTGGTGAACTGTGAATTATCTAAGAGGAGAGTAAGTTGAGAAGCTTAGAAATCCAGCCCCAGAGGAAACCACCATCAGAGTCACAAGGTGAATAGAAAAAAATCAGTGAGGGGCATGAGGGAGGGAATGAAATTACCAAAGATTCCAGGAATAAGAAAACTCAAAGACCTTGAATTGAAACAGATATATCAGCTGGAAAAACTGTAATAACAGAAGGAAGTATGGCCTCCAGATCTAGTGAATGAGTTGAAGTATCTGTGAATAAAAACTGCAAAACCAAGAAAATAACCCAACCTTTTATGAGACAAGAGAACTCTGTGGAGTGTGAGACATGGAACCACAGTATGATGTTCCTTGAGTGGTTCAAAAGAGACATCAGAATTAGGAGAGCAGAATTTATGTCCTGAGCAACAAGAAAAAATGGGCAGAATAGAAAAACTGGAATATCAAATGGCAAGTCTCACCAAAGAAACAAAAGAGAGATAATAGGTAAGGAATGAGAATATACAGAAATGAAAAACAATCTAGAAGAAGAGGCAAAAACCAATAAAATTAAAAGAAAATATGCTCACTATGTAAGCAAAACAATCTTGAAAACAAGATGCAGAAATAACCTGAGGATTATAGGACTCCCAGGACAAAAAAAAAAAAGCCTTAACAGGACAAAAAACCTTAACACCGTAATGTATGAAATAATAGAAGAGAATTGTCCAAAACTTCTGAATGTAGACAATGAAATACTATTTGAAAAAATTCACAGATCATCTCTAGAAAAAAGCCCAAAGATGCAAACTCTAAGATACACACTGGTTAATTTTAACAATTAAATTCAGAAATAACAATTTCTGCATGTGGCTAGGAGAAAGCTTTTCAAATACAAGGAAAAAGAAATTAGACTACTGCAAGACTATCTTGTACCACCAGAAAACATGAAAGGAAATGGGAAAATATGTTCTGAAGAGCAATGAATAGAGGTCAGGATGTAGCCCAAAGTGACTTACCCTACAAATCTGAGTTTAATTATGCATGATAAAAGATGGATGTTCAATAATAAAGGAGCAATTGAAACATTTTTAGAAAAAAAAAACAACTGAAGAGATGAATTGCTTCTTGAATACCCCAAATGACAGAAATTGAGGAAGAGTGAATAAATGCAGCTGCCAAAGACAGTAACAGCAAAATAGTTACAACAGAAACCAGTCAGAGACTTTCTAAATGTATACAAGGAGTCAGGGAATGAAGGCAGAAATCCCGTGCAGGTAACAGCAAAGAAGTGGATGAGGAGCATCATGGATAAAACCTGGTGAAACCCTACCTACAGATAAATCAATGGTTTGGGTTCCTTTTTTGTTTGGTTGGGGATTTGTTTGCTTGTTTTGTGGAACTACATTAAAACATGGGAGGACACATGAAATTGGGGGAAGGGAGCAGGAGGATAGAGAGGAAAGTGTTATGTGCCAGAGTCAAATCAACGGCTAGCAATGAGGAGAAAGTGACTCCTTTGTTTTCAAAAAGAGAAGAGCCTTCATAGGAGTGGGTAAAGAGGAAGGAAGGATTGAAAAAAGGGGAAATGGGGCGGCTAGGTGGCACAGCGAATACAGCACTGGCACTGGAGTCAGGAGATCCTGAGTTCAAATGTGACCTCAGACACTTAACACTTACTAGCTGTGTGACCTTGGGCAAGTCAGTTAACCCCAATTGCCCTGCCTTCTCCCCTCCAAAAAAAAATTGCCTGACATTGAATAGTTCATATAATAATGAAAATAAGAGAAATGCTTGCTGATTGAGGCAGATTGTTTGTCTTTTGATAATTAGTACACTTGAACCACATGCAGGATTCTAGGAGGAATCTTGAAGCCTCCTATATGCTCATGTGTAGGTTTAAAGACCTGCCAAACCCAAGAGGCTACAGGCATACTCTTCTACTGAGGGCATCCAACTCAGGTCTCTCATGGACTGGGTTCAGTCATGGATGATCTTAACCTCTTTTAAAGAAAGATCTTCAACATTCTCTGGCTCATTACATCACTACTCTGGAACTGCAAAGTATGAAAGGGAGAGTTGGGTGAAAAGTATAATAAGTAGAATAAATAAATAAGCATAATAAAGTATAATAAGATTGGAAAGGAGGGGGAATCAAGTAATGAAGGGCTTTGAATGCCAAAAAAGATTTTGCATTTGTTTCTGAAAATTATAGATGTCCCTGGAGTTTATTAAGTAAGGGGTGGCTGTGGTGGTGACATAGTGAGATCTAAGTTTTAGGAAGATCATTTTGACAGCTGAGAGGAGGGTGGACTGGAGTGGGGAGAGACTTGTGGCAGGGGGACCAACTATTTCAATAGTCCCGGTATGAGGATTGAACCAAAGTGTCAGAAGAAGGAAGGAGGCATACGTGAGACATGAAGATAGAAATGACTGGACGTGGCCATTGGCTGGATATGAAGGGTGAGAGAGGCGGAGGAATTGAGGATGACACTTTTGTCTATGTCCTTCCATAATCCTTCAGATGGGGCATTCCAGCATCCTTGGGGTCTTCCTCTAGCTATACTGATGTTGCATTGATACCAGAAGGGCACGGGAGCCTTCTCTTGGTTGTCTTTCATTCTCATTACAGGATCTGCCCATCTTCTTTTCTGGTTTTATACCTTTCTTACATATTTTGTGTCATTTCTCCCCCATCACAGTCTAATGAGTTCCTGCAGAGCAGATACTGTGTTTGGCCTCTTTTTGTTTTCCCAGCACTTAGCATGGCTCCTAGTACATAGGAGTCACTTAAATGTTTGACTGACTGAGGATGAAAAGGATTATATGACTTACTATCTGCACCAATGGAGGCATTAACCACCACATTCAATGGATTACAGATCTAGCAGACTGCCCAGATATCCCTGGTGTCTAACCCAGTTGTGCAAGCACTTCATAAATGTCAGTTGAATTGAGAAACAGGGATTGAGAAGAGATGGAAATAGGAAAGAGAAAAAGACAGGAGGAACCCATGATAAACAGTCTTAAGATAATGGCTACTCTGTACTGAACATTAGGCAATGCTGGGTTTGGAGTTAGAGAGCCTGGACTCAGCTCTCAGTGTGATCTTGGGTAAATCACTTAGCCTATTCCTTCAGCTGTAAAATGAAGGGGTTGCACTATATGATTTACATATTCTCTTCCAGTTTAAATCCTACGCCCCTGAGTACTATAAAGTCTCTTCTTACTCTAAAATGCCATAATTCCTTTTTGTCAGGGAACATAGCTAAAGACACCACTTTCGTTGTATTTTTAGCCCTTAGTGGCAATAGCTGGCTGCTGTAATTACCACTTTAAAAAAGGCAGTGAGGGGAGGGGTGCAGCTAGGTGGCATAGTGGATAAAGCACTGGCTCTGGAGTCAGGAGGACCAGAGTTCAAATCTGCCCTCAGATACTTAGCAGCTGAGTGACTCTGGGCAAGTCACTACTTAACCCTGATTTCCGCCCCCCCAAAAGAGGGAGGGGTAACTAGGCAGCACAGTGGATACAGCACTGGTTCTGGAGTTCTCATCTCCTGACTTTTAGGGTAATAGGCTAGAGAAATCAACCTTTTTTGCCTCCCATTGATTTGAGGCCTATTCAAACATCAAGATGTTACCCTAGCACTGAAGAGAACTGTCTCAGTCAGTTCCTAGAAAGGCTGCAGGGTTCTTCAATCTTCAAATGAATCTATGATCACATTCATTATTTCTTGCAAAATGCAGATTACAATTCATCTATGTCTGACCAACCTCTGCAGTCTTTTATGTTTCTTAGCACAGAAATTGAACTCAAAATGCTAGAGACGTCCTTTCATTTTCCTGAATGTGATCATACCAGTGGGGCACTCTAGCTGAACATCTGTCATATCTTGTAGCTCTTACCATAGGACCAGTCCATCTTCTTTTTCTAGCTTTCAACTTTTCTGATAAGATCCTTTGTCCTTATCCAAAATTCCTCATTTGTTACTTGTTGCAGCCTGCTCAACTGACCATAACCCTCTCTCTTGCTCTCATTTTCAAATTGTTGGAGATTATTGTGTTCCATGTTGTGCAGCCAAGTAACAGTGTCAGTAAGTTCTAGTAGGCTCCCTTTTTCTCCTGGAGAAGCACAGGAATTTGGCATTTTTCCAAACCTCCTCTCCTCCTCCTCTCCCTTAATAGCAGATAGAAGTTGTCCATTTGTAGTGTACGTAGCTACTGACAGATGAGATCTATAAACATCACAATGGAGCATGCCTGCTAGATGAGACCAAGTCTCCCAGCTATTGCTGGGCTGGGTCCTCAGTACCATAATCTGGGCAAGAGATGTTTTTCATTCCCTTTACTTTTACTATATATGTGGTCAAATCCAAACTCTTTTAAATATGGATCTCTTCCAAAAAGTTATACAATATCCTGGAGCTTGATGCAGTCAGTATGTCATCCGCAAAAAGGACCATCTGGAACACTTCACCATCCAGAGGGAATCCTCTTCAATTTAGGAAGAGAGCAAATGCCCAGTAACAGAATGGAACAGACTAGAGGTCTGAAGTCACAGGATGGCTCTCCCTATAGATGCTATCTTCTGCTTTGAGAGAATCTTTGGCAAAGCCTTGTTGTTTCATTGTCTGAGGCCCTTAACACAGAGAAAACCAAAGGAATGGGAAAGGGATAAACCAAGGGCACAAAGTGTAATGGGAATGGAAATTTGAACATCTTCCCTGCCCCTTAATAGACCTAGGGGGGAGTTTGAAGACCTCCCTTGCTTTGAAAGTAACTAATAATAATATAATAATAAAGTAAGCCCCCTAATAGGCTGTGGTCACATGGAGCCTGTGGTGGGAGGAGTTTGCTAAAGAGAAGCAGAGCCCACAGGAAGCTGGTAGTCAGAGCTAGCCAGACAGTGGGGGAGAGAGGAGGACCTCAGGCAAGGAGTCAGATAGGCTTGTGAGTAGATATTGATCTTGTATTGGTTTGTGGGAAGGCTGAAGGATGTTGTGGCTCTCAGCATTATTATGGCTTTTGAATATCTTTGGTACTATGATGGAATCAGCTTACTGGTTTTGGGATTTAGTTTTCTAGTGTCTAAATAAATGCTTCAGTTCTATCCTCCATCTGGAGAGTTTGGTATATTTTGTGATCAAACATCATGTGATACTTACAGTCATGGTCTTTATTGTGATCATGGGTGCTGTAAATATTGCATTGGTGCTACACAAAGTCAGCAAAAAATTTACAGTAAATGGACAGTACTTCTTGACCAAATCTCTCTCCCCTCAGAAAGGATTGAAATCAAAGCTTGTACAATTCTAACAATTATATGAAGCAACTGACTATCTGAAATTAAAACAATGAGTAAACATCTATCTCTTTAAATATGATTTGGAAACCCCAAAGGAAAACAACAGTCTTAAAGTTTATAAATCATGAAAGGATATTGTAAAGTAGGTAAAAGAATCTTAATTTTGAAAAAACACTAAAAATATTCAAATGAATTTCATAAAAATAAGCAACCATTATACTTTATTTAGATTACTGTTTTTATTATAAAGGACATGTTTACATAGCATGCTTGACATAAACACTGAGAAAGATATTCTAAATACAAATTATTATTATTATTACATAATAAAACATTTGATATGCTTACACATGGAAAGGATGTGATTCAGTATTAAATTTTTAACCACACCTTTTACGTCAACAAAAATTGTTGACACGAGATCCTGAGGACAGTTAATTCATCAAAGAATGAATAATTATCATCTTTGTTCAGTACAGGGATGAAAAAGGATAGGTTTGCTACAAAATGAAATTACCATAACTTCAGGGCTCCTTTATGTATCCACTAGTACAATGATGAAGATGACAATTAACATTATCTTTCCTTGCACACCTTTAATTTTATCTGTGTCTTCGGCTGCTGCCAAAAGCAGTACATTGTTAATCCACATTTTGTAGAACTGCACTCCAGTGTAAACTCCAGGAAAACGTTTTTTGCCACAGCCAAATCCAAAACTGGTAATTCCCATTAGGAAATATCTTTTAGATTTTGGAATATAGCACATTAAAGGGCCACCACTGTCACCCTGTCAAAAAAAAAAGACCCCCAAATGACATCAATAATTTTTCACGTATTCTCTAAGTCATGGAAAAATTGGAATATTTGCAATATTATACTTGATATCTATATATTTAGAGCATACATTTTAAATTTATTCCCAGTTTGCAATTGCCCGTAGTCATTATGCTCAATTCTCCTACTACATACATATTTTCTATTTTCCCTCTTATAGGGCAGAATATACAGCTAGTTGAACTTAAGCTTTATGACATTATTTATATAGAATTGTGTTGTGTTTTTCCATCACTTGTCCTTGCTTTCTTCTTCTTAAGCCAGTTGGTTAATTATTTTTGTATCCACATCAGTTTTTTGATAACTTCTCCTTTTCCTCAACAAAACTGTTTCTCTTTGTGTCTTAAGAATTTCTTTCTTGGGGCGGTGAGGTGGCACAGTGAATAGAGCACCGCCCCTGGAATCAGGAGGACCTGAGTTCAAATTTGACTTCAGACACTTAACACAAAAACTAGCTGTGTGACCTTGGGCAAGCCACTTAACCTCAATTGCTCTGCCCTCCCCCTTCCAAAAAAGCAAAAAAAAAAAAAGAAATTCATTCTTGAAAGTACTCCATACCTAAAACCAATATTCTTCCCTTATAAAATGTTAGGCCACCAGCTCTCCCACCTATTTTTTCTCTGAGTTCTTTGATATCTGTTCTCCCAAATCTGAGGTCATAATGTAAAAAAAAAAGTCATAATGTGCCCACCTGCCCAGATTTGTTCCTAAAAACAGCAAAAGATATTCTAGAGAAAAATGATAACCAAAATTAAAAACAAACTTCAAAAGAAAATTGCCTCACAGAAAAGAAAAAAAAAGCAAGTAGAAAAAAAATTCCAATACAATGGATAGATATACAAAATATAAATATACATATAAATTTAACTCAACTTATGATTTTATTGATATAGGAACTCCTCATTGAGGAATCTGGAGATTTTGGAACCTGTTCTAAAACATATTAGCCTTAGAGAGTTGTCCAGATCATTGAGAAGTTAAGTGATTTGGCCACAGTCACATTGTCAGTATGTGCTAGCAGCAGGACTTGAACCCAGGTCTCTATGCTTCTGAGGTCAACTCTCTACCCACAATGCTATGCCACACTGAGAATATGAAGAGAAGACATCAAATAGAAAAAAAACCCCAAGATTGGCTAATATGACAAAACAGAAAAATGATAAATGCCAAAGAAGATATGGGAAAATTGGAAAACTAATGCATTGTTGATGGAGTTGTGAACTGATCCAACCATTCTGGAGAGTAATTTGGAATTATGCCCAAAGGGCTATAAAAATGTGTATACTCTTTGACCCAGCAATATCACTTCTAGGGCTGTATCCCAGAGAGATCATACAAGTGGGAAAAGGACCCATCTACATAAAAAATATTTATAGCAGCTCTTTTTGTGGTGGCAAAGAATTGGAAATTAAGGGGACGGCCATCAATTGGGGAATGGCTAAACAAGTTGTGGTATATGATACTATTGTGCTATAAGGAATGAGGAGCAGACAGACTTCATAATAATTTGGAGAGACTTATATGAACTGATGCTGAGTGAGGGGAGCAGAACCAGGAGAACATTGTACACAATTACAGACACATTGTATTTATGATGACTAACTTCAATAGACTTGGCTCTTCTCAGCAATGCAAGGTTTTAAGACAACTCCAAAAGACTCATGATGGAAAAGGCTGTCCACATCCAGAGAAAGAATTATGGAGTCTGAATGCAAATTGAAGCAAACTATTTGCTCTCTTTCTTGTTTTGTTTCTTTTCTCTTATGGTTCATTCCATCGGTTATAATTCTTCTTTACAACTTGACTATTGTGTAAGTATGTTTAATGTGAAGGTATATGTAGAGTCTATATTGGATGGCATGCTGCCTTGGGGGGGAGGAGAGGGAAGAAGAGGGAGGGGGAGAAAATTTGGAACTCAAAAACTTGTGGAACTGAATGTCGTAAACTAAAAATAAATAAATTTAAAAGAAAAAATCCAACAACAATGAATTAACATAAACAATGCCCCATGAAACAAAGGTGGAACTACTGTAAAACTAATTTCATGGCTGATAATAAGGACAGTAAGTAAAATAAAAGATTTAATATCAGTAAGGAAAGACTCGACACCAGTTTGGGTTTTTGCTTTTTTTTTTGCTTTTTTTTTTGGAGGGGGGAGGGCAGGGCAATTGGGGTTAAGTGACTTGCCCAAGGTCACATGGCTAGTAAGTGTTAAATGTCTGAGGTCGGATTGGAATTCAAATCCTCCTGACTCCAGGGCCTGAGCTCTATTCACTGAGCCATCTAGCTGCCCCAACAAGGTTTTGTTTTTTTTTTAGTTTTAAAAAGACAAGATGATAATGAAACTTGATAACTTATCCATGAATGATATAAAAATACTAATTTCACTAAGAAATAGAATTGTCCTGAAGGAAGATAAAATAACAGAAGCAGCAGAAAAATCAGTAAATCTAGTTCAAAAATATGTAACCAGAATAAAACTTTAAAATATCATCATTAAGACAGTGCCTGAAATCAGGAAGACTCGTCTTCCTGAATTCAAATGGAGTCTCAGACAGTTACTAGCTGTGTGATCCTGGGCAAGTCACTTAACCTTATTTGCCTCAGTTTCCTGATCTGTAAAAATGAGTTGGAGAAGAAAATGGCAAATCACTCCAGTATCTTTGTCAAGAAAATCCCAAACAGAGTCACAAAGAATTGGACACAACCGAAACGTCTGTCGTGTATCTCTGTTGAATTTGTGATTCTGCTGGGCTCCTAGTTCTCCTCCGTAATACACCTAAACTCTCCAGGTCTTCTCTCTGTTGGACATAGTGAACTGCTATACTGCAAAGCACCATTGCCAGTGGAGTGGTAGAAAGATAGAGAAACCTCTACATTCCCTGTGGCATTCTGGAAAAGGCACAAGGGAAAAAACCCAACAAGTCATTCCCTCTCAAAAGCTGGGTCTTCTATAATTGATTCTTTTCTTTATTATCAAAGATGAATCTCTTATCAGAACTTGCTCATGATTTTTAAACATGACAGTAAGTCAATAGTTAGCTTCCCTATAATTTCATCAACTTGATTGAGGAACTTCATCCCTCCCAGAGGAGTAAAGAAGTATAAGCACGTCTGGGAAAAAAAAAAAAAAAAAAGAAGTATAAGCACTTCTCTAACTTCTAACTTTCTTTAAACAAGCCCATGAAACCTGGAAGGAGTGAACTCTTTTACAAAGTGTGAATGGGCCATTACTGGCTTCTCACCATTTACAATCTACAAATGTACAATCTACTTGAAGTCTGAAAGGGGCAAAACTTTCACATTAAATTGTATCTGTACTGCCTCTCAAGTTTCTGAAACTTCTTCAGTTGGGTTATATCGCGAGAGGAACTCAAATGATCAAGGATCTCCTGATTAACACCTACCTCACACATCTTCATCAAATTCTATAGCCGCAACAACAGAGAAGCAATTTTGCAAAATTAGCCAAGAAGAAAAAATAATATATCACACAACAGATTCTGAATCATACAATAGTTTTCTTGCAACATGAAGGAGCAATAAAAAAAAAATTCAGAATATACAGAAAGTTGAGAAGAAAAGGGTTTCATTTTATAATCAGCTTCCCAGTCAGACACTATTCTTCTTCAAGGTAAAAGACAGTTACCACAAGAATTCTGGGTATACTTTAGAAGTGGACTGTGGGATACTTAACAGTGTGTGATAAAGTCAGGATATTAAAAGATCTTGACAGGCGACAGCACTGAGCTGAATCTAATAGGAGGCAATTCAACCATGTTCAATCTAGAGTTTTCCATCAAGATACCAAATATCAACTTCGTCTGAATGAGGTGGGGGAGGCATGGCTAGACACTAGTTGTTCGGAAAATATCCAAGTGTTTTAATGTGCTTCAAGCTCAAAACAAGCCATCAATGTGATGTGGCAGTCAAAAAGATCTAATCCAACCTTGAGCTGCCTTAAGAGAGGCAGAGTTTTCAGATATTGGGAGGCAAAGCATTTATTGTACTTTGACCTTGTAACCTGGGCTAGACTGAACAAGTCCAGTTCTCCCGATGTGGAGGCACCTTTGAGGGGCCTTGGGAGCATGTCCAGCTAGCCCACACAAAGGCCTCTTTATTCCCTACCATGTGGGTGGAGTTAGCCTCCTTTGATTCACTGCCTTTGCCTTTAAAACTGGTAAGACTGAATTATTCGATCCCTTTTTTGGCGACTCTTTTTTTTCCACTTCTCTTCCTGCTGGGCTCTTTTAGGAACTCTTATCTGCTCAGTCCGCAGGCTGAAGATCCTAGTTCACCACCCTCAGCGAGGACTCCATGAACTGACCAGATGAAAGCAGAAGGATTCCTTGCCCTTGTTCCTTCTCTTTTACCCTGGCTCTGAGAAATGGGCCTGCAGATGTTTGTTTCTGTTTCATATTGTTTGTCCTCCTTGGTTTCAGGTGTCAGAAGTGATCCTCATGAGCCATGGAGACCTTGGAGCCAGGATTGCAGCCATGATGGTGCATACAGACAGCCTCACCTGGAAACCCTGAAAAGTCAGGGTGCTTGGGACTCAAGCCCAAGGGGCATTTTGGACTTTTAACTGGGACTATGCTTTATGGGAACCAAACTAAACTATGAACCCAATCTCCTTCCTCTCCCAAGGGACTGAGGTGAAAGGGGAAAAGGAGGATTATGTCTCCTACCAGTTGGGACAAATACATTAATATATTTGTGATTATATCTTGAAGTAAATATTCCTTTGTCAAAGCTAATCTTACTGTTAGTAGCTAATGTAAGTAGGTACAGGGGAGCCTACGTCCCCTACAATGGGGTAACGACATTGGTGGGGGCTGGTGCCAATGGTAAAGAGCCTAGATACCCCCAAATCCCTCAAGGCTACCAGAGAATCCTGGAGGAGGAATAAAATCTACCATACCTGTTCTTCCACAACAGGGGCTAGGGTGGTCAGTGTTGCTTCCTTACTAGACCTTATTGGGTCTACTGAGTACAGTTCTGGGTATCACAGTTTAAGAAAGATGTTGATAAAGCTAGGAAGAATCCAGAATATGGGAATCAGGATAGCTAACAGCCTTGAGTTCATCTAATATGAGCATCAGTTAAAAGAAGTGAAAATGTCTAGCCTGGAGAAGAGAAGGCTGAGGGAAAACATTATAATGTCTTCAAGTATCTGAAGTAGTATATGCAGAGGAAGGCCTAAATTTGTTCTTCTTGGCCAGAGAAAGTAAAACCAAAAGTAATGGGCAGACATTGCATGAGAGGCTAGATGTTACGAAAAACATCCTAACAGTTAAACCTATATAAAAGTAAAGTGGTCTGACTCAAGAAAAGGGAAAGGGTGTGATTCCTCTCCTTGGAGGTCTTCAGAGGCTAGACTGGCTAGGCACTGTGAGTCCTCCCAATTTTCAAATTCTGTGATTCTAAGAAAGGTACACAAACATCAGCATGAATCTTGTTTTCCATTCTTTTTGAAATGTGAGTTGTTTTTCAAATGAAGAACTGCAAAGCATAACTGACCATATCAAAACATGCTCCAAGTCAGAGTATTTAATTTTAATATTTATAAGAACTCAGAGGTTTCACCTCAGACCATACAAAATGACAAAGATAAGCAAAGATCTGGAAAAGCTAGGCATCCCAACACTCCCTATTAATGGAGCTGTGAAACAGTTCAAATATCCTGGATTTCAGTTTGAAATTATGAAAAAAAAGTGACTAAATTGTCCATCCCTTTGACCTAGAAATTTCATTTCTGGGCATTTACCCCAAGGAAGTCAGAGACAGAAACAAAGATCCAGTTACCAAAACATTCATAGCAGCATCCTTCGTGTTAGAAAAAATAAAGGTTGGGAAACAGCCAGTAAAATTATGGTATATGTGCATAGAGGAATAATTTTTTTAAAAAAGACAAATATGAAGAATTCTGTGAAACTTAGGAAGATTTATATGCTCTGATGAAATAAGTAGAACCAGTAGAATAATACATACAATGAACGAGGGGATAGGAGTTGAATTCTGAATAATGGAGAAAACAATGAAGATTCTAGAGAAAAGATTAAAAATGCCTCTTCTTATAGAGAAATTTCTGCATCAGAATATTCTATGTATTGCTAGACACAGTCTCTGTATCAGATGTTTTTACTCAAATATTTTTTTTTGTTTTGTTTTGGTCACAAGGGAAGGTTTAATGGAGGAATCAGAGTGAGAGACGACTGTTTTGTAAAAACAAAAGGTGTCAATCAATAAAATGTACTTCTTTCAAAGAGAACAGAAGAAATTTGTTTTGGATCAGAGGACTAAGCTTCAAGGACAGAGTTCAGATGCTATTCTCAGAATCCCTTACAACCTGATGATTCTGTTTGTGTGTCCATCCTGGCAGCTGCCTCTTTTTGATGGTCTGGTCCACTCTTTCCTTTTGCCCTAACCCCTGGGCTGAAAATCAGTAGCTAATTCTTTGCCAGCTCCAGGTGGGTGAGACAGACCTTACCTACCTATAATACTGATTGTTGGGAAGGCGGGGGCTGAAGCTAGTTTTAATCCCTGGCAGACTTTAGGCTTGTGCTGGTCACCAAGACTATCTCTGGAGGACACACAGCAATTGCATCATTTGACCACATTTTAAAGGAAAGTTGTTGAACCTCACTATGCAAGTATCAACAGCTCCGTCTTCTTCTCCTGCGCAAAATGAAGTGTATGGAACAACTTCGTCATAGCTTTCTTCACTATTGCAGGTGTTTCGAGGAATATAATGAACTTCTGCTTCTTGCAAAAAAGGAGAATCGTGACCTACAACAAAACCCACAGAACATTTGGGAAATTAGGAATTTTGGTCATTGTTCAGTCAGGATTTTGCCATTCCATAGACTTTCTTTCCAAATGTGTTTAATTCCACATTACCTTTTTTGGTAATAGAACAGATGATGGAAAGGGGCCACCATATTCCCTGGGCTAATGAACGTCTCAACAGAATTTGAAATCATGCGTATTTTCTATCCGCATGGAATGTAAACCTCAAAGCTCATTTGCACGGAGCTATTATCACGGTGGAGATAGGGTGGAGCATTCCCAGGACTGAGTGCTTCTCTACCAATGAGGATAGTTCCATGCAATTGGGCTCTGAGGCTTGGGTTACACCTGTTACTCTGATTGGACTAAGATAAGCAACAGAAAGGATGAGGTGAAGCAGGACAATACTGCAGGCACCATTCAGGGACTACTGTTCCAACTTTAAAAATCTACAGGGAGCCCCCATGGGCTTCACAGACATTGCTGATACTGGTAACCTTGCAAATTCAGTCTTTGTGACTAGAATAGAGGTGTCTGGCAAATGTTGAGAAATTATTAAATAATATTTAAAAAGAGAAGGGCCAGGTTATCCGCTAAGCACCCAGCAATAGACTCATATCACACCACACAGAGTAAACAAGAAAGAAACCACTGACTGAACCCTCTGAAAAAAATCTCATGCCCTTGCTGGAACCTAGAATTACCCATTTCCTGCTAGATGTCTCTACGTAAGTTTCTTATTAAACAGGGGTATTTAGCCTTTTTTGGGGTCCTGGAAGCCTATGAACTTCTTCTCTGAATAGTATTGATAATGGATAAAAATAAAATATACAGGATTAGAAAGAAGATGAATTACACTGAATACAGTTACCAAAAACTTTTAAAAAATAAGTTGACAGACTTCAGGTTAGGAAGCTTGCAATACTAATTCTGGGGTAGTTCTGTAAGTATAAACCACTACAGACACCTGTTGGAAGAAGGAGAGAGGACTTACTAAGGGATTGGTTATGAGTCCTTTCTATATATTTCTTGGATAAATAAATCTTTTTTCTATATTTAATGTTCCTGTTAACCTGAGTTGAAAGGGACCTGAAAGGTTACTGAGTCCATTTCCTCATTTGAAGATGAGAAAACTGAATTTCAGAGAAGTTAAGAGACTTGCCAAGTGTCTGAAGTAGAATTTGAACTCGGGTCTCCCAGACTTCTAATCCAATTCTCTCTCTCTCTCTCCCTCCCCCCTCTCTATTCTTCTTCTTC
>CM053585.1:363578692-363596454 GCA_028646515.1 Pseudochirops corinnae
GACCCTAACTTATACAGTAATATATATTATATATACAGGAATATATATGTATATATATACACACACACACACCTATATCTATCTGTCTGTCTATCTATCTATCTATCTATCTATCTATCTATCTATCCTAGTAACAGATATCAAGGCTGAATAGTTAGTTGTTATTTGGGCTTAAATTCTAGACCTAAATAACTCAATCTTATACTTACATCTTAACTATAGTAAACTCAGATGTTCCAGTATGAATCTATTATTTTCTAAATAGATTTATTATTATGCTTACAAAACTATTGCTTATAGAAATTTGTCACAAAAGAGTAGAGACTTGACTAAAGTAGGGGAACAACATTTCCCTAACTTTCTGTCAATTCTAGGCAGAAGTTGTGTAGACTGACAACTGCATTGACCCAGGCTTAAAGTCTGTCAGATGTCATAGGGGAAACTGAGTCAGAAGAATCTTCCTCAACTAATGTGGAATAGTCATTCCCCCAACCTTCCCATGAGAACACCCTCTGGAATTCATAAATGCAATTCATGGACCTCGCAGGGTTGCTGGCATCGTGAATCAGTGGCTCAACAGCATTTCTTGATAATTATATCTGGAGTCAGACTCAGAAAATCAGTCAACAGTCTCTTAAGTTATTAAATAGCAAGTTCCAACAATCAGTTTCAGGTGTAACTATAATCTTACATTGGTTAGGGAACGTTTTTAAAATGAGCCTTAAGTAGTTTGCATGCACTTCTACACTTGTTCTTGTTCCTGATTGAATAACTGCATAAAATCAAGTTTCCCATTAAGATCACAAGTTATTGCTTTAATAGATTTACGTCTGTTTCTCAATATCCTTCTCTAGCTGTGCTCAATCTGAAAGAATGAGATACTTCAGGAATTGAACCTTATACATATGATAAGTTCAAACACTAACTAAACTCATGTTTAGGTCATGGAATGAATTCAGATCAAAACAGCAAAATCTTCCCCACCAAATGAGGTTTCCCCTGAGAACTTTCCAAACTTTCTCCTCTCCAGCAATCAAGCTATAGATGTAGACTGTGTCTATACCTCCATAACCTCCTTGCCCAGTGTTTTCTCTAACACCCAGAAGGTCCCTTTCTTCCAATTTTTATAACCAGACTTCTTGGATCACATGTAACATTTACTCATCTAAACCTAGACCCTACTCCACTCCAATTTCTCTTACTGCTTTGCTCCACTATTTTCAGGGACCACTTTTCTTCTTACTATTCAAGTCCACTCTTCCCAAACACCTTTTACAAACCAAACCCTCTATTTCTTTCAAATATTAATTTAACTATGGTCTCTGCTCCTCAACACCTCTCACTGTATCTGAAGCCTATCCCACAACTTCCCATTTCTCCCCATAAAACCTTCTAAGTCTTTGGGTACCACAGAACACATGGTATACTTTTCCATTAATACAAAAAAAATTCCACAAGTTACCTCCTTTTAAGAAAATTGTACTGAAATTCTTTTCCCTAAACTGAAGATGTTTCTGATTTAGTTTTAATAACTAATAGAGGGATGGCTAGGTGGTGCAGTGAATAGAGCACCAGCCCTGAAGTCAGGAGGACCTGAGTTCAAATCCAGTCTCAGACACTTAACACTTACTAGCCTTGTGACCTCGGGCAAGTGGTTTAACCCCAACTGCCCTATAAAAAAGCAAAAAGCAAACAACAACAACAAAACCAAAAAAAAAGTAACTAAAAGAATAACAGCTAGGTCTTTAATCAGTTGTACCAGTACTCAATTATTCTTACATCTTTTTGAGACATTTAAGAACCTTATTTCATATAGACATACACACTTTATTATAGTAACTTAAATGTATCCCACCCTTAATCTATGGTATAATGATTAAACATTATTCTTGTACCTTTGTTTCACATGCTTCTTTTCCCTTTAATTATTCCCATAACGTTTAGAAAGAGCACAAACAATAAACTTCAGGTGACATTGCATGCTTTTTCAGTTCATATACAAAAATTATTAATAAATGGATGGATTGTCCTACCCCAAGTATAGATGCTGGCAGGTTCCTCTATCTGTGGCCCCTCCCCTCCTTCCTGCCACCAGGTGGGGGAAGGTAAAGCTCTCTCTTCTTAATCTGATCTGAGATGAGAGGGGTTAACAGAAAAATCCTGGCACTATTTGCAGTCGTACTGAGATACCCTCTGACATACTTTATTGACTAAGGGGGAGGAAGTAGGGGAAGGGTTAAAGTCTCCTCTCCTTATCTTGAAATACCACAGAAACCTTTGTATAAGCATAACTCCCCCAACTATCCCAGAAACTTAAGAAAATTGACAGTAGTTTTGGACATAATTTGTCATCTATATCAAATTACTACAACAAACTAGCTTGCAAATGGAAATTTAGAAGGTCTTCTAAAAATCGTACAAAAGATTTTATAAAACATTTCTTCATAAAAGTATTTCCATTTCTTAAAAACAGCTTACAATTTATTTTGATATATATTAATTCCTAAATACCACAAAGTTCCTAAATTCTCCGGTCACAAAAACCTCTTGTACATGATTGACAAAATTTACAAGAGGAGATTTTACAATACTTGATTTAAATAATAGCTCAAAATAGCTTAATTAAAAATCCCACAAATTTCGTGATAGCAAAACAATTTTTAACTGAAACTTCCTTTAAAATAAAGACAAAACTTGGAGGTTTATGACTTCTTAAATTACAATACTTCATAACAAAAAACAATACTTCAAAATGGGTTAAATAGAATGATTTAACCCATTCGTCATTTTTTTCTGATAGTACAATTCTTAATCTAACACATTTAGAATGTAAGAGAAATTGCTTTTCTAACAACACAGGTTTACCAAATTACTGAATAAAAGAAAATTTAGAAATGTAACAATACCATAAATAATTATCATGTATTTAAACTTGAAATCAAAACCAATTTATATATATATATATATAAACCAATTATATATATATATATTTATATACATATATATAGAAAGAGAGACTAAAGGGATACATTTAAGTTACTGTAATAAAGTGTGTATGTCTGTATGAAATAAGGTACTTAAATGCCTCAAAGGGATGTAAGAATAACTGGGTAATGGTACAACTGATTAAAGACCTAGCTGTTATTCTATTGGTTATTAATATATATATACATATATATGTATGTATGTATATTTTAAGTCCAATACTCCTGATCTTTTAAAAGGAAATATAATCTACAAATTCATTTATTCCCTTAACATTTCAGTTCCCCATGCACACTCACATTTTCCTGGGAAAGTTTTACTGTTTGAAATCACCTGTTATAATCAGTTCAGTTTAAAATGTGCTGGGCAATATTCTAACTACATCTTTTGACCCAAATTCCAAAAAGGAATTTGAATCAATGCTGACAGAGTGTGGTCAGCTTCCCCTCCAGGCAGACAGCTCTGGAGCTTGATAATTAATTGAATAGTGTTGACCTTATAAAAGTTTGGTTAAAGGAGACAGACAAGTAGTAATATAAAATTACAACATTTATTTGTTATTCCCTTAAGGCTAGTGGTACTTGTACAAGGAGTTAGGAGAGCCACATCCTAACTAATGAACAGATGAATCAGAAGATTTTTTATACAATTTAGAACCATCCCAACTCAGGGTAACTGTGTCACACAATTTTATGATCTCCTTTTGTTGCCATCTATATGTGAAAAAGAGTTCCTTGGTTGTAAATGCAAACTGACAACAAATGGAGCAGGGTCTATTTACATTTTATGGTTTTAGGAGGTCTGTTTTTCTCCCAAGATAAGGGGGAATCCTGTCTCCAGCTTTTTCTGGCTTCTGGTGTCTTGCTGACACAGAAGGCAAGGAAAAGCAGTCTGTTTGATTAATTCAGACTTCGGCCAAAATATATTTAATGATTATCAATAGTAATAATCAAGTCACAATCACTAATATATTTACTGTAGCCAATAACCATATTAGATTCAATAAAGCCCTCCCACAGATCCATCCTGAAAGGCAGATGGTCCTAATTCCTTCTAACTTTCCATAACTTTGTCTTTTAGTTTTTAACTCAAGCTACAGATTTTCATTTTCAACCCCTCTTATCATGCTCAAACCATCTAAAACTGGCACAACTATTCATGGATGGGGGAGGGACTGGCAGAGAACACATGCGCTTGCTGCTGCCCATACTCATCTATTTCCGAATCTCTCTCTCTCTCTCTCTCTCTCTCTCTCTCTCTCTCTCTCTCTCACACACACACACACACATTATACATTTCTACCTTCCATATTTTCACTCAAGCTTTTTTATTTCTCTTTCCTAATCTCTCATACTCAGACTACCTCCACTTTCTTTTATATTTCAAATTAAAAAAAAATCATACTTACCCCAGTTTGTCCTGGTTTTCTGTACCTTTAAAGATTTTAGTGAATTAATTATATATGAAGAAGTCTGCATTCCTCTTCATCCTCTGCAAAGAGCTTTTATAATGCATTTCAAACAGACCACTGAAATCCTAAAGTGATCACTTTTTTTTTTTGCCTTTTGGAGGGGGAAATGCAGGGCAATTGGGGTTAAGTGACTTGCCCAAGCTCACACATCTATTAAGTGTTAAGTATCTGAGGAGTGTTTGAACTCAAGTCCTCTACTCACTGAGCCACCTAGCTGCCCCAAGTGATCACTTTTTAAAAGATTGAAACATCCCTTATTTTTGCAAAGATAGTTCCCTAGATTTAAGTTTGAACACAAAGTACAAACTTTAACTTTTAGGATCTAATTAAATTTGAATTCAAGTCCCTCAGCTTTCTTTTCCCTTCAGCCCCTGCTTCCTCTAGGCTCCCTTTGGTGGTTGTTGCTCTCCTTCTCTGATGTTTTCTGGATCCTGGACAAGCTCCCAGTTGTTAGGAATAAAGTTTCTAGAGGAAAGACAATGACTACTGAGGTAGATGAGGCAGGCTCTTTTATTTTATAGTTCTTGCAAGAAGCAGGTGTGCTGCTGAGACAGACACACCTACAGAAAAGAGATCAAGCAATTATGTCTCTGTCCTGGATTGCAAAGTCCCTCCTTCATTTCCTCATTGGCTGAGTACTCTGAGGTATACAACTTCCCAGTATTCCTGCTATGTGTTTCCCCTTGATGTGTCCCCTCAATTATAACTGTGCTTTCAAGTGCTTTTAATAGGAATGAGTGTTGTATTTGTCAAAAGCTTTTTCTACATCCATTGATATAGTATGATTTTTGTTTCTTTTGACATATATATAAGATATATATATCTTATTGATATAATCAGTTATGTTAATAGTTATCCTTATGTTAAACTATCCCTGCATTCCTGGTGCAAATTCCACTTGGTCACAATGTGTAATCTTTGTGATACATTGTAGTCTCTTAGCAAATATTTTATTTAGGATTTTTGCATCCATATTCATAATGAAATTGGTCTATAATTTTCTTTCTATGTTTTTGCTCTTTCTGGTTTAGGTATCAGTGCCATATTTGTTTCATAAAAGGAGTTTGTAAAACTCCTTCTTTGCCTATTATTCCAAATAATTTATTTAATATTGGAATTAGTTGATCTTTCATGTTTGGTAGAATTCACTTATAAAACAATCAGTCCTAATGCTTTTTTCTTAGGAGACTAATTTATGGGCTGTTCAATTTCTTTTTTTAAAATAGGCTTATTTAGATATTCTCTTTCCTCTTCTGTTAATCTAGAAAGTTTATATTTTTGTAAGTACTCTTCTGTTTCATTAAATTGTTAAATTTATTGGCATATAATTGATCAGGTCAAAATAACTCCTAATAATTGCTTTGATTTCATCTTCACTAGTGGTATATTTGCCCATTTCATTTTTGATGCTGGTGATTTGGTTTTCTTCTCTTTTTAAAAAATCATATTAACCAATGATTTGTCTATTTTATTGTGTGGTTTTTTTGTTGGTTTTTTTTTTCCCTCACAAAATCGACTCCTAGTTTTATTTATTAATTTAATGATTTTTATTAATCTCATCTTTAATTTTTAGGATTTCCAATTTGGTCTTTAATTGAGAATGTTTAATTATTTCTTTCTCTAGTTTTTTGAATTGCATACCCAATTTATTAGTCTGTTCTTTCTCTATTCTATTGATATAAGCATTTAGAGATATACATTTTCTTCTGATATATGTAGAAATATAAATTTTGCTTCATCTTTTATTTAAAGAAGTTCTTGACCTTTTTTTGTGACATGGACCCCTTTGGCAGTCTGGTGAAACCTCTGGATCTGTTTTCTGAACAATGTTTTTAGATATATAGAATAAAACACATAGGATCACAAAGGAATCCATTTATATTAAATAGTTATAAAAATATTAAAAACAAAAAGTTCATGAACCCTAAGTTAAGAACTCCCTATCTAAATGAATCAAACTCAAGAAATACTAATGGAAGGATAAAAGATCCTTATAAAGGGACTAGGATAGGTGGGATTTGTTGTGTGTTTGTGTGTGTTGTGGTTTGTCCTTCTGCTTCAAGAAGTCTATGACATCAGGGAGTTGATGACATGACTTGCAGTTGACTTGAATTTGAGTGAGAGAAGGCTATGCGACGTCACCAGCCTCACTTTCTCCTTCTGAGTCATCTCAGTCTAGTGGCCAGATATCTATCAGGACAACTGGAGATGGCCCGGGATATAGTGGAAGACCTTGGCCGTCTTAAGTAAAGGTCTTTTCAAAGTCTCACGTTGAGTGAGGTAATGCCCATTCAGTGAATAGAACTTTTAAAGATATGAATCAAGGTTATGGCCCCTTTAATAAAAATAAAATAAAAAAATCAAACTGGGAGGGGAAGACACTCAGGATTGCCTGCTAAAAGAGAAACAGTTACTATTTACATTCACTCTGAGCCAGGAGGGCCCCCAAAATAACCATTAAGTTATGACTGGGCAGGGCCCTATTGTTGTCTGATGTGTGAAATCAGAGTGAATTGGGTTTAAGGGTTGGCCTTTGAAAAAGAAATCTAGCCACCAAACCCCAAGTTAACTAGGTGAATTTAAAGCTCTATAGAAAGAAGACACACCACCTGCATGAGTTCACAGCCAAGGGGAAGAGTTCATTACTGGTCAAGCTTAACTTCAGCTTTATCTCATTTGCCTATGGTGGACCCTTGTGGAGCCCAGATTCTTTCACATCCTTCTCCCCCTATTTGAGCTGCTTCTCCCAAAGTACAGTAGTCTCCTCCTCCTCTTTCACTAATGCTTCCACTATTGGAGATAAATTGGTGGCTGCCTTTGCTCCTGTTCCTGTTTTCATAATATCTACCCCAATGTTTTTCTCTGTCTGCTTAGCCTGCTCAGGTCAGGAACTTGGAGGCCTTGCCAAACGTCTACACAGTCCACTTCAGACCTTGAGATCATACTTAGTCTAAGAAGATGAGAAAAATCCCCTAAATCCTAGAATTCTCGGGAGGGTTCAGTCCATCCTTTTAATCTGCTCTCCAGAAAGATAATTGATCCTTCATATTGCTGACCAGTTCAAAATAATGTGTTATTTCTATTTCTAGATTGTGGAAGAGTACCATTGGTGAATATGCTGTCAGGATCTCGAGTTATAGGTGGTCACCAGGCTGAGGTTGGAGGGTGGCCATGGACAGTAAGCCTGCAGGTTGTGATGTTTCCGAGATCTATCCATGTATGTGGAGGATCCATAATAAATGAAAACTGGATCCTCACAGCTGCACACTGCCTTAAGGATGTCAGGTATGTTTATAGTACTGCATATTTTGACTAATTAAGAGTTTAGAGTAACGTAGAACATTCCATCCAGCCCTCCATCATTTTCTTTTAAGGTATATTCATTAAATTAAGGTAAATTCATTCAATTAAAATTCATTAAATTAAAAAAAATTAAGGCATATTCATTAAAAATAAATAAAACATTCACCAATTGTTGAGGCCAAACTAGGACTGGTAGGTTTTGTTATAATTTGAAGTGAATATGTGATTTTCATATCCATTTCAAACATTGCCTTCAGAAGAATCCTGGTAAAACCACCATTTAAAAATTTTTTATCTTATACTTGACACTTGTCTCTAACCTTTCATCTTTAAGAAGCAGAGATAGTGAAACTTTTTCTGTCAAGAATCATTGACAGGAAAAAAAGATCAATTTGAGGTCACAACCAAGTCAACTTCATTGCAGTAGAGTGTTTGGGTTTTGAGGCTTTTTTTTTTTTTGAAGGAATGGAAAAAAATATGGAAAGTCAGACTCATATAATAGGGAACATAAGCATTTTTTCCAGGAAATACATTTAAAATACTTCATTTATATATTTTTGCTAATTTGAGGAAGGGAAGGGAAGAAGAGATTATGGTGAAGGAAGAGATAATCATAAGAAGGGACAGAAACTATAGAGGCAAGCTTCCAAGGTTGTGTTGGTGACATATTATCCTCTCTCTAGACTTCCTAAGAGTCAGTATCACCATGTGTACCTTGTGCATGGGGATCTTCTGGCCCTTGACTGGATTTCATCTGACCCTGCTCCTCCCACTAACCCTCCCCAGTCATTCAGGGTTAAAACCTTAGTCATTTTAAAGTCTTCCCTCTCCCTCTCTTCTTCCTTCAGTGCAAAGTCTTACTGATTCTGTCCCACAGACCTGTGATTCGGTCTCTGAAATATGCTCCTTGCTTTCCACTTACCACCACACTAGTCCTGGATTATTCCAATAGTCTCTATTTTCTCTTCTCTCCAAACTATTCTTCATGCTTCATCTTCTTAATCTGATTCTATCACTCTGTTCCTTGTAGAAATCCTTTAGTAAGGGCCATAACCTCTACAGATTGGCTCCAGTTTAACTTCCTGGCATGGCTTTAGATTTATTCCTTTTTATCCCTCTGGGTTCTAGCCAAAATAGACTAACTACTCATAAGCTTTATCTTAACCTGCCCTCTTTCTGTACATGTACTCAACTCAATTCATTCTCTCATATCTAGAATAGACTCCCCTATATCTTCACCCATCACAACCTTTCCCTTCCTTTCAGGCACAGTTCAGGTACCCACATCTGATCCTTCCTGAATGCTCCCAGCACCTCTCCTGTGAATTTTTCACCTTTTAACTTTTGTTTGTGTCTTACCCATATGAAATAATATATTGCTTAAGTCAGAGACTATTTTGTGTTTTGTTTTTGTATCCCAACTGTCTCGCATGTCACCAGACATATCATAGATGTTTAGTAAGTATTTATGGAATTGAAATAAATTTTGATATAGTTTGGTTTTTTTGCTTTTTGATTTGCATCTTTGGCTTGTAATAAAGGTGAAGTTTTTAAAATTAAAAAGTTATCTTGTACAATCTAACATTAGAAACCAGAAAAATAATGGAAGCTTAAAAAATGTAGTTACTCGAATAAGCAGTGTTGTAATAAAGGCATTTGCTTTATTCCAGAGAGCCACAATTTTGGAGAGCTGTGGTTGGAGTTCATAATCTTTTACAGAGACATCGGAAAACTAAGAGAATAAAAATTAAAGCAATCATTATCCATCCACGGTTCATCCCGGATACATATGCAAATGATATTGCACTTTTTCGTTTAAAAAAAGCTTTGAGTTATAATGACTATGTTCAGCCTATCTGCCTACCATTTTTTAAAGAGTTGTTTAACTTGAATGCCAGTACAAGGTGCTTTGTAAGTGGCTGGGGCAAAACAACAGAAGAAGGTAAATATTAGCTCAGTTTTATTGATATATAGTACATCTTAATTCCAAATTACTCCTTTAGTTCTAAAAATTTGTCACCAACATTCTAGTTGATTCTTTTTCTAATACGTCAAATTGCCAGAGAAGGAGGACAGGTCCTTAGGCTCTCTCTGAGTAGGGTCTGGCATATCCCCTGCCCCTTGTCCTTGTCCTTAGGCCTTCAAGGCCCCTATCTCCCCACTGGTCTGTGGCTCCACAGGCTGGCAGTCCTGGCAACAACTGTGGAGGTGATCTCAATGGTGCCTCTGTCATAACATTGGAAGAAAAGACAATCTGGATCCGGTGTCTCTGGCAACCTGTCAGATTCAAGGCTCCATCATGGCAGGCATCCTCTCATCTTCAGGCATCCCCAGCCCTTGCAACTTATAAAGCAACAAATTAACAGTACAAATTAAACTGACTATACAAGTATTGAATGACCAGTAGAAGAAAAAGGAATGCTGATTTGGAGAAGGAAGGTCTTCTAGGCGGTAGAAATTGATTAGGTCATAGGAGAGGAAAACAGGAGAGCTGGTTGTTGTCCAGTAACAGGGGTTCAGAGATACAATTCCTGTCCAAGATTTCTGAGATTCAGAGGAACCCATGGAGATGTGGAAATCAACCTCTTCACCCCAGAAGACTCTTTCCCCAGTTTTCTCCCCACAGGACAAGACTAAACAATGGATATGGAAGAAGCTTCTGGGCCTTAATATGCTTCATATCCTTCCACTCTCTGGCAGGCAATTCTACCTCAGAAATTCTGAGGTTGCTTCACCACTACTAGTTTTAGTGCCCAGGCCCTATAAAAGATCCCTTGCCCTCCTTTGGGGTGGGGATCGGAAGAAGGTAAAGAAGAAGGTCAAGAACTCACGATTACCACTGGATATAGAAGAAGCTTTCTTATCAACTCAGTCTGATTGAGATAAAGCCCTACTTTTCCTTGATAGAGACCAAGGGAGGACACTCATAGTGGCCAGGCATTAAAGTCTCTGCCTTGATATTGAAAAGATGTTTTTAAAAAAGACTATATTATAAACTATTAATGAAAATGTTGAAAAAAAAAAAAGGAACATAGACAATTCTTAGAAAAAAGATAATGGTGCCTCAACTGGCCTTGCAAAATCATAACCCCAACCTCACTGCATATCCCCCAACCACAACAAAAAATAATAAAATCTAGTCCAATGGAACTACAATGTTTTCAGGCAAAAAGAAAAAAAATATTATTATAAATCCAATTATGGATTTTCTTTGTTTTTGTTTGTTTTTCCTGGGGAGCTCAAAAAATTCTTCTTCCTAAACAGAGATAGTGGTATAATCTTTGACAAATAGTGTATATGCTCATGATTTCTGTAGAGCTATGGTGCTTAATGGTCTGCATCATTTTTTACCATTCAGACGCACAAAAGTGTTAGAGCAAACCAGTTAGCTCCTAGAGGCCTGCATCTCTTTTTAGTTTACTGTGTTTTGCATCCATTTGAACATATGACAAAATTGGGCACTTAAACAACTTAAAACTATGATTACAACGGGCCCTAGCATGTCCTTGCAATGCTTCTCTCTTCCTCTGATTGCATGTGTCCCATCCGAATCTTAAGGACTGCCATAATGGGATTTCTGACAATGGACAGGAAATGTATCTCTGAACCCCTGTTACTGGACAACAACCAGCTCTCCTGTTTTCCTCTCCTTGACCTAATCAATTTCTACCGCCTAGAAGACCTTCCTTCTCCAAATCAGCATTCCTTTTTCTTCTTCTGGTCATTCAATACTTGTATAGTCAGTTTAATTTGCACTGTTAATATGTTGCTTTATAAGCATTTTTTAGTCTATGAATCTTTTACCTTTAAGTAGACTGTAAATTCATGAACAGGGAACAGAATACATAGCTTTTGTACTTCTTCCAAAGTATTTAGTGAATTTTTACTGCACCTAATGGATATTAGACAAATGTCGTTGACAGACAAACTGGCTAATAGTGAATATGCCATAGAAAAAGAAAACACCGTTTCTGTCATTGAGGAGTTTGTAGTCTCATTGGGAATGTATGAAGGCAGGGCCCGTGTCATTTTGTCATTTTATATCCTGCTTAGCACATGGCACAGTGCTGAGTATATAGTATGTCCATACTAAATATATTGATTAAAGATATCCTTACATGAAAGATTTGTAAACAAATCCCTAGAATTAACCAGAATTCAGTTAATAAAAGTTCTCAATTAATTTAGCTTCCCTGGCTCCAAGTCTCAGATTAAGTCTCACCTTCTGCAAGAAGCTTTTCTCAGTCCTCCTTATTCTTTGTGCCCTCCCTCTGTGACTACCCCAAAGTCATCCTGTCTATATCTTGTTTGTACATAGCTGTTTGCATGTTATCATTCTGATCAGGGTATAAGCTCCTTGAGAGCAAGAGCTGTCTTAGACCTTTTTTTTTTTTTTGCATGCTTAGTGCTTTAGCACACAGTAGGGACTCAATAAATGTTAGTTGACTTGACACATTACATATATGTAATCTTATATAAACATATACACACACATAAAATATGTTGGGAGGGACCTCAGAGGTCATCTTGTCCAACCCAATTTGAAGCATGAATTCCTTCTACAAAAGAGCCAGTTCCAGAGATAGGATTCAGGAGCTAGCCACAAAGAGTCACATACTGGCTCACTGAAGGAGAAGTCTTTTAACCCAAGTGTCCTAGGCTAGAGGGGCCAGTGCTGCTAGAATCAGAGTACAATGCAGTTGGGAAATATTGAACAAAATAAGTAAAAATACCATTGAACAGAGATCATGTTAATATGTGGTTTTCTAAATCAACATGCAGCCACAGAGATCCTCATATATGGCTTAATGGCCCTGGTTCTGTATGAATTTGACAATACTTCCCTAGGCCCCTCTCTAAGACCATGAGTTGCAGAGCAGATATTGATCTGCATTGATAGAAGCCCCTAATTGGAATCTTAATACATTAATAAAATCACAATTCTCATAGAAAAACAAAAAAGAAATGGTTAGGAAGTTTTACCTCATATTAAACTGAAATCTGCATTCAATTTCTATGAGAGAGAGGCAAACAACAAATTACTAATACTAGTTTTGATTTTTTAAAAAAGAGTCATTCACTGGATCTGTCTATGTAGACATGGCTTTGCAGTCACACACTGGGGTAAGTGTTTCCTAAGGTATCCTGGGTTGACTTTGCAGCCCTCGTGTTTGGAAAAAGGCCGAAGACCCTAGAGCCAGGGTATGGCAGCAGGCATGAAAGCCATTTGGGAGGTATGGACTGATTCAGTCCTGGGATCAAGCCACAGTGAGAGCAGCAGTGCCAGGGATTTGTAGCTCCCAGGTGGTGAGATCCAACCAGCCAGTCAACTAGAGGACGAGACTGATCTGGTGACTTCTTTTACCCAGCAAAGCTGCTCATCCCTTTTCACTCATTGTGTATTTCAGACTTGTTTCCTTATTCTTATTGCTTGTAATTTACATTTATCTATTGTCAAACCTATTTTGTCAGCAGAAATGCTAAGTTGTGGGTATATTTTATTTAATACTTACAAATTTAAAGGATAAGAAAGAGAGCCCTATTAACTCTAGGGAGTCAAAAAGTGGTTCAAACTGAATCTGGTTGCTTGGGAGCTAATTTAGGATAGCTGGACAAAGTGAGGGGAGTGGCCTGTTCAAAAACCTCGTATGTAAATTTGGCGTTCCTATGCCTCTAGATTGAGAGCTGGTAAGGACAGGAGGGCACAAGGGAGCAAACCTAGAGAACAAACTGGGCATTTTTGCTTTCTTTTTCTTGGCTCGGGGCCATTTGCCTCTGGGCACTTTGGAAGGCAAGTCAGACCCTTATGGGAAGTAAGTTGCTGGGAGGGAGAGTCATGGAAGAATGCTCAGTGGGGCTTCTATTTCAGTCGATGATTGTCTGCCCAACCTTCCCAGCTCCCCAGTGCCATCTGCTGCCTACATCTATACTCGATCAAGAAATCAAAAAGTATTCTGAGTCTTCTATGGGGGTAGTTTTTATTACGGTTACAAAGTGCTGTTTGATGGACCACAGGCTGTATAGGGAAGAAGAGGAAACAGGAAAATAAATGTAGCCTACAGGTCAACAAGATAACAGAAACAGGTGATGACAAAAATGTCAGAGCAATGTTATTTTCCCTGATATATGGAAAATCTGCTGTGAGTAATTTAGAATTAAGGGTAAAGAAGAATGCCCAGGCCTAAGAGACATGAAGAAAGAAACAGTATTTAGTGAAGCTTAAATGTTAATTGTCTTCTTTTCCCATTTAATGGGAAATCCAGAAGATGGCAGTCTCACTGACAATTGATGGGAGAGTTGAGGGAAGATGGAAAAGCCTAGTTCATGATTTTTAAGTCTGGGATGTCAGAAGGTCCAAATGGAGTTGTTGAATAGGGAACTATACTACTGTTGTTCTGGTCTGATTGCACAGTGTTTGTACCATAAAGGAAGTAAGGAGTTAAGACATTCCCTGTGTGATCTGCCCAGCTGTTTCTATCATCTTTACTATGTAATTTGAATAGAAACCCATTATTAGTTTCTTAGGAGATAACTTGGAATTGCTTCTCAAATCCTCTCTTAAACTCTTAAAGATATTAGTGCAGCCTTGAACCTATAATCCAGAAAAGTAGACTTGATTACCAAGTTATCTGTGTCAAGTATTTGTCAGGCATAGATATTTAATCTATGATTGTTTCCTCTATAGATTCTCTTGACAAAATTTGCTTGATCAGGCTGGAACAATAGTGTGGGAAGGGAAGGAAATAATAATTCATTAGTGCCTACTACATGCTAGTGCTAATAAAGTACTAATAGCACTTTCACAAATATTATCTCGTTTGATCCTCACAACCACCCTGCAAGGTAGGTGCTATTAGTATCCTTTTTACAGTTGAGGAAACTGAGACGAATCGCAGCAAAGTGATTTGCTCTGGATTACATAGCTAGTAAGTGTCTGAGGCAGGATTCGAACAGTTCTTCCTGACTTCAGGCCCGGTGCTCTGGTCATTGTACCACATAACTACCTCATGGTAGTATTAATTTGCATTTCAGTGGTTCCTGGAGTGTTATCCTCCACCTATACTTTCTTCTGCTTATCTGCCTCCATTTTGGGTTCAAGAAGTAGCAGAGATGGAAGGTGGATTAAATGAGGATGAAGGGTGGATTAAAATTCTTTAAGAAATTAATCAACTCACATGGTTATATCATTGTGAGATTTTACAGATTAATTCCATAATCTGTACCACATAAATATAGATTAGGATTGAATATAGCATCAGGTCTTCTCATCTTTGGTAAAAATCTGCTAAATGTCAAAATATCTGTCTCACTATTTGGTGAAATATTTGATTTCCAAAATAGTTTATGGTTTTTTATTATAGGCAATGCTTCAGATACTTTACAAGAAGCTGAGCTACATTATATTCCCTGGGACACCTGTAATAGCGAGGAAAGTTATGGAGGACGAGTTGTTTCAACTTCATTTTGTGCAGGTGAAGAAGATGGAATTGTTGATACTTGCCTGGTAAGGCTCAACAATTTTTCTTGAAAATGTAGTTTAATGTCGCCCTTACTGTTTAACCCTTGTGTCAGAGACATAAAGGAGCCACTTTGGGGACTTCTCACTTCTTTGGCATATTGCCTTCATCTGGTAGAATCTGGGATTATCAATGTCTGGTATTTTTCAATGGTAGCTACTGGTTCCCTTGGTAAACAATCAGGCTTAAAAGGCTTAAAATATAATAGTCTCTTTTTAAAATTAAGGAATATATAATTAAAGATACCCTTGCAATTTGAATTTCAGCCTCATGACTTAATTAAAACTGCTGTCTCCAAAATTATGAATGATCTCCTAATTACCCTATTTTATGACCCTTTATTAATTCTCATCCTTGACTTCAACAGAATTTGACACCATTGACTTCTCTTGGTTTTTGTGACACTGCTCTTCTCCTACTTGTATCCAATTTCTCCTTCTCGGTTTCCTTTGCTGGATCATTATTCATGTCATACCCTGAACTGTGAACGGGTCTTAAGCCCCAGCCTGGGCACCCTGCCCTTCTTTCACTATTATTCTCACTTGGTGACCTCATCAGCTCCCATCAATTTAATTATCATCTCATCATTATATACATAATTCCCAGATCTATGTATGCACCCTTAATCTGTCTTCTAAAGTCCAGTCCTGCATAAGACAAATTTGTATATCTAGCCCAAGTCTCTCTGCTAAGCTCAAATAGTGCATTTCCAACTGCTGATTCAATATGGCAAACTAGATATTTTGCAGACATCTCAAACTCAGCAGGCAGAAAACTGAACTTTCATCTTTGCTCCCAAATCTTCAAAGCAGTGATTTAGAATTGCATGAAATTGTAAACTGAATTATCTAGCCCAGCCATCTTATTTTACAGATGAGGAAACTGAAGCTCGGAGAGGTTAAGTGACATGGCATCTTGGCAGCACCAAGATTGGAATCCAGGTTTTCTGACTCTAGATCAAGTGTCCTCTACCACTTTGTCATTTTGCCTCTTCAAAATTCAGTCCATTGCCAAATCTTGCTGTTTCTATTTCTACAGCATCTTTTATTTGTCTCTACTAACAAGGTCACCGTGTTCAGGCCCTTATCACTTGGACTATTGCAATAGCCTTCTAATTCATCTCGCTGCCTTAAGTCTCTTCCTTCTTCAGTATATCTGCTGCATACAGCTGCTGAAATGATTTTACTAAGGCCAGGTCTCATCATGTTACTTCTCTACTCACTAGACTACAGTGACTTTCTGTTAGCTTGAGGATGGAAAATACTTGGAAATGAAGGTTGTTTTGGTCTAGGCTTGTCTTAGGCTAATAGTACCCTGGTAGTTTAAGTCCTGTGTTAGAATGAAATGAAACATTCATAAGTAATTCAGTCATTTAAAAAGGATGATTTGCTTAGACATAAACAGGGGAAGAATATTTAAAAAGGATATGTCAAGAAGAATGGTTGAGATATTGCTTCTACCATACCTCACTGGTGTTAAGGTCTCCTATTAGACTTTCTATTTTTTTTCACATGGATGTATATTTATTAAAAATAATTCTGTAAAAATACAATAGAAAGTTTCATTTTTATCATGTCTTGAGTACATTTGAATAGTTTTCCCCCCCTTACTTAAAATGTCCCATCCCCAACCCCCTTTTCCCACTCTTTCTTCAAGGCTTCATGCTAGTGCCAGGTAACTCAACTCACAAGTACCAACTGTCCATTTTGTAGAAGTTATTCACAAAGAGGAAGCATTCTTTTTGACGAGGAGAAGGCCTAGAGAGCTGATAGTTGGAGTCCCCATCTCTGTGTCAATCAGGACAAGGGCTGTTAAATATTCTACTGCAAAGTACAAACTTTTCTCTGGTTTCATGCTGAGATGTAGCTTTTCATTTCTGAGTTTTCCAGGAGCATCAGTTCCAAGATCAGCAGACTCTCTGCTCTTCCTTCATCTCCAAGGGAGGGGACAGAAGGATTTCCTGTCCCCAGAACAGCATGCACAATCAAACACACCCAACCCACTGGAGGATTTAGAGCAGTGGTTCTCAACCTTCTTAATGCCGTGACCCTTTAATACTCATATGTGGGCATATCTGCATGTGGGCGGACCCACCTGGGGATAGATAGAGGAGTGGTGTCTCGGTTCCTAAGACCATTAGAAATATGTGTTTTCTGATGGTCTTAGGCGACCCCTGTGAAAGGGTCATTCGACCCCCAAAGGGGTCACGACCCACAGGTTGAGAGCCACTGATTTATTTTTTTTATTTATTTTTAAATTTTATTTTAGTTTGCATCATTCATTTCCTTTTTTTTTTTAGAATTCTTTTTTTATTTACTTATTTACTTTTAATTTACAAGATTCAGTTCCACAATCACTTGAGTTTCAGATTTTCTCCCCTCCCTTCCCCCCCCCCCTCGCCATGGTGGCGTGCAATAATTTATAGGATTTTCAAATAATTTCACATTGGACAATAGTTTGGTCATATAGATGTGTTGTCAACAATG
>CM053585.1:363596954-363616808 GCA_028646515.1 Pseudochirops corinnae
CCGCTTCTGCCGCTTCCTTGCCCTGGAGGCAGTTTGGCCAGACCCGCTTTTCTCCCCCAATTTTAGCAGAGTTCCATTGACCTTTCACTTAGTCCTGTTTTCTTTTGGCTTGATAATTCTGGAAATTGCCACAGCTGCCACAGATCCACTTGCCTGAAGCTCCAGCTGCGGCTTGGCTTGGCTCATCCAGCTGCCACGGGGCAAAGCCACGGTTTCAGGCTGGGCTGGTTTCGGCTCCCAGCACTGAGATGGTCCCTTCCAACCAAGCTGCCTTCAACGGGAGATGTATTTTTCTGTATTTTTATGTGAGTTTTGAAGCCCTAAAATTTGCTTAGAATCATATTTTATGGGTATTTGATTTGGCTGTGTGGGAGCTGCCATACCTTGCTGCTCCTATGTCGCCATCTTGGCTCCGCCCTGCTCATCATTTCTTATACTACAATAGTATTCTATCACATTTATATACCACAACTTGTTCAGCCATTCCCCAACTGATAGGCATCCCCTCAATTTCCAAGTCTTTACCACCACAAAAAGAGCTACTATAAATATTTTTGTATGTGTAGGTCCTTTTTCCTTTTTTATGATCTCTTTGGGATACAGCCCTAGAAGTGGTATTGCCAGATCAAAAGGTATGCAGGCAAAGTTCCAAATTGCTCTCCAGAATGGAGACACCAACAGTGCATTAGTTTCCCAATTTTCCCATAGCCTCTCCAATACTTGTCATTTTCCTTTTCTGTCATATTAGCCAGTCTGATAGCTCTTGATCAATTTGATGAATTCCTCCCAACAAATTTAATGAGAATTACACAGTATGAACTTGTTAGCAAGTATCTGAAGGGCACATTTCATGGAAGTGGACACCTTACTGATTACCCTTCAGAGAATGGCTCTGCCTCCTGATGCCTGAGGCTCAGGAGAGACTCTTGGAGAAGCTACCCCTTCTGTGGTCTATAAAAGTAAGCTTTCTCTTCCTTCAAATTTCAGATAAGAATGCAACAAGGCTTCACTTTATGCCCTCCACCAACCCTCCACCCTCATCATCAGCCAGCCAAGGAACAGAAAATGGCAACTCAGAGAAGTATACGGTGAGTTGTCTCTGCTTTTTGCAGGCAAGCCTGAAAAGGAAGCTTCTGAACCTTAAGTTCCTGATTGCATGGTTATGCCTTTCTGTTTCCTTTTCTGAGCATAGGCCAGAGAAAAGGCATTATCAACCTTGGCAGTTACCTTCAGGATGAGTTTGAGAGGCTTGAGAATTGCCTACCCTCCCACCTTTCTCCTCTCCACTATAAAAGCCCTTCCTTGGGTGCTTTTTTTACGTGAGAAAATTTTTCACATTTTACCTCTACCTTTCCCATTCTCCCAGTACATCCCTCATCTCACCCCTTCATTGTTTCTGGAGATCATTCCAACATAACTCACATTCTTGCCTTCTGTCTACGTAAACTCCTTTTACCTGACTTAATATGGATAAAGTTCTTAGGAGTTACACTTATCTTTCCACACAGGAATGTAAAAATTAATTTTATTTAAGAGTACTCTTTCTGATGATGTGATTACTTTTCCATTTGGCCTATTCTGCTTTTTAATGAGTTCTTCTTTTCAATGAATTTTTATGCCTCTTACCATTATTTTTTGTGCCTCTTTAACTAAGCTATTAATTCTCTTTTCAAAAACTACACTGTAGTTTCTCAAGTTCCTTGAGAAAAGGAACTGTTTTAAATTTGTCTTTGTATCTCTAACACTTCTTACAGTACATGGAACATAGTGGTGCTTAATCAATGCTTGTTGATGATTGACTGGAAAGGAGTTCCCATTGATGAACCAGATCTTCCCAGGACAAAAGCTTCCCATACCTTATTTCTAGAATTCTGCCCAGGACCAGAGTCTCAGACACCAAACTGCTTGCTGTCAAGACCTCATTTAGGATACAAATGCCCAATATGCTTGGCTCCAGGGATGGTTTCAATTATGCAACATCTCTACACCATCTAGGGATGAGGGAAAAGCACTTGAGCCTCTGGGCAACTTTAGGTATTAGGTATTTTCTGACCCAGATGCCTAAACAAATCTGATATTGTCCTTAGCTAAAACAAGACTGTTCAGGATGGAAGCCCCAATCAAATGGTTCTATATTCCCATCCTATGTATGGCTAACAAGTTTCAATCTTTCCCCTCCTAATCCCTATGATATGGAGACACCTACCACCTCAGCAAAATCCTTCTTTTCATTCTATCATTCTGCATTCTCTCATCTCTGTCAACCTCAGCATTAACCCTAACCCATGTACCTATTTCTGCTCTGCCGTCCCCTTCCATTGTGACCTTTGTGACCCAAGGTTTACCCTAAGTACATTTCTTCTTATCTTAGACATCTCTTCTCACATGCCTTCAATTTTCTTGCACTAAGAAATCTGGATTTCCTCCACTTAAAAAAAAAAAAAGACACTTTATCCCTCATTACCTTTTTTTTCCCTATCTACTGGTTCCTTCTCTGCTGCCTACAAACAAGCCTAGGTCTTCATCTTAAAAAAAAAACAACAAACTTTCACTTGACCCTACAACCTCAAGCTATCATCCTATAGTTCTCCTTCCATTCATAACCAAATCCTAGAACAGACCATCCAGACTGGTTGCCTTTACTTTCTCACTCTCTTCTTATACTCTTACAATCATCTCTACCACTCAACTCAAACTGCTATCTCTTCAAGATCATCAGAAATCTTTTTACTCCTAAATCCAATGGGCTTTTCTCAGCACATATCCTTCTTGACCTCTCTGCAGCATGTGACCCTGTTGATCACTCTCTGCTTATGGACACTTTCTCTTCGCTAGGTTTTTCTGTAATGGTTCTTTTCCTACTTGTTGGATCAAATCCTTCTCTGTCTTCTTTGCAAGTTCATCATTCATATCCTGCCCCAACTATGCATAGGAGTATGCATATACTAAGGCTCTATCCTGGTGTATTCTCCTCTTTTCTATATTCTTTCTTTTGGTGATCTCATCAGCTCTTACTGTTGGAGAGCTATCATCTCTATGCATATGACTCCCAAATCTAAACATCCAGGCCTCATCTCTCTCCTGAATTCCACTTCTGTATCTCTAATGATCTGTTTTATATCTCACTGGATTATAGATTAATAAATGTAGAGCTGAAAGGGATCTTAGAAGTCACTGAGTCCAACTCCCTCATTTTTACAGATGAAGAAACTGAGGTCCAGAGAGGCAAAGCTCACACAAGTAGTAAGTGGCAGACAAGATCTGAACCTAGGTCTTCTATGTAACAATTGTGTACATATTGAGTCTTTTCATAAGGAAATGACTTGCCCATTCTTGAAAATCTTGAAGCATAAGTTGAATCACGCTTGTCTGGGATGCTGAAGATGGGGTTCCCATTCAGAGAAAGGTGAGAGGCAGCATCTGGAATCCAAGGATCCAGCTACTATGCTTACTTACTACCTGTGTAACTTTGGGCAGTCAAACTACTCAACCTCTCTGGATCTTACAAGCTTTAAATCTAGCAGGACTAGCATAGGTGCCCTCAGATTCCTATCACATCTACGAAGTCTGTTATTAGAAGCCTCCTACTTCTATGCTCTGAGACTATGAAAAGCATTCCCCCAGAGACACGTGATTCTTTGATTTTCCCAGGGACATACTTCCAAGACCTTTCAAGATGATGCTTGTGGAAAGACAAACAAGTCCACTCTTCATATCAATCCAACATAAACAGCAATGCAGGGAATCACTAGCAGTTCACAAGCATTTGACAGGATTATGAAAATATATATATATTTTAGTTTTCCCAAAATAATCCTCAGAGAAAAGTTCCAACATGGTTCTTAACAACAAGAAAAAGGAAGTAGATGTTCTTGAGGCAAAAATATTGGCAAGTTGAGGGCTGGAAGTCTGGAACACAGTAAGCACTTAATAAATGCTTGTTGACTTGACCTGACTCCCTATAGCATAGGTCAAGGCATAGCAGGTAGATTATTCAGTCAATAAGCATTAATTACGTGCCTACTATGTGCTAGGTACTGTGCTAAATACTGGGGATACAAAGAAAGGCAAAAAAATAAATAAGTACCCCAAAAAAAACGAAACAGTCCTTGCCCTCAAGGAGCTCACAATCTAAAACGGGGGACAACATGCACATATGTACAAACACTTATATGCAGGATAAATGAGAAATAATCAACATTAGGGAGGCACTAGAATTAAGAGGGATTAGAATAGTGACCTGTAGAAAGTGGGATTTTAGCCAGTGCTTGAAGGAAGTTAGGGAAGACAGGAGGCAGAAATGAAAAGGGAGAGCATTCCAGGCATGGAGGACAGTCAGAGAAAATACTCAGAATGGAGGGTAGATCTAGATGCCTATGCAGTGATTAGAAGGGCACTGATAAGGTTCCCCTAATGCCCCCCCCCATACCTTCTTTTTCAGTCTGTCACACTGTCTAAAATGCTAACACTAGTGCTTTGGGCTAATGCAGTGGTTCTCAACCTGTGGGTTATGTTCAATTTGTAACAATGAAAATACATCCTGTATATCAGATATTTACATTATGATTCATAACAGTAGCAAAATTACAGTTATGAAGTAGCAACAAAAATAATTTTATGGTTGCGGGTCACCACAACATGAGGAACTGTATTAAAGTATAGCGTCATTAAGAAGGCTGAGATCCATTGGGCTAAAGCATTACTTCACTTTATACTTCCAAGTATCTCTAGGAGGGACAACATATTGCAATGCATAAATTAATCTAACTCCTCTTCTTCTCCACCTGTACCTCCTCCAATGGCTAGAAAGAAAAGTTTTTACTAGTCCTGAAGTTCTTTTGAACTCTCAGATTCTGAGTCTTAGTTCTACTATAAATCAAAACCTCAATGAGCCTTGGTTTCTTCAAGTATAAAATGAGAATGTTGGCCTAAATGATCTCTAAGACCCCCTTCCAGGTCTAAATTTATGAGGGCAAGAGAAAGATAACTAGCAGTGGGACAGGAATAGTTCTACATGAAAAGTAAAAAGGTAAGAGCCTACAGCACATTGAGTAGTTTCTATATGGAGCAAGTATCAGAAGAAAGACCTGAATTAAGCCTGGAGAGACATGCATGAGCTGATGCAAAGTGAAATGTACTGTGTACAAATTAACAGGAATATTGTAAGATGATCAGCTGTGAATGACAGCTATTCTCAGCTATACAATGATCCAAGACAACTCTGAAGGATTTAGGATGAAAAATGCTACCAAGTACCCAGAGAAAGAACTGAATATAGATCGGAGCACAGTTTTTTACTTTCTTGAGGTTATTTTTTTGGTCCATGTTTTCTTCCACGACATGACTATTATGGAAATGCTTTGCATGACTACCCATGTATAACCTATATTGAAATTCTTGCCTTCTCAATGAGAGTGGTGGGAAGAAGAGAAAGAAGTTGAAACTCAAAGTTTTCAAACTGAATGCTAAAATTTGTTTTTACATGTAACTGGGAAAAATAAAATATTAATTTTTTTTTTTAAAGAGAGGCTTGAATTACCCAGTTATAAGTACTTCCTGGACTAGCTTATTCTCTCCAACCTTCCCTCACAAAGACAGAACTGGAGTTCCCAGAGAGGGATCACTACCATTCCGATATGACTGAAACTTTCCCAGGGTCCTAAAGGTAATCCTGGATACACTCCTACAATTTGTCCCTGTAGTTGCTGAGACCCTGCCAGTGTGCTTCCCATTTACAAAAGATCATCACCACCGCTCCATTAGCTCTTAAACACAAAACATCTACATAGTAATAAGACAAATGCACACATAAACCTGATTCACATTCACCAATACATGTAGAGCCTATGAGTGAGTGTACACTTTTAAGAACCTAGCAGGGAGGCACATGAGTAAGTAAACCTATGTGTTTGGGGGTCAACCAACAACTCTGGACGTATTCCTGTCCTAGGTCCTTTCAAAAACAATCTGCACGGCATGAAGTTGTTTCTCCCATAGTTGCTCTGCTTCTGGTCCTGACTCTCCAGACAGGCAAATCTACTCCTCTCCCGTGAAAAGGCTCGATGCTGCTGACAAACTATTTTAACTCATAATCAACTTTAACAGGGCACTAAAAAAAATGACTGTTGGAGTGACATGCGGCTCCTTTCAGCGAGAACACTGCGAAGCTCCCTGGGATAATTCTCTGGGCAATGTAAACAAGCCCAAACAGCTCCTCACTCAATCGTCTTACGCACTATCTAATCAAAACTCTTCTTACAGCAACATAGCTGCAACGTTTGCCTTTTTGCCTGTCTCTCCCTCTAAACCATGGAAGGAAGGTCCTTCTGAAAAGATGAAGTTGGGAAAGCCCAAGCTCAAGTTGGGTTCAGATCTTTTCCAATGGGCTTCCACCCTTTCATCACCCACTCAGCAGGCTCCCAGCCAAGCAGCTAGTCTTCCTTTCAGGTGATCTCTAGATACTTTCTTAACTCATCTCCTACTGGCTTATTTGTGGTCTTAGAAATAAGAGACTCCTGTTGTTCAGTGATTTATCTTTCACTAATTCAGGAAATTAGTCAGTCCTGATTTAATCTTTCCATACCCTCTAAAGAGTTAGTTATCCCTTCTTAATGCTAGTTTCTTCCTCCCGTTAATTATTTCGAATTTATCCTGCGTATATCTTGTTCGTGCATGTTGTCTCCCCCGATAGACCGAGCTCCTTGAGGGCGGGCTTTTTTTTGCTTTGCTGTGCTCTGGGGTCAGCAAACTACCCTCCCCCACCTTCCCCACCCTCTGCCGCCTTTCTGTTGGTATGTTCGTACATTAGTTCGCAGACTGTGGGTGCCTTAGCATGGTACTTGGCACATTAATAAATGCTAGTTAAGGGATCCGAACTTCTCTTTTCCTTTTAGCAACCAAACTAATCCCAGACTAAGGGGCAAGCAGAAATGATAGAATGGATCGGTCTGTTTGGAGGAAGAGGGCTCCCACACTGATGACATCACCAATCGCAAAAATGACGGGAGGAGTGTGGAATGGTGGAGAGCGCACCGAGTGAGGAAGACCTGGGTTCAAATCCTACAGCAGGGCACGTCATTGGTCCCGTGACCCCAGCCAGGTTCCTTTAGCGATCCGTGCTTCAGCTCCCCACTCTGTAAAGTAGGGAGGCTGCCTTCAGGTTCTAAAGCTCTGCCCCGGGGGAAGGGGGACAACGACCGGTGACTCCTCTGGGTGAACTGCACCCAAATCAATGTGTGTAAAACGTGACTGGTGTGCCTTCGTGGGCGCGGCTCTGAGGCCCCGCCCTGGGGGTGGGGAGGGGAGGGGCCGCACTTACTCTGGTCGAAGGGCACCGCTTTGTCCCTCGCGTATGTTAAGCTGCCCCAAACTAACCACAGGGAGGCGCCCACAAGCCAACGCCCCATCTTGGGTGAGGGTTGGAGGGCCAGGGAGAGGGGAGGGAAAAGAAATGTCTGCGGCGGCGGCGGCGGCGGCGCGGTTTCCCCGTCCTCTGACGTCAACGCTAGGCGCGGGCTGGCCTCGCGGCAGGAAGCGCTGCCTACATGCCCTTGGCGCCGCGCATCACGTGACGCGCAGTGACGTCACTCTCAGGTGGCAAGGAGAGGCTGCGCGGGAAGTGCGGGGGTGAGGGCCAAGAAGTGAATGGGGTGACGCATTTCTCCCCTGCCCTCCGTTCTCTGCCAGTAACAAATAGGAAATGAAAACAAGCCTAGCATGGGGGCGTCCTCTTTCTACCCTGGCACGGGGGTCCCCGAGGTTTTGGGGCGTCTCACCTTGCCGAACCCCAGGCTGCCGGCCTTTCACTGCCCGGGTCCACGATCTGCTGGAGCACAGCAGGGGGCCGCAGTGGAGGCAGCGCTAGGCCTGGGGTCGGGGAAACCTGAATGACTGTACATGCCTTTGTCCAGGCTGGCTCTCATGCCTAGATTATACTTACCTCTTCATCACTGCCCTTCAGAGACCGTAGCTTCCTAAAATACTCAGCTCTGGTGACATCTCCGTGAAATGTTAGTGTTCTTTTCCTCTTCGAGTTTTCCTATGTCTATTTCCAGCTTTTTAGCTTGCCTTCCCTCTTCTTATTTTATATTTTACCTATGTACTTAGAGATCATATCCATTCAATAGAATGTAAGCTCCTCGATGGCAGGACTTATTTTGATTTTTGTTGGGATGCTCAGCACCTCATTTGTTTCTTTGCACATAGCACACACTCAATAAATAATACAAGACTACTTCTACAACAGGTGATTGGTGGCACAGTGGCTATAGTGCTGGGCCTGAAGTCAAGAAGATCTGAATTCAAATCCAACCACAGGCACCTAATAGCTGTGTGACCCTGGGCAAGTCATTTAACCTTTGCCTCAGTTTCTCAGGGTTCTTGTAAGGATCAAATGAAATAATCTTATGTAAAACACCTAGCATAGAGTAGGTGTTTAATAAATAAATGCCTGTTCCCTTCCCCTTGATGGGATGTGAATTGCCTCTCTAGCTAAGCTTCATTTATTTCCTTCTGGGAAGATTCCAAGTCTTAGTAGAGTATAATTAGGTTGAAGGCTTCTCTATGTCCCTGAAGTGAAAGTTCAATATGCTGGAATGTTGGTGCCTCTCTAACTACCCCCCTTCATACCCTTTATGAAATGAGGCACAAGGTCACAGATTTAGGGCAGGAAAGGACCTTAGAACTTATCTGGTCAACTCCTTTATTTTACAGATAAGGAATTTGAGATTTATAGTGGTTAAATGACTTGCCCAAAGTCACACAGCAGAATATGAACTGAGGTTTTCCTGGCTCCAGGTCCAGTACACTATCTACTCCCCTACTCAAGTGGTACTCTGTGTCTGAAGGACTGTATATTTCTTAGAGGAGGAAGGAGAACTTGTTGGAAAGAGGGTGGAAATTGCATCAAAACGAATTGCATCAGCTGTTTTGGACTACTGTGAAAATATGTATTTTCCAACATTATATATAGGGTAAAATAAAGGCTGTGCTGCATCTCATATGCATCTTAGCATATGGGGTAGAAGACCCCAAAGACCCCCTACCCAAATTTTATAAAACTCAGAGGCATCTCAAGGTAGGAACAGAAACCATTTATTCAGTTCTCACAAAAAAAGGGTTTCACCTCCACTAGGACAGACTGACAAAAGGGAGTGTGTTACAGAAAACAAAGCAAGGTTATATACCCTAGCATAAACAAATCCCCTCCCACCACTATCCCTTATTCCCATTGGCTGGGAGTGGGGCTTACAATATATGCGTGAAAGTCCTTTCCAAAGACAAAGAACAAGGAAGTAAGGTATAACTAATCCAAATGTACATGTCCTTATTTGGCAAACTTAATGCTGAGATGGCAGTGAAGGAGTGGAAAGGATCACAAATTGGGTAATTTCTAGGAAACTGAAACTTAGGCCTGTCCCTTCTTACCAAAGCCTGTCTCTAGTTCTGAGACAGTCCCTCTCCCACCACCCTGAGGAGTCTCCACGAAGGGTATATCTCACTCATTAGTATTTGCATTAATGCTGGGGATCCTTTTATCAACATCTGTGAAAACCTTGGCATGAGCTACATTTGAAGATTTCTTAGAGGAACTGATGAGTCAAATAGATATGACTCTTGGGTTGCCTCAAAAATTGTACCCAATCCTTGTCAACCCAGAGATAGAGGTATAAAGCTACTGATTACAAAAAGTATGTGGAAAAGGAAACCAAGAACTCTCAGAAAGCACATCAATTTTTTTTTAAATCATGAAATGACTCATTATTTAACAAATGTACTTAACAAAACTGCTTATAAATATGACAGGAAACGAATTTAGGCCATGTGTGCACTTCTGTGAATTGCGATTTTAAAAATTAAAAAAAACACAAGATGGAATAAGTGCAAATATTGAATTCATTTATCTCAAATGTGGAGAGGAAATGATTTTTTTAAGGACAAGATTGCTTGGTTATATCTTTTTAAACCTATACAATAAAAAAATAAAATTAATAGATTGGAGAAAATGTGATGGATATAGCATAAAAGTAACATCTAGATAAAAGGACACGTTTAAAACTTACAAAGGCAATTGAACTTCGATACTAAATTGAGATTGAAACAAGTTTGAGATACCACTTATCAAACTGACAAAAATTAAATAAAAGCTCTTGGAACACAATGCTGGGGAAAAAAACAGGAGAAACAGATACTTCCTTCAGGTGAAATTGCAAAGTAGTACAATCTTTAGTTAAACAATCTTGCAGTATTCTGCAACTTTGACATTTCGATAGTATCTATAATTTCATTACTTTCTTAAATGGTGTAGATCACAGCCCATCCACAACTTTTCATATTCTGTGCTATTTATCAATTTTTCTGGTAAATCTTCCATAGTGGTCCACTCAAAGTACCAGGGGCTTTCCTCTGAAAGCATGTGGGCCATCCCTTGGTCATCCTTTGCTCTCATTATGTAACCTTACCTCATTGTCTGATTATATATTCCTCTGATGATATCCTTTCTGCAACTTAGTTTTTTTTTTAATTACCATTTTGGGGGGCAGCTAGGTGGCACAGTGAATAGGGCACTGGCCCTGGAGTAAGGAAGATCTGAGTTCAAATCCAGCCTCAGACACTTAAAACACACACACACACACAAACCTAACCATGTGACCTTGGGCAAGTCACTTAACTCCAATTGTCCTGCCTTCTTCCCTCCAAAAAGCAAATAAATAAATAAATAAAGATTATTGGTTTTCTATCTTTATATGTAATTGGAAAAAATAAAATACTATTAAGTGGGGAAAAAAATGTTGGTTTGGTTTTTTTTTACTATTGTCTTTTGTTTTCATATCACATTCTTTTCTGGATATGTTTCTTCTCTACCTAGGGAGTCATCACTTGCAACAAAAATTTTTAAAGGAAAGAAAAAAAACAGTTAAAAAAAAAACCTAGTAAACATATCAGCCATGTCTGACAGCATGTGCAATGTTCCACACTCTAGTACCTCCCCCCGCACCCCAAACTTCTGTGGAAAAAGAAGAGATGTACATTTTCTCAACTTCACTCCAGGGGTCAAACTTAGCTAATTACCATTCTACAAAGTCATTATCAGTTGTTGCTTTTTGTTCTTTCTGCTTACATAGCTGTAATTATTATGTTTGTGGTTTTATTCCTTCCCCCCTCCAATTATTAGCATTAAAAAAAAAAGTTTTGAATTTCAGATTTTATCTTTCCTTCCCTCACCCTCTCTCCCATAGAGGGAAAGCAATCTGATTTAGGTTATACATGTACAATCATGTAAAACATTTTCATATTAGTCATTTTGTGAAAGAAAACTTGAACAAAACAGAAAGAAAGAGAGGGGAAAAAAGGAAGGAAGAAAGGAAGGAAGAAAAGAAACAAGGAAGGAAGAAAAAAGGAAGAAAGGAAGGAAGAAAGAAAAGAAGGAAGGAAGAAAGAAAGGTATATGCTTCAGATTGTATTCAGATGCCATCAGTTCTTTCTCTGGAGGCAGGTAGCATTTTTCATCATGCATCCTTTGGAATTGTCTTAGATCATTATAGTGCTGAGAATAGCTAAGTCATTCACAATTCTTCATTGTACAATGCTGTTGTTACTGTGTACAATGTTCTACTGGTTCTGCTCACTTCACTCTGTATCAGTTCATGTTAGTCTTTCCAGGTTTTTCTGAAATAATCCTGTTCATCATTTCCTATACCACAATAATATTTCATTATAATAATATACCAAGACTTGTTCAACTATTCCCCAATGGATGGGCACCCCCTCAATTTCCAATTTTTAGTCACTACAAAAAGAGCTGCTATAAATATTTTTGTACAACTAGGTTCTTTTTCCTTTTTTTAAACATCTCTTTGGGATACAGACCTATTGCTGTATATGGATGGCATTGCTGGAACAAAGGAGAACAATTAAATATGCTTAATTCTTGTTGTGCATGGTAGCTAAATCCTATAATGTTGCAATGAACACTGAATCAGCAAATACTGAACCATTGCTCCTATGGAAAATATGAGATTGGGTTCCTGTGAGCCCCTGGTGACATTTACTTTAGCAGTTTCTGGAGCGTCCTCACATACAAATCAATGAATTTCCTCTTCCTTTTTCTGGATATACCATATTGTTGATTTGTTAATATTTAACTCATGGAAAACAGCCTTATGCCTAAACAAAGCTTATCTAAGACATATTTTCTCCATAGGCACATTATAGCCTTCTTGTACTTAGGAACACTAGACAGTACTTCAGTGATATGCTTTGGGGCTGTGTGTGTGTGTGTGTGTGTGTGTGTGGGTGTATGTGTGAATGTATATATTTATATATTTCCAATTATATGGAAAAGCAATATTTTTTTTTGCTTTTTTTTTTGGAGGGCAGTTAGGGTTAAGTAATTTTTAACATTCTTTTAAAAAAAATTTGAGTTGCTACTTCTTTCCCTCCCCCCTTATTGAGAAGGCAAGCAATTTGATAAAGGATATACATATGTAGTCATGCAAAACATATTTCCATATTAGTCCTGTTGTAAAAGAAAATACAAACCAAAAAAAAGGAAGAAAGGAGAAAAAATAAAGTTTAAAAAAGTATGCTTTGATATGCATTCAGACTCCATTCAGACTTTCTCTAGAGCTATGTAGCATTTTTCATCATAAGGTGCGAGTCATTTAAAACATGAAATCACGATTAAAAAAACATAAAAATGAGGAAAACATGGCACATGTTCACAAAATGGAATGCATTGGTTTACAGTATGAGGAGCTGAAAAAGAAGGCAGAGTATTGCCTTTTTTTTTTTTTACCTCCGGTGGGAACATGTGAGTTGGACAACTCAAATTTTCAACACTGTGGATGTCCTATCATGAATATTGATTTTTGAGTTACAACTAAATTTTGCCAAGTAGGCAGTTTTGTAATATAGAATCTATAAATAATGAAAATTGGCTGTAAACTGTACTATATTAACATAAAGCATATTCACATAAAATCACAAGCATGAGGAGTATTAAGAAATCTGGAAAATGTTATGAAATCATGCAAGTTAAAAGCTAGAAAAATAGCCTATGTATTAACTGACTATATAAAAGGAAAAGTGATCAAAGAGATGAAAGGATACTTTTAGGGTGCTAGAGACTTCAGTGTCAATATTTGGCTTTTGTTTTGAGATGCCATGAGGGTTGATGACCTTTCTTGATATCACTCTTTTCTTACATAGCTTAGTCTTACCTTCTCTTTTTCCTTTCACTGATTGCCCAGGAACAGCAACAGTTCCTTTAGTTCTTTCCAGCTCAGTTCCATATGATTGGACCTATTCTTTCCTCTTTGTTTCCAGATCCTATCTAGTTATCTCTAACTGGTTCTGAGATAGTTCCTCTCTTTTAAACAAGTTCCTTGGGGCACAAGGTATACAGGTCTGAAGTGCCAACATGATATTCACATCACTGACAGCTACTATGAATATGCTAGCACAGTTCTGAATTGCAAAATATAACAGACTCTCCATAAAAAAACAAGCAAAACATTTATTCAGACTCCAGGAAGCCAAATCCCAATACCAGAAAACCAAATTCATCATAGCAACAAAGAAGTTAATGCGCCATAACACAACAAGGAGCAAAACCATACCTTTAGTCTTCCCGTAAACAAACACTCATAAGTCTAGCTGTCTCCTTGCCTGCATCCTCTCTTTCCCATTGTGCTAACTGCTCTAACTCACAGTTTCTTCTGGGCTCTGCTGCACCTGCTCAGCACATGTTCCATGTGATTACATTCAGCCTATTAAGGAGTAGAAAGAGCCATTACAAGGTCCCATTCACACTCAGTTTTGATTGGCTGACTCAATTAAGAAGTGTTGTTGATGACCCTATTTGGGGTTTTCTTGACAAAGATACTGGAGTGCTTTGAAATTTCCTTCTCCAACTCATTGGATTAAGTGACTTGCCCAGGGTCACACAGCAAGTAAGTGTCTGAGGTCAGATTTCAGCTCATGAAGTTGAGTCTTCCTAACTCTTTGCCCAGTACTTTATCCATTGAGCCACCTAGCTGCCCTAGGAATCAATGGAGTCCCATCCTTGCACAAGCAATACATGAGAGTCAGCATGGGACTTTCCTAGACTTAGAATCAAAGTAGGAGAGACCTTCCTTTGGCTTTTTCCTCTTCCTCTTACTTGTTATGTAACCATTAAGAAGTCACTTAATAACTTTGAACTTCATTTTTCTTATCATAAGATAAGAAAACTGGCACCTAGGTGGTACAGTAAATAAAGCACTGGCCCTGGAGTCAGGAGGACTCAGTTCAAATCCAGCCTCAGACACTTAATACTTACTAGCTATGTGACCTTGGGCAAATCACCTAATCCTGATTGCCTTGCCTTCCTCCTCTCCAAAAAACAAAACAAAACAAAAAAGATAAGAAAACCACATAAAATCGTGATGATATAGCTATTTCATAGGATTGTTGTAAGAATCAAATGAAATAATATATGTAAAGCACTTTGAAAACCTTAAAACACTATGTAAATATTAGTTGTTGTTATCTATTCATTCTCTGTTTGTAAAAATGAGAGCAGGACCAAGGAAAGAACCCTTCAGTGCATAACTTAAAAATCTCCCTTAACAAAAAACGGACTGTCATTATGACAAGCACTTTATATACATTATCTCATTTGATCCTCACAACAGCACAGTGAGGTCAGTACAATAGTTATTATTATCTTCATTTTACACGTAAGGCTCAGGAAGGTGAAATTATTTATCCACAATCACACAACTACTAAATGTTTCTCTCCTGACTCCAAGTCCAATACTTATTGAATGTAGTCTAGACCAGGCATTACACTAAGTGTTAGGAGAACAAATGCTATATAACACTGACCAAGCTGCAAAGAGGCTTATAATCTAATGAGAAGACATGCTCACAAATAACTGATAATTAGGAAGAGTGCAAAGGAGACATCTAGATAAAGTAGTATAAGAAGAGTGAAGAAGGAAAGAGATAGAGGTGGTTTTCTATTTCTTGGAATGGATTGAATTAATGGATTTTTATCACCTTGATCTTTGTCAAGAGGGTTGGTGGTGGTGAGTTCCAGAGCCAAACCCTTTAAACAATTTTTATCAATGACTTGGAAAACTTAATGAAGTCTACTTGAGTTGGTTCTTGAAGGCAAAAAGGGACTTCAACAAATAAAGATTGATGATGGAGGGGTGAAACATTCCAGGCATGTTGGATTTTGTGAGAAAAGCCATGGAAATAGGATAGGGCAGAGTGTGGGGAAGGGGATTACTTTCCACTAGCTAGAACATGAAGTACACAAAAAGAAGTAATAGTACGAAGCTGAAAAGGTAGGCTGGAGATAGAACATAAATAGATGCATATATGCATGTAGGCCTTGAATATATGTGTGTACATATGACAGAGACAGGAGTTTATTCTTTATTTAATAAGAACTGGGGAGCTGCCAGAGGATTGTGAATCAATAAGTGACATGTTTGGCATAGTGATTCAAGAAACTTACTTGGGCAACTGGATAAAAGATATAATGGAGATAAAAAACCAAGACCAAGAAGACTGATGTGATACCCTTTAAAGAATGAGAGTACAGTTGAGATGGACACATTCAGGACAGGACAGAAATCATTAACATATTTTGGTCCAAGGACCACTGAAGTGATGGCTACAAAAGAAGACAGTCTCCTTTTCTTCTTCTCTGAAAGGTCAAGGGGCACAGTAGTAGGGAAGAGAAGCTAAAATGTTGAGAAATAACCAGAATAGTGTGTAGAAATACAGAGAATGACCTTGGCCTCCCCTGCTACCATCTTTGTGCCCAAGCAGCTTGAATCATGGTCAGGGGAGAGAATAACCACAGGCTGAGGAAGAGATGGAGGAAAAGGGTAGAGCTACTGGAACAGAGGACTGCCATTGCTGTAACTGCTGCTTTTGCTACTACCCCAGTCACAATCAAGGATGAGATATGAAACCATCTGGAGTCACTGCAAAAAAAACAACAACAACAACAACCTGTAGTTGTTCTTGGATGCTGTAAACTACAAATGGTAAAACTCCTTTCTTCCCTCTCCCACCCAGGGAGAATGTATATCCATGCCAACACTTATCTCCTCATTGGCTTTTTGGGCCTCTTTTGCCATTTGTATTTATCTATTTTTTAAGGTGTTATTTTCTTCAGTCAGGTTGTTGACTCTCTTTTCATGATTTTCTTGCATCATTCTCATTTCTCTCCCCAATTTTTCCTCCACTTTTCTTATTTGGTTTTCAAAATCCTTCTTAAGCTGAGCTATGGCTTGTAGGCAGTCTACATGTTTTTTGGAAGCTTTTGGTGTGGGAGTTCTGACTGTGTTGTCTTCCTCCCATTCCATGCTTTGATCCTTTTTGTCTCCAAAGAAATCTAGAGTTCGATTGCTGTTCTTACTTTGCTTCCTTTGCCTGCTCATGTTGTTGCCAGTCAATTACTTGATTTTTTTTTTAGCTCTGTGGAACTCTGCTTCCAGAGGGGAAAGCTCTGTCCCAAATCACTGGGACAGCCGGAGCTATTAGAGGCCACTGCAGCCCCCACCAGCTTTGGCTCACTGAAAATGCACCCCAGGATCACCACCCAAGACTGCAGTGTGGATCCAGGCCGCTCAACGCAAGAGCACTTAGTCTCTGAATGATGGCTTGGCCCCCCTGCAATCTGCAGGCTGGGAGCTTCTGAAGCAGCCATATGGAATGGCACTTCTGCTGCTTCCTTGCCCTGGAGGCAGTTTGGCCGGACCGCTTTTCCCCCCCAAATTTAGCTGAGTTCCACTGATCTTTCACTTTGTCCTTGTTTCTTATGGGTTGATAGTTCTGGAAACTGCCACAGCTGCTGCTGATCCACTCTCCTGAATGCTCTAGCTGCAGCTTGTCCTGGCCGCCCCCAGGGCCAAGGCAAGGTTTCAGGCTAGGCTGGTTTTGGCTCCCAGCATACTGTGATAAGCTCTTCCTTCTGAGCTGCCTTTAGCAGGAGATGTGTTTTTCTGTATTTTTGTGAGTTCTGGAGCCCTAAAATTTGTTTAGAGTCACATTTTATGGGTATTTGAGGTGGCTATGTGGGAGCTGCAGTGTTTTCCTGCTTCTATGCCTCCATCTTGGCTCTGCCCCCAAAACTATAGACCTTCTTATGTAGCATTTTAATTAACTCCAGGGAAAGCTATGTGGTTTAATTTGAGACATGAAACGAGAACATCAATAGAAAGACAGGAGCAATAAGAGGATAGTAAGCCAGCACAATGACTACCCTTCCCTCATATCTCCAAAAACTAGAGCAGCACTCACTCCTCAAACCAGGGCAGTAGCTGCCACCTACAAAAGTATGAGGAGAAGAGAACAAAACTAAAAATGTTACCAGAGACATGAGAAAAATGAGCTTCAGGTCACAGTAGGAAGAGCTGTTGATGGTGGTCAAATAAGAGGATGCCCCTTCAGAAAGCTGAATTGTTATACCAAGTTCTTTCTATTCCTCTTTGATGTGATGGTTGGGTTTTCTAAGGCTAATATCATTACATGCATCATGGTACTTCATAAATATGGATAAAAGCTAGAGAGATTTTATACAGAAGAGTAGGGCCCTGTCCAGTTGATTGACAAGATGGAAATTGCCAGCATGGAAGGTTCCATCATAAAAGAATTCAGAAAGAGGAAGACAGTGCTAGCCAGAAGAAGGGGCATGCCTTCTTCAAAAGGCCTTTCTTGTTTTCCCCAGTCTCTCCCTCCTCCTGCACACATATACACAGTCAATAAACATTTAAGCACCTACTATGTGCCAAGGATTCTGCTAAATTCTGGGGATACAAAGAAAAGATACTTTAAAAAGATGGTTCTCAGGGGCAGCTAGGTTGTACAGTGAATAGAATACTAACCCTGGAGTCAGAATTTGGAGTTCAGACACTTACTAGTTGTGTGACCCTGGACTAGTCACTTAACCCCAAATAGCTCATTTTTAAAAAAAAAGAGGTGATTCTCAAATCTATTTGTTCAGTTCTAACCTCTCTTTAGTCTCTTTAATCTCCAACTGTCTAAAGAACTTCTAAAGAACATCTGAAACTGGATTTCTTACAGACATCTTAAACTCATCATGCCCCAAACTGAACTTTCTTCCCTAAACACTTCCCTCTCCTTAACCTCCCTCTTGTTGTAGATCCTCACAAGCATCTAGGCTCAAATGCAGTCTCAGTATTATGTCTCTCATCTCCCATGTCCAATCTGTTGCCAAGTCCTGTCTATTTTACCTTCTTAATATTTCTCAGATACTCTCTCTTCTTTCCTCTTAACGCGGTCAGCACCCTGGTGTAGGCACTCATCACTTCACATCTAGACTGCTGTAATAGGCTGTTGGCCAGCCTCCCTGACACAAGTCTCTCTACATTCCTGCCCATCCTCCACTCAGCTTTCAAAGTGATCTTCTTAAAGTGCAGATCTGGCAAAGAACTGGAAACTGAGGGAATGCCCATCCATCAGGGATTAGCTGAACAAGTTGTAGTATATGATTGTGTGAAAATGGACACTTTGATTTTCTTGAGACCCACCTTCCCAATTATCCAGGTAACCAGAACTGTATGAAGACTGGTTGTATTGGCTTGACTTACCAACAATCCTTTGTAGTAACCGAGAGTAAACCTAACTGGACATGCAGAAAACCAGCAACTCTGAAGCCAATTAATCTCATACCAGCTTTGAAGCAGACTCTGAGTCCTTTGGTGATTTATGGCCTTTAAAGGGATGTCCTTATCTCCAGAGACTCCCCTAACTGTTGCTTATGGGGCTCTTGGAATAATCCTGTTTTTGGAGACATTTTCTGATTAAGCCTTGAACTGTGGACTACTTGTCACCAAGGATGCCTTCTGATTTGTGTATCAAAGGGTCACAGCTTTGACACCTGGAATTCCTCACTGGGGGATGGGATGGAATTTACTGACTCATTCCTTTCTAAATCCACCTTTCCCCTCAAATTCCTTACCTTCCTTTGTTTAAAAACTACACAAACTCTTGCCATCCATTACTTCGTGGGCTGTCAGCCCAAGCTAGCAGTCCCCATGTATATGTTTTACTTCCCTGCTTAATGAAAACCTTTCTTTAATTTCACAGACATCATCATCTTCTGGTTTTCTTCCCTTTAGGGAAAAGGGGGGATTTAAATCTTGAGAACTGGCCTTTGCATTCTCCTGGAGTCTTTTCCTTTGAGGAAAAGAGAGAGCTATATTTCCTCAAGAGAATATTTGCTTTGGTTTACAATTGTAATGGAATACTATTGTGCTATAAGAAATGATGCTGCTGCTTTCAGAAAAACCCAGAAAGACTTACATGAACTGATTCAGAGTGAAATGAGCAGAACCAGGAGAACCTTGTATACAGTAAAAGGAATATTGTACAATAATCAATTATGAATTACTTTACTATTCTCAGCCATACAGTGATTCAAAACAATTCCAAAGGACTCATCATGAAAAATTCTATCTACTTCCAGAGAAAGAACTGGAGTCTGAATGCAGATCAAAGCACACTATTTTCACTTTTTTTTGTATTTTTTTTTTGTCTGTGGGTTTGTTTTTTCCCTCACAACAAATATGGAACAATGATTGCTCATTTATAACATATATCAAATTGCTTGCCATCTCAGGGAAAAATGTGAGGAGGAAGGGAAGGAGAGAATTTGGGACTCAAAATTTTAAGAAAATAATGTTAGAAACCAATGTCTCTGATAAAGGCCTCATTTCCAAAATTTACAGGGAATTAAGTCAAATTTACAAGAATACAAGTCATTCCCCAATTGATAAATGGTCAAAGGATATAAACAGGCAATTTTCAGAGGCAGAAATTAAAGATATC
>CM053585.1:363617308-363633619 GCA_028646515.1 Pseudochirops corinnae
CAAAACTCTAAAGGTTGACATTTTGGTACCCTGACTCAGATGGAAATGATTGAGTAGAAAGACAACACCACAGGATTTATTTTCCAAAAGTCTTAACCTTGTGGGTATAGGTAAGTCTCTCTCTATGCCCAGTTTCCATTGCAGACTCCTATTTCTTTGGTTGCAGTTGGAAATTCTCTCTAAATTAGCTCTGGGGGAGGGGATCACTCACTTTGCATTGTGTAGGTCTCCTCAAGCAAGAATCCTCTGAAAACTGAGTCAGTCAGAAACTAAAAACAGTTAGAAATCTGGCTAACAAAACCACTGCTTTTTGTATGTCAGGCCATGGTAGTACAGAGTCATCCCATTTCTGCCTTGGTAGCTACAATGACCACGCTGTCAATCTTGAATCCTTACAAATTCCCCGCACACAGCTGTAATGGTAATGGAATTTGGAGATGCCCCTGTATTGGCTTGGTTTTTAGGTTGAGTGTTAAAACCCAGAGCCTGTAAATCCCACTCGTGGAATGGACTTGTTGATGTGAAGAGAGAGGGCTGAACTGGGAGGAGCTGTGAATTGGGAAAGCGGCCCAAGTCAAGAGAAGGCCAGAAGGACTTTTGGAGAGCAGTATCCAGTATTGTGGAGCCTGAGTTGCTTAGAGAAAGACTGCTGAGGGCCCGTTGGAGCTGCCGAGGACTTTTGAGAACTGCCACCCAGAGCTGCCAAGAACTGAGGAGGCCTGGCTATGATGCTGGTACTTTGTTTGTCTGTTTTGATGTTGTTTTGCCCAATTCACCTGCTGGTGAAGGACAGTGCTGCTGTTGCAGAGGTCCTGGAACCTTGCTGTTGGTTCAGAAGCCCTGAAGGAGGATTATCTTGTGGTATATTTACAGAAATCCTGGAAAAGGGCGTTGCTGATATTTTCAGGGGTTCTGGACTGTTCTACAGGCAGAGAGTGACTTGATGAGGACACTGGCCATGGCTTTGTTGAGCTTTGTCTCCCCAGGAACTAAGATTGCTGAGGGTTTGCCTCGAGTGAAGATGAAAGAAGGGCCTTTCCTTGGGTTTTCAATGCTGAGATGATATCTTAACCTTGTTGTAACTTAAGGGTGGATGGCCTTTTGCGCTTTTCTGCCCCTTTTGAGAAAGTTCTTGGCCTTAATGGATGGTATTATAATTCAGTAGTGTCCGGGGGTGGGAAACCTTTGGCCTTTTTGTGCTTTGTGCTTGATTAAATGAATGTACTTTGTTTATGATTGGAAACTATTCTCCATTTGAGAAGAGACTAAGTGAATGTACTGCCTTGGAGTGGGCTACTTTGACTACTGATCCAAGCGTGGGATACCTTTGTTGTGCAGAGAAATAAGAGCAAGCCGAGACCTGGGTTCAAGATAAATTTAGATGTGAATTTATTGATTAAGTGAGACTACCCGAGTAATCAGCACTCAAATGAGTAGTGATTTTTGGATTTTCAGATCTCGATTATATACGCTAAAAACTACAAAATTATAATAGGGAGGGAAGCTAGCAGAAGTTATGACATACAGAAGCAGAGAACAGCCATCAGTTAAATCTACATGACTCGGGGAGTATGGTGCATGACTCAGAGGTGCAACCTGCCAAAAGTGAGGGTCTTTCCCAGAAATGGGTGGAGGACACAGGGTGGAGGGTCATGCAACGAGGGGACTGGAATTTCCCAGAACAGGCCAGGGTCATGTTCCAGAGAAAGGGTGCGGGAGCCTCACTTGGTGAGTGGGTCAAGACAGGATGGCACTTAGATAAGATCCTTGCACCCTAATGAGCCTGGTACATTATAATGATTCAGGACGACAATATGAAATGCTGATTAGGGGAGACAGAGTCAGGGAGTGCCTTGAGCAATATGCCCAGACATACCTTAAGCAGTTTCAAGCTATAATAGAGAAAAACAGAAATATAAAAGGGGCTTAATGGTGGGCCACAAGTCAGGTGGTGTGTAGTGACCAGAGATTTGGGTTTGGGTACAACACTTGGACCTTGGTACTTTGCAATTTAATTGAGAACTTACTTGCTAAATGAATGAGTTACACTGTATTTTGACTTTCTGTGTTCTGTGAATGTTTTGCAGAATAAATGGGGTTTACTATGCTGGTAATCCGAACCTTGGAGGTTGCCTTTGCTTGGCATTACAACAGCCCTCCTCAGTGTAATGATAGTCTACTGGTGGGGGTTTCTAACAAGTCTCTCTGAGTTTTTCAGACTTCCCCTCTGTATTGTTAATGAGATACAAGCAGCTTCTGTGAACATGGATTATTTTTTTAAGGATAGAATTGCATAGTATTGCTGAGAGCCAAAATATTTGATTCAGCATTCCTATACCTCTGGGTGGTCAGCTCTAAACATGATACCTTTGATGATTGCAGCTTTTGCTTTGAAGTCTGCTCTCAGTTGTATCTGTTTATGATTGCAGCTGCATTAGGAGGTACCTGATGGCAAGATCAAAGGCTTTCCCCTAAGATTTTGGTCACCTAGATGTCAAATCCTTATTTGATTAGAGACATTTTGTTACATCCAAGATATGACAGACTATCTAAAAACCTCCTGTTCTAAGAGTGATAAGAACACTTGAGCTACATATTCCTTTGTCTCATTGCTCTATAAAAACCTTGTCCTAAGAATCAATAAAAGGAGTTCGGAGTTCTTCCTTAAACTACCTACATGGCCTGTTCATTTCTTTTTCACATCTCCAGTCATGCTTAGTACTGGACACTGAGCAGCTTGAGGTATAGTATAATAAACACTTCACTCAAAACCAAACCAGCACAAGATTTATTCTATGCACAAGGACAATATAAAGGAGTATTAAAGAAATGTGGAAAGACAAAGCTTACTGACCTGGCCTAATGCCAGAGGGCAGCCAGTCTTACCCTTTTTTCCCTAGGTCTTTGGGGTGCACCTCCTGGATGTGGCCTGTGCATTCCACAAAGTAGAGTCAGGAGCCAGAAGAGTTAGGGATATGCAGACAGCTTTATTGTTCTCTTCATCCATCCATATCCATATCCATCCACATTTTATTCCCAGGGCTTCTCCTCTTTTATCCCCCTACTGAGCCCCTTGGCAAATAGCCCACCTCCCCTGTAATCACCTTCAGGTAAACATGAAAAGGAAGGATGGAGCTCATGTCCCCGGAACAGAGCACATCAACAGAACATCTGGGTCACGAAATGCAGAATAAAACAGGACACACTGACCCAGAGACATAACTATCGTCATGACTTCTGTGTTTTGGTGTTACTGTCCTTCTGCATTCTCAGAATATTCTGGTGCTCATGTTCCCGGGCAGAACTACACATCCCCTATCAGCTTACAGAGTAATAGAACTCTTTACATACATCACCATACTCAAAGAGCGACAATATCTCAGTTCACAATAGCTGGGGTTCACAACAGCTACCCAGAGTCTCGTCCTAGAAATCAAAAGATAAGTGTCCTTCCCATAAGTGAGCCCCAGGCAAAATATCAATTTCCCCAAATATACATAGTTTTCAAACAAAGACGCAGCACCTGATTGGCTTAGTGCCAAAAGGTGCAAAAGCCTATGTGACCCAGCACCTGATTGGCTCGGCACCAGGGCTCTGTGACTCAGCACAGGATGTGTTATAGCTCTGAAGTGGGCCACAGTTCAAAGTAGTAAGACATCCATGATTGATAAGGCAAAATATCTGTGTTCCAAAGGACACAGAATTGATTCCATATGTTCCTAGAAGGGTGGCCAACAATTCAAGGAAGAGGAACCAGTCATATATACTCTTACCTTTTTTAATCCTAGGATTATACTTAGTTTTGCTGGGTAGGTGATTCTTGGTTGTAATCCTAGCTTGTTTTCCTTTGGAATATCATATTCCATGAGAAAGAAGAAACAAAACAAAACAACAAATATATATACTCTTACCTTTTTAAATCCTTTTTTAACCCTGTTTCCTGGAGAAAAAAGGGAACATATGTAGTCATATAGGTCTATAAATGTACAGGGAAGATCTTTATATTCCATTAACCCTTCACAACTCCCCTTCTCTTTTCCCCTTCCTCTTCTACTTTCCTGTAGGGCAAGATAGATTCCTATACCCAACTGAATGTGTATATTATTCCCTCTTTGAGCCAATTCTGATGAGAGTAAGGTTCACTCACTCCCTCTCACTTCCCCCTCCACTATAAAAGCTTTTTCTTGCCTCTTTTATGTGAGATAATTTACCCCATTCTACCTCTCCCTTTCCCTTTCTCTCAGTACATTCATCTCTCACCCCTTAATTTTATTTTTTAGATATCATCCCTTCATATTCAACTCACATATTTGCCCTCTGTCTGTATATATGCCTTCTAACTACCTTAATAATGAGAAAGGTCTTATGAGTTACATATAATATCCTCCCATGGAAGAATGTAAACACTTTAACCTTATTAAGTCCCTTATGATTTCCCTTTTCTGTTTACCTTTTTATGCTTCTCTTGAGTTGTACCTGAAAGTCAAATTTTCATTGAGAATGTTTGAAAGTCCTCTATCTCATTGAGTATCCATTTTCTTCACTTAAGAATTATACTCAGTTTTTCTGGGTAGATGATTCTTGATTGTAATCATAGCTCATTTACCTTTGGAATATCAGATTCTAAGCCCTCCAATCCCTTAAAGTTGAAGCTGTTAAATCTTGTGTTATCCTGATAGAGGCTCTTGAATTATTTCTTTCTGGCTGCTTGTAATATTTTCTCCTTGATCTGGGAAGTCTGGAATTTGGCTATAACATTCCTGGGAGTTTGCATGTGGGGATCTCTTTTAGGAGGTGATCAGTTGATTCTTTTAATTTCTATTTTACCCTCTGATTCTAGACTATGAAGGCAGTTTTTTCTTGATAATTTCTTGAAAGATGATGTCTAGGCTCTTTTTTTGATCAAGACTTTCGGGTAGCACAATAATTTTTAAATGAGCTCTCCTGGATCTATTTTCCAGGCCTATTGTTTTTCAATGAGATATTTCACATTGTCTTCTATTTTTTTCATTATTTTGGTTTCGTTTGATTGTTCCTTGATTTCTCATAATTTCATTAGCTTCCATTTGCTCCATTCTAATTTTTAAGAAGTTATTTTATTCAGTGAGCTTTTGGATCTCCTTTTCCATTTGGCCAATTCTGCTTTTTAAGACATTCTTCTCCTCATTGGCTTTTTGGAGCTCTTTTACCATTTGGGGTAGTCTGATTTTTAAGTGTTATTTTCTTCAGTAATTTTTTGTGTCTCCTTTACAAAGTTGTTGACTTGGTTTTTTTCATGATTTTCTTGCATCACTATCCCAGGTTTTCCTCTGCTTCTCTTACTTGAGCTCCTCCCCGGCCTCAGACCAATTCATATTTTTCTTGCAGACTTTAGATGTAAGAACTTTGACTTTGTTGTCTTCTTTTACCCCTTTTTTAATATGACTAATTTAATTATTTTTAGTTTTCAATATTCACTTCCATAAGATTTGAGTTCTAAATTTCCTCCCATCCTCATCCCCCATCCCTCGCCAAGATGGCATGCAATCTGATATAGGATCTACTTATACATTCATATTAAACCTATTTTCACATTAGTCATGATATATAGAAGAGTTAGATCTAATAGGAGGAACCATGAGAAAGAAGAAACAAAACAACAAAAGAAAAGGAGAGCATATAGTGCACCTCCATCTGCATTCAGAGCCCAGAGTCCTTTCTCTGGATGTGGATGGCGTTTTCCATCGTGAGTCTTCTAGAGTCGTCTTACATCCTGGCATTGCTGAGAAGAGCCAAGTCTATCTAGGTCAGTCATCACACAACATGCCTGTTACTATGTACGATATTCTTCTGGTTCTGCTCACTTCACTCAGCATCAATTCATATAAAATTTTCTAGGTTTTTCTGAAGTCCAGCTGCTCATCATTTTTTATAGCACAATAGTACTCCATTACATGCACATACCATAACTTGTTCAGCCATTTTCCAATTGATGGACATTCCCTCAATTTCCAATTCTTGGCCACCACAAAAAGGCCTGCTATTAATATTTTTGTGCATGTGGGTCCTTTTCCCATTTTTATGTCTTTGGGATATAGATCTAGAAATATTATTGATGGGCTGTAGTCTTCTTCTGAGTGTGTGTTTTGATCTCCTTGTCACCATAGTAACTTTCTATAGTCAGAGTTTTTTTCTGTTGTTCACTCATTTTCCCAGCCTAGTACTTGACTTTTAACTCTTTGTTAAAGTAGGGCTCTAATTCCAAGATAGAGGGCTCACTGTCCTAAGCTTCAGGGGTTTTGTGTAGCAATTTTCAAAGAAACTTCAAGGGACCTGTAAGTTTTCAGTTCTTCCAAGGTGGCACGATCTAAGGAGAGGTGTTTACTACTCCCCTGACTGGTGTTCTGGTCTGTGAGTGACCATAAGCACTTTTTTCTGCCCTGGAATTGTGAGGAAGGTACCCCCTCCACTGTGGCCATAAATTCTGCTATGCTAATTCTCCTTCTAACCCTGGGACTGCTACTCAGGCCTGAGACCCCAGTCTGAGTATGGGCAAAGCAACAGAGTCCTGCCTCAGTGCCAGCAAAGAGACCCCTGTAATCTCCTTCTGACCACTTGTTCCACCCCCTTACCACCTGAAGGCTGAGAGCTCCAGAAGCAGCCACTGCAACTGCTGCTGCTGATTCAATCATTCCCAAGGCCTGCTGCTGGTTTGCTGTGGCTGGGGCTGTGTTAGTGGGCTTGCTCTGAACTGAGCTCTTCTCTCACCCAAATGCAACAGACCTTTCCTGTTGACCTTCTAAAGCTGTCTTTGGTGTCTGTGGGCTGAGACATCTGAGGCCACCACATTGCCAGTGATTCAGTCGCCCTAAACTACTTATCATTTGCTGGGGCCTGCTCTGAGCTGGTGCAGCCTGTGCTGGACTGTGCTCTTCTCTTTGTGGTGCAACAGACTTTTCCTGCAAATTTAACCACAGGCCTGAATGTCCCAGTCTTGTTTCCACTGACCACCATCTGACCTGTACAAATACAAAACTGGAAACCCTGTTGCGGAACTCTGGGCAGGTCACCATGCCCTAAAATCCCCATGATTCCTAAAATATTGTCTGCTTTCACATCTATATTGACATTGTTAGAACATTTATCTTATGCTTTTATATCTAAGTTGATACTGATGACATATTTTGTCTGTTTACGTGTCCGCTAGATGTGTACCTTCTGCTTTTTGTTATTACTGACATTTTACCTGCAATGCCAGCAGATTTTTGCAGTTAAGATTGTGTGCCTCAGTTCCTAATTAATGGGAACAGGATAGAACAAGGGATGGGGGAAAGGGGTGGTATTTTGGGTATATAACCAAGCTTTGCATTTTGTATTTTGCCTCTCCTACTAGACTGCCTCTAGTAGCACTTGCCCTTCTTGCAAGAAGAAATAATTAAACAAGTCTTTCCTGTCTCTACTTGAAGATATATCTGCTTATTTTATTTTGGGCAAGGGTTGCCTTGTCCCACACACTCTTATCTTGAAGCATTAACTTGAATAATGGGACTTTTTCTTATCTTAATATTTTCTGAACATATACTATGTTATGGAATGTTAATAAAACACAGATATCCTGGATCATAATTTCAATTGACACTTTGTCAATTCTCTTGTTTTATTGTATTTACCACTTATTCAATTAAGAAAATTCCTTTTAGGGTGGCTATGTGGCATAGTGAATAGGGCATGAGCCCTGGAGTCAAGAGGACCTGAGTTCAAATCTGACCTCACACTTAACACTTCCTAGCTGTGTGACCTTGGGCAAGTCACTTAACGCCAATTGCCCTGCCCTCTCCTCTTAAAAAATAAGCAAGAAAATTCCTTCCTCATACAATGATCAAACATTTATGGAGATCACAAATTTGTGTGACACACAGCTGCCTTGAACTGGGATGGTCCTAAAATGTACTTAAGCTCCTCATCTTTTTGTTCATCAGTCAGGACTCAGCTCCTGCATTCCTTGTACACATTTCTCTACTTTAAGGGAATAAAGAATAAGAAATAAATGTTGTAATTGTATATTACTATTTGTCTCCTTTAACCAAACTTTTAAAAGGTCCAACAATGTGTATATACTTGGGTTCTGCTCAATGGACTAAGAGGCCATGGCTAGACCGCCCTCTCTCTGAAAAAGAACTGTGAAAAGTGGCATCCTAGGAAGGTAGCACCATCTTAAGCTCAGTTGTGGGGAGCTACAGTATCCAGGACTAAGGATGCCTCACCAGTCACTGTATGTGGTAGGTAATGTTTATACAGAATTTACTGTTTTGCCAGGTACGTAACAATTATTATCTCACTTGATTCTCACAACCCTGGGAGGTAAGTGCTATCATTATCCCAGCTTTACAGTTGAGGATACTGAGGTTTAAATGACAGAGCTAGTAAATGCCAGAGGCTGGATTTGAACTTGAGTGTTCCTGACTCCAGACCATTGCCTAACCTAGATGTTCCATGTCCAGCTCAGACCACATCTGGGGTATTTAACTCTACCTTGGGGGGACACATTTTAGGAAGAAAAGGGACAAACCAGAGGATTCCCAGAGGAATAGCAAAAGACCTCAAATTCATAACATACTAAGTCCTGCTGAAGGAACTGGGGACAGTTAGCTTGGAGAAGAGAAGATTCAAAGTTGCTATGTGATCGCGGGCAAATCACTTAAATGTGGTCTGCTTTAGTTTTCTCACCTGTGAAATTAGGATGATAATATATCTGCCCTCCCAGGGCTGTTGTGAGAATAAAATGAAGTAACTTTTGTAAGGTACTCTGCAAAACTTAAGAGTGCTACAGAAAGTGTTATCATTTTTATTTCATTATGCTAGTTGTGTTCCATTTAGCTCTATTTAAAGAACTGTCCCGTATGTCCAGAGTAATTAGACTTCCTATGCTCAGTCCCTAAGAGTAGAAGTAGAAATAGTGGTTTAAAGCTACAAAGAAGCAGATGATCTAAGGAAAAACTTCCAAAAAGAATTCTCCCAAAGGGGTTTTCCCTCACTGGAGACCTTCAAGTAAAGGCTGGATTCTGATTCAATGTTGTTCAAACTAGATGGCCTCTGAGGCCCCCTTTTACTGAAAACCTGTAAAAATACCCTCAGGTCTCTTCATTCGGTAGACTCTGCCCACTAAGTTTTGTACCTTCCATTCTACTCTCTAGAACAATGGTTCTCCACCTGTGGATTGTGACCCCTTTGGGGTCAAACGACCCTTTCACAGGGGCACATATTTCCGATGGTCTTAGGAACCTCCTCTGTCCTTCTCCAGGCAGGTCCACCCACGTGCAGACATGCCCATATACGACTATTAAAAGGTTGTTGGCATTAGGAAGGTTGAGAACCACTGCTCTAGAACAAGGGTTCTAAACCTTTCTGTGTTTATCATGGATCCCCTCTGGCAGTCCTGTGAAGCTTATGGACTCCTTCCCAGAATTGTGTTGTTAAATATATAAGATAAAATCCATAGGTTTATAAAGGCAACCAATCACATTGAAATAGTTATCAAAATATTAAACAAATGATGGAGATGGGATCTGGACCCCAAAAAGGAAAAGCCCTTGAACTTTCCCAGGTGACTCAGGTCCCTGGCATTCACCTGGTGCACTGCCTGGTGCACCTGGCCCTTCCCAGTTAAGCCTTTCATTGTGGCCCTCATTGTCTGAAACTGGCCCCACCATAGACCACCACCCCCTAATTCCATCTAGACTACTTGGCCACTCCTAGATCACATTCAGATCTTTTCATAGTATTCTATATAAAAGGTCCATCTTGCCTCCATTAAAGTGGAGAATCTGATCCCACTTGCATTAGCAATACAAAGGCTCAGATTCTTAAAACCTAGTCAATAGGGCAGGTTCTTACATTTTTGCCTACCCCAACCAGTATTTTAATAAACCTTGTCTCTGACTGAAAGAAGGCTTGGGTCGAATTCATTTGATGCATGTGTGGGATAGAAACTATTGCCAGATCTTCAAAATAGTAGTCTGAGGCAGAGGTCAGAAAAGGTCTTTATTCTTTCTCATGATAAAGGGCACAGCTCTTGTCACTTAAGGGGCTTCAGCCAGGGAGTGCAAATTGCCAAAGCTAGCAGGCTTCTGTTATCCTAATCCTAATCTAGCTCAGTCTATTGGTCGGTGAGGCGGGCTCACCATCTCAAACTAATCAGTGCCAAGCAATCTCAATCCTTCATTACCATAATTATTCGTGAATTAGTATCCTGTCAGAGGATGGTGTTTTCCAATCCCTCATAACGCACCAAATTTGGAGACAGCCAATGAGTTACAGTTGACAATCCTTTATTATCATAATTAGAGATTTTTTAAAAATTCATGGTCTGAAGAACCATGAGTAAGAATAAGCGTGGGAAGCTAAGTAAGAACAGCTCCCAAAACCTAGACTCCTTCTTTCGGGAAAAGAAGGATCATGGGAGAGAGAGGGAGGAGGAGAGTGCAGCCAGAGCGCCCCCACCAGAGGCCTCCAATAAACATGAAGAATGCCTTAAAGCTAGAGATGAGCTGAAGAAGGATTTTCAAAACCAAATAAGGGAAGTGGAAGAAAAATTGGAAAGAGAAATAAGAATGTTGCAGGAAAATCATGAAAAGAGAGTCAGCAGTATGACTGAAGAAATCAACATCCTTCTACTCAATCAGAAGGAAATATCCTTCAATCCCTTACTTGTGCATATCTACATACAAAATTTTTTTTGGGGGGGGACCCAATGAGAAGGCTAGTGTTTTCTTTAAATTTCCTTACCAGGGCCTGTGGAAAGTTAACCCTTTGCTGTTTCTCACAAGGCAGAACCCGTGTCATTTGCTCTTGAATTTCTAGCACCCCTAGACCTCAGCAACTCCAGATTACAAACCCATGCTCAAGAAGGTACCCAATGACTTGCTAATCCTGAGGTCATTTCCGAGTTCTCGCTCTGCTGCTCCATTTGACTTAACTACACTCTCTTTTTTTGTGGTGGGAGTGAGGGGCACTCTCCCATCTGTTCTCTAGTCTCTCTGATACTTATACATAACCTAAGGCAGTAGAGTCAAGAATGCCAGAGTTCAAGTCTGGTCTCATTTATTTCTTACCTGGGTGATGTTGGGCAAGTCATGTAACTTCTTGCTAGTTCCTTTATCTGTAAAATGAAGAAAACTTCCCAGGGTTGTTGTGAAGATGCACTAAGAACATTTGTAAAACACATTCTAGCTATTCTTCTTCATTAGATACTCTTCTTCCTAAAAGGCATATTCCAAGGCTTGGTCTTCTACTACCTTCCTGAATCTACTGCCTCTCTTAGTAATTTTATCTACTCTCTTTGGAGTATATTTATACCCTGTCTTGGTTTTTCTATTCAGTTACTTCCAAACTGATGTCTTCCAATAAGAAAGAGGCCCAAAAGTTTATAGGATTATTTGGATATTGGCAACATCACATACTGCATCTGGGACAGATTTTTAAACCCTTATATAAAGTTGATAGGAAGAAATATGAATTTGATTGGGAATTTGAGTAGAGTAAAAATTTTGAGGAAACCAAAGCTGCTATACAATTGGCCCTTGATTTATGGCCTCTGCAAAATGACCCTGGTGGAATTACAAGTGACTGTACCCGATGATTATGCAAACTGCCATAAAGGCAGAAATAACAAAGCTGAAATGTACCTTTAGGATTTTGGTTCAGGAAACTCCCCTCATCTGGAGTTCAATATACACCTTTTGAAAAGCAGTTGTTAATTGCATATTGGGCTTTGGTAGAGACTGAACAACTGACTCTGGGCGATGAAGTAATATTAAGATCTGTAACCCTGATTATGACCTGGGTAATGAGTACCCCAGCTTCTCACAGAATTGGACATGCCCAAAAGGCCAACATAATTAAATGGAAATGGTATATTCAAAATAGAGCTAAACAGGCAAAAGTGGAGTTTCTACTCTGCATGACTCTATAGCCAACATCGATACGGAGGGACATGATATATCCCCTGAATCAAAGTAACAGTTGGTACAGTCCTTGGTAAAATGGAATGATGGATATTATGGAGTAACTGAAGAAAAGAAGAAATACGTGTAGTTTACTGATGAGACAGCAAAATATTTGGGCTATAAAAGACATTGAAAAGCAGTAGGCTATAACCCATGTATTAGGCAGATTTTGGAAAGTACTGGGATAGGTGAATTTATGGCAGTCCATTAAGCCATCAAAACAGAACAAGGAGGACAGTGTCATATATTTACTGATTGTGGCTCATGTGGCAGTAGCTAATGGGTCAGCTACATGGAGGCCTATGTGAAAAAATCCAAATTGGGAAATTCATGGCAAACAAGTCTGGGACAAAGAATTGTGGGAAGATATATGAAACATGTCTTTGGTAACTAATTTTGTCAATTTTTCATGTAGATGCTCATGTGGCCCTGTGAACATGAGTACAACGCATATGCTGATCAACTAGCAAAGATTGCTACTCAACACATCGTCCCAACTGGTGATCCAGTGGTAGTAAAATGGGTCCATCAAATGGTTAGCCATTTAGCGCAACTATGGGTAAAATGGAAGCCAGACGAATGGGACCTCTTGGGGCAGGGACAGCTCTACATCTAATTTCAGCTGGAAGTAGCTTTGGAGAAGAGATCTTTGCCCCTTACCCCAAGATTTTGAGCCCCATTCATTTGAGGAGGGAAAGATAGGGTGCTTATGCCCAAGTCCCCACCTTAGGATATTGTTTTATGTGCTTATTTTCTATTATCGCTGTTATATTGTTGCAAAGTTCTGTTGACACCAATTACTCCTGAACTCTCATTAATCTATATAAGGAAATGTGTTGTTAATGTAGTTTTGCTATGTAAGGGAAATGAAAGATTATGAAACTGCAACAGTTTTTGGCATCCCTGGGTGGGCAGAGCCTAAATCGCATCACAATGAAGATGAAATTAAAGCAATTGTTAAGAGCTACTTTGCCCAACTTTATGCCAATAAAACCACAATAATATAAATTAACCAGATTTATAGAAGAAATAAAATACTTAAATAACCCTATCTTAGAAAAAGAAATTGAAGAGCCATAAATGAGTTCCCCAAAAACAAAACAAAACCAAATCCAGGACCATATGGATTTACAACGACATTCTACGAAACATCTAAAGAAAAATTAATTCCAACACTATATAAAATGTTTTAAAAATAAGTAAAAGAGTAATACCAAATTCTTTCTGTAACTCAAATATGGTTTTGATACCTAAACCAAGGAGAACAAAAACAGAAAAAGAAAACTAGAAAATACTTTTCCTTTATAAATATTGACGCAAAAATTTTAAAACAAAATACTAGCATGGAGATTATTACAACAATATATCACCAAGATCATACACTATGACCAGGTTGGATTTTTATACCAAGGTTAGTTATTAGAAAATTATTATTAGTTATTATGTGGGGTTAGTTATTAGAAAAACTATAAGCAATAATTTACTATATCAACAACAAAGAGTTATAATCATATCAAGAAATGCAAAAAAGGCTTTTGACAAAATAAAACACCCATTTTTACTGAAAATACTAGAAAGCACAGAAATAAATGGAACTTTTCCTAAAATGTTAAGTAGTATCCATCTAATACTAAAACCAAGCATTTTGAATAATGAGGACAAAGGGATGAAGCAAATATGTCCATTACAATCATTATTATTTAGTATTGTATGAGAAATGCTAGCTATAGCAATAAGACAAGAAAAAGGGGCATCTAGGTGGCACAGTGAAAAGAGAGCACCAGCCCTGGAGTCAGGAGGACCTGAGTTAAAATCTGGCCTCAAATACTTGATACACTTACTAGTTGTGTGACCTTGGGCAAGTCACTTAACCCCAAATGCCTTGCCTTCCTCCCTAAAAAAAATAAGACAAGAAAAAGAAGTTGACTGGGAGGCCCTGACAGCAACGGCAGCTGTGCTGGGAGAGGCCCAGAGGAGTCCTGTTGATCCAACAACCACAACAGCAATTCCCAGGCCTATCACCACAGGGCGGGGGATCAGATGGATTTGGGTAAGAGACAAAGGCAGGGCCTGTGGCAGGGGAAGCAGCTACTCCTGGGACTACCCACCCACAGACTGGAAATTAAAAAAAAACAACACCCTACCTGAACTTCCAGGGACCAGGATGGCAGAGTAAACCCCAGCTGCTCCAACCTCCCCTCCCCCAAAAAAACACAGAAATTATTGCCCCAGAGAAAAATTTTAAGTAGTAAAGGCTTAGGAACCCTGGAGGAAGGGAGTAGCTAAGGTTCTGCCTCAAAATGGGAAGAAAGCAGACTTCAAAGACAAAGACTCTGGAATCCTATTACTGTGAGAGGGAGGAATCAAACTCAGAAGGAGAGAGTGTTGACTCCATACCCACAACTGAAGTCTCAACAGGGATTATGACCTGGTCTCAGACACAAAAAGCATTCCTAGATGAGCTCAAGAGGAACTTTGAAATCTGGGTTAGAGAGGTAGAAGACAAAATCAACACTTCTTATAAAAACAAAATTGCAAAATTACAAAAATATTACGATGAAGAAAACAGCTCCTTAAAAAGTAAAACATGTGAACTAAAAATGAAATCTGAACATATGGAAAAAGAGCTCCAAAAACTAACCGAGGAGAATATTTCGCTAAAAATTAGAATCAACCAAATTGAAGTGAATGACTCTATGAGGAACCATGAATCAATCAAACAAAACATCAAGACTGAAAAATTAGAAAAAGAGGTAAAATATCTCAATAGAAAAATAACTGGCCTGGAAAACAGATCCAGGAGAGATAATATGAGAATTATTGCTCTACCAGAAAATCATGATGAAAAAATGAGTCTGGACAATATCCTCCAAGAGCTCATCAAGGAAAACTGCCCTGAGATCCTAGAACTAGAGGGTAAAATAGAAATCAAGAGAATCCACCAGACACCTCCCGAAAGAGATCCCAAATTGAAAAGTCTGCAAAATGTTGTGGCCAAATTCCAAAACTATCAGGTAAAAGAGAAAATACTACAAGTGGCCAGAAAGAAACTATTCAGATATCACGGAACCACAGTGAGGATCACACAGGATCTGGCAGCTTCAATGTTCAAAGATCAGAGGAACAAGAATATGATTTTTCACAAGGCAAAAGAGCTTGGGTTACAACCAAAGATCACCTATTCAGCAAGATTGAGCATAACCTACCAGGCAAGGAGATGAACATTCAGTGATGTAACAGAATTCCAGACCTTCCTGATGAAAAAGCCGGAGCTCAATGAAAAATTCAGACTCCAACTACAAGATTCAAGAGAGACATAGAAAGGCATGACGTAGATGTTTAAAACTATGGCAGGTAGTCAAAGAAGATTGTCCCTTTAAAGTAATGGAATTCAACAAGGCAGTTTCTGGGTATTACAGATTCTGCATTGAGAAAGGACCTCAAGACCATCTGGCCTAGCACCTTGCCTTCAGGTGTCCATTGTACAGGTGAGAAACTCAGGATACAAAAAGTTGATGGGACCTGTCTAAGGCTATAGAACCAGTAAGAGGTAGGGGGAAAACCAGAACCCAGGCCTGCCTCTGTCTTCTGCAGCAAACCTCATTTGTAGAGCAAAACACACAATATAACTTAACCATAGCGTTCACATTTTGTTTACAATATTGTGTGACTGATGGAGTGATGCATACACATTTGTACACTCTGAGAGAAGGAATCAACTTGAATCACATTTCCGGTTTTCTTTTAGCAACTTATCTTGCATAGAGACAAATATAATATTTATAAATATTTATATTTATAAGATCATAACCTAAATGTTTATAGGATCATAACCTACTAGCAAGATTTGACAAAGCAAATGAAAGAAATGAGAGTCATGAATGTGACCAAAAACTCATCTACTAAGAGCAAAGTTGCAGGGAAGTAGTTTCCACTAGATGTAAAGAAAAACTTCTTGACAACTACGGTGGTCCAAAAGTGAAGTGAACTTTCTCAGAAAGCAGCGGGTTCCTCCTCTCTAGAGAACTTCAAGTGAAGGCTGGCTGACCTTACTTGGGGATGTCAAGAAAAGTCAACTCCTATGAACTGATTCAGACATTCTGGGGAGCAATCTGGAACTATGCCCAAAGGGGCTATAAATAATTGCATACCCTTTGACCCAGTAATACCACTTCTAGGGTTGTAACCCAAAGAGATCATAGAAATGGGAGGAAGACCCATATGTACACAAATATTTATTGCAGCTCTCTTAGTGGTGGCAAAAAATGGGAAATTAAGGGGATGCCCATCAATTGGGGAATAGCTAAACAAGTTGTGGTATATGAAT
>CM053585.1:363634119-363646149 GCA_028646515.1 Pseudochirops corinnae
CTGGGGAGCAATCTGGAACTATGCCCAAAGGGGCTATAAATAATTGCATACCCTTTGACCCAGTAATACCACTTCTCGGGGTGTAACCCAAAGAGATCATAGAAATGGGAGGAAGACCCATATGTACACAAATATTTATTGCAGCTCTCTTAGTGGTGGCAAAAAATGGGAAATTAAGGGGATGCCCATCAATTGGGGAATAGCTAAACAAGTTGTGGTATATGAATGTAATGGAATACTATTGTGCTATAAGAAATGAGGAGCAGATGGACTTTGTATTTATCTAGAGAGGCTAATACGAATTGATGCTAAGTGAGAAGAGCAGAACCAGGAGAAATTTGTACACAATGACAGACACAACATATGTGTGATGACCAACTTTGATAAACTGGACTCTTCTTAGCAACACAAGGTTATAAGATAACTCTAAAAGACTCAGGACAGAAGGACATATCTACATTCAGAGAAAGATCTAGAAAGAACAACAGTTTAAATGCAGACTGAAGCAAACTACATGCTCTCTTTTTCAATGTTTGATTTTGTTTCCTCTTTCCCATTATTCATTCCATCAGTTACAACCCTTCTTTACAACCAGACTAATGTCTAATGTGAAAGTATTTGCAGATCTTATACTTGAGTGCATGATGCCATGGGCGGGCGGGGGGGGGGGAGGGAAGGGAGTGGAGAAAATTTGAAACTCAAGGGATGGAACTGAATCCTGTAAACTAAAAGTAAACAAACAAATCAATAAAAAAATTTTAAAAAAGAAAAAGAAATTGAAGGAATAAACATAGATAACGAAGAAACAAAACTATTTTTTTTTCCAGATGATATATCCTTAGAGAACCCTAGAAAATCAACTAAATAAACAGGTAAAAACAATGACTAACTAGCAAAATTTCAAATATAAAGTAAGCCCCACACAAATTATCAGCATTTCTATATGTTACCAATAAAACCCGGCTAGAAGAAATAGAGAAATTCCACTTAAAATAAGTAGACAGTATAAAATACTTGGGAGTTTATCTCCCAACACATACAATAACTATATGAACACAATTACAAAACATTCTTTTCACAAATACAGAGAAATAATTAGAGAAATATTAATTGCTAATGGGTAAGCCAAGTCAATAATAAAAATGATAATAATACCACTAAAATTAATTTACTTATTCAGTGCCATACTAATGAAACTACCAAATAATTACTTTATAGTGCTAGGGAAAAAAAATTCCTCAAACTGTACTATGATGTGGTAATCATCAAAGTAATCTGGTACTGGATAAGAAATAAAGTACTTGACCAATGGAATAGATTAGGGATACCATATAAAGAAGCAAAAGAGCACAATAACCTAATGTTTGATAAACATAGAGATGTCAAATTGCTGGAAAAACTAGAAAGTAGTCTCGCAGAAAGTAGGCATAGACCAACACCTCACACTGTATGCCAAGATAAGCTCAAAACGGGTACATGATAGAGACATAAAGGGGAATATCATAAACAAATTAGAGGCAAATAGGAAAAAAAATTAACATTTAGTTCTATAGAAAGGTAAGAATTCATGACTATACAAAAGATAAAGAAGTTCATGGGAGGTAAAATGGATAATTTTGATTACATTGAAAAGTTCTGGGGATAGCTAGGTGACGCTGTAGATAGAGCACTAGCCCTGAAGTCAGGAGGAAGTCAGTCCAAATCCAGTCTCAGACACTCAATACTTACTAGCTCTGTGACCCTGGGCAAGTCACTTAACCCCAATTACCTCACCCTCTCCCCCAAGAAATAAATAAAAAGTTTTAGCACAAACGATGCCAAAGTAGCCAAAATTAGAAGAGTAACAAGAAACAAGTAAATTTTACAGAAAGTTTCTCTGATAAAGGTCTCATTTATGAAACATAAAGAGATGTGAGCCAAATTTATAAGAAAAAAGACATTTACCAACTGATAAGTGGTCAAGGGATATGAACAGGCAGTTTTCCGAGGAAGAAATCAAAGCTATAAATAGTCATATAAAAGTGCTCTGAATCACTAATAGAGAAATGCAAATTAAAACAACTCACACTCACCAGACTGGCTAACATGACAGAAAAGGAAAACGACAAATATTGGAAGGGATGTGGAAAAATAGGGTACTGCATGAACTGTTGGTGGGAGTTGTGAATCAGTCTAGGCATTCTGAAGAACAATTTGTAACTAAGCCCAAAGGGCTATAAAACTATGCATACTCTTTGACCCAGCAATACCACTACTAGGCCCATACCTCAGAATCAAAGAAATAAGGAAAGGGATCTATCTGTACAAAACATATGTATAGCTCTTTTTGCAGTGGCAGATTTGGAAACCAAAGGAATGTCTATCAACTTGAGTGATGGCTGAATAAATCATGCTATATGACCGCGATGGAATGCCATTGTAGTATGAAGGGGATTGTTTCAGAAAAACCTGGGAAGACCTATATGGACTGATGCAGAGTGAACTGAGCAGAACACCGTACACAGTAAAAGCAATATTGTAACAGTAATCAACTATGAAAGACTTAGCTACTCTGATCAATACAATGATCCATTTTTAAACAGTGGACCACCTGGTAAATTATATTAGCAAAAACCCCTTTGGAGTGACAAATAGTTAGGACTTATGACAAAAATGCTATCCACCTCTGGAGGGAGAACAGATGGACTCTGAGTGCAGGCTGAAGGATGTTTTTTTCTTTTTTCACAACATGGCTAATGTGGAAATGTTTTGCATGATTTCAAATGTCATGAGTATAGTATTTCATACCTTCTCAAACCAGCGGGAGAGGAAGTGGAAGTAGACTTTAGAACAGAAAATCAAAATGAAATAAACCCTCTTAACTAACTTTGCTATTTTTAACAGGACCACCAGTCGCAAGGTTACAACCTTGGATCAACTACAACACCTTTCCTCCATTCTCCTGGTCCCATACCCTCCATATTCAATCAATCTTGTCAAAGTCTACCTTCACATCTGCCCTCTTTTCACCATTCACATGGCCACCATTCTAGTTCACACTAGCACAAAAGTATCCTCCTAACTGGTCTTCCTGCATTTAATCTCTTTCCTCTCCAATTCAACTTCTACACAGTGGCTAAATTGTATTTCCAAAGCGTAGGTCTGACCATGCCACTCTCCCCTCAAGAAACGAATGGCTCCCTCTTCTAGGATAAAATGCAGATTTATCTGGCATTTAAAGCCCATGTATCTCCAGCCTACCTTTATAAAACTAATACATTATATTCTCCTTCATTCTATTTTCTATTCAAACTGGTATATCTCCTATTGTCCTATGTCCATCTCCTATTGCCCTATGTTCATCTCCTGCTTGCCTAAAGTACAATTTTCTGCTTACCTTCAGTTTCTTTCACAAGGTTCAGCTCAAGGACCACCTTCTTCATGAAGGCTATCCTTATCTTCCCAGTCATAGTCCATATAGTTTATATTTACTTGGCTGTGCTTGACAATCCTATCCCATGTTGATTTAATGAACAATGGCAGTGTTGTTTTGTTTTCCACTGAATTTACTAAATCAGTGTTTGTGATGATGTATTAAATAGCTTCAGGCATGGAAACTATAATGGTGTTTTCTAAATTTAGGAATTGCTTTCCACAATATTTTTCTTGGTGTCTAACTAATCAAAGTTTTGGCTACTGAAAGAAAGGCAACTGCCAAATTACTGCAATCAACAGACCTATAGCTAGCTATACTAAAAAATATGTAACTTTTCTATGAATAATTTTTAAACAGTGGACCACCTGGTAAATTATATTAGCAAAAAGCACTTTGGAGTGACAAATAGTTAAAACACTCCTTGCATAAAATATAACCTTTCAATGTAGAACTTACGCAGTTTTGTGTAAAATTCATTGTGACATGTACCAATTGTAAACTAACTTGTTTGTTCAGGACTGCTTCAATAATCTATATGGTAAATCCCTGTCTTCAATTTGGCTTATATTCACATACCACCTTATCACTTCATGGATTTGTGGCAGCTCAGAGAATTTTGAAGTGTAACAGAAAGCAAATATAACCGGAAGACCAGTAACTTGCTCCTTAATGCCTATGGCTTGATGTAACAAAATGGACAAAATCAATTTTTCATTAAAAAATTTCAGGATTTCTTGCTCAAAAAGGGATTTCAAACTTAAAAAAAAAACCAACTCCTTAAAGACGTCTTTCTCAATAGCTTCACCTAACATTCAAGGCCAGGCACAATTTGGTGCTACCCAAGCTTTTTCATCTGACTTCTCATATATTCATTTCACTCAAACAGGATTAATAGTGGCCTGTACATGAATTCCATTACTCACCTCTGTAACTTCTATTACATATCATTTCTATCCCTTCTCCCAACTCTCTGCCTCCTGAAATCCTACCTACCCTTCAAAAGACAGCTCAAATAGCAAGCTGTATGTGAAGATTTCACTGATATGATCAGCTAAGTCTCACTTTCTTCAAGCCTCATATAATAGTGTTTGTTCTTCTGTGGTGCATTAAAATCTATTTCCCACTAGTTGCATTTCTTCTTCTTCCAGTGTCTAATTCTAAGAGGTCAAGGCATGTCTTGATTAGTTTTTATAGTTTCTCGCACAATAGGTGCATTTGATATGACTTGTGGTGAAACCATAAGCAGCAAGAAACTGGTTGTTATTCATGTTTCAAACCTTTTCTTCTAAGTTGTATAAGTTTTACATCCAACAGTCTTGATTATCTCAAATGCCCTTTAATTTTTACAGGAATAAGACAAAATGATACATATTATATTAGGAGCTGACAATATTTTTGCAGATAAGATCAAAAACTGAGTAGTTTGATTACATAAGTACTGATGTACTAACAGCATATTTTGGATTTCAGATAATTATACAGAAATGCACATAATTCAAATACTTGCAATTCAGAAAACCTTACTCCCCATGAAAATATAAAAATGATAATCTGAGACAAAATATCTATTTTTTTTACTAAAAACTGTATAAACATAAAATAAGCATAAAAACAATTTTAGAATTTATGAAGATTAACTATATAAAAATAGTCACTTTTTCTTACAAAGGTACCATTTATTACTTCACAAAATATTTTCTACTGAATAATTGTTCTAAAATTGCATTATTTTTAAACTGATAAGCCCTACATCGGATTTTGATTAGAAAAATCTTCTTGGAAAAATACTTTGGTATGTATCTTGAGCTGATTTTTTAAAATCCTCTAAAATAATTTTAGGGGCTTGTAAACATTTCTTTCTATTAAAGCACAGTAGAATAAGTAATGCATATCAGCTGCATATAGAATCAGCACATGATTTATTATGATCCATTTAGAGAAACCACACCCAAAAAAGCAAAATCAATACTATTTTTTAAAAAAACTCTCAAATGTTCAAATTGTTCTGTTCAATTTACTAAAATGTTTCTATAAAATGATTGGAATACTTCTCTGAAAGTTTCATTTTCAGTTCATGTGGCTTGGACATCTTGAAAGACAAGACTTGAGAAATGATTACACCCTGGTTTTTCTTGTTAAACCAATCTTGCAAACAAACATTTTTTAAAAGATCATTTTAAAGACTTGACAGTTGAGCAAAGTACACATAATTTATACATTTTACAAAGCATTAGATTTTCTTTTAAATCTGAAGTTTAGAATATTGGCAGACAAAAATATTTACATAAACATTTAAGAAGGGCATATTTCAGAACCAGTAATGAAAATCTATGCCAAGAAAATGTTGGTTAAAAAACCCCCTATCAAACTTCCATTAATGAATTGTCTCAGTTGCAAACTTTTTTGATAACTATTTTCTGGGAAATTCAAATTGTTGAAAATTCATGTTCTGTTGATCAGGTAACCAATGTTAATTCCAATAAAAATTCCAGTTGTGCCAGGAGCTTGCTTGAAGTCCTCTTATTTCCATAAGGTACTATCACCAGCATCTTGTAAATAAAATCTTCAGTCTTTATGCTGCAACTCCTAGTTCTAAAGTTTCATTTTTGACCTTTCAGTTTATAAAATTCCATATAAAAAGAAAATCCATTTAATTTTTAGGTAAGTCCATAAAGTTTATCTTCTTTTTAGACATTTTTATGGGAGTAGAGATCTTTTAAAGTTTTTAATTCTTCTATTAAAGTTTTATTTTGATTTTCCAAGACTGCAACTCGATTTTCCAGACACTTAACATATTCTTTTTTCTTTCTACGGCATTCTCGAGCAGCTTCTCTATAATTAAACACAAAAACAACCAAATAAAATTAACTTCATTTAACATCATTATGGACAGCTGAGATGGTTCCTAAATCAATTAAGATAATGGTACAGGTTGCCTTTGTGAAACGATTATGTAGTGTTTTTAATGATGCCAAATTTCTCCCTCAAACAAAGGCTCATTATTTAAAACATCAAAACTCTTCAACTGTTTTGTGTATGGCTGAAAGTTCTACAATAATCATATTCTCTGAAGAATTAAAAGTTGTAGGTCACCCAAAAGGAAATGGAAAATACAAGTTAGGCATGAGCTATAAAATATCACCAAAGTAAGTCCCCAGGCAATAAGGAATTGTAGAGGAAAGATGGGACAGAAGAAGTTATCAGAGAAATGTATATGCAGCAGAGGAGGTGAGCTGGTCATGTAGGGAGGATTAACCCATGGAGATCTCGCCCCCATACTCCACTGCAATCTATGCAATATCAAAGGAGATACAAATAGAATTCAGTCAGCCAGACCAAGCTCACTGTCTTTTTTGACAAGGCTGCATTACTGGTAGATCATGGGAATGCCATTTGTTTCGTTGTTTTTGACAGATCTGGATTGACAGGTAATTTGGATTTTTGTTATTCATTGGGTCCAATTCTTCATGACCCCACGTGGGGTTTTCTTGGCAGAGATACTGGATTAGTTTGCCATTTCCTTCTCCAGCTCATTTGATAAGATGAAGAAACTCAGGCACATGTGGTTAAATGACTTGTCCAAGGTCACACAGCTAGTAAATGTCTGATGCTGGATTTAAACTCTGGCTCTCCTGACTCCAGGTCTAGTGCTCTATCCCATGTACCACGCAGCTGCCCGGTATATCTAGATTTTAATAAAGCTTTTAAACCAGACTCAAAGAGTGAATGTTAACTGACCCATGTCAACATGAGGGATCCTTTCCTCTGTTCCTTAATACATCACACATACTGACTTGTTTAGAGGTTGCTAATCCAATGTTCAGATGATATTCAGTGCAGTTAGTTCATGGACCTCCCTTCAAAGATGCAGACAGCAACTAGACCTGCCTGCCTATCCCTGTACTCCTTTCATGACATGCCATCCACTCACACAGGGCACCACAGGGCTACTTTCTTGAGCTCTCTTCACACTGTGTGGATGCCAATAGAGCAGAAGAGGCTGTCCAACCCAGACATGGCCCGACAGCCAATGAAATAAAGTTATCATCTCTCACATGCGCTCTATGACTTGCCTACTATCTTGTTTTATGGCCATATTTTCCTGATGAAAGAATCATATTATTTTTTCTGCATAATTTCTCACTTGGAATATTTTTCAGCCCATTCATGCCAAACAAGTTCTATATTTGTGCTAAAAAAAATCTATTACAGAAGTACTAAATAATGTCACATTTCTGACAAGATGTATACTATCTTAATAATCTCTGCTAGGCACGGCTACATGGTGCAGTGAATAGAGCACTGGCCCTGGAGTCAGAAGGACCTGAGTTCAAATCCAACTTCAGACGCTTAACACTCACTAGCCATGTGACCTTGGGCAAGTCACTTAACCCCAACTGCCCTGCCTTCCCCCCTCCAAAAAGCAAAACAAAACAAAACAATAATCTCTGCTAGCAGAAGCACAGCTGATTAAGAGTAAGAAAAAAAAAAAAAGACTGTGACAGATTATAAAATGTGGAGATAATCAGAGCTCTTGGCTTCAATGGTCCACTGCAAATCAATCAGATGTGGCCTAACAGCCAACGAAACAAAGTTGGCACGAAATTCTATCCAATTCTCTAACACAGAGGTTCTCAAAGTGTAATCTGTGCATTCCTAGGGGCCACCTAAAATCAAATCTATTTTCATAATAATACTGAGATGTTTTTTGCCTATTAAAATACTTTCTTTTTCCAACTATAATATCTGGGTAAAGCTAGGTTTTCTTTACATGCTTCAACCAAAATATCATATCGTAAACTGAATGCAGAAACAGATATGAGAATCCAGCTGAAAAAATCTGTAAAATAATTTCACTTTTCTCATTGTTTTGGAAAAGTTATTTTTAATAAAAATGTTATTTATGTTAATGTGTCATAATAGGTAATTATGATTTTAAAATGAATTAATATTTTAAGTTTGTTTTAATTTCTAACATGCTAAGTAAATGTTGATAGACAAAACACATACAAACCAAAGCCCTCAATTTTAAGGAGTATAGAGGTCCTGTAAGCAAAAACTTTTGAGAACTGTTGTTTAAATATGCAAGAATGTCAGTTTGGGATAGTTTAAAAATCTGCTTAAAGGTTACTCACGTATCGTTTCATAGCACTTACCTATTTTTCATCAATCTTATTTCTCTTTTCAGCTGTGGGTCATCTGTTCTGGTTGTCTGAGATGTTATGGTGACCGGAGACGTCATCACTACTGTCTGTGGAAGGTCAGTATTTGCTGGCGTGGCACGAATCTGGTAAGTCTGCATATCCCCTGATGCAGCTACACAGTCAGAAGAGGAAGTATTAAAGGATATTCAAAAAGTAGCTCTACGGAAAATATCTATCTAGATATATAAGTATGCTTACTCTGTACGACCACTTGGTTGCTAGGGACAAGAATCTGCTGCCCATCAGATGTCTGTGCATACTGAAGAATTGTCGTTCCTTGCTGGGTACTGCCTGCATTTGTCATTGTTAGTGCCTGCAGCCCCTGTACTCCATCTGGGCTTGGACTGGCCAGTTGTAATGTTCCATTTGGGGCAATGGCAACTTTAATTAGGGGAGAAAATAAAATAGGTGGTTACTTTTTCCAATAAATAAATACAATATAGTAAAACCTGATTAATTTGAGACGCCAGTATTTCATAATTCCGATAGGTTGGCCTGACACTTATTATGAAAAATGATCAGCTTAATTAAGCCCAAACTTTTTTCAAGCATTTTCAAATCCAGACAACACTATTTGTACACAGATGATAATTACAATGCTTCTTATTTAGTCACCAGAAGAGGTGTAGAAGGATCTCAATTGAGTAACGTTTAATGATTCTAGCCAAAGTATGGGCTTCAAGGAGCTCCCTGTCAATGAATACAGAACTTCTTAACTCCTTTGATGGGTAGTGGTGAAAAAAACCTACTTCTCAAATTTTACCTGCTAAAGAAAAATAAAATAGTTACTCTTATTTCCCCCAAACAGTATGAGAACTTATACATATTAATATAGTTTGGTATATGCTTCTTTAAAAGAAAAAATTAAATATTCTTTATTCCTTTCTCAGTGTCAAAAACACAAAGTGGAAAGGAAATTTAAAATACTATTTCTACCACTGTGTTTCTGAATCCCTCCAGCACCCCTCAAGCATTTCTATGCAGCTATCATTGGGCAAAAACATTCTCTTGCTCTCTACATATGTATGTAATATGCATCACAGTGTGTGTCCATTAGTAGACTTAATAATCAGATGGGCTAATACTGGACTTCATGACCATCAGGTAGAGACTTAATAACCAAGTAATAGATTATTTCCAATCTAATGCTTTGTCTTCATTACATTAAGAGGACCTACTACAAATTAACTATTTGCTTTGGAAATAAATGCAAACAAAACTAATTACTTTGTCACATCCAGCAACACCCAATTTGCTATGCAAAGAAAATTTACTGTAGGGAAAGAGTAGTTATTAAATAAACTGATATGCTAATAATATAGCTAATAATAATAATAACAGCCATACAAGTCCCTGACACTACTTTACCGAAGGGCATTATCAGACAGTAATACTGGCATTTATCTTATTTTTCTATACTATTATCCAAGTTGGTCCTATTTCCCCTGCAAATTTCCCTACTGTAAGTGGACTTTTATGCCTCCAGAACACTGAAAAGCACAGGAGAATCTGCACATATCAGATACATACTGTTGATTACAAATAATTCTTCAGACAAAATTCTAAGATTTAGGATAGTTAATAACCTACCAAAAATTTAACCAATATCTGAGTGGCAGAAACATAAAAGTTCCACAATAAGTCAATTATAGAAAAGGCTTCAATCCAGGTTGATAATCTATTTTTATAGGTTCATTTTTCTCCTTTTACCACATTCTAATGCACATGATGGCTTTTGATCACGTCAAAAGCCACCAGTAACCAGGATAAGACCATGTACCAAATAAAACACACTTGTCCCTCCGAAATAAAAAATAGTCTAGATGTCTACTTCATTTGCATCCCAAGCCATTACCAGTTATTCTGACTTGTCTTGCCACCAGACTTTGAAGACTCAGGAAGAGAGAGCAAGGTGCCAACTTTTTGCAACTCTGCCTCACTTAAATCCAATTCACATGCAAGTCAAGACATCAGCCTGTGATGTCATGGGCTCTCTTCAAAAATGAAGGAAAAACAACTTCATATACATACTATATTGTCCAGTGCTAGTCTGGTAGATAGGAGTTGGAACAGACATAGATGTGACTGTTGAAACTCCAGGGTTTTCTCCGTCTCCCTTCCTGTCTCTGGTATCTTCTGAAGAAAGATCGTTCAAGATTTTTCTATGGAAAAAACAGAATTCCGTTAACTCACCACTGATGGAAAGTTGAGATTCTATATTGGTTTATTTTACAAGCACATTAACTCTGCAAAAGCTCATTAAAACTAGCCAACTCCCCATATAATTTTGTTACTATAGGCAGAAAATTGACTATAGTATACCAAAATACCTAAACACTTTCATGAAGCTAGCTACATGCCAAATATCTGACTATTCAGAATCTGTAAAAATTTTTAACTGCTGTCTACTTGAAGATCAGAGACATGAAATTTCAAAGCCTCCTTGAACTGAAAAAAAAAAAGGAGTTGGATAAAACCAAGAACATGAATCAACAAAAAAGAATTTATCCAGCATTTACTATATGCCAAGTATCATTCTAGGTGCTGTATATACCAGTATAAGCTACCTGGGGAAGAAGTCCCTATTTGATAAGGAATTTTCAGAAAGCAGGAAAACAGTTCACCAGAAATTATGTTTAGATCAACAAATTATATCTACCACAATAAACTCAGAACAGAGATTCATGACCTGAATATAGAAAAGTCATGCCATAAAAAAAATTATACAAGAAGATCATACTTGTGGCTGGAGAATTTTTTTTTCCTTTTTGTTTTTCAAAAAAATTTTTTTAAATTTGATTTGTTTATTTACTTTTAGTTTACAAGATGAAGTTTCATAATCTCTTGAGTTTCCAATTTTCTCCCCTCTCTCCCCCCTTCTCCCATGGCAGCATGCAATCAAGTATAGGATCTGCAAATACTTTCACCTTGCACATTAGTCTGGTTGTATAGAAGGGTTGTAACGAATGGAGTTAACAATGGGAAAAAAGAAAGAAAATCAAACATGAAAAAGAACAATAGCATGTAGATTGCTTCAGTCTCCACTTAAATTCTGTTCTAGATCTTTCTCTGTATGTAGATATGTCCTTCCCTCATGAGTCTTTTAGAGTTGTCTTATAACCTTGCATTGCTGAGAGGAGCCCAGTCTATCAAAGTCAGTCGTCACACATACGTTGTGTCTGTATAACTGTGTACAAATTTTTCCTGGTTCTGCTCTTCTACTTAGCATCAGTTTGTATAAGGCTCTCCAGGTGAATATGAAGACTGTCTCCTCCCCATTTCTTATAGCACAATAGTATTCCATTACATTCATATACCACAACTTGTTTAGCCATTCTCCAATTGATGGGCATCCCTTTAATTTCCAGTTTTTTGCCACCACAAAGAGAGCTGCAATAAATATTTTTGTGC
>CM053585.1:363651911-363667509 GCA_028646515.1 Pseudochirops corinnae
AAACTCAAGTGATTGTGGAACTGAATCTTGTAAATAAAAAGTAAATGAGCAAATAAAAAAAAAAAAATTAGTTCAGTTCCAGACATGCTGAGTTTAAGATCCTCTACTGATATCTGGTTTAAGTATGAGAGGCAGCTGGAGATGTGAGTCTGGAAGTGAGCAAAGAGGTTAGGGCTAAGTAAGCAGATAAGCAGATCTGAGAATGAGCAGCACAGAGAAGAGAACTGAATCCACAGGCACTGATGAGATCACTAAGCATACTGTGGTATTCCTATACTTAGTGGGCATGACTTGGAGAAAAGATCCACCAAAGGAGAAGAAGGAATGGTCAGATAGGCAGAAGAACCAGGAAAGAGTAGTATCCTGAAAACCTAGAGAGAAGAGGGTACATCAGTGGAGAGGGTGGACAACAGCATCAAAGTTATCAGGAAGGGAGGTTAGCAACAATGAAGCCCAAAACAAAGAAGGCCGCTGTAATTTTTTAAAAAGTGCACACAAGAGAACTAAAGGAAGTTCAGAAAGAAACAAGCAATGAAAAATTTATTATACACATAATAAAAACCAGTAAGTGATGTGAAAGAAATCTGCAGTTTCATAAGGAATTTTCTTTTTATGTTCTGTTGTATGTAAAGAAATGCTTGTTTAAATTTTTTTTTAAAGTTTAAAAAAGAAATGAATGGAAAGGATTTGCAAAAGCCATTTTAACAAATCCATTCAAGAATAGTGGAACTATTACTTTTTTTTTACTTTTGGGGGGAAGTAATTGGAGTTAAGTGACTTGTCCAGAGCTACACAGCTAGTGTCTGAGGCCAGATTGGAACTCAGGTCCTCCTGACTCCAGGGCTGGTACTCTATCCCCTGCCTTTTTTTACTTTTGAACCCTAATATCACAGCCCTTAAGGTGTTTATAAAGGAGGCAGAAATGTGATGGCAAAAACAAGCAGATGAAGTCAAGTATAATATAAACAGAGATTTGTACTGGAGTCATATGCAACTAGAAAAAGATAACGAAAGCATGGGAACATTCTCAAGACATTGTTACCAGAGGGAAAAAAAGAGAGTGATCACCTGTAACTACTGACCTCTTTGCCTACTCTCTGATATATCCATTTTTATGAGAGTTACGTATATACAAGTTGAGGACATCATGAATGAAGGTATTGGTAGGGACCAAGTTAAGCTTTCACAAGCTATGTTCAACAAGGGACACATCTTTACTAGATTACAATTAACTCAATAATGCAAAGAATATAAAATCTCAATGGGCTTAGCATTCACCCCTCCCTTCCAAATGAAAAGCATTTTATATGGTAGAACAAAATATTGTATTGACAAGTTGTTTTTTTTTAAACAGTAAAGCGTCTTTCATTCACACAAGATGATTCAGGATTCCATGGAAGATATAAAAACAGAAATAACCCTGTTCAATGACCCTCTGATAAATATCAGGCAAGGCATAAAACAAGGAGACCTATGTTCATCAAAAGTTTTGTCACTGTGAAGGAGACTGACCACAGGGTGCAGGGCAGAAGGACTCCTGGTGGACGGTGAGGTCCTCTACATGCTCCTGTTGATGTGGATGGTATGCTAATTGTATAAAGATCCAGATTACTTCAGAGGTTCTTGGAAGAAGTCTAAGCCCTCAAACGAATTTGGAATATCTAGTCACACATGAAAGCCCAAATGGATGAATAGTATTTATTGTAAAGATTTCAACATAACGTGCTTTTGGATAGACACTTTACTTATCCAATAGCATGTCTATCTGGGACAGACCTAAGGAAAGACAATGAGTAGGGCCTAGAGTTGGAAAAAATAAGAGAAAAGGCTTGAAGGCTTCTGGGAAATCACAGAACACTGGCAGCAGACTACAAAGGAAAAAAATAAAGGGCACTGCTTGTGACAGTCATCCTCTCTTCATACTAAAGAGCAGAAAGAAAGCTTAGGTCCTTGTTCCACTATATTCCAAGCATTCTTTGCTGTCTCCTCTTCTTCAGGAAACCACTGCTTAAAAAAACAAAGTTTACAAAAAAGATTCTGGAGCTCCTAAGGCAGAGGTGCTGCGTTCCAGGTCCTTGACTGCTGCGCCCCTACGCGACTTCTTTGCTGGATCATCACCACTGTCCCACTCCCTCTGAATACACTTTCTTGGTGATTTCTAAGTTCCCACCGATTCAACTCCTCAAGTCAAATGCCTCCCAAATTCCCACATCCAGCTCTCCATTTCTTTGAGGCCCTTTCTTTTTCCTCCATCCCAGGCAAACCAGAGCCCATTCAGGGCCTGGCAGAACAGGGTGAGCAGCCTTCTTCTGTAACATTTCCCCTCCTGGCTCTCTCTGCTTCTGACTTTCCAGACTTTGCCCCCATGTATGGGCTGCCATCTCACCTTGGAACAGGCCTCTGCCATGCTGGCTCCTTTCTGACAACTTCTGACTCTGAGGAGTTCAACACTATGGCACCAAAGTACCTTCACTTATTCCTCTCCCTTTTTCTATGTTGTCCTTTCCCATTGAAACAGAAGCTCCTCAAGGGCAAGGACTGTGTTTTTGCTTATGTGCATATCCCTAGCACTCAGCACAATGCCCGGCATTTAGTAAATACAACAAATGTTTCTTGTCTTGCTTTCTTGCCAACGATCCCTTCCTTCCCCCTGGCTGGATCATTACCTTCCCCCATTCCCTACCCCTGCAAGAAGTAACCCAGAATCTGGCTCTCCTCCAACCTCTAGGCCTGCTCCCCCCTCATTCCCACAGCAACAGGCAGGGTCCCTCTCAGCCCTTCACCCTGCTGAGCGGACACAGCTGCTCACACTCCTTGGATGAACAAAGAGTCCAATCCACACTAGTTAGATGAAGGCTCAACAGGACTCGCCACCAGGCCTTCTCGACTGATAGACACTGCCATCGGACCTAGTGACATTCCCTAAGGACGTAAGTCCTGCCAGCCACACCAATGTCACATCCTTAGGTCTCCCTCACCCTGATAATCAATTTCTAAGTCCTACTGACTCGACATCATTTCTCCAAGCTCTCTCCTCTGCATTCTCCTCACAATCACCACACTAGCAAAGCGCTTCACTACCTCAAGCCTGTACTTTTGCAATGGCTTAACTGATCTCCCTACTTCCAGTTTCCTGCTTCTCAATCCATTCTCTCATAAATGCCAATGTGATGGTCTGAAAACAAAGGTCTAACCACGTCACTTCTCCTTAAACAAGAAGCTGCAGTGGTTCTCTGTTGCCCCTAGGTTAAAATACAAACTTCTCTGTATGGCATTCAAAACCTTTCATGTTTTGGATCCAACCTCTCTTCCCCAATTGACTGAACATTGTTCTCTCTAAATTCCAAATAAGCCTTTATGCTGTTCCCTGTATATGACATTCTATCTCCTCTACCCCTGGCTCTGCACAGCCTGGTCCGTCCCTGATTCCTGAACTGTTCTCTCCCTCCTTACCAATGACGCCCTCATGCCCCCTCCTGCAGGAGGCTGTTCCTGACTGCTCCAGTTGTTAGTGCTCTTCCCCCCCATCCCCAAATTACTTTGTACCTATTTTCTATGCCCTTAACATAGACTCACTTGCATATTGGTTATTTCCTTGCAGAACAATTCACTCTGTTTTGTATTTACTCTACTTTCTGTAGCACCAGATTAGTGGAGCCAATGCACTAAAAGAAAGGACTCCTAAAAGGGTCCTGGCAGAACCTGACAGGTTCTTTCCTGTCTGCCTGGCAATCAAATTCTGATTTGTAGCTAGACAAGAAAGAGCTGTTCCCTGAGCCCTCACCTGCTCCTGTCCCACTTTCTCCTGCAACGACAGACTTGGACAATCGACAGACGAGACTTCCTCTTTTATCTCACCAAGGACTAGTTTGGTCTTCAGGGAAAGGGAGAAGGAAACAAGTGCTATTTATCATCTAACACGCCTATGATTCCTTCCTCCCACTTTACACCTCCCCTTTGTCTACCAGGATGATCCTTCTACCACTAGACTGGTGGATTCATAAGAGGTAGAAGTTACATCATGCCACTTATAATGCTGTAATGAAATCATAACAATCAGGACATAAAAATTCATACTTTATACCACAAAGACCAAGTTTTCAGTTACCTGTACTGTCTGTGCTTGTGGGGGGTGGATTACAGAAGATGACTGAGCAGTCTGGATGACCCCCTGACTCTGTACTTGTTCTCCAGAAAGATGTACAACTGTCATTGGTGCAGCTCCTCTTAGTGACATCTACAAATAAATAGAAATTCAATTAACAAAATATTTACTTCACCTATGCACAGAAGAAAGGCAAAATCCTAATAATGGGAAACGTATATATTTGGGCCTTGTTACAAATTAACTTTTTGCTGGAAATGATTTGGCTGGAAAACTGCAAATCCAGTTTTAAAAAGTAAAATGAATGTTAGCTTCTTTAGCAATTTGAGCATAATTTCATCACAATACTGAGCTGACTTCCCTGTGTAGTAGTAAGGTCCAGAGAATTGAAGTGACTTGACCAAGGTTATGTAACTAGTGTCAGAGGAAAGTTTAGAACCTCCAGTATTCTGGCTCCAAGTCCAGTGTTCTTTCACTGTACCAAGTTTAGTCTCATCATCCGCATAGTATTGGTGATAGAAAGATGGCTAGGATATAGTTTCTGAACTTAAGAAACTTACAATCTAGTAGGGAGCTAGGACAAGGACATAAATTATTATAATCCAATTTAGAAATGTACAAGGTATTATTACTATGAGGAGAAGCAAAAAGAAGGGAAAAGAAATGAAGGGGAGGATTTCCTTTCTTTTTTCATAGCCAGGAGAAAAAGCTAGCAAATTATTTATTAAACTAATTAGGATGAAGATATTTTCACTGCCATTGTACAGGATAGCTGGAACAAAGAGTTCATGAAGGAAAATAGAGAGAAACCTGGAAAGTGAGGTTGGCACTAGATGAAGAGAGCCCTGAGTGCCATGCCGGGAGTCTGAGCTTTATTCTATGATTAATGGATAGACACTTAAGCTGATCAAATTACTCAGGCAGCTATATGTAAGATAAAATAGAATAACCTCCAACAGGAAGTTATTCTAATAATCAAGGTATGAGGAAGTAAAACAGTAGCCATGGGAATGCAAAGAAAGGCACAAGAGATGGAAACATAAATACACAGAACTTATTAGCAATTTACTACCCCCTTGCCTTCTGAATCCGAAGATGTTTCAAGGGTTTGAGCCTAGATGACTAGAAGAATGGTGGTGCCATACATAGGCCAGGTTTTTGGGGAAAGAGAAAAAGTTCAGTTTTGGACAGATTAAGCATAAACTTGTAGGTGGAAATATTTACAGGCAGTTCAAGGTCAAACTCTGGGATACAGGAGTTGTGCGAACTGTAGAAAGAGATCTAAAGTCATCCATCATCCAATCTTGGAGTTGATAAGATTGTCAAAGGGGGAAAAAATCAGAGGGCCAAGGATATAGTCTCTTTGGCATTATTTAAAAACAAAACAAAAACAAACCCAACAGTGCATACAGGTGTAAGAACTCCTGCTTCAGGGCAAGGACTATGGCAAACTTCTTTTGAAGTCCCTGTGGGCTTAGCACAAAACAACATATATAGTACCTTAAGAAACACTGCTTGAACAAACAAATGTTCAAGCTCTAGAACATCACACAAAACACTGGTAGCAAACTTACTGCATTAGTAAGGTTATAGCATCACATCATAAATACTATTTCCGTTTCATTAAAATTTCATGTCAAAAAAAAGCTTCTCTCTTCTTCTGCTAAAGAATTCGAAAAATTATGATTTTAGTTATATGAATCTTTTAACAAGGTATTACAAGTAATTTAGAAAAATCATTAGTAATTTGATTCTAAATTAAAAATAATTGCGACTGATTGTCCCACTTTCTAATATATAACCTATTGTCTACCTATCCAAAACCACCCAGAAACTAAGCTCTCACTTGATACATGTGAAGAACATGTTTTCCCATATTAATTATGATACATTTTATTTATTTTTTCCTTTTTAACTCTAAGGAGAAATAGCTAGGAAATAAGTGTCAACTCAGAGTGGCTTGTAAGCTTTGAAGTATGTATCACACTTTTTATAATGGATGTTTTCATATACATTAAAATTCAAAGAAGGAAAACCAGTTTCCATTCAGACAGAAATTACACAACCCACAAAAATAAGGTTTTCTAAGTTTAATGAGATAGTAACGGACAGATAACTGGCCTAAATTATGTTTGTCCACTAGTTGTCAGAAGATGGTGGCAGAAGAAAAGTCTAGACATCTGTACTAGTAATTTCACAGAAAATTTAGAATTGAAAGGGATCTTAGGATCATCTTATTCAATCTCCTACTCAAAGCATGAGTCTCTTATTAAAATCAAATTGAGGGTTTGAACATTTCCAGTTACCAGAAATTCATTATTTTATAGGATAACTTCCATTTTCTGACATTTCTAATTGTTAAAAAGTTCTTCCATATACATAGAGTCAAGAAATAGCTGACTTCCTTTAACTTCTACTCATGTAAGCTTTTCTTCCACCCTTTGAAAGTAGCAAGAATAAGTCTAATACCTCTTTCACAACACGGCCCTTAACACCTGTATGACATTTCCCTAAATCATTTTCCCTCTCTGAGGTTCAATTTCCTCATCAGCAAAATCTTCAATCTTATTTGAAAAAAGCAAGGCGTACCCCATGACTTCTCTTCTCCAGGCTAACATTTCTCATAGGACACAAGGGTCCAGATTCCTTTCATCATTCTGGTCACCTCCCTCCCTCTAGACATAGTAAACTAGATGGGGTCAGACCAGTGAAGAACACAAAGAGACTGTTCATTCTTTTTTCTTAGACACTTATTTTTCTTTATTAACACAGCCTTAACTACCAGTATTTTTTTTGGCAGTCATGTGACTAGTACTAACTTATATTAAGCTTGTGGTCAGCTAAAAAGATCTTTCTCTTTTTCATATGAGAGGCAGCACAATTAGTGAATATGGATGTGGAGTCAGGAATACTTTAGTTCAAATCCCAATTTAGACACTAAGCTGTGTGACCCAGGGCAAGTCATATTAACCTCCTTGGGCCCATAAATCTGTGTGCTCTGTAAAATCAAAGTTGATCTCAATGGTTTCCAGAACTTTTACAATTTTAAATATATGAATCCATATGAATCCTACCAAATTTCCTTCAATCTGCATTTCCATGCTTAATTTTTAAAACTTAAGCTCATTTCTCTGTTAGTTTAGGCCCATTTTCCTACATGTCAAGATCTTCCAGGATCCTGATTCTTTTATCTGCTTCTCCCAGCTGTGTTAACCACATCTGACAAACTATGTTTTTATCCAGGTCACTGATGAAAATAACAGCATGCCATGAGAGATGCTCATCAGCTAGGAGGCACCATAATGCACAGAATGCTAAGTCTGGTGTCAGGACGACAAGTTAAAATCAGGCCTCAGACTAGCTGTGTGACTTTAGGCAAGTCACTTAACCTGTTTGCCTCAATTTCTTCATCTGTAAAATTGAGATAATAATACCACCTACTTGAGGCAGTGGCCCAGTGAATAGAGCACCAGCCCTGGAGTCAGGAGGACCTGAGTTCAAATCCAACAGCCTCAGACACTTGACACACTTACTAGCTGTGTGACCTTGGGCAAGTCACTTAATCCCAACTGCCTTGTTCTCCAAAAACAAAACAAAACAAAAAAACAATACCACCTACTCCAGGATTGCTGTAAAGATCAAACAAGATAATTATAAAGAGATTAGCACGTTGGCCAGTACTTAACAGGCACTATATAAATGTCAGCTATTATCATTCCACTGGATTGACATCCATCAACCAATAACACTAGACTGCCAACCAGCTGATGGTAGTCCAGTCTCTCTCCATCTTGTCCAGGAGGATATAATAAGGGAATCTTCACCACCAGAAAATCATATATCTATGCTATTTATCTGATCTACCAGGCTAGAAATGGAAATGAAGTTACTTTCTTGAAAAAGGATACATGGCTGTCTTGGAATGACTTCATCTACTTTAGTAAATTCATGCAGGAGCCAAGTAATCACTATTTCCATTCCTAAATACTAAAAAAAACATTTGTTTAATAATTTAGTTTAGAATTTTGTCAGAAATTGATGGCAAGATCACTAGCATGCAATGACCAAAATCTACCTTTTCTACTTCTAAAAAATTTGTTGTACATTGGTAATTAGCCAAATATAAGAATTTATGACTAATCAAAATTAGGAGGAAAGCAGAAAGCTGGGAAACAATTTTTACAGTCAGTGTCTCATATAGAGAACTGAGTCAAATTTTTAAGAATACAAGTCATTCTCTGATTGATAAATGGTTAATGTGACCAAAAAAAAATGATAAATGCTGGAGGGAACATGGGAAAACTGGGACACTAATATACAGCTGGCTGAGTTATGAACTGATCCAACCATTCAGGGGAGCAATTTAGAACCATACCCAAAGGGCTATCAAACTGTGCATACCCTTTGATCCAGCAAAACCACTACTAAGACTATATCCCAAAGAGATTAAAAAAAGAGCAAAAGGATCTATTTGTACAAAAATATTTACAGCATCTCTTTTGTGGTGGCAAAGAATTGGAAATTGAGGGCATGCCCATCACTTGGGAAATGGTGAACAAAATGTCGAATATGATTGTGATAGAATACCACTGTGATTTAAGAAATAACAAGTAGGCTGAGTTCAGAAAAAACCTGGAAAGACTTAGACAAAAGTGAAGTGAGCAGAACCGTGAGAACACTGTATATAATAACAGCAATACTATACGAAGATCAATTATGAATGACTTCACTATTCTCAAGAATATAATGCTCCAAGACAATTCCAAAGGACTCCTGATGAAAAATGCTATCCATCTCCAGAGAACTGAGAGTCTGAATCCAGATCAAAGAATATTATGTTTCACTTTATTTTTTCCTGTTTGTTTCTCTTTTGCTCTGTCTTCTTTCAAAACAAAATTATGAAACTATGTTTTGCATGATTATGCATATATACACATGTATAGCCTATATAAAATTGCTTACTGCTTCAGGAAGGGGAAAGGGAAAGGAGAAAATGTGGAACTCAAAATGTTTAAAAAGTGAATGTTAATGCAGCTAGGCAGTGCAGTGGATAGAGCAGCGACCCTAGAGTCAAGAGGACCTGGGTTCAAATCTCATCTCAGACATTTACTAGCTGTGTGCTTCTGAGTAAGTCACTTAAACCCCAACTGCCTCCAAAAAAACAAAAAGGAAAAAAAAGAACATTAAAGATTGTCTTGCATGCAGCTACACGTATTTGGGGAAAAAGTAAAATATTCGATTTTGAAAAATTATGATGTCTCATTCCTTGAGTAATTTATGATCCCTTGAAGAGACATGAAACAATTAGCCTTGATTTAAACAAAAGGTTCTTGCGTTCTTATTAGGGAGATATGATTGAACAGGGAAATGCATAACACATTATGTAAACCACTGAATACCAAGCCGGAGAATTTAACTCAAGTCTTCCAGCCAAGCTCAGCTCCCCTAAAAAGTCTCTAGTAAATAATGAATTCTTCCTTTTTTAGAAAGAAAAGTTTTGATGGAAAAAGTAAAAGGGGTAAAAATTACAAGTGGAAGGTAAAACAACACCTAAGAACAACAAAAGCCATGAATGTAAACAAATGAACTTGTACATAATACAGAAGAGGATGGGAGAATGAATTGGAAAGCAGAATCCAAATTGGAATTTATACTGGAAACAAATTCACAGTTAAAATGAAGGGCTAGGGTAGAATCTAGTAAGCTTCTTGTGAATTAAAACCAGTGCACTCATGTTCTTAAAAAAGGTAACTGCAAAAATAGTTTAAAAATATGCAGGAAGACTACATTATGATTCAAAGCAATACAGACAATATTTAGTGGGCAGTTAGGTACTGCAGTGGATAGCATGGTGGGCCTGGAGTCAGGAAGACTCATTTTCCTGAGTTCAAATCTAGCCTCTAATACTAGCTATATGACCCTGGACAAGTCACTTAATGCTGTTTGTCCTAGTTTCCTCATCTATAAAATGAACTAGAAAAGGAAATGGCAAACCACTCTAGTATCTTTGCCAAAAAGTTGGACATGATTGAACAAGAACAAATATATTTAAGGGTATTGCATCTAAATACTTAAAGGTAAAGGTAAATGAAACACAAGGAGAAATCAAAAGCAAAACAATAATTGTTGGGGATTTCAATGTATCCCTTTCAAACTTTGACAAAGCCAAGAAAAGGATAAAAAGAAAAATTTTAAAGGGCTGGACAAAATTTCATTAAAGTTAGATAGGATAACCTATCAATTACCAAATAGGAATCAAAAGGGGTATACATATTTCTCAGATTTGCATCACATGTTTACAAAAAGATGACAATATGTTATGACATAAAGAACTCATAAACAAATACAGAAAAGCTGAAGTATGAATCACATCATTTGCTGTTCACAATATATTAATACTTTTTAGTAAAAAGGGCAAAAATGAAGAAAGGATTTACATTTTAATGGAGATTAAATAAAATAACCCTAAAGAAGGAATGAGCCAAAGAACAAATCACAGAAGAAAGATTTATTTTAAAAAATTATACCAATGAAACAACATTACAAAAAAAAACCTTTTGGGATATAGCCAGAGCAATCCTTATGTGATACTGTATTTCTCAACATTTTCATCAACAAAAAAAAAAAAGAGAGAGAGAAAGAACAGATCAATGAATTGGACATGCAACTGAAAAACTAGACTGGTTCTGGTTGTTGTTGTTTAAACCAAATAAACACAAAAGTAGAAATTCCTAAAATCAAAGATTTATGTGTTGTCTTCCCCCAGTAGAATGTGTTCATAAGTACAGGAACTGTTTTCCTTTTTGCTTGTATTTTTATGCCTAGTGCCTAGCAAAGTGCCTGGCATGTAAAAAGTACTTAAGGGCTTGTTTTCTTCCTTCCTTTCAACATCCGCCCCACTCCTTCCCCAAACACTCCAGTTCTAGCCATCCTTTCCACTGTGCTCTCTGAAATGCCGGCTCCTCAGTAAAGAAACTTTCCTTCATATTACCTTCAGTTTCTTGCCCTCATAGAGACCTGGCTCCCTCCCAATGATACAGCTTCCCTGGCCACCCTTTCTACCACTGGATGAACTTTCAATCACATCTCCCCTTATTCAGTGGTCACGATAGGAGAGTTAGAATACTCCTTGCTCCCCACGGCCACATCCAGACTCTTCCTTCTTCTACCACCATTATTACTCAGTAACTTTTCCTTTAAGATTTACTCAATTCATACTGATCACCTAATGAATATTCTGGAAGCTATTATCTACCAACCCTTTCGACATTTTCCTTCCTTCTTCAATGAATTCAGTATCTGGCTTGATGTCTCTTCTCCTCAATCCTAACCCTCAAAAATAGGATACTTCAAGATACATAGTGATACTCCCTCAAACACCCAAACTTCTCAATTCCTCAATTTACTTATTTTCCAAGACCTTATAGGTATACTCTGAAATTCATTTATCTAACCATCTTTTATCATTCTATAGTTCCCTCTAAGTTATTTACCCCTGTAGACTATATACTCTCCTCCCTTCTCTAATCTGACACGTTGGTGAATCAATCCAACTCTAGATTATCACTTGATTTTAAATACCTTGCCATCTTATCCTACTTCCAATCATACCATGCCGTGCCAAGCCATGCCAAGCTCCAACCTCAGAATACTCTCATTATCTGCTGACTTTGCTGTTATCCTTGTACTACTGAAATCACAAAATATTGCTTACCAGCTCTACTACAAATTTATGCTACATAATCTCAACTTGGAATTCACTGCAGCAAGACAACTGTTTAAACTTCCTTTATCAACTCACTATCCTAGTCACCATAGTAGCTTTTCCAAATCTCTTCATCTCTCATCAAATCTCTCATGACATGGCAAGCCCCAGCACCCCCTCATCTGAGAACAGTACTTCATATTTCAGTGAAGAAACTGAGCTGGCTTACCAAAAACTTCCTTTTCTTCCCTGTTCATCTCAAATCACTTAAACATCATCCACCATATCTCCTTCTTCGCGCCGTCTCATAAAGTGGCACTTCCTGACAAGGCAAAGCCCTCTACATGCACATGTAGAGATCATCTCCTCTATAAGCCCTACCCTTTCACTAATTGTCAGTCTCTCTCTGTCTCCTGGCTGCTTCTGTATGGCCTGAAAACATGCCCAGTCTCTTCCATCCTTAAAAAAAAAAACCACCTCATTAGTCCATCTACTCTTGCTATTGTCCTTTATCTTGATTCCCTTTTGTAGCTAAAGTCTTTAAGAAGGCCATCTACAACTGGTGCTTCAACTTCCTTTCACCTTCTTAAAAACACAACAACCTGTTTTTGCTCTTCTTTGTACTCTCAGAGTTTATTTGGCACATTGCAAATGCTTGATAAAATTTTTTGGAATAACTCATTCAAAGATCAAGACTCTCAATGAAAATAATTTTTTTAAAAAACAGAATGGAAGGAGGTCTAACTACCAAATTTCAAAACCATACTAAAAAGCAAGAATCATCAAAACTATTCAGTACTGATTCAAGAGTAGAAGAACTGATCAATGGAAAATGTTACAAACATAAAATAAGAGAAGCAAATTAACAAAGTACCATTGTGTTCAACAAACCAGAAAGACCCCCATCTACTGGGGTAAACATTCTGATTTGAAAAAAGCTGCTGGGAAAACTGAAATCACTCTGACAAAAGTTAATTTGAGATCAACATCTCAAACCACATACTAAGATACGTATCAAAGAAATCAGAAAAACAAGGAAGGAAATACTCACCGCCAACTATGGATAGGGGAAGACTAAACAAGGTATAGAAACACTGACAAAAGATTAATGCAGCAAAACGAAAGGTAACCGGTTAAAAAGGAATGAATATTTATAGTAAGTTTTTCTGATAAAAGTCTCATACAAGATACATAAAGTTTAAATACATGCAAAGAGTCAATCCCTAATAAACAGTCAAAGGACATAAACAGGCAATTATCAAAGGAACAAATCCAAAGACACATAAAAAAGTACTCCAAATCATTCTAATAGAAAAAAATCAAATTCAAACAACTGAAAGGCTCCTTTCCATACCCATTAGATTGGCAAAAATGACAACTGTGTAGGGGCTACAAGAAAAGTGGCACAGTCTGCCTAGCTGATAGGGCTGTGAATTGGTGCAGTTATTCTGGAAAGCAATTTGGGTTTATATTAAAGAGGTCAAACTGTGCATTTCCTTTGGCTTAGTGATATCACTGTTAAGCCTTTGCCCCAAGGATATCACAGCGAGGAAAGACCCATGTGTACAAAAATATTTATAGTAAATTTTTGTATAGGCAAAAAAAACCTAAGGTGGTTTCCATCAATTGGGGAACATATGAACCAATTATGGGATGTGAGTAAAGGAATATTATTACACTGTGATGAAATGTATGGTTTCAGACAACCCTGGGAGTTCACATGAGCTGATACAAAGTTAAGCGGGCAGAACAGGAAAAATAATTTATGCAGTAACATAGTAAAGAAAACAAGTAATATTTAAGAAGTGCTGAAAGGGTCACAAAAGGAAAAAATTTAAGAAGCTCTAAAATTCTACATAATACCCAATCATGATTCAAGAAGATCAGTGATAAAATATGCTTTCTGCCTCCTGACAGGGGATAAACTCACGGTGCAGAATTAAATATAAATATTTAGATACAGATGTGGCCCATGTGGGGAATTTGTTTTGCTCTACTCTAGATATCTGACACAAGGGTTTTGTTCTTTCTTCCCTGCCCATTAACAGACCTGAGGGAGTTTGAAGGCCTCCCCTGCTTCTGCCCCCTGATAGGCTGAATGTAATCACATGGAGCCTGTGATGGAGGGAATTTGTAAATGGTGGAGCAGAGTCCACAGGAAGCTTCCCTGCTGTGAAGATAAACTCTGCCCCCTAATAGGCTGAATGTGGTCACATGGAACCTATGGTGGGAGGAGTTTGCTGAAGGGAAGCAGAGCCCACAGGAAGCTGTGAAGCCAGACACTGGGTGAGAGAGGAGCTCAGGCAAGGAGATAGAGAGGTTTGTGAGTAGATATTGATCTTGTATTGGTTTGTGGAAAGGCTGAAGGATGCTATAACTCTCAGCATTATTATGGCTTCTGAATATCTTTGGTACTATGATGGAACTGGCTTAATGGTTTTAGGACTGGATTTTCTGGTGTCTAAATAAATGCAATCAAACGTCATCAGATACAGTCTTTATCGTCATCATGGATGCTGTAAATATTGCATTGGTGCTACAATGTGTAATCAGCTTTGTACGTGGAAATATTCTTATTTGGTGTTTTAAGTTCAGAATATATTGTTTTTTAATTTATTTTAATAAATATGACCATCCCTGTGTGTAGCTGAGGAATAGCTGTAGTAAAGGAGGTCACAGGAGTTGAGGAGATTGAGGAACTGGAAAGTTAAGAGTTTCTGAAAGATCATTAATATATGTGTTTAAGCCTCCTTTCTGACAGCAGTATTTCAGGTGGAAACAGAATGAGGCAAAGACTAAGTTCATTGAGAAAGGAGGAAGGGGGGGCGGAGCCAAGATGGCGGTGTAGCAGCAGCAACATATCGCAGCTCTCACATAGCCACCCCAAAATACCCATAAAATATGACTCTAAACTAATCCTAGAACTCCAAGACGCACACAAATATACTTTCCACTAAAGTCAGCTCGGCTACGAGGAACCATATCAGCACTGCAAATTGAAACCAGCCTGGCCTGAAGCCCTGGCTGAGTCCCGGGGCCGCTGGACGGGAGGAGCCTCGGATTAGCGGCAGCTGCGAGCAGCATTCAGAACTAGGTCAGTAGGACTTGCAAAATCAGAGGAGAAAAGCATCCAGCCGAAAGGCCTCCAGGGCTGCAAAGTGAAAGGCAGAGGTTTTGTACCCGCCTTCACGTTGCAGCTTCCACACCTGCAGCCTGCAGACAGCAGGGGGACTAAGAGATCATTCAGAGGCCAAGTGCTCTCGCGTTGAGCGGCCTGGATCCGGATCACAGTCTTGGGCCTCGGTCCTGGAGTCTTCATTATCCAGTAAGCCGGAAGTAAGTAGGAAAGGGACCCAACACCTTCCTGAGAGTTATGGCAGCCAGGAGGACCCCAGCGATTTGGGACAGAGCTCTCCCCTCTGGAAGCAGAGCCCCACAGAGATTTAAAAAAAAAAAATCACAGACTGACCAACCATGAGTAAGAATAAGCATAAGAAGCAAAGTAAGAACAGCAACCAAACCCTAGATTCCTTCTTTGGGGAAAAGAAAGATCATGGGAGAGAGAGGGAGGAGGAGAGTTCAGCCAGAGCTCTCCCACCAGGGGCCTCAAATAAACATGAAGAATGCCTTAAAGCTAGAGATGAGCTGAAGAAGGACTTTGAAAACCAAATAAGAGAAGTGGAAGAAAAATTGGGAAGAGAAATAAGAATGTTGCAAGAAAATCATGAAAAGAGAGTCAGCAATATGACTGAAGAAATCAACACCCTAAAAAACAGATTAACTCAAAT
>CM053585.1:363668009-363703301 GCA_028646515.1 Pseudochirops corinnae
ATATAATATAATATAATATAATATAATATAATATAATATAATATAATATAATATAATATAATATAATATAATCTTCCAGCTATGTGCTGGTCTTGTATGATATGGCAAACCCAGTGGAGTGGTTTCTCAGTCTCACCTCCCTTTCCATCCTTCCCTGTGACAGAAACAGGAAGTGGGCTGCTGTATCAGTTAAAAGAAGACATAGCTACTAACTTAGCCTCTGCTTTTGACATTCTGATGAACTGGGTAGAAGGTAAGGGGAAAAAGCGTCTATCTAGCACCTACTGCGTGCCAAGCACTGGGTTAAGCACTTTTTGCAAATATTACCTCGTCTGATTGTCACAATAACCCTGATGTTAGTAGTTCCATTTTAGAGTTGAGGAAGCTGAAGCAAACAGAAGTTATGTGATTTGCCCAGGAGATTATGCAGCTAGTAAGGGTCTGAGGCCACAGTTGAGGTCAGGTTTTCTGAATTCTGGCCAAGAGCTCTATCTGAGCCAGCAGCTGCCAATTTTCTCTGAGGCAAATAGTGTGCATAATAGATTCTCTGTGAGAGTGCGTGGAGGGATGGGCTGTGATCTTCCTTCCCACCTCTCTGCAGATCCCTTACAAGGCTCAGGCCTGTGTCTGAACCTCGGGCTACCTTTTCGACTTTGTTTTCCTTTCCTGAGTGGGGGAACATGTATATCGGCTTCCAGGCGGATACATCTGGATTCAGAAGTCTGATCTCATGAGTTTGATCTCATGACGTCGTGAGGTCCAAAGGTCCCGAGTCTAGTGGAAGGAGTTGTGGCAGATGTAGGAGGGGTTGACTTTGGAAGTGGCTCAGTTTGCAGTCCAGAGGAGGTTTGGTTGGGGTGGAGGGGCAGTGCAGAACTGGGTGGAAATGAAGAATGTCCAACAGCAGTAGAGTGTAACAGTATTGTATCAGTGTAGCATTTAGTTAAAATGTACTACTAAATGTAGTGGTTGAGGACTCTCAGGACCTCACCATTTACCATGTGCCATTTGACTCATTGCTATGTATTTAATTTTATTCTCCCAAATTCCACAACTGCAGCAAAAGGAGATTCAGCTTTTCTTCATAGAATTATCTTTCTTGGATTTTCTTATAAAATAATACCGTAGACAGTTTTCACAAGAAGGAAGTCCATCCTCACCTTTTGTTCCATCTTCCCCACAGATTCTTCACAGGTCCTTTTGTATCATAGATAAAACTTTTCTCTCCAGATTTTTTTGTAGCTCCTCAAGAATAAAAGATAAAACAGACTCTCCAGGACTCTACAGGGAGAAGTTGGTCAAACCATTTTTTAAAGTGACTTTTTTTAAACTAAGTTTCTCAACATTCCATTCAAGCTCTCTCCGGCTCTACAAGCTACAGTCAGTATCCATATATTGTGATGAACATTTAGAACAAGGGCTACATAAATTGTTTCTGAATCAGAATTATCTAAGTTTTTGTCAAACGTATAGTTGTTAAGTGAGCTGAGTTTGGCTATTAAGGAGTGTCTAACTGTGGTCCAATTTGATTTTTGGTTGTTTTTTTTTTTTTTGCAAAATAGCGATTTACTAAATACTATCTGCCATTTTCCTTCTCTAGTTCATTTTTACAGATGAGAAAACAGAGGCAATTGTAATTAGGTGACTTGTCCAGGGTCACACTGCTAGAAAGTGTCTAAGGTGGGATTTGAAATCATGAGTTCAAGTTCAAAATGTCTTTCTGATTCCAAGCCCAGTGTTCTATACACTTCCCTCCCTAGCTGTTCCAGTTGTGGTTTAGTATTCCTTTTGTGTACAGGAAATAATTGCCTGCTATGTAACTGATTCATTCAGTGCATTGAGTGTCCTTTGTATTTCCCCCTTTTAGGGAGGACCTAGAAGTGAGCCAAAACATAAGATAAAAGCAAAATTTTCCCTTGTGCACTATGATTGGGGATTTGATGAACTAGAGATTGTGAGAACAGAGAGCTCACCCCCTCCTGATAGAAGCAGGTTCCTCTAGGACTGAACTGGGTTCAGACTGGATGCCAGAACAGGAAGTGGGTGCACTACTCTAGCTACTGAATGGATCCCAAAGGTTAGAAGACAATATAATAGAATCACAGAATGTGAAGCTGCAAAGGATATTAAGATATTTTGTACTTCAATTTACTGATTTGATTGATTCAATCTTCTGCAAGAAGCTTTCCCCAACTCCTCTTAATTCCAGTGCCTTCCCTCCTTTTATTTCCTATTTATCCCACGTATAGCTTGCTTTGTATATATTTGTTTTCATGTTGTCTTTTCTATTTGAATTTTACGTAAACCCCTTGAGGGCAGAGACTGCCTTTTGCCTCTTTTTGTATCCCCAACAATTTGCACAGTGCCTGGCAAATAGTAGGCACTTAACGCATGTTGATTGATTGATTAGGAATCTGAAGACCTGAATGGTTAAGTGATTTAATTAGTCACACAACTAGTTAGTAGTAGAAGCAAAATGAAACCTCACTTGCTTCATATTATTGTTAGGATACAATTAAGAGAATTTATGTGGAAGCATATGGAAAAAGTAAAAATTGCTACACTAATGCAAAAGTAGCTCTATTGCCTCTTAGAAAGGGAGTTTAGTATTTCTAAAACATCTCTCTTAAAACATCACTACTGTTCTCTGTTCTTAAAAAGGCTTTGTGTCTTTAATTTAATCCAGTGACTATTATGGTGCTACAGAATATGAATAACCATTATATATGAAAAAAATGATTATTCTCTTTCTCTGTGAAAAGATCCTGAGTCTAATCAGCTTGATAAGCTGCTCAGACTACTCTTACTAGTGTGACAAGGTGTTAAGGTGCTGTCTTGATTATGAATTATCTAAAGGACACCTAAAGGGTGTCCTCAACATTTCTAGCTTTCCAGCATGCTCTTGAGTGTCTAATTTAGTTCATAATTTCCATTTGTGTCTGTTAATTTAGCACCAATTTACTTCAACAATCATTTAAGCACCTACTAGGTGCTAAGTACTGTGGGGTGACTGAAATCAGAAGCAAAACAAAGCAACTTCATTAGCTTTGGTCATAGTAGATGCTAAGAGATTTACTGAACTGACCTGACTAAAGGGAAAGTTAAAAAAAAAAAAAAACTAAAACACCAAAATTGCTGGTCTCTATGTTGCATTTACCAGTTTCACACAGGGATAAACTAGGCAAATCATTGATAGGTCAACTCAATTTATCTGTAAACTGATGACATTTAAAATTAATCTTCCCTTTTGTCAGATTCAACCTCTTTCTCCACCAAATCTATTAATGTTAAAAAATATTAAGAATTTTTTGCCTCGCCCCCAGCATCCTCTGACAGAAGCACAAATGAACAGTTAAAAGAACAAAGTGAGTATAAGCAACCCCCCTCCCCACAAATTAGCTCCTAAAAAATCTTAAAACAGATAATTTGATGTTTTCAAAAGATGGTCAGATTTGCCCTCTTTCAAATGAAAATGCTTATTTTACAGACTGAAAAAGAAGACTTAGGTTAAGTGATTTTTCCAAAGCCACAATGAAAAATGGCATATCTTTATTATACTCACAGGATAGAAATAGGTTTTTTGTTCTTTTTTTTTTTTTTTGGATGGGTAGAGGGAAGAGGGTAGATTCTATGGCTCTCACCATGATTTTCCTTTCTGAAACCAGGAAATAACGGACAAAATAAGCTCATTTAGGGAAAGAGAAATCCTGCAGATGCTATTAGAAAAGTAATTAGAAGGTAAAATTAGATATGTTGTTAATGTGAGTGGGAAAGTAGGTCATCAGTTGTTCTCCTTTCTATGTGGGAAAATAGATACACCAACAAACTATTGGTGCAGTTGTGAACTGGTCCAACCATTCTGGAAAACAATTTGGAACTCTGCCACAAGGGCTATAAAATTGCCCGAGTGATACCACTACTAGATGTGTACCCCAAAGAGATCAAAGAAAAAGGACTTATATGTACAAAAATATTCTGTGGTGGCAAAGAATTGGAAATTGAGGGGATGTCCATCAATTTGGCAATAGCTAAATTAGCTGTGGTATGTGATTTTGATGGAATACTGTTGTGCTGAGGGGGATGGTTTCAGGAAAAACATAGGAAGACCTATGTGAACTGATGCAAAACGAAGTGTACAGAACCAGATCATTGTACATAGTAACAGCAATAACTGCGAAAGACTCAGCTATTCTAATCAACATAATGATCCAAGAGAATCCTGAATTTCATGATGAAAACTGCTTTCTGCCTTCAATGAGAAAACTGATGAATTGAGTGCTTTTTAAAAAGAGACAATTTTTAACTTTCATTTTAAACAAATTTTGAGTTCCAAATTTTCTCTCTTCTTCCCTCACCTTCCCCTGAGACAGTAACGAATTTCGTATTATGATACATGTTTAATCACTGAAGCATAATTTTCTCACTTTATTTTTCTTTTCTTTTTGGTAACATGACTAATGTGGAAATACCTTTTGCATGATGTATGTGTAATTGATATCATATTGCTTGTATAACGGATATGTGAAATTGCTATCATGTTGTTTGCCTTTTCAGAGGGTGGGGAAGGGTTGGAGGGAGGGAGAGAATTTGACCTCAAAACTTTAAAAGGATGTTAAAAATAAATACTTTTTAAAAAAATAGTAAAAACTGTTCTCCTCTAATGAACTAGCATGAGATTACCTGGTTTCACAATAATGACTTTTTTTTTTTGCTTTCTTTGTCTACTCTTTTATTAACAGTTTTGGAATCTCTATGCCCAGTTCTCTTAAAACCATGTGGTTGTAATCAGAAGACCTTGGCTCAAGCCCTATTTCTATTACCAGTGACCTTGGGTAAATCACCTCAGCAATCTAATCTAAATACCCACAGTACAATGGGGATGACAGTAACACTGGTATTACCTCCCTTCCAGGAATATTGTAAGGACCACAAATAAATATGTTTGGCACTTTGTAGACTTGTAGCTATCTATACAAATAAAAGGTACAATCATCACTATAATTTCTTGCCTTACTTGTGACTTTCAGGAAATGGCTGGGAGATTTTGTTGCAAATTTGAGACTGAATATACCAGACTCTACCCAGACAACCCTCCCACCCAGTGAAGGGATTACATAAACAAACAGGCATCAATATTTATTAACACAAGACAAAGGAAACACATTCAATGAATTAATAGAACACTGTCCAGCCAGATGTTAAATTTAAAAAATGTATATCTAGTCTAATTTCAAATAAATAAAAAAAAATTTTATACATAATTACATAGTATTATAGTTTGAATTTGACACTGGTAAATACTTGACAGAAAGTAAACAAAAACTGCGTTTAGGACTAAAAAAATTATTCTCATATCTTTACAATCTCATCCTCTGGACAAATAACATGGCCCATCTACATTAGACTAAATCAGGAAGGTCACAAAATGATAAAGGAAAAGACTCGTGTTTTAAGAGTATTGTAGCTTCATGCTCCAATTTCTCTTGCCACCAGTACATTACAGCAGACAACAAAAACAATGCTAAGGCATAGATCATTCTGGAGCTTGAGAGCAAGAAGGTGAGGTTAGCATGACTCCTCCTTGGTTTAGTCTGAAAGATTCCTGGATTCCTAAGGAAAGTGGTTCATTTGGCCAAGAGATCCAGCACCATGCCTAGGGGAAATACCGTAACACAAATGCTAGGGTCTTAAGTTCTTTGTCTGAGCCAAGCACTGTGCCAAATTTTCCCAAGGACTATCCTAAAATGGATAACTAGTAGGAAGGCTATGGTCCCTGATAACCAGAAGCAAAGCAACTTTCTAAGGATCTGAGGGAAGGAAGGACTTGTACTAGGGAGAAAATAGCCCATTGTGCAGCAAGAAGCATTGTTAATGCCAATCATGCTATGCTAGTCACTGGAACGCCAGAGCTTCAGCGCTCCTAAGGATATAGATACTAAACTTATTTAGCTCCCTGTAAATGTTCTTCATCTCCATGCACTCTTCCAAAGAAGCTGCCTTTATTGCCTTATTTTGCAGGTTTAACAATAAGAGTTTCAATTTGATGAATGGATCTCTTTAAACTGAGATGAAAACTCATTCATTTAGTGAATGAAAACTAATTTTCTTCTCCATTTCCATATACATTCCTTTTGCAAAGGAACACAGGCAGTGTTTCCTAGAGACCTGCTAAGGCTATGTGCAGTATATGACTTTAAAAAAGTAAATATATATATATATATATATATATATATGCATACATCACATATGTATGTATACACACAAATACCACTGAGGAAAATGAATTGCCATAATAGCTTTTAGAGCAGGAGTTCTTAACCTAAGGTCCAGGAACTTGAAAATGTATTTTGATAACTATTTAAATGTAATTAGTTTCCTTTGCAGTCCTATGTATTTTTTTAATGTATTTATAAGCATGATTCTGAGAAAGGGTCCACAGACTGCCAAAGGGGTCTGTACACATAAAAGCTTATAAGCAAATCCCTTCACAAAGTCAAGTGACACCATGGGATGTCATTACTGCAAGAGTAGGAGTATTTCATAAGAGGAAAATTTTCTTGCTGTTGAAAATTCTCAGTTACACCAACTTTTAGGAGGGATTTAATAAGCTGGACCATATCCAAAGGAGAGTAACTTGAATGTAAGACTTGAAATCCAATCATCTAAGAAATGGTTTAAAGAACTATGGACACAGCCTGAAAAAGAGAAGATTTAGAGAGACACAAAGTGCTCTGTACATAATAGGTGCTTAATCAACATAACATGACTTGAATTGCATCTAAGGACAGCTGTCTTCAAGTATCTGAAGGGATATGTAAGAGATCAGGCTTATTCTGCTCAGCTCCAGAAGAAACCTCTTTTAATAAAGGCTTGGGGCTGTGCCCTAAGGGTATAGCTACCCAAAGGGAAGAAAGCCCCAGGAAGCTACAGGGAGGCAGATCAATCTATGGAAGACTTGTTTAAAAATTAGAGCTGTACAAAAATGGAACAGGGTGCCTCATGAGGTAGTAAGTTCCTCATCGCTGGAGGTTTCAGGCAGAGGTTGGATGATCCCTCTAGGCAGATGTCATACAGAGGATTCACCTAATGGGCATGAGGTTGGAGCAGATGATCTCCCAAGCCCCTTCCAGCTATGTGATTTCCTAATTCTATGACTAGAAAGGATAGTCATAGAATAACGCAGACATTGATCAAAAGCAGTGAAATGGCCACAAAAGCGGGAGCAGGATTGTTAAAGAGAAGCTACAGACCTGAAGAAACACAAAATCTATCCAACTCAAAACCTGACTAATCAGCCCTCAAAGTTGCCAGTACTCTTCTAATCATGAATGGAATATCTTTTGTGATGGGGTGAGTCTACATGTCTCCTTTCTAATTTTTGCAGGTATGATTTATACTATTTTATATATATATATTTTTTCTTCAGAATTGGGATGACTACAGAGAAAGGCAGTTCTTTTAAAACAGTTGCTATGGCCCTCTGCTTTGTCCAGAATGAATCTCTGATGGGTATATATACATATACATGTATGTATGTATGTATGTATGTATATGTATACACACATATACATATATTTATGTATATACATATATATACATATACATTTATATGTATGTATCTTTTTAAATCACGCCAAACATTAGCAAGCTACTGTACCTGAAAATTAAACATTTATCTGTATGCATAGAGGTTTCATGTTTGTCTTGATACTTATGCTTTTCCTACACATGCCAGAGCCTCTCACATCACAAATTTAATTGACTTAAAATATTAAAAAAAACAGATCTGCAACTGGAAAATGTTTTTGGGCCTGCCCTTGTTGGAGAATGAGAAGAAAAGAAATGAGGACAATGAAAAGGGTGGTAATAAAGTGGCTTCAAGTCATAGGACTCTGTTTATGCAGCACTCGACAGCACTGCAATAGAGAAGGGGCTGTCTCTGCATTATAAACCTTATTTTCAGGGTAAATACAAGTCTTAAAAATTGTTTAAAAACATACTTAGTTTACATGATGTTACACTGGGGTAAATAATATACATTATTAAAATAGAGTAAGTAAGTATTTACACAATAGACTAGATGGATCCAAGAGAACCATTCTGAAGTCTTATTCACTTTGAGGGTTTGGTGGTTCTTTTTTTTAAATTTTAAAAAATATTTCTGTAAGAAAAAAATAATAGAATCCAACTATATTTGAAGACATGAAGGATCAGACCAAAAAAGGAAACTGAGCCAGAGGCAAATTTGGCTCTGTCTTTTAGTCTGCTAGGCCTGGGCACCACAGTTAGTCCAAAACAGTGTGTTTTGCATAAAACAGGGTTCCCTTATGAGTATTTTTCTAAGGCTGGCTATGATAGCATTCAAAGGAGTTGGCCAACATTGAACTTTTTATTTCTGTTGCAATGCACTGGCTACTTACTCCCTTCTCAACTCCCCCCCCCAAGCATGTATGCATAGTTTCCACCTGATAAACTACCCTCCCCCTGCACTGGCTCCCATGGAGTGGAAAATCAGAAGGAACTTTCCAGTTTTAAAAGAGAAACTGTATGCAGAAATCGTAAATAGAAGCTTCACTACAAAGGAGCAACAGGACTGGGGAAGAATAAATTCACTGACTTTAGGAAGTTCTGACATCCAATCAAATTCAAAATTGGGGATAGTAGGGAGGGAGTGGCAGGATAAAGTAATCTTGAACTTTTCTTGGCGCTTTGGGTATTTTGTTTTGTAAAGTGAGACTTTTAATTGGTCAACTTGCAGAAGAAACGGGATTAATGCTTAAGAATTAAGTTCATTCTAAAGGGAAATGGGCTTTAAATACAAACACAGGCAGTTCGATCTTATAAAACATGCCAGCCAGCAAAGTCACAGTACAGTGTGCAATGGGAACCTGCATACAACTTAACATTTCTTAGTTAGCTAACCAATTAAATGTTAAGAATCTTAAAGTTACAATCTCTAAATGTTTCTACTTTGGTGGCTGTAGTTATACAAGCCATTTTTTTTTTGCGCTGAATTATGCATACTATTATTTACAGTTTAAAAATATAGGCAAAAGCCCTTTAAATTTTAGACGTGTGCATGTGTGTGTATGTATGATGATGTTATTCTTAGATTTAATGAGTCAGCCAATCTGCTTACGGCATGACTGTAAGTATTTTGTATAACTCCGTTAACAAAGCCCCAAAGCACTAGCTACAGTATAATTGCAAAATACAGTATATGATGGAGAACTGTGGAACTTGGACTATTTCCTTTATGTTAATAAATCCCTTTGCAAAATTCTAAAACAGCATTAGATAAAAATACAAGTATGTACAACAGATGAAAAAATGTAACACCCATTTAGCAAAGGCTTTAAGTAACGTCCTGCTTACACTGCCAATGTTAAAGGTCACCCCAAGTAAACTATTAACTTTTCTTCTTTTCATTTGCTACCAAATGAATTTCCCTTTCCTGTCTGTCACATGATTGAAGAATCCCACAGGATGAGATGAAGGAAATAAAATATCCACCTCAAATCATTTTACAGCAAGTATTAGTACTTGTTTTTAGCTTTTTTCTTTAAAGATGGCAATAGCGACCCCGTGTCAGGCCTCTGGCTTTCGTGGTTCTGAGGAACTGGCTACAGGCCCATAATGCATAATCACATGTTATAGGCCACGTAGATGGGGTCCAACTGATCTGCCAGAAAGCTGTCCCGGAGGTGCATCCGCTGCTTCTCTCCCCTGGAATTGATGGGGATGACGCCGGGGTCTACCACGACCACGACTCCAACGATGAGGTAATGCTCTTCCAAGACCACGTTAGTCACCAAAGGCACCAGGTCCAGGGCTTCTTGCTCGCAGCCACACAGCTCCACAACCACCACAAGCAAGTTGGTCCATGTGAACACAGCACTGAAATTTCAATGATATTGAATTAACACAGGCACTGATAACATGACAATAAACTTAGGATGGAAAGGAAGCAGGGGTGATTTCTAGATTTCATACTTATATTTGACTAGGAACCTGTGATATTTTAGTAGTCAAAATATTTCCTAACAAATAACAAAGCTCTCTCTATATAAAGACTTAATTCTAGAGGAGCCTGAAAATAGTTGAATACATCCACTCAGCTCAATGAACATGCATTCATTAACCATCTACTGTTTGCTAGGCACTTCCGTGGGTGCTGGGGATACAAAGAGGACAACGAAACCGTCCTTGCCACTAAGGAATTTAAATCTAGCTAGTAGAGACAACTGGTGTGTACATTGGTATATACGATATATGTGCAAAACAGATACAAAATGATTTTCAGGGAAAGACTAGCATTGAGAGGGATCGGGAAAGAACTGATGTAGAAGGTGGTACTTTGGCTGAGAGACTCCAAGAGGTGGAAATGAGCAAGAAGTGCATTCTAGGGGCGGGACACCAATTCAAAAACACGGAGATGGAGTGCTGTGTTTAAGGCATGGTAAGAAGGCCAGTCTTTTTGGACTGTAGTGTATGAGAAAAAGATTAGAAAGAGAGACCAGCGCCAGTATGTGAAACTAAAGAATGTTGTGTATTTGATCTATAAAGTAAGAGTGTGCCTCTGAAGTTCACTGAGTAGGGGAGAGACATGGTCAGAATTGTATACTGAGAAAATTATTCAGCAGCTCTTGGGAGACAGACCAGAGAGAGATTTCAGGATAAAAGACCAAGAGAAGGCCAAGTTCAATGAAGACATAATGAAGCCCCGAACTAGGTTAGGCTTCACGAGTAGAGTTCCAGTATAAGTAGAAAACTACACTGTGGTTGTGAACCTGGATGACAGAAGGACAGTGTTATCTCTGAAAGAAATAGGGAAATTTAGAAGAGGTTTCTGTTTTGAACATATAAAATACAAGATGCCTATGAGACATTTAGTTTGCAATGTCCAACAGAGGGTTGATGATATGGAAATGGAGTTCAGAAATGAGACTATTGGTAGATATCTGGGACTATCAGCATAGTGATAATTAAGTCCATGGGAGCTGATGAGGTCATCAAGAGACAGTATATATAGATACACACACACATACATATATAAAAGAATAAGTGAGATCAATGACACAAAACCCCCTACCCTGGGTGGTCAATAGTGTCAAATACAATAGAGAAGTCAAGAAAGCCAAGCACTGAGAAATGATCTTCAGATGTTGCAACTGAGAAATCACTGGCAATGTTAGAGAGAACATTTTTAGCTGAGTGATGAAGCTGAAACCCAGATTGCAAAGGTTGAGGAGAGAAGATGAAGCAGAAGCAAGGAGGGCAGACAGCTTCTTCTAGGAATCTGGCTGAGGAGAAAAAAGGCTGATAACTTGAGAGGACAGTTAGGTCTACTGAAGGTAGTTTTAAAAAATTTTTTGTTTTTTTTTTTTTTGGCTGGGGTGGGGTAAGGCAGGGCAACTGGGGTAAAGTGACTTGACCAAGGTCACATGGCTAGTGTTAAGTGTCTGAGGCCAAATTTGAACTCAGGTCCTCCTGACTCCCAGGCCAGTGCTCTACTCACTGTGCCACCTACCCGCCCTGTTTTTTTTCAAAGGATGGGAAAGAACTGTATATTTGAAGGCAAAAGAAAGGAGTTATTAGGTCATTGGGTACTGAAGATTTTTTAAAGAGAGAGGATGTTTTAGAGGGCTTTGGAGAGAAGAGCCACTGCCTTTTATCAGAGTGCCCTACCTAATCCAACTTATCCCCCCAATATTCTAGCTTGGAATCTGGAACTCTAGCTTCCAAACCACTAAAATATGTATATACCCTGACCAAGTGAAAATACTATTAGGTCTATACTACAAAGAAGCAAAAGAAGGTGAGAAAGAACCCTTGAGTACAACAATATTCACAGCAACATTTGTTGCTGTTGTTGTATTAAAGAACTAGAAGAACAACAAAGAGGGGCTATCAGCTGGGAACTGGCTGAATATATAATACAACAGAGATTGGCAAACTATGGCCCATGATCAAATATGGCCTGCTGTCTAGTTTTTATACAAGTCATGAGCTAAGAATGGGTTTTTACATTTTTAAATGGTTGAAAAAAATTAAAAGAATACTACTTGGACATGTGAAAATTATAGGAAATTCAAATTTTAGTGTCCATAAATTTTTTTTGGAACACATCCACACTTATTTGTTTATATGTTGTGAATGGCAGTGTTCCTACTACAATGGCTTGAATTCAGTGGCTGCAAAAAAAGACAGAAGAGCTCTCATAGCTTCACGTTGCTTCTTGGTGCACTACAAATTGTAGTGAGGAAGTCATAATTTGCTGTATCATACTGTAATGTGTTGATATTTTATTTTGTTTTTATTACCAGTGCATACCCATCATATCAAAACAAGAAGAGAAAAAAAGTTTTATTATGATTTTTTGATTTAGGGCTGAGATTCACATTTTTTGGGGGGAAAGAAAAGAATCATCCTCAACCACTACTATTGAATGGCTTTGGAAATTAGCTTTTGCTACAGACTTAATAATGTTTTTTTAATGAAATCAGCCTAAAATTATAAGGCAAAAGAGCACTTAATATGCAAAACTTTATTTCAGTAGTCAGTTAGACAACAACTAACACTGCTTGAAAGAGCAACCAGGTAGTGCAGTGGACAGAGGGCCAGGCCTGAAGTCTGGAAGACTCATCTTCCTGAGCTCAAATGCAGAGTCAGATATTTATTACCTGTGTGACCCTGGGCAAGTCACTTAACCCTGTTTGTCCTCATCTATAAAATGAGCTGGAGAAGGAAATGGCAAACCACTCCAGTATCTTTGCCAAGAAAAGCCCAAACAGGGACATGAAGAGTCAGACGTGACTGAAAAACGACTGAACACAAACGTTGTTTGAGTCGTAACTAACGTCAAGCTACTTTACACACCTGCTGTGCTGTCAGAAGTTACAATACTAAGTGGGATCTATATTCCTGCACCAATTTGCTACAAAGAGATTTTCAGAGTTTAAATGACAGCTCCAACAGCATCTTTTTGGATCTTGATGCAAATGTAAAAGATATTTCTATATTTCAAAATCCACTTAACTGTGGGAACTAACATCTAATTGGAATTATCTACAATATAATGACATGCTAAAAGGCAAAAATGTCAAGAGAAGAATCTAGGAGAATTTTACAATTGCCTTCCAGGTGATGAAAATGTTCAATTAAAATCATATGCTCAAGGACTGATGGCAGTATTTGGCAGTACCTAGCTGTGTGAAAAGACACTTTCAGAGATGAAATATGTAAAATTTCATTACAGATCAGTATTAACAGTTGAACATTTGCAACTGACTTTGATGACAGGACAAAGTCAACAAAATGTTTAAGAGATCAGGAGTTTTAGAGTACCACATAGACATGGACAGCTTTGGATTAATCTGCTGTTGAGTATGTATTTTAAAGAAAACAAGTTGTAATGAGATTAGCAATTTTATATACAATCCCCTTTTTCTGCTCTTTGAAATATACATGTTTGTCGGTGTTTATGAGTTCAGACTAATTATAAAAAAATATTTTTTTTAAAAGAAAAAAATTGTCTCTTTTTAAGCTTGTTGCAGCTAAACCTCACTTTGAATTGGAGGTAAAAGGATTACTGAGGAAGGTTGTGAAAATCTTTGTTACTGGAAATCTCAGAACATCTTTCTCTTCTATTACCTCTAGATAACCTACTAAAGCAAAAGGAATAACCAGAGGCAACAGAATATCAAGGAAACATGGGTGAACTTGGAGCCAGAAAGAGCTGGGCTCAGACACTGTCTGGGATGCCAACTCTGGGTAGCCTCTGCTTCTTTACCTGTAAAGCAGCTATCTCACAGGGTTACAATGAAGCTCAAATGAGATGATGAATGTACACTAATCAGCCAGCCTTACAGTGCTATAGAGATACCAGCACTGATGTTCAAAACAGTGCCAAGTTCAAAGGAGCTGGAATTTCCAATGCAGCTCTTGTCTGGTTTCATTCTCATTCTGTTCACTGCTCCAATCTAGCTGAGGAGAGAATAAATGATCTGCTCCAAAAATGAGAGCTGACTAAATAAAGAGGATTTAACTGATCTGTCAGGTGATTCTTCTAAGCCTTTCATACTGACATGTTCACGTGCCAACTCCTGAACAACTCTCCCCTCTCCCTGATATTGGTGAATACTGTCTGAAGAGAGGAGTGAAACAAGGGACCTCAGCAAGACAGGAACCCTTATTCTACTGTTTAGTCTGGTGTCTAACCTAAACGTTGTTCATTTGTTGAATGTACATAACGAAATTTTGATCATTTACAAATGAAGGCAATCTCCTTTATTTGTCAACCTTGGGGAATCTGCAACCAAGTCTTTCTTTAACAATAAACATTAGCACCCATTTATAATGCTGGTGTTAAGGGCTGAGGGGGCAGCTAAGTGGTGCGGTGGATAGAATACTGGCTCTAGTTAGGAGGACCTGAGTTCAAATCCTCAGACACTTACTAGCTGGGACCCTGGTCAAGGCACTTAACCCTGTTTGCCTCAGTTCCTCATCTGTAAAGTTAGCTGGAGAAGGAAATGGCGAACCATTCTGGCATTTCTGTCAAGAAAACCTCAAATGAGCTCATGAAGAGTTGGATGTAACTGAAAAACAACACTTGTTCCCAGCCTTTAATTTTCTAGGATGGCAACAGTGGCCCAGTCTCAGGCCTTTTGCTTTCATGGTCCTGAAGGACTGTCGACTTACAATCCCCAAAGTGTACACGATAGAGAAAATAAATAGGATCTAAGTGATCTGTCAGGAAATCGTCCTGGAGGTCTATCTTGCTCAAAGTCCCTATCCCACTCAACAGTATTTGTTCTGGATTTTGTCTTCTCTCTTTAGGCCTTTCCGCCCCTTCCACTGTGCCTTCAACCCTTTCAACTACTAAAGACTTTGTTTCCTGCTTTGTTAAAAATACTGAAGCCATTTACTGTCAGCTCTCTCAACTTCTTCACCTCAAAACCCCTTGAAATCACCACCCAATCTCCTTTATCCTAGCAATTTCTTATAGGGATGTGGCTCTTCTCCCTGTCAAAGTCAACCCATTCACCAAATGTGTCTATCATCTCATCCTACTCCCATCAAGGTGTTTCCCCTTCTCTATCTTTCATTCAAATACTTTGTAATTACTGGTACACACACACACACACACACACACACACACACGCACGCACACACACACACATGCACACACACACACACACACACACACATTATTACCCTGTGTCTTTTTCCTAGCACAGTGGCTGTTGCACAGTAGGTACCTAATAAATGCTTTTTTGATTTACCAATCAAACTTACCAAACTCTATTTATGATTAACATGGCAATGAATAATATAACCAACAGAAGCATGGACTATATCTCTGAGAACTATGAAATCCTAGGGAGGAAAATAAAAGACTTGGGAACATGTGGGTAGTGGTTTTATGGGTTTTTTCCCAGGTGATTATTATGACTTTGAAAGAGAAAGGGAAAGGTGGGAATTGAAAATTTTACTGGCTGCATAAATGGAACAGAAAAATGTAATTTAGTTTTCTAAACCAGGGTTTATTAATACCAAAGTCTCAGCTCCCTGAGAAAGTGTGCAACTTAGAAGGGCTGGGGAAAATATATGTGGCAGAAGGCTTAATGATTTGATCACAATAAAATTTAGAGGATGGGGAGGAGAAAAATGTCCACAAAAAAAACTATAAACCCACATTCTACGAAGAGCAACAGGAGTGATATAGAAAAAAAGAACAACTCGGGGCGGCTTGGTTGTGCAGTGAATAGAGCACCAGCCCTGGAGTCAGGACGACCTGAGTTCAAACCCAGCATCAGACATGTAACACTTACTAGCTGTGTGACCTTGGGCAAGTCACTTAACCCCAATTGCCCTGCCTTGCCCCCTCCAAAAAGCAAAAAAAAGAAAAGAAAAAAGAACAACTGTGGAAGATGTATCCAGTAATTCTTAGGGGAAAAAAATAGGGAAAAAGATTATAACCTATACTTATAAACTCAGAAATCTATATATAAATTCACCTAGTATGGACAATAAAGAGTGACTTTTAAATTTTAACAAAAGAGATAAATATAAACTCATAAGTATCAATGAAACACTGAGATGGAACACAACATTTTTTACATGATATAGTATTTTAAGGATTACAAAGCCCTTTACATACATTCTTATATGATCCTCAAAATAAGACAGTGAAGCATACAATCTATTTTTATCTTGGTTTTACATTCATGGAAACTAAGGCCAAGGTTAATTAAGTAGGTCAAGATCACACTGGTGGTCAGTGACAGAGCTAAGACTTACAACAGGTCTCCTACTGCTAAGTCCAGAGCTCTATCCACTATATCACATTGATACATGATTAAAAAATAGAGGTTGAAAGAGGGCCTACCTAATTCAAAAGAAAAGATCTAATGGAAGGGGCAGTGGGTTAGATCAAGAAAGCAAACATACATATGGAAATCTATTACAAAAGCAATAGCAAGAGTTTGGGTGAAGATACAATTAGAGAAAGGGAAGCGATACTGTGGAACTAGGTTACAGACTGCCTGGCTGGACAGAAAATGTAGATGATACTTTCTCAATGGAGATCACAAAGAAAAGCCCCCAACTACAAGGCTGCATTGTCTTTTCTACAGCTACCTTCTCTAGGGCCTTGCCAAGCAAGTGCCTTGCTGCTCCCACAAGAGATGAGAGCAAAGGTACTTAACCCTTTTTTAAATGTCTCCTTCAACATTCTGATGAAGCCCATGGACCCCTTCCTCAGAATATTTTTAAATGCATAAAATAAAGATACAAAGGCTTACAAAATAAACCAAGTATATTAAAATATGGTTATCAAAAGAAATTTTTTTTTTAAAGTTTAACAATCTTTGATGAAGAACTTCTGCCACAAAGAAACTTTTTTCCTGGATTGCACTTTATGACAGGTGATAACCATTCCTGAATCACTCTCTCTTTCAAGACAGCCCTGCCACCAGGATTCACTTCATTCCTTCCTCTTCCCTGTTTACCACTTTCACAGACTAATCAATTCCTTCCACTTCTAGTTCTAAAACCATGAAAAAAAAAATCAATTCTGATCCTGGATGGAATGGTTCAATCTGATTCCCTATGACCACACTCAGAAAAGGAATACCCTTTAAATCAGTTAGTATTGATTACTTTGATTTATTTTTATCTTTAGGAAAAGCTTGCCCTAACAACTAAGCCAGACTAACATAGATATTCTTTTAAGTCTGCCTTACCTATAAATTTAGTGAATGAATAGATTGATAAGACTTTATTATTTAGTAGCAGATAAGAATATAATAATCATAGGATTATAAGACTCTTTTTAAAGGTCATGTTCCTCTTTCCAGTCTTAGTGGATAAACTCCCTTTTTCCCCCCTTGAAATATACGTTGAGTACAAATCAAGTAGTGTAATCTTCTAGGGTTGGGTTTCCCTTTCTGGCAACTGGAGGATAGGGAGTTAGGGGTGGGGTCTGACTGCTAACTACAAACCACAAGTTCCTCTTTCCCAGTCTTAGTTCAAACTACAGACCCCTTTAAAGTAAGCTTTTTGGTTGTAAAATGCTACAGGGCAGATATTCCTAAGACAATCGCACTTTGACAGACATGTTGATAGAAACAGCATGAATGTGTGTTGAGAAAGATCAGGAGGAGAAAAAGTCAGATGACCTGCCTTGTCCAACTGAACTAAATTTGTACAGCATATATGTATGCTGCGTTTCTCCCAAATCTGAGCATTTTCTAAAGGTAGACAGGTACTATGAGTTTATTCTTTCTTCTTCTTACCTTAAGAGTTTTACAAGCAGTGAGTACTTAATTACTGAGTATTAACTAATTGGATTAACACACGTTAAACCTAGGATAGAAACATGGTAGCAGTGGGAAATGGGGAGTTCAGAACAATGATTCTCTTCTTGGGGAAATTTACCATTCAGCAATGCTTCGGTGTGTCCGAGAGACCGAGGTCTCTATATCAGTTGGGTGGTAGCGTAATCCTCTTAGCTCTAGAGTTTCATCCAGGGCTCCTACTACATATAGTGCATCATGACGCTCTAAAAGATGAGAAACAGGAGATATGCATTATTAGCCTACCCAAGCCTCTCTAAGACATCTAGACTGAAGGAAAAAGATTATATATACAGTTCTTGCCCATGATGATCCTGAATTCTTGTCCAAACAACACAGACCACTACACTGTCAAAAAAATACTATAGAGAAAAAGTTATGCCAATACACAACCTATGTATAGGAGATGGAAGTTATTTTTCCACTGGGCTTCTGAATCTAACACTTACTTTCATCTTGTAAGAGAAAAGGCTTCTTTTTGGAGAAAAAAGAAAGCCAGATTCCAAATAATTAATCAATAGCTCAATGTCAATTTGGAAGGTCTTCAGGAAAGTGACCAAGGCATCTGTGCGTGGCTCTGTTCTATTCAAAAGGAGGCAGCATGGTACAGTAGAAAGAATACTGATTTTATAGTCAAAGGACTCTCACCTTTGATATTAACTACTGATGTGACCTCGGGTAAGTCACTTATACCTTTGTGCCTCAGTTTCTACATTGGTAAAGTGAAGGACTCTAACGTCCCTTTCAACTAGGATTTCTACCAAAGATTTGGATAAAGGCCCGAATGGTAACTCTGTAATATTGGCATATGACTAAATGCTAGGAGTAATAATTAACACACAGGATAAAAGTCATGGTCCAAAAAGATCTGATAAGCTAGACAACTGAACTGAATCTAAGCAAAATTTAACAGGAATAAATGTAAAGTCTTAAACTTAGATTCAAAAAACAAATTCTGTACATATCAGATGGATGAAATGTGACTAGGCAAGATGGTCTGAAAAGGATATGAGAATTTTAGCGGACTGTATGCTCAGTGAATAAACAGTATGATAATGCAACTAAGAAAGTTGAGATCTCAGGTTAAGCTGAGAAAAAGAATCCAAAAATGATGAAGTGATAGTCCTGTTATACTATTTGGGGATTAGATTATGTCTGGAGAATTGTGGTCAGTAGTTCTCAGTGCCGTATTTCAGGAAGGGAATTGTTAAGATGGACAATGTTTAGTAATGAAGGATAATCGGGATGGAGAAGAGCCTTGAGAACATGCCTTTTGAGGACTGGTAGAAGTACCTGAGGATGTCTAGTCTAGAGAAGAGGATACTCAGAGGGGGAGGAAGGGGTGGTATAGAAGAGCTGTCTTTAAATCTCAGAAGGATTGGCATGTAGAGGAATAATTAGATTTGTTTTGCTTGGATCTATGTGGTAAAACTAGAAGCAATGGGTGAAGGACGTAGGTTTTCTCTTACTGGAGCCCTCCAAGCAGAGGCTGAGTTTTTGGAAATGCTTCAGAGGCGATGCTTTTTCAGGTAGGCAACAGAATAGATGGAAATTTGGATCTGACCTCTGAAATTATGTGATTTTAGTGAAGTGGGCTAGAAGGAGTCAAATAATGGAGTCTGCTGGATAGATGGATAGGTGGTTCTAATGGATGATGCAAGCAAGAGAAGGGAATAAAAGAAAGACAGGGGTGTTAGTGTGATAGGAACAGGAGGTGTGAACAGGACAAGAGCAAAAGATTAAACGAGTTAAGTAGGACGGATCATCCTATGAAGTGTTTCTGAGGTGCTTCTGAGGTTCAGGATCAATTAGAGACAGTGTGGTAATAGCGGAAAGAGTGCAGAATTTGCAGGTGGAGGACCTGGGTTCAAATTTGGACTCTGCTGCCTACCACCTGTGTGATCTTAACCTTCTGGCTATCTATTTCTCTTCTGCATAAAATGTGGGAATTAGGCTACATGATCTCCAAGGTCTCTTCCAGCTGTAAATCTATGATCCCATGGCTCTTTCCTGATGGTCAGTGGAGCCATCTGAAGGTTTAGGGAATATCAGTAATGTGGTCAGCATGAGGTTTCTGAAAGGTGACTTTTCAATGACAATCCCAGAAGGGTCTGCATTTAGTCCACAGCAATGAAAAGGGTAAAAGATGGCAAGAGTGTAGCCGAGGTCCTAGATGTCAGCAAAATGCCAATATCATGCCACACTGTGAAATAAAACTGCCATCTGTACTCAGAATGACACAGTCTGAGAGTCACAAGGGACCTCAGGGGCCCTCCAGTCCAACTCACAGCTGGAAGCAATCACACTTAACTGTCAAGCAGGACAAGTTCCCTTGCTAGTGGGACTCTGACCGGCAGAACTGAAGAACGACATGTTTCTTGAGGACAGAGACTGTATGTCACTGACATTCCTAGACCCTGTTACAATGTAATCTAAGCCTGTACACAGCAGATGCTTAAGACATTCTTGCTGATTGACTGATAACACTACAGAGATGAGTTTCAATTGCATGGGATTTGAATGCTTAGTGAATATTTCAGCCTCACAAAGGCCACAGGAACACAGAACACCCCCAAATCTCAAGGAGCTGGCTTGGGATTTGGGAATCAACCCTTTTACAGACTCGGTGCCCTAAGCTGTGTCTGTGCCCTGACACAAGTATGCTTGCCTCTCTCCTCAGAAACATTACCATTTTCTCATCTGGGACCATGACTCAGATCTCCTGCTTTCTGGACACTCTCTTAAGGGGTACAAGGCTATTTGTAAATGAATATCGCTTTATTTACATATTCAAAAACCATTGAAAAAAGTCATTAAATTTCCTGAAGCAAAACAGCATCTGAGGCTAAGGGAGAGGTAAATTAATTCCACAACTGAAACCTAAGCAAAGAAAAAGAGCGAATCGTATGCCTACCTCCAGTGGCAGCTGTAAGCTCAGTTCGGCGAACAAATCCAAGGTATCCTGTCCTAGCCCAGAGTGTCTGAGCGGCATCCCCAAAACTGAGTCGAGTGTTGAAATGATCAGCTTGAAGAGTTTCATTATCGTAGATGGTGTAGTAGCCACTGGCTGTGTGAGGGCTGTTCACCCAAACCTATAATGCAAGAGGTATATAAGTCAGTTTCCCACAAAGGATGTGCAATCCTGTTAACTCAATTAGATGATTCTAAAACTCCCTACTTCTATCAACTGACTGTTTTTTGTATATAGAACTTGTAATCAGTGAGCGGCAAAGCCAAGACTCAAGCCTTTGCATGTTCAGCCTGGCGTCTTCCCACTAGACTACATTACTATGGCTATGCTGCATTGGAAGAAGAGAAAGTGGTGGAAATGTTATTGTTTTCACCATCAGGCATTATCCACCAACACTCAGTCCTTAACAAGTCAGTATCTAGCAAAGTACCCTTAGAATAGCTAGCTACCTGGGCACAGGGAAAGGTCAGGACTTTACTACAAATTGGAGACTAACTCAGACTATAGTTTCACTGGGTGCTAGGGTATGACCTCAAAAGAGTCTGATGTCTTGGTTCTTTTTCGAAATCAAGGAATAAATTTATACATACCTCTCCAAGATGAGAATCTCCAACAGGCCCTTTGGTTTCTGGATTAACAATGACCACTTTGACCCCAGGCAGGATCTAAGAAACAGTGAATAAAGACTGGATTCACTGTCATGTTACTCAATGAGCTGACTCAATGAAAAGGCATTCATTCACTACAGAGGTCATAGTGGCAGCTGTGTGTACCCTGTGGTGAGGTATAATCACCCATCAATGATCCAAGCCATACTGCCTGGTCTGGACCTCTCAACTAGGAGTAACTATGGAAAACCTTGTGAAAGGGAGAGTTGTGATATCCTCGGAAAAGGGAAGAAATGAATGATCCTCTATCAGAGAGGTTTCCAAAAGGGCAGCCAACTGCATGAGGATTCAAAAGGTTTATTTCTAACATGTCTCTACCTTATCTTGGAAGATGGTTTAGAAACCTGGGAGGAGTAGAGAAAGTGTATAGTCATTCAAGACTTGGACTGGAGCAGTGCAAAGTACTTGTTGGGAGAAAAGTGTGATAACTTGTGGGAATGGCATCCTCCTATTTGATATCAGCACAACGAATTCAATCATCCATTTACTTAGCACTTCCTATGTACAAGACACTATACTAGGACCCTTGAAGTACAACAGGTGAATAATAGGTTAGACCAGTGGTTCTAAACCTTCCTAATGCCACGACCCTTTAATACTCATGTGAGCGGACCGGCGTGGAGACAGATAGAGGAGCAGTGTCTTGGTTCCTAAGACCATTGGAAATATGTGTTTTCCGATGGTCTTAGGCGACCCCTGTGACCCTTGTGAAAGGGTCGTTCAATCTCCAAAGGGGTTATGACTCACAGGTTGAGAACTGCTGGGTTAGACCTTGGTAGAGTAAATACCATTATAATGAAATTCCAGTATAATAGGCTCTAGATAGTCTATCCGTTTCAAGCACTATAAGATGCCACAAAATTCCACTGCAACAAATAAAACAGATGGTGTTTTTAAGTTTACTGTAATAACCTTTACCATTTTCAGGTGGTACTTTTAGATGTTTTATTCTTTGGGTGTGTTCATTTTCTATGAAATGATGCAGCTGGGTGGTGCAGCAGACAGAGTGCTCATCTTCCTGAGTTCAAATCTGGTCTCAGACACTAATTAGCTATGTGACCCTGGGCAAGTCATTTAACTATTTGCCCGAGTTTCCTCATCTGTAAAATGAGTTAGAGAAGGAAATGGCAAACCACTGCAGTATCTTTGCCAAGAAAACCCTAAGTTGGGTCATTAAAAGTTGGACATGACTGAAAAGACAGCACAACAATAAATTTTCTATGAAGAGTGCAATCTATTTCTTTACTTCAGAGGGCAATACTACTCACTCATGGGACTGTTATATCAACCTGCCTGCAGAGATCACTCTCATGTTATTTTTATGGTAGGAAATACTTTATCTTAAGTGATCTAAAGGGTCAGATGTAGAAAGACAGTAATCAATACCGTGTGCTTCAGGACCTTATATAACTGAAGGGATCTTGCTTTTTAACTCTTTCTCTACTTAACAGATTATCTTCTCTAGTTGTCTGGTTACAACATTCAGGCTCGATATTTTCTGTCAGGGCTTTCTTTCTTCCCCAAGATCCAAATCAGTGGTACCTTTTCCAAGAACTGTTCTGTGGCACCCCATTCTGGAGAAAAATTATTCTGTTCATCTCAAATTTCTCATAGCACTTTGTGTATCTTTGCATTTATCTCATACTCTACTGTATCATAGTAGTTTTTATACAGTTTTCTCTCCCATTAGACTATATGTTTCTTGGGAGCAGGGTCTATCTTTTTATCCCCAGTGCCTAGCATGGAGCTTTGTAGAGAGCAGGTATTTAATAAATGGCTCTCTAAGGAAATTTCTGAATAGATACAATACTCTTTTTTCCCTTCCTTTTGCTATCCCTTGCACTTGACATAGCCTATAAAAAAATCCTATTTCCTTTCTACAATGTGGTTCTCTTTCTGAACTTCCCCTTTTGTGTTAACATTAACACTAATCTTCAATCAATCAGCAAACATTTATTAAACACCTATTGTGTGACAGTTATGGGCCACTAGGTGGCGCCATAGTGCTTGGAATCAAGAAACTCATTTTCCTGAGTTCAAATCTAGCTTCAAACACTTACTATCTGTGTGATCCTGGGCAAGTCATTTAATCCTTTAGTCTCAGTTTCCTCATCTGTGAAATGAGCTGCAGAAGGAAATGGCAAACACTCCAGTATCTTTGCCAAGAAAACTCCAAATGGGGTCACAGAGAGTCAGACAAGACTGAAATGATTGGACAACAACAATGTGCCAGGGCCTAGGGGTTCAAAGTCAACCTGCTCTCAAGGAGTCTATATTCTATTTGCTTGTGTGTGTGTGTGCGTGCTTATGTATGTGTATGTCTGTCTATCTACCTATCTATCTATATGGTTAAACTCTGGCAGTTCATTTGTTTGAAGCATAAAGGCAGCTACTGAATCACATCTGTTTCAGCACCCTGACTGAGTAGCTGATTCATTTGTATGTAAGAGGCCACAGAACACAGAACAAAATTGGCTTCAGAGTTTTGTCCTCCAAAGGTTCATTCACACAAGAAAAACTGGAGAATCTGAAGTTCACAACTTGGGAAAATATCCAAATTGTCTACAGGCCATTGGTGATATGGACCTGAGGCCTAGGCAAGAAATTGGGGCTAGACATATAGATCTATAAGTGGTCTGTACTGATAAGATAAACCCAGAGCAGTTGATGAGGTGACCAAGAAAGAGGTAAGGGAGAAAGGGAACAGTTTCAGGGAAGAACTCTGGGCTACAGTGAGGGTTAGAAGATGTGATATGGACGATGGCTGAAGAGAGGACTCAGAAGGGGTGATGAGAAAGGTAGGAGAGCCAGGAAGGAGCAATGCCATAAGAATCCCAGAGAGAACAGCTAAAAGGAGATGCTGCTAAACAGTGTGTCAACTACTATAGAGAAGTCAAGAAGAATAAAAACTGAAAGAAAGACCACTGGATTTGGTATTATTGTTAACTTTCTGGAAAGCAGTTTAGATTGAGTTCAGAAGGCAGAATGCAAGGGGCTGAAACAGTAAAGGAACAGATGAAGTGGAAGCACTGAGAGCTGACAGCTTTTTCTAGGAGTTTGGCTGATAAAGGGAATAATCTAGTAGAGTGACTGTTTTTTTTTCAACGATGGGAGACTCGGGTTTATTCAAAGGCAGTGGCAATCAGTACATAGGGAGTGCCTGAGAATTAGAGATGGTGGGGATGACTGTAGGGACAATCTCCTGGAGCAGGCAGGGAAGGATGAAATCATGGGCACGTGACGAGTGGTTCTCTCTTAAGAAGAGTCTCTGGCCTCATGACCAGAGAGGATAGGAAAGGAGAATAAAGAATAATATCTAGGGGTTTTGAGAGGAAGAAAAGGTGAGAAGAAGGAATCATGGTGGATCTTGGAGGAGAAAAAAGTCTTTGAACAGTCACTGTATGGACTTCAGTAGAGAATTATTTAGGCTGGAGTAAATGGACTGCCTTCCTGCAATTAGTGCCCAGTTTAATTTAGGTAACAAATTTGTGGTATATCTAGTCCATCTGGTTTTAGTACTCCTTTGATTCTGTCCAGCAGCACGTGAATAACAGCAGACAACTAGACTGGTGGACATAATCTAGTGTTAGGGTTTGGCAAGGGACAGTGTGGAGGTGAACTAGCTAACTAAAGGGTCAAGTCTGAAAAGGGAGGGAAAGTGTAGTCAAAGCAGGAGTAATAGCCTGAGAAAGTACTGAGGGGTTGAGAACAATCGGAAGTCACAATGAAAGCAAAGAATTTAAATTTAGCAGGAGTCAGACATACAAAGAATTGGAATGATAAAAGGTTATTTCAGATAAAGGAATGTCAGAGTTTTAAGATTATAGAAATGAAAGTCCTGCAGGTAATGGTGAGGTCTGAGGTTACACGGCAGAGGGAGAGTGGAGGAACAATTTATGAGATCTGAGGAAGCAAATGGTTAGTGTTGAAGGGGCAGCAATACAAATGCACAGGGGCAGCATAAGGGCAGATGCTGGGGGAGAAGAGGAATAGAGCCAGCCAGGAACTTAACTCCAGGAGAGAGGAGGGAGGGTGACCAGGGAGGGGGAAGGCTCCGTGGACAACAGCCATCATGGTCTGTACAGAGTGAAAGAAAGGCCTTTACCTTTCATGGCCAGTCACCTGTTCACATCTCCCTTTCTTTTTCAATGTCCAGGTGAGACTCAGAACGATCATTTGCCTGTTTTTGTTTTCCAGTCTTCTGCTCTGCCATTCCATTCTGCCCAATGCAAAGAGACTAATCTTCCTAACCTATCTCTTTCATTATTCCAGTCCCACTCAAAAACTTGCAACTCCTATTCTCTATTAAACCAAGTCCAAACTCCTCACACAGTTAATCCAGGCCTTGCAGAATCAATCTCACCGTATCTAAATGCAAGACACGACTTTTTCTCTTTTGACTGCTGCTTCAGTCAGGTAATTTTTATTGTTCATCATCCATGTTTTTTTTTCCCCCCTCTTGCTTGGAATGCCCTGGTTCACATCTTGGCCAATCCACACCTCATACATATATTTCTTCATTTCTATTACTACTGCTGTATTTTAATTCAGATTAAAAAAATCTTTTTTTAAGTTCAGCCTTAAGTTCTTAACCAATTCACTTTATACTAAAACATCATTGCCAGATGAATCTGTCAAATTCTCATTGCCTATACAATTAACAATGAGCATTTATTATCAATCAATAAGTGGAATAAAGTATATATTCTTTTTCTTCATATTGATCTTTAATCTAGTTTCAAGCTATGAAACTAACTTTATCTTCTCTGATTCCTCTATACCAGGAATTCTTAATCTTGGGTCTGTGAATTTTTTTAAAAATTTTTTTATAATGGTATTTCAAAAGAACTGGTTCCCTTGTAATAATGCTATGTAATTTTATTTTAAGCATTTAGAAACACTATTCTGGAGTCCACAGGAGTCACCAGACTTACAAAATGGACCAGGACACATAAAAAGATTCAGAATTCCTATTCTATATAAACTTACTGGTCTAGCAAAAATGGGTGATTTGTTGTCTTCTGAATATGCGATATGTTTAATTAAATTCGTGACTTTGCTTACCTTATTTCCCCCTAATCTGATCCTTAGTCTTCCTTTCTTTCAAGGCCTACCTGAAGTCCCAACTCTTTTAAGAGGCCTCCCCTGATCTGGCTGTTCTAGCCCATAGGCTCACTCTCTCTCCCCTTTAAATTTACCTTGCACTTACTGTCTTTAATGCTAATTTAGCACTTAAATATATACTATTTTGGTGTATAATTTATCTTTTATCTTTTCTCATCCAATTTGATTATTATGTTTTTGACAAGAAAAAATTCAGGAAATCTATTACTTGATCTCTTTGCTTTTTCAATTTCTGTACATCCTTTTAAAACTAGAACTGGATATAATTATGCAAGCAAAGGTCATATCAATACAGAGGAATACAGAAAATCCCCAGATCATGATGGGTCATTCTGCTCCACAGCATTACTACATTGTGCTACACTACTGACCTGTAGTAAGTCTATATCATCTATGAAATCAGGCCTACTTCCTTTGAATAATATCCACGAAGTCAATGTTCATCCTGTTTTCTAACTATTGCTTTGCTGTCTTCAGGTACATCTCTCCATACTTACTCCTACTGAATTCCATTCTGCTTTGGTAGGACAATTTTCTAGTAGGTCAAAAGTTATTTAAAACCTTATTCTTATCTTTTAGAGTGGGAGGCGTGGTGCGGGGGCCAGAGAGTAGTACCTAAAGCCAGGAGCACCTGGCTTCAAGTCCTGCCATCAACAGGTAATGTCTGTGTGGCCACGAGCAAGGCATCCAACCTCCTACTACGAAACTGCAAAGAAGGCAATGAGCTGCATCGACAGAAGTAGTTTTCTCACCTGAGAGTTCCCTGTGTCAATGAAATCACAAATGCAGCATCTATCCCTAGACTATCTTTTAGAGCAAATTTCAGGAAATTGTCTTCATTATGAAACCAATCACTCTAAGGAGTCTTCCCATCAGCCTTCATGTACACTGCTTTCAAAATTACATTTCTGGTAGTCTATTTAGACAAGTACGCAAAGAGGTTGTGCTTAGGGTCACAAAGGGCCTTCAGGAGGCAAGCTCCTGACTTGGGGTCTAGATTATTAGCAATCTACCTAATTGATTACCATCAGCCAATTTAATAAATATGTAATCTTTACTCCTCAGCTTAGATCTTCCACAGATATACTGAAGTGAGTGCTTAGCACAGTGCTTGGCACATAGAGGTGATTAATAAATATATCTTGACTACCAAACAAACAGAAGAACTGTACAACTGTGCTGAGGCTGAAGTAAACACTAAACAAATACTAAGTATTACTACTTGACATAAAGAGATTAGCACTAATGTACCAGTAACTATATTTTGTGAGAGATTCTTCTATCATTTATTCATTCACCTTATTACTCTGTGAAACTGTCAGGAAAATATTTCCAAGTCAAAGGAAGATCAACTAAAAAGAACTAGGAATGGGTCACCCTGGAGAAGAGAAAACTGAGAATGTTCTGAGAGTTGTTTTTAAGTGTTCAAAGGGCTGAAATGCGGAAGATGGGTTAGACTTATTCTGCAAATAGGTCACGCTGGCCTAAAACAAGGAAAAACTCTTTAACAACCGGAGCTTCCAAAATTGGTATGTGCTGCTTCCTGAGGGCCCAATTTGTATTAAACTGGAGGGTCTTCAAGCTGAAACCTGGTAACCCTTTATGAGGTATGTTAGAATGGGGATTCTTTGCAGATATGGGTTGGATATGATGGCTGTTGAGGTCCATTCTAAGCCCCAAATTCTGTGATTAGTGATCACAGGAGAAAAAAATCAAAACCTTATTTGATTCAAGAATTCACAGTTTATCTTTCTTGTGTACGCAACTATTTTCTGTTCATTAGCTTCTTTACAAGAGAGTAAGAAAAGGTTAGGGAAAAAACAAAATCAAACTGGTTGATGTTGCTTCCTGTTTGCAACTCTAGCAAAATGCAACTTGTAGAAGAATTTCAAGCTACTGGCAAAGGTAAGCCTTGGGGATTCATTTTTGAATGTTAATTAATTGTATCCTGCTGTCACTGGTACAGAGAAATGAGTGGAATGTATGACCTGAGTATACTTTAAGCCACACCATATTGTTTAGATAAAAGTACCTAAGTTAACTTCCAAATTACCTTTCCAGATTCTGAAAGAAGCAGACTCTGGGGAGCTCCCCGTTCCACAAGACGAACCCTGTGAAAAAAACACATTGTCAGGAAAATGTTTTCTCTCACTGTGTGTGTGTGTGTGTGTGTGTGTGTGTGTGTCACACACATATACATACATATGTATGTGTATATACACACACACACATTTTATATATATATAAACATCTTCGGCTTTTTTTGCTTAATCAGTATCATAACTATAAGATAGATAGCTGCTGCCACTGGGGAGGGCAAGACTAGGCCACGGAAAATTCTGCCTATTTATTAATTTTCTTCTTGCTTAATAATTATTTATATTTAATTTAATTAATTTCAATATATAAGGTATTATAACTCTTTTTTCATTCTTCCACTCCTCATGAGGAGTCTCTTGACTTCTTTTCATTCACTTTCCCCCACATGACTGTAGCCAGTGTAACCTCAAGTCTTCTGGGTTTTTTCCCCATTGGCTTTGAATCTTTTAATCAAATTTTTACTTGCTTATAATGTGACATCTTTTAAATACTGACACTGAGGCTTTTATCATGTGGTTTCCTGTAAAATAGCATACATGCCACAGAAGAAATGAGGCTGACTTTTCATTATTCAGCAAAACCTATCAAATGTTGGAGGAGTTCTCAAGTTTTTGGGAAAGACTCAGATATTGGAGAAAATCTATAGACCTCTGAAATCTACCAGTAGCTAACCACTCTGTAGCAATAAGCTAAGGAGATTTCATCAACACACAGAAAGTTACAGGGACCTCTGCAAGGTGTCCCAGGACACTTAGAAGAAAATACAACTAAATTTCCCTCAAAACCAATGGAGAATACCTGATTCTTTAGGCTCAGAACAAATTTTATGTTTCAAAATGGCTATTCTACATCTATGCTTCTTTCAACAGTTATTCCTTGGGCAGTCAAGTGGTGCAGCGCATAGGGTGCTGGGCCTGGAGTCAAGAAGACCTGACTTCAAATCTAGGCTCAGAGACTTACTAGCTCTGTGACCTTGGACAAGTCACTTAATTGCTATCTGCTTTAGTTTTCTCATTGATAAAATGAAGGTAGTCATAGTGCCTACCTCCCAGGATCATAATGCCTCCTGGCCCATGGTAGGTGTTATATAAATACTTGTTCCCTTCCTCTTCCCTTCCCTTCCAAGCTCTCCTTCACCCCTGGCATTTAGTTAGGTGTTAAGGTCTCTCTCTTGTACCTCTGGAACTTCTTGCATCTTGCTTTCTTCTCTACTGCCAGAGGAGACACAGTGATTCAGGCTCTGATCTCTTCTGGGATTTCCAGTCTCCAAGTATTCTCCAGCTACTGTCAGAGTGAATCTTCCTAATGTAGGGCTAATATGGTTTCATTCCTCTCATAGTTCACTGCCTACTGATCAAGTATCAACTCTGAATTCTAGCCTCCAAAGACCTCCACATCCTGGCTCCAACTTAGCTGAACAACCTTATCTCATACAACACACTCTTCAGGTGAATGTACCCTTCATCCTTACCCTCCCCCTCTGCTGTGTCTGTGCCTCAGATCTTCTCTTCCCCACCAGCTTTCCCAGAGCACTGAGGATTGATGTGCCTCTTCAGACTATCTCTCAATTTCTTGTTACACGTTACCTGGACCTTTCTTACTGTACTTAATTCACTTCCTCTTTTACTTATCTGTAGGTGGAGACAGAGATCTCCTCCACTAGATTCTAAGTCTGTGTCATCTCCAAGACCAAGCCCAGTGCTTCACACATAGTAAGAACCTAATAAATGTGTGATGAAGTGAATTATCTTAGAATCACAGACAAATTTGCATTTTTACAGAATCACAGACTTTGAGAGCAGGAAGAGACCTCAGACGTACGTCATTAACACCCTCATTTTTTAGATGAAGAATACAAGTTCCATGACTTGCCTACAGCCGTACAGCTGTTAAAGTGGTAGAGCCAGGACTCCCATCCAGGTCTTTGGACTCTCTGGTCTGGTAATTCTTCTACTTGTTCATTAGGCCTTTTATATTTGGAATACCAAAGGAGCCATTTCTTATTTTAGATTAATTCCAGCTTAGTGCCCAGTACAACCTAATGCACAAAGTGGGAACTGATTCTGGTGCTGCCATTGTGTCTCTGGGCTTAGTATTTCACCTCTTGAGGTCTAAGGCTCCTCATCTGTAAAATGAGGGGCTGAGCCAGCTATATGGGCTTCAAAGTCTCTTCCAGCTTTAAATCTTGTGACTATTACTCTGATTCAGAAATATAGCTCACCAACACTGTATAAAAATTTTTCTGTTCCCATATATAAATCGATCAAGTGCTAATAAAAATTTAGGCATGCCATCCTTTACTCAGTAGAATATAAAACTCTTTTTTTCTTCTATAAGGAAAAAGATGTTGTCAATGTACATTTAACTGGTACCTGCCAACTCCAAAAGGGGGAGCTTTATAATATAAATCTGAAACTACTTTACCTGTCATGTCTCAGTGATTTCAGGTCTACATACACAGTAGTTGGATCAGGCCCTGAGGTTCCCTAAAGAAAAAAATCCCAATATATTATTTATTCAGAAAATAGAAATAATTCTGTATTCTTTCTATTTCATCATTTTAAAGTAAAAACAACAACATAGATTTCAACCATGTAGATAAAGAACATAAACCTCACTTTGAAAAGTATCCATCTTCTTTCTATTTCACTGCAACTTGGTTAAGGCTTCTTAAGCAGAAATGGAAAACCCACATTTCATCCTAGTGTTCATTATCTCAATGCTATAAAACTGTATAAGCAAACTGGCCTTATTGCAATGGGGCAAGATCATCGAATTCTGCCTCCTCTTTTATTTCTAGGTGCTACAACAATTTTCAGGGTTTACTAGGAAGTAAGTTAAGCATCTTCCTGCTTTGGGCGCAGAGTTGCTGGGAGCCAGGAGGTAGGGTGTTTACTATAGTAGCCAACATGGCCCCAGGATGATGAAAAAAGGAAGACATCAGTAGAAATCATACTAAATCACTGGCCATGCTCCAATGTTACAAATACAAAGAAGATAATCTCACCTTTTGAGGATACTGGCACAAATGGCTAAGAAGAGTTGGGAAATATCTATAAAACTAATTCAAAGACTAAATAACTTAGTATCCTCTTTAATTCTCTGAATCACTCTTTATTCTATGAAACTGTCTGAAATCAGCCTCAATTGTAGCCATTTCCCTTCTGTTCCAATCCCAGATTTAGAAGTAAAGGGGCAAAGTTATCTAGCATACATCTGGAGAATGGCTGGTACCCTTTTAAAAAAAAATTCTCCTGATGATACAGAGTTAAAGACATAGAAAAGATTAGAAGGAAATAAGGCTCAAGAAAGTTCCAAAATGTGCTCCTAAACAACTAAGGAGCACTAACTCCTTTACTGGTTCTAAAATGAAGTAGAACTTCAGGTGAAAAAACTTTCTAGAAGGTCACCTGTAAACAGATTGCCACGTTGACTCTTGATCCAAATGTCGTGCTGACGGCCCGTGGAGAGAGGCCAATATCTTTGAAAAGCTTGGAGAAGGAATGCTGGAGGCTGACACGAGGTCGCTCCTCAGCAACAACCACACAGGTCCGGACACAGGACAGATTTATGCCTCTTGCCTATAAAAACCTCTGATCAATAACACATAGGAACATGCAGCAAATAAATAGATAATTGGCTATGCCTTTCTTTCCAGCCAGGTGCTAGAGGGCTAAAGGGCTCCAATTCTCACCATAAACATTTTGAGGAAAAGCAAGAGCTCTGGGAAGAGAAAATACCCAAGCAATACTGATTAGAGACACTGTCCCCAGCTGATAGGAATGATTGTGTTTTTATTTTAAACTTCAAATCTTCAATTTCTTGGTTGAACAATGTCATGCTTTTCCCTTCCTGTCCCGCTTTCACAAAGAGAAAATGAGTTTCTTTAAAAAAGCAAACAAACAAATGTAGAATCCCTGAGTACAGTTTTCCAGTCTCCCATTCCTGTTCTTAAAAATAATACTGTCCTAGGGACGAGAAAGAAAATCATGGCAACATAAAAGTCTGAAAGTTGATATTTCATACTTTCTCCCTTTTAAAATGCTTTTCTGATGCTCTTTTGTCACTTCTTGATGATTTCCCCCCATGAATCAGACACATGATATGAAAACACAAAAACCAATCTACTGAAACAGTGAAGCTGTTGTCTGTTGTCTTCGCTTCTTGCACCGAAGACCTCAAATCTCATCTGAAGCCGTGGTACTCTTGTCTTTATATAAGGGTGCCATTTCTACCCACTCTTCCATGGATCCTCCCAACTATCACTACTCTTCCTCACAAAGCAGAGAGCTGAGAAATAGCTGCCTCAGGGATCACTAAGAATCTGCTTAATGGACTTGCCAGAAAAGTGGGAAGAGACATGCCAGTGCTCTGTGACTGGCTGACTTTTCAGAGCCATCCCTATAATTAAATGGATGACAACTTTGAGTGTCCCTTCTTCTTCTCCCGACCTTTAAAAATGCAATGTTTCTTTAATTCATCTCCTTGGTCACTTTTACCACCAATTTTAATGTCAGATTGCAAAATCACTTACTTTTAAGACTTCCACTTGGTTTCCAAGCCCCTTGGTGCACAGCTCCATTACTGAGTAGGAACAGAAAGTGTCCCTTATTTTGTACTGGTTTACAGTAGAAAGCCAAAGGAAAAGGTTGTTTTCTAGCTCCATGGGAGGAATTAAAACAGACTGGTGACCTGAATATACACTGTAACAGAGAGAGGATTGAGAAGAAATGTCTGAGATTATGGCAGAATTCTAGAAACCGTTATGTAAAAGAACCAGGCACCGGGTTGCAGTCATTCAGGAATCCATGTCCCTAGGGAGCACGTACCTGCGAGGAGATGGTGTTTATCCCTAACACAGGCAATTCTCTGACAAGAAAAGGGAGGCTCCTTTTCTACCACCCACTATCACTTCATCTGACCATGTTCCCCGGTGCCAAGAACATGTTTGAGGGGCCACATTCCGATCGTCTGGCCACGTCCTAATTTATTTGTGTCATCCTCCGACTTGGCACTACTTTTAAGAAGGGGGTTATTGGATAAGAAAGGAAGAAGGTAACAACAGGCCATTTCCTTCTGACAATCTTAACTAGCATGAAAACAACTCAATGGAAAAGTCAGGATAAAGACTAAATCAATATTTATGATGTATTTAGCAAATAAATAACATGAACTTTAAAAATCCTAGTAAATTAAGATGCTTAGTTAAAGGGTAGGAGATAATAACCCAGTCTACCATCCCACTTCTGACAGTTTCCCAGTTTGAAACCCTTACCTGCAGAGGCACCAGAGTGCAAAGCCAAGTCCACAGTAGGGGTCAAGGCAGATGGCTATCTGCCGAGAGGAATACAGCTCGCATTGGAGTTTGATGGCCCTACAAAGAGCATTCACAGCAGAGTGGGACATCTGCAAGGGATGAAGTGGAGACGAGACAGAACGGTGATTCCAAGGGTGAAACAACAGGTTTGACTGGAACAGCCAAGTGGGGCAGCCCAGAGCTGGCTGCACATGAATTTTAATTTTCCCAAACATTTCAAAGTGTAAGAGTGAGAAATGTGATTCCCATTACCAGCCCTGCCCCGGACTTCAAAGAACTGTTCTGATTTTCAAGCTTTAATGTATCTCTTAGACAATACTACGGAGAAATTTTTAAAAAAATATCCTCTTGACATAAATGGAAATAAATCCTCACTTCAAAAGCTCAATTTTTTAAGACTTGGAACTATGGCCTCATATTGGCTGATATTCTCATTATCTAACTGACTGTGATGCTTCAAAAAAACTTGTAACTGCATCAGCATGGATACTTTGTTTACTAAAGTAGATTTATAGCTCCTCTTGCAAGCAGATGGATGAGCTGTTGTGACCAAAAAAACTGATGACCTTGGGGCCAGCCTATCCAAACCTAGTTAGGCTGGTTCTGGAATGACAGCGACACGGGCCTACATTCCAAGCCTCTGTAGCTAGAGAGCATATTTATCAAAGCTTGTATCATGCTGACAGCCTTTCAGAAGCTAGGGTAAGTTCTATACTATGATAAGATAGGAGCAGGACTTTAGTGGAGGCTTATCCACAATGTGCAAGGGTTAGACTAAAGTGTGATGCTTGAGTGAATGACTTCCCAACAGCTGTAATTCTAATTATCTAACACATCACACCATTAGCTACTGTGCTAAATTGAGAAAACTGGCAATTTGGGGTGACTTGGATTACTGGAGAGGGAATAATAATTTTTTTTTTTATTTACTCATTTACTTTTAATTTACAAGATTCAGTTCCATAATCACTTGAGTTTCAGATTTTCTCCCCTCCCTTCCCCCCTCCCCCATCGTGGCATGCAATCACGTATAGGATCTGCAAATACTTTCACATTGTACAATAGTTTGGTCATATAGAAGGGCTGTAACCAATGAGTGATCACTGGGAAAAGGAAAAAAAAAAAAAAAGAAGCAAAACCAGACATGAAAGAGAATGATAACGAGTTTTGCTTCAGTCTCCATTTAAACTATAGTCTTTCTATATCTTTCTCTGAGTTTAGGTATCTCCTTCCATCTTAAGGCTTGTAGAGTTG
>CM053585.1:363703801-363755000 GCA_028646515.1 Pseudochirops corinnae
TAAATGTCACTATTTGGAATAATAAACCTGCATTAGCTCCAGGCTTCTGAGGAGTGGGTCATTCAGTCCTTTTTACAGTGAAGAGAAGGCCCCAGGGAAGTCAATTAATCAATAAACAAGCATTCGTTAAACACCTACTACGAGCTATACACAATACTAAAGCTCTGGAAACAGAGGTAATGAGAGAGCTCCTGCTCTCAAGGGGCTCACCTTCTGTTAGGAGAAACAACACGAACACGTAACAAGAGTACAGAGTCCCTTACAAGAAAGTACAAAGCCATTTTTGAGGGAGTACTAACAGCTGAGGAGGTCAGGAAATATATGATGTAAGAGATTGTACCTGAACTAAATTTTGAAAAAAGCAGAGGATTTCAACAGGTGGAGAGAGAAAAAGAGAGAGAGAGAGACAGAGAGAGAGCGAGCATTCCAGGCACAGGCGACAGACAGCCCGTGCAAAGGCAGAGATGGGAGGCAGAAGGCCGTTTACAAGAAACAGCCAACAGGCCTGTTTGGCCAGAACGTACAGTTCATGAAGGGAGTAACATGCAACAAGCCTAGTAAGGCAGGCTAGAGCCAGTCTATAAAAGGCTCTAAATGTCCTAATGAGAAGTTTGCATTTTATCCTGGGAGATGGTAGTGTTCTTCAAACAGGTTAGTGAGAACACAAGAACTATCCTTTAGAAGTACCACATTGGTGGCTGCAGAGAAGGGAGACTAACAGGAGACGTCTGCAATAGTGGAGACAAGAGGAGCTGAGGCCTAGACTACAGTGGCTGTGATGTGAAGAGAAGGAGAAAGAAGGGTAAGCTGCTGTTAGGGCTGCGCATAAATGAGACTAGGCAAGTTACTAGCTATGTGTGGTGAGTGAGAGTGAGGATCTGAAGAAGATCTCAGGTTGTTGGCCTTTCTGGCAGCCATGAAGGATGGCGGTGCTCTCTGTAAAAATAGGGGAGCTGAGAAGTAGAGTGGGTTTGAAGGTAAAATATAATGAACTGTCTTAAACATAATGAGTCTGAGATGGCATTTGGGACATTTAAGGTGTCCAATAAGTAGCTGGTGACACAGGAATGGAGACCAGGAGAGAGACTAGGGATAGATACATGACCTGGGAGTCCTCTGTAAACAGATGACAATGGAACCCATGAGAACGTGTGCACAGACAGAAAAGAAGCAGGCCCAAGGGAGAGCCCTGCAGCATGTCATCAGGGCATGGGACATGGATAGTGACCCAAAAAACAAGGAGACAAAGAAGAAATGGTCAGCTAGGTAGGAGAAGGAAGGGGAAGCAGTGTCACAAGAACCTAGAGAGAAGAGAGTGGTCAACAGGGTCAGATGGTGCAAAAAGATTAAGAAGGATAAGGAATAAAAACAGCTTTTGGATCTGGCCATTAAGAGATCACTGAAACCTTGAGCAAGAGACATTTCAGCTGAATGATGAGGATGGAAGCCAGACTGCATGGGGTCGAGAACAGAAGTAGAGGCAATGAATGTAGAGGAAAGACACCTTTTTCAAGGAGTTTGGCATGAAAGGGACAAAAGAAAGATAACTGCTTGAGAGAATGGTAAGTGCTACTGAAATTTTTCTAAGGATGGCATCTTTTTTTTTAAATTTTTTAAATTTTATTTTTAAAAATTCTTAAAATTGATTTATTTATTTTTAGTTTACAGGATTCAGTTCCAGAGTCCCTTGAGTTTCAAGTTTTCCCCCCTCCCTCTCCCTACCACCCGCCATGGTGGCATGTAGTCAAGTATAGGATCTGCAAATACTTTCACATTGGACATTGGTCTGGTTGTATAGAAGGGTTGTAACCAATGGAGTGAACAATGGGAAAGAAGAAACAAAACCAAATATGAAAAAGAACAATAGCATGTAGGTTGCTTCAGTCTCCATTTAAACTCTGTTCTTTCTAGATCTTTCTATGAATGTAGGTATCTCCTCCCATCCTGAGACTTGTAGAGTTGTCTTATAGCTGCGTGTTGCTGAGAAGAGTCCAGTTCATCAAGGCTGGTCGTCACACATACGATGTGTCTGTGATTGCGCACACATCTCTCCTGGTTCTGCTCTTCTCACTTGGCATCAGTTTATATAAGGGATGGCATCTTTCTAAGTAGCAGCCGGTGGATAGGGGGAGAGATCAAAGATGAGAGGAGATGACTGAGAAGATAATTTGTCTGCCAGAAAAGAAAACGGGCGGTGGAAGCAAGGGTAAAGGTAGAAGGGCTGCCTGAGTAAGAAGTCACCTCTTGTTCAGAGAATGAAGTCAAGGAGAGAATGGGGGATGATGACAAGGGATTGAGGGACACACAGTAGTGGGAAAGAGGGAGCTCACAGACTGTGATCTAAGTACAATGAGAATTTTTCAGCTGAAAGGAAGAAATGGAATGTGAGAGACATAAGGAGGCACTGTTGGGGACTAGTTGTGGGGAACAAAGAGTCAGGGAAAAATAAAAGAATGGCCACGTGGGTAATGAGGGATTGATGAGATTAACATAAATTCATAGTAAACCTAGTGAATACATCAACCAAGAGGATGGTGTTGGGAATCCTCCTGGGATTTGGAAACAGGCCAAGGAAGCAACAATGTAAAACTGAACTGGTTTACTATCTGGTCAAGACCAGGAAGGGAGGTGGGGATTGTATTTAAGTGCCATTTCACATAATCAGAGAATTTTAGAGTTGGAGAGCACCTCAACAGGCATCTGCTCCTGAAAGAAACCTCTCCTATCACACACCTGACAAGTGGGCATTCACCTTCTGCTTCAACTGAAGCAGCCTATTTCACTTTAGAACAGTTCTACTTTGTAGTAACTTTGTTCACTATCAAGCCTAAATAAATTAGCCTCTATATGAATTTCACCCTTGCTCCTAGTTCTGCCCTCTGTGCCCAAACGGAAAATTTTTTGTTGTTGTTGATACAGAGCTAGCATTTGAACATGATCCTTCAACTCTACCTTCACTCCTGTAAGCATGCCGGTTGTGGAAACACTAAAATCAAGGTATGCCAGCATCTCTGGGGTGGGAGGTTTATACAGCTGAGGTAACCGCTTCCTGGGCAAATCATCTGCAAAGAAATAACCCACACAGGTCATGAGTGTTAGAACATGAAAATGACGGCCCATTTCTTTCTCTGTATAGGCTGTCCCCACATCTGGAATGCACTCCCTCCTCACCTCTTAAAAAACATCTATACATTTGTTTTGTCACGTGATTTATTCAAGAAGACAACCATGGTAGGAATAATCACAGAGAGGTAGTGTGGAAGAGTAGAGAGCGCGAGCCTCTGAGCAGGGAAAAGCAGAGTCTGTACACTGTACATGTCACAGAGCAGATGGGCAAACCACTCGACCTTGAGGGCCTCCAGTGCTCTCTAGCCTGTACAATGCACAACAACTGCAAATTTGTATCAGTACAAGTTTCCCTGCCAGGTTGTACTCTAGACTAATGAAATCACAGGCCTGGACAAAAAGCCATTAATTAATGCCAACTGACATCTGCACATGTTCTACAAACTATAGAATATTGACACATCTCATTTTTTGCTAACAATGAGTACCCCTGGAGTTTACTTTTGTTGGTGCTGGAGTAGTTTTCATAACTGCCATTGTACAGATGAGGGAAACTGAGGTCAAGAGAAGCTTAATGATTTGCCCAAAGGTGCGTGGTCCGTAAGCCATGGAATTGGGACTGGAAACCGGCTCTTTCAGCTGCTCGCCAAGTCATTTTTCCGTTGCAACCTGATCAGCAGCAAGGCTGAGATCTTCTTAGTACCTTATAATCACCATGAGCACCACTGGTCAGTGATGGTGGTGAGTTATCACATGTCTTCACAGAACTTTTTTCACTTTAAATTGTTTTTTGAACTTGACATTCAGGAATCTTTGGATTTGGGTCATTATAATTTCTTGGGCTTTTTGTGCAATACAATTTAGAGCAACGGAATTTGTCTGATGAATATTTAATGTTGTGTCTATATAAATGAAATGTGCTACAATACGAGCACTTCGTAAGTAAGTATAATTTCTATGTAATCTAGCATGATCCTGTGGGCTTGCTTAGGTAGCACAGCTGAAGGAATGAGTAGACTGGAAGAGAGTGCCTAAGAACCACACTTGGAGGTCTGAAGCCATGATGACCCATGATCACCTGTGTCAATGATGGTTGGCCATGTCTTCACATCGACAGCTGTTGCCGCCTCTCTAGACTTCAGCAACCTCATCAGGTTCTGAGTTGTGAGAATGCAGGCTGCTTTGCTGACCTAGTAAACAGGTGTGAGAAAAGAAGAAAAAAGAAAAAAAAAACCTGTAAGCAGCAGTGACATCAAACACATTACTACCTAGGCAAGTACTCTGGTATCAGTTTTTCTGCTAGAAGCTCATGGGGGCCTCAGATATCTGGGCAAAATTTCTCATTTCTCCTTTTACAATAAAATAAGAGAAAATTGAGGCCCAGAGAAATCATGACTTGCCTAAGATAACAAAGGAAGTTAGCGGAAGAGCTGGAACTTGAAGTTAGGCCTTCTGAAGGCCAGTCCACAAAGCAAGTATGAAAAAATGCCCTATCTCCCTTACATTTTTTTCTTCCTGAAGCACATAAAAGGAATTTGTTGGCCATTTCTCGACTTAGAACAAAATTAATTCCGGCAGTCTTAGTTTTCTCTCACATACTGACACACAGCAACAACAATAAGGTCTGTTTATGTAGCACCTTAAGGTCTGCAAAATGCTTTCCATTCACTTTGCTCATCAGGACCCCCTCACCCCCACAATCCTGTGAGGTGTATACGATGGGTATTAGTGCCTGTTTTACAGATAAGGAAACTAAGGTGAGATAGGGTCAAGTACTTGAAAGTAGAATTTAAACATAAGACTGTTCTGAGTTCCACTCTCAGGCTCTTTTTACCATACTATACTGCCTGATATATTTGGAAAGCAGGATTTTTATTTTCTGATCTCCACTATCCAAACAATGATGAAGTTTTTACAGAATTCACCTGTTAAGTACTAAAGAAAATCTACAATGAGCATTCCTTGAACATAAGCCATTCTCAGAAAAACATTATATACATTTAAAACTAAAATTGCCCCATGCTGCAAAGTACAACAGGATTCAATGCAAGCAAATTTATTTATCTTGCATCTTATGACACTTGAATACTAAATATTCTACAGCAACTTATGTCACTGGGGCCTTTTGTTTGATTAAAAAATAATTTTGTTAATACCATGGGAACAGACTATTCTACAAATATACTAGGGTGTCCTCACTGGACCAAATCACATTCCAAAGTAACAAATTCAAGAATGAGTCAGGATAGGGAATAATGAAGAGGTTATGTGGAAAAAGAGTAAGACAAGCTTCATGGGGTTTTAAGTAATAAAAATTATACATGCCCTGCAACAGGCACCACATACACTTAAACTCTCTAACTCACTAATCGTCATTGCAATGCAGTGCTACTATATCTTCAGGCATTATATAAAAGTGGAGAAACAAGATTAAAGTGAAGAGATCTAGCAAAAATCAAAGTGAGTTTTTATAAAATTCTTAAGCGAACGCTGGTCATTTCAAAGTGAAAACCAATTTGGAAAATCCCTGAGAAGCATCAATTGCCTGAACCCAGATGAGATGGTGATCAAAACAAAACAACTAGCTTGGTTACACTTAGCGCTTACATCAACAATCATGCGGACAGTGGGTAGGGTGGCAGTAAGGTTCTGAGCATGAGGAGGTCGAACTGTCACAGGAATGCACCCAGCATATAGACAGCCATAGAACGCGGCAATTAACTCAATGCCTGCAAGGCAACAGGAGGGGACATGGTCACAGAGTATCATTTAACATGCCAAGTATCAGAACTCTCAATAACAGGTAATTTAAATACTGTTCATCAAATCATATGCCAAATGGGTAATTCAGATAAAATTCCAGCACTGATGTTAACGAGAACAAAGCCAAAAGAGACAGCTCAAGAAAGTTAGTGAATACATTTCATGGGGAAAAAGACTGAGGTTCACAAAAAGCTCGGTGATAAAATGTAATGGAAATACTGTAAAGTCCTGTGCTTAGGTTCAACAAAAGCACCGGCACAAATGCTATCTAGGGTAGTTCTGACTTAACAGCAGTTCATGTGGAAAGGCCTAAGAGGCTAAGTTGGAATCTTAGATTAGGGGAGATAACAGTCCTGTGTGCCTCACTCTGGGTCAGATAATACTGAGAGCATTGTGTTCAGGACTGGCAACTATGCAATAAGAGGGACAGAGGAAAAGAGAGCGGAGAAGAATGAAATGTGTGGGAATTAGGCCCTGGGAGCAATGACTGAAGGAATGGGGAATGGTTAGTTGGTGGAAGGGAAGACTGCTAATGGGGCTTGTGCTGCATTCCAACATTTGAAGGGTCATTAGACTTTGCAAAATTTCAGGAGGCAGAACAAAGGCCAACTAAGAAGGACCAAAATTTAGCTATAAGGAGATAGATTTTCATTTAATATAAAGAACTTTCTAATAATTATAAGTAATCCCAAACAGAATGGACTGCTCTCCTAGTGAGGTAGTGTTCCCTGGAAATAGTCAAATAAAGGCTGGATAATGTCTGTAGAAGGGACCCGAAATTGGGTGGGTGCCTGCTAGATGGTCTCTCAGGGTCCCCTCTTACTCTAAGACTATCTATGCAATGAAGAGAGGAGTATAAAATGATAGGGACAGAAACAGGGCAAGAGACAGGAATAAAGCACAGTGCAAAGAATAATAGAACACTCTAACTATTTCAACTAGTAATTTTGTCACTGTGCATACCAAATTGTCATCAAATAATTCTGACTCTCTTTTACTATGAAGAAGAGGTTGCTGGAGTAGCAGGGAAGAAAAACCACACAAGAATCGAATACACGGCAATAATGAAAGCAATTTATAGTTTAATCGGACCATGAAAATTCTTTTAAACAAATATCATTTCCAGGACACTTTTGAGTCATGGTGATTTTAGAGATTAGTGAGTTAGACATAGCAGATGAAATATTCCCTATTCCTGAACTTGTACACATGCAGTGCCTTCAACGATTCGGAGGTTAAGTGACAAACAAGTGAAGCTTGGGATTAAAGAGTAATTGCCCAAAATCTTACCAGGTGGATAAAGAAGCACTACGTTGTCCCCTGCATTGAGGTGTCCCTTGTCATAAAGAATCCCTGCAATTCTCTCTGCTCTCTTGTGAAGCTGAAGGCAGCTGGCTGTACACACAGTGGTTCCCTTTAAACAGAAACATAGTCAATGGAATGGAAGCAGAGTTGAGAAGCAAAATGAAAACAAATCTGAAAGCAGAAAACACAACATATATAATCAATTCTTCACCTAGGTGCATATTATGCCTTTGTAGATTATCCATATCAAATTTTTAATTCCAGTTCAAATTCCCTTTGTCAGCCAGTACATAGTTTTGTGTTTCTTTTCTTTCCCCTTTTTAATCTAAGTTTAGGAAATGCAAATTAATTTCATGTTAACTCAGGTCGAACATAATTAGAAAAGTGTGATTCTGGATGAAAGAAAGTTTATAAATGATACAAGCCAAACTCCTAAACAAAAAAGCTTTGGATTACCTGTGCTACTGCATACTTCCATTAATTGTCCACATTCTAAGAAGAGACAGCTGAATAAATTTTGCTGGCAAATATCAGTCTAATCCTCTAGTAATTTTGAAAATCATCCTTATTTGTTACCAAAAAAGTAGATTTCTTGTGTAGAGTTTAAATAGAGGACACTTTACTGAAAGAATGAGAACTCTCTCAAAGGTACTTAGAATAACACAGCACAGTATTCAGTGGAACTGTTTCATTCCTGGTACCTTGGCATTCAGCAGGAGGAAGAGCACATGGTCAGGAGTGGCTTGGGCCCTCCACTGTAATACCTCTGCCAGAAACTGGTGCTGTAATCATAAAAAAGAGAAAACAAGGTCACCAACCTAGGTCTCCTAAGCTGCCTCCTGTTCTACAGATGCAAGTTCTATCACAAGTCTATCTACTGCAAAGCTACATATGGAACACTCACCTTTCTCACCAAGTCATTCTCTTCAATTTGCCCAAGGTCTCTCCCTGCAGCTTGTGCAATTCGTTTTCCAGCAACCAGGTTCCCAACCATCACAGAGGCAGGACCTACAACTGTAAGCAAAGACAAAGTCATCTTGGAAATTCACCTCAAATTGTACTTCTCTGAAAGCCTATCCAAACTAAACTAACTATCCAAACTGGTTCATATCGAGCACTAACTTAATTTGCATGAATCAGAGCACAAAATTATTAAGATACCCAACCTAGAGGTGCAGATCTGGAGAGAGAATCTTTTAGGAGGAATAACAATAATAAGAGGGATTTAAATAAAGCTGCAAAGTTTACAAAGTACTTTACATATATTATCTCATTTGATCCTCACAAGGATCTTGGGGATAGGCAATCACTGGTATTATTATCCTCAGTTTACAGAGAAGAAAGATGAGCTTCAGAGAGAGGCTAAGTAAGGAAACTGCTTATGATTGCATAGCAAGGGTCAAACGCTGCTTTGCTTTTCAAACCCAGGTTTCTCCTGACTCCAAGGGGAACTACCTGTCTCCTGGGACATAAAGCTTACTAGATAAAATCAGAATTGAGCAATTCTGTACAGAGGAGGTAGTGTTGACCTTTGGGTAAAATGAACAGGCTTGTCAGCGTACGTTTGCATCTATATTCATCGTGCATTTCCTGGGAGGTGACATCGGCAGCAGTAACCAGGCTACCACCAGCACTGTATTTATGCCTTACTATTCTCACCAGCTCTGCACAACTCCTCCATCCATCTGCCCCTTGTCAAATGGGAACCTGGCCACAGCATTGCCTCCACTTCTCGCAACTACGTCACTATGTCCATTTTTACTACTACACACTGAGACTTTGTGCTACACCTTCATCATTGTCCCTTATCATCCCTGGAATAGTTTACAAACTACTTCATCTCTACTATTCTATTCATCCCCTTTGCACTATGAGATCCTGGCAAATCATCTTAGAATTAAGTAGTTTGAATGGAAATTAAGTATACAGATTCAATACAAGTATTGTTACTTTGAGCATCCGAGAGAATATGGTGACGGTTTCCCCAAACAACCCTTCGTTCAGAAGGTATTTACGGTCTCAACTTCAGCATGATGGGATGTGGTGTGTAAGTCATGTGTGCTTACTTAGGCACAGCGTTCTGTAACCTTCTCTCATTGCTTTTATTTTTATTTTCTTTTTTTCACAGTTGTTTTTATTGTATACATTGTTCTCATGGTTCTGCTCACTCTACCCTGTACCAAGTTCATATAATACTGCCCACATTTCTTGGAAACCTTCCCTTTTACGATTTCTTAAAGCAAAATAGTATTCCGTTACATTTAACTATCATAATTTGTTCAGACATTTACCAACTGATGGGTATCTCATTAATTTCCAATTCTCTGCCAACGCAATGAGAATTACTACAATATTTTTGTACTTCTTGGTATTCTTTTTTTTTCCCTCTCTCTCTTTAAGGGCACAGGCCCGGGCAGTAGTAATTCTGGATTGAAAGGCATGCAATTTAATAACTTGGTACAGTTTCAAATTTCTTTCCAGAATGACTGGAACAATTTACAACTTTCCCAGCAGCACATTAATGTGACTATCGGATTCCTACAGCCTCACCAACACCTGCAATTTTCCCCTTTTTGTCAGCTTTGTCAATATGAAGGGTATTTTCTTTATTTTTTCAAAAAAATATTTTATTTATTTGTTTTTAGTTTTTAACGTTCACTTCTATAAGATCCGGAGTTCTAAGTTTTCTCCCTCTTCCTCCACTCCCCTGTCCCCAAGATGGCAAGCAATCTGACATAGGCTATCCATATACAAACATAATAAACATATTTCCACATTAGTCATGTTGTAGAGAAGGATTGGAATCAAAGGGAAAAACCACAAGAAAGGAGAAACAAACAAAAAAAGAAAAAATAGTTTGTCATTACTTTTAAATATGAGTAGCATTACATATATATGTATGAATTTTGATCCATGAATCCTTTAATCAGAAGGATGTAGGTTCATCTATCCTACCTTCCTGAATACAGGGAGAGTGTCTTCATCATTAGCTAGAAATACCAACCCTAGCACCTAGTAAATATGTATGTCCTAGCTAGGGACAGTGAGTGTTCAGTAAATGGTGATTAAAAATGCAAGTACGTATGTAATCGGGATAAAATCATCATTCACTGGATAGCTCTAGTTCATATTACTAGACAGAAGAATCCACTTGATGTAAACATCTTAACAGACAAATAAATCTGCCACAATTTCCCAGAAAGATCAAGAGGTAGTGGAAAGAGCTTTCAATAATTTACTGCTGTACTGGGCAATCTTTTTTTAGCAAAATATTTTACAGTTTTTATCATAATTAAATACTAGCATCTGCCCACAAATTTAAGCAGGTGCCACTGAAAGAAAAGGGATTAGAGTATATTTTTGAAATATTTTGCTTTAAAAAACTTACTTCAGGAATGGGAGGAAATATTGTGTGGTGGCAAGAGCATGTGGCTTGTGACTCTGAGGATATGATTCCAGTTGTAAGACCCTGAGCAAGCTACTTGAGCTTTTTTCATCATAGTTTCCTCATCAGTAAATAAAGATGCTAATCTAAATCACGTTTTCAAGGTCTTTTTTGCTCTAACATGTGACTGTTTCTCAGGCATGTACAAATATGGGGATTTTTTATGCTATTAGAAGCAAATAAAAAATATCTAAATTCTCAATGAAAATAAATTATTAATAAAATTTGAAGCTATGGAGGTAACATAGTGCAGTATAAATGTGGAATACCATGACCTGAATCTGAATCCCAGTTGTGCCACTTACTTCCTACCTGTGGGACAGGTCACTGAACTTTTATGAGTCTGTTTCCTCATCTGTAAATGAAGGAATTACTTTGGACTAGGGGTTCTTAAACTGGAGTCCATGGACAGATTTAAACAATCTGTGAACTTGGATGGACTAATCTCTAACTGAAACTTAGCATTTCCTTCAACTGTGAATTAAAACAAAACAAAACAAAACAAAACAAACACACTATTATTAGGTGTCCATGACCCAGAGAAGGTCTATCAGCTCTGATATGGATTCAGGATGACCTTTAAAGTTCCTCCCAGTTCTGGATCTATGATCCTATGTAGGATCTAATCTAAATCCTAATGATCACTATGTTAGAATGGCAGGTTCAAGGAACCAGGAATTCCCTTATCCTTTGATCCAGGTTTGCCCTGAAAATAAACTTAAATTCAGCAAGCTTGGATTTCTTGATTTGGCAATTCTGAGTCTATTAGCTTTATGGTGACAAGCTCAAGTTGTGTTTAGAGATAGACATTTTTGTTAGGTGTTACATCCCCTTAGACTTGTAACTGGTTCAAAACCAGGTACCTGAATATGGAAAGGGGTGAACAATAATCTCAGGGAGAATGATTTCCCAGGGGACAGTCCTTCACCTCAAGCTTGCCTTGCTTAAGGCTTGTTTCCCCTTGGTTCTAGATGTAGGCTTCTGGTCATGGCACCAACTACAGTGCTGCTCTCAGACCCCACAGTGATGTATGATGAATCCTGTCACTGAGAGGTGAGTAGTAAAGATAGCCAGCTATGAACCCCAAGGAAGGGGCTTGTATTGGTGCTTTGTTAACCTTTGTGTTATGGCTTCTGCATAAGTCTTGTCACCCTAAACTAAGTGAAATGAAGAGAATCTAAATTATGGCAACTAAAACAAGCTTGAATTACCTTTCTTACCTAAGTTACAATTTAGGGCTTGAAGTCAACACATTACCTGGTTGTTTTTGCCGGGGTTTTGGCAAATTGGTGACACATGTATGTGGACACATAAGAATATTACAAGGATGCAGAGACCCCTCCAGAAAGTGCTGTTTTGTCTGAGATATATGGATTCCTCCAAGTGGAGTTTTTGGCAAAGTATTGGCTGGAACTAGAGCAAGACAGTATACCCCCACTTGATGAATACTGTCAATTGCCTAAACAAACACAAAGAAAAATTGTTAATTAATCAACTTTATTATATTCAAGATCAGATCCTCCCAACACATTTTATCACCCCTTACTGCTCTGGGTCTTTTCCTTTCTCCCTATTATATTTTTGGTCTAGCATCAGGAGATTAACACGATAATGAATGGAAAGGAGACAGTCCTCCTTCCATTAAGGTTTCGTAAATCAGTATTTGGGGTGGGGGTGGGGGGAGGACAGAAGGAATCAAGGTTGGGTGGATAGCAGCAACTGCATACAACTCAAGACACAAGTGGCTTATATACCCTAAGGCCCCTAACTCCTTTTCAATCTGTGGCAAGGAGAAGTGAAAAGCAATGCAAAAGCAGTCTGAATGAGCACACAGATGGTTGTAATCTGCTAAATAAGCTCCTGTGAGCCTGTGGATGAGTCACAAACTGGACCAAGCCGTTATGGTCTCTCATTTGGCAAGCTGAAGCAGACTACCATTCCCCAGCCTGGCTAGATTTAAGCAAAATGTTTCTGCTATAGCAACTGCATATGCTGAGTTTAAGGATGAGGAGACATGCCTTAAAGGAGAATGAGTTAGCAAGCAGAGGCAAGAGCCATCTTGTAGGGGTATTGTCCTCTTCTCATTCTTAATAAGTATTATTTATTAAAATAACAAGAAAACAGAGGAGTGGTCTTAAAATGCATATTTATTCCTAAGTATTACTCAGCAACACAGGCTGTACGGAGGGGAAAGGATTGAAAAATCCCTCAGGTTCTTGTACTTCAGGGTCTATAGAATGCCAACAAGCCTATGTTACAAGTGTCTGGGATCTTTCATCTGGAAGTACAATTTCTGGCATTATGCCACCTTTTAGGGATCTTTTCTTGGAAGATGCTGATTTAGGTGCTTACTACATGAGTACGTAACTGATAACTAATGACTGTTTCTCTATAGTTGCTGCTCTAGCTCTGTTCATGTGCCATGTTGTCTGTGAAAACTTCCCTGGCTTTCCTAGTTGTTAAAGCTCTCTCCCTCCTCCTGGTATCACCCTATATTTATTTATCTGCCTTTATACAGATGCGTGTTCTCTAAAGGAATGGTTTTATTCTTATCTTTAAATCCCCAGTACCTTGCACAAAGTAGGCACTTAATGTTTACTGAACTGAATGATTCCCTTTTGATCACCAATTTATGAGAAGTGCCTTTTCTTACCCATTCCACCTCAAGCCACTACTATGACTCCAGAGCTCTGAAATATGAGAAACACATGGGATATAGGAGAGCCAAGACACTTTTGTGCTCTAGGCAAAGTCTTCAAATTAGATCCATTTGTATGTTACTAATTCACTGGGGACTGTGAACCTTTATTATAACACATGCAACTTGACTTGCCACAAAATATAAATAGCTGAAAAAGGGAATTTTCTGTTATTAAAAATGAGCGATTACAAATCAACAAATAAGCATCTTATATCTTTTTTTAAATTTTTTTTTGCTTTTTGGAGGGTAGTTAGGGTTAAGTGACTTGCCCAAGGTCACATGGCTAGTTTTTGTGTTAAGTGTCTGGGGCCATATTTGAACTCAGGTCCTCCTGTCTCCAAGGCCAGTGCTCTATTCACTGCGCCACTTAGCCACCCCAACAAATAAGGATTTTAAAGGACCTACTACACCACCTGTGTTTAGCCACAGACCATTTTTTTAGGTGTTATATCTCCCTAGACTTGTATTTGGCCATATTAGGTACTGGGGATAAAAAGACAAACAAAGGGCAAATCTCTCAGGAGTTTATACACTTTCAAGAGGGACAACATGTACACATATAAATATGTACAGAAAAAAACCAAACAAATGCAAGGTAGCTAGGTAAGATGATTTCATAAATCAACAGGAAGAGAGAATCATTCAATTCAATGTAAAAATGCTTCTCATCATGCTCTTCCAGTCTCATGACCCAGTGCTTGCCTGCTCTAAGGCCGAGCCCATCTTCTGCTGTCTGATACCTATTCTACAACAGGCACAGTGTTCCTGGCACTGGGAAAACAATGATCCTCATCCACATGACTCAAGTCAAAAAAGTATGATGTAATTACCATCCCAAAAGTTCCCTTTTGCTCTGTTCATAGTACATTCAATGGTTTAGTTAGATGGGGGTGGGGCCTGGGGATGACTGAAGTATGGAGGACTTCCTAATAACTGGAGTTGTCCAAAAGTGGTACTGGCTGTGTCAGGAAGGCTGTGCTGAGAGCTGTAGAGCAGGTTTTTCAATGAGGATTAGAGGACCACTTGCTCATGAGGTTGTAAAAGGGAGACTTAATAGGGGAATGGGCTGGACAAGATGACCTTTGAACTCCCTCCCATCTGAAGTTCTGTAATTGCTTCCTAATTCTGAAATGATTTAGGCAAAAGGGACACATTTCTGTTTCTCCAAGTGAGAGTCTTTTCAAGTGTATTTTTTTCTTAATGCCTCTTTCAAGGCTTAGAAGAATGAGGTGGAGAAGAGGCACAGAGCTGGCACATGCAGACCAATGAAAGCATCAGAGGACAAATGATAAAGAAAGCCAACACTTACAGCCAAGCCGCTCTGGAGAGTGGGAGGTGGGGAAGGCAAGGGAATCGATGCAGGTTTTCACCAAGTTTCTACTCTATGCTATGCATCTTTCACTCTATGTCAGATACACTCTGAATAGTCTCTTGATATGCCCAAATCCTACTCATTCATTCTCTGAGGCACAGCTTAAATATCACTTCCTCTGTGAAGTGTTCTCTGACAATGCTGATGGCCTAGCCCACCTCTGAATATTTGACATTTAGAGTATACACTTCACATGTGTATAGACTGTTCAGTGCTGCTTCCTATTTCTTACAACTAGACTTGTTCCCTTCTCCTTAAGGGCTGGAACCATTCTTTCCTTGAACCTGCTAAAGCTCTTAGCACAGTTCTAGGCACCTAGTTGTTGTTCAATAAATAGCCACTGACTGGTTTAAAACTAAAAATCAAAGACAGGTAACCACATAAAGATCATCAATTTTATGGGCAGAAAAACAAGCAAAGAAAGATGAAACCGTTTAACTCAAACTTACATAAGAAAGAGACAAGAGTGAGAGTGCAGTTACTAGGTGGAAACCCAGTGGAAGGGTCTTGGTGAATTATTTTGGACCCTTAGCCAGAAGTACCCAAATCTATACGGGTGACTGCTGTAAAGAACAAGGTGGGGGCCACAATTTGCAGTGAGAAGAAAGCTAACATCCTCATCATGACTAAGTAATGACTATTCTCTCTTTCAAAATAAAACTTTCTGGCCCTAACTCCCTCAGCCTGAGAGGGTGGTTTACCTGTAGTACGCGGCTCATCCACTGGAAGCTATCTTCCTCAGAAGCATCGGGCCGCTGCTCGGCCACCACTACGATGCGTTCATCATAAAACACAGATACAGAGAACACAGCAATCCTGAGAGGAGAGATCATAAATACAATGACACATTCAACCCCTATTGACACGAAGCAAGGAAGCACGGGGTCCTGGGGAGAGCACTGCACTAAGAGCCACAGGAGCCCAGCCTGAGTTCCAATTATGTCACTTGCTAGCTGAATAGCCCTGAGCAAACAGTGGTGCTTCAGTTTTCTCACATGTGAAATGAGACAAGGACTTACACTGGCTAATTCACAGAGCTATCATGGGGCTCACTTGAGATAAGTATATAAAAACTCTGTGACCACAAAGCATATATAATAATAGCGCATGTAAATGTGGGCTATTGCTATTACAGAGAAAGGGGACATTAATGCAACAAAGATCAGTATTAAGTGTCACTCATTACACACTAGGATCTGAGGATACAAAAGAAGAAACAGAATAGTCCTTGAGAAAATTACAATGTAACAGAGGTTGTACAGGAAACAAAAATAATCATAATTAACATATTACTAATAAGATATGTTCACAGGAGAGGGCCAAAGAGTGCAGTGTAAAATATTTGAGAAAGGAAATCTCTCATAAATAAGGAGATGAGGGAAGGCTTCAGAGAGGGAAAGGCAACAAAGCTGGGTCTTGAAAGATTTCAGAAATGTGAGGGGACCATCCTGTGAATAGGAGCCATAGTGTGCAGAAAGTAGGGAGGCTGAGCCTAGGCCTGGACTGTAAACTATAGCAAAGCAGTATTTTAGAAAGGCCGGTCGGAGCCAGATTATAGAAAGCCTTAAATCCTGGGGTAAAAAATTTATTTTATACTAGAGGTTCTTAACCAAGGGGTATGTGGATAATTTTCAGGGGTCTGTGAACTTGGATGGGAAAAAAAAATTACATCTTTATTTTCTCTAACCTCTAACTGAAATTTAGCATTTCCTTCAGTTTTTAAGACTTTTATTCTGAGAAGGGGGCCACATGCTTCACCAGCCTGGCAAAGGGGGTCCATGACCCCAAAAAGGGATCTATTTGTAAAAAATATTCATAGCAGCTCTTTTTGTGTTGGTTAAGAACTGGACATTGAAAGGATTCCCACCACTTGAGGAATGGCTCAAGAAGCTTTGGTGTATGATTTAGATAGAATAATTATTGTGCTGTAAGAAATGATAAGCAGGATGATTTCAGAAAAACTCAGCAAGACTTACATGAACTGATGCAAAGTGAAGGGAGCAGAATCAGGAGAACACTGTATACAGTAACAGCAATATTGTACAATGAAAAACTGTGAATGACTTAGCTATTCTCAGCAACACAATGAACCAAGATAATCCCAAAGGACTCATGATGAAATATGTTATCTGCCTCCAGAGAAAGAACTAATACCATCTGAATAGACTGAAGCATGCTTTTTTCACTTTCTTTCATTCATTTTTTAAATTAGAATCTTCTTGTACAAAATGACTAACATGGAAATGTTTTACATGATTGCACATGTATAAACTATATGAGATTGCTTACCATCTCAGGGATGGGAGAAGAGAAGGAAGGAGGAAGGGATAGAATTTGGAACTCAAAACTTTTTTTTAAATGTTTAAAAAAATTGTATTAACATGTGATTGGGGAAAAAATAAAATAGAATTCAAAAAAAAGAAAGAAACCCTTCCTGGTCTACTCCAAAGCTAGTGCCTTTTCTCTGATGTACCTCCAATTTATCTTGGTGGCACAGTGTATAGAGTGCCATGCCTGAAGTCAGGAGACTCACCTTCCTGAGTTCAAATCTGGCTGTAGACACCTAATAGCTGTGTGACCCTGGGCAAGTCACTTAACCCTGTTTGCTTCAGTTTCCTTCTCTGTAAAATGAGCTGGAGAAGAAATTGAAAACTACTCCAGTATCTTTGCCAAGAAAACCCTCAAATGGGGTTATGAAGAGTTGGACATAACTGAAAATGACTAAACAACAATAACAACATATCTTGTATGTACTTGGTTATTTATATTCTGTCTACTCTATTAGAATGCGAAGGCAGAAAGTGGAATTCCATTCCCTGAAGGCAGGCACTGTTTTTTGCCTTTCTTTGTATTGAGCACTTAGCTTAATGCTTGGTACATAGTAAACACATAAATGCCTGTTCACTTGACTTCACTTGGGAACAGTGAATTCAAAACTTTTAAACGTGTATTTTTCAAAGTTAGTTTTCAGTTCTGCGTCACGAAGGTAACTTAATTACTATGAAAAACCCAATTCAATCATTCTATCAAGAATTCTTAGCCCTGACCTAATGCTCCAAGCATATCTGAATTTTCTACCACTCACCTGCCCCTATAGACAGTCTTTATCGATTCAACTGCCAGTCCAGTAGCAACAATGTCATCAGCATTATGTCTTCGGCCACTAACTATCTGCAACCCATCCATTTTTCCAACCACAAATACAAGGCTACCCTGAAAAATAAAACACAGCAGCCAATGAGTATCTGATTTGAGGGAACATACGTCTGTCTCATTAAGAACTGCCTGCTCCGGACAGAAGGCATTCCCCCCTCCTATTTGTTTCTAGGGTAGAATATTAAATTGAAACCTTCTAAAGTTTTGTATTTTGTAAGGTTTGTACTTTTAAATACAAAAAAGCAATGAATGATCCCATCTTATTTTCCACGTTGGCCAGTTGCACAATTTATTTTCCCATTCCAGACTAAATGTTAGCCTATTTTTGTTCTAAATTTTCAAGTAACACACTCATGGATTTACATGTTACAGTTATGTAACATGGGTTCTCTTCTAGGAAGAGTAAACGATCTCAGGTGGAGTTTAGTTTCTTGGTATTTTAAAAGACAAATTACTTGTGCTTGGAAAGAAAACAAGAGGTACTCATTCACATGCTGTTCAGAGATCAGTCTGTAGGGATCAAGGCGAATGGCAAAGTCACATGCTGTTGTTTTGTGCAGGTCAATCAAATACTAATTATAAAAAATTAATCACTTATCTTCACTGCCAGCTTTTCTGAATTTTCCAAACATATTTCAATCCTGCTTATAAAGGGCCATGCTATATATAACACATGGTAACTACCTTATCACGGTAGTACTTCCTCTATTGCTGAAGGTAATTCTTTCACTACCTTCTTATAAATTGGAACGTGTTGATCAAATCAAATTTGGCAAGTATAACCGTGTAATGACAACTCTGATAATTAGAAATAATTTATTTTATGGAGCCAAATAAACTGGGTAGCCAAAGCAATACAACCTCTCTCATAAAACAGATTATAATTTTTATTGAAACCATTTTAATTAATAAGTCATATTTCACAGTCCCACCAAACTACTAAAAATAATAAAAATCTGGTCTACTCAGTATTTCATCTTGAATACACAGAAAACATGAAAACTAAAATATTACTTACTGGCCCAACAAATCCAAGTAATCCTGATCGGACAAAGGGCACTTCCCCAATAGGAGACCCTGCAGCATTAGTTGGAATTACCTTAAAGGAAAAAGGGAGATGCTGAAAGTAACACAGTAATTTTTAAAAATATATTTCTGGATCAAAGTCACTAATAAATTAGACATTTTAGTAAAACACTGGGTTTATGGGAAACATTCCCAGGTTTTTTTGTTTTGTTTTGGAGGGTAGAAGGCAAGGCAACTGGAGTTAAGTGACTCGCCCAAGGTCACACAGCTATTAAGTATATCAAATGTCTGAGGTCAAATTTGAACTCAGGTCCTCCTGACTCGAGAGCCAGTGCTCTATTCACTGCGCTACCTAGCTGCCCCCTATTCCCAGGTTTTAAACAAAGTAACATGGAAGGAAAAAGGTAATTTTGATTTATAAATTAAAGGAAGTAGTTTTCTTTTGTCTAATTACATTTTAAAAATACTAATTTTCTATCATACATTCATTCATTCGCTTATTTATCACTCAAAATCAAGCACATGTAACCCTTGCACAAAATCCATACTGGAGAACTGAAAAATTTTCATCATCTCAAACCTGGCGGTTTCATGACTAAGAATTGATTCTTCCCCAAAACAGAAAGAACTACTGTATGAGAATACTGTTTTTAGGAGGTTAGAAAGAGGCTAGGAAGACAAAATACAAGGCAAGACAAATACCTCAAATGTATTTTTGGTTACACCAGCAAGCCCAAAGTACATCATGCCTCCTGTTCTAGAGCTGACACAGATTTCTCCAATTTCATCTGTTTTGCAGAGGTGGGGGGGTCCATCTGGTTTTACAATGCACATCATCCCTAATATATGGAAAATATGGTTCATGAGCACAGATCACCAAATATCTTAAACTATCGATAGAAATGTTGGCATAGTTGAAATCAGTATTACCCCATTCTCTTTCATGGGATTACTGTGTCATAAACTGAGAGCTAGAAGGGACTTCTGAGGCCATCTAGACCACTGGTTCTTAACCAAAGGGTCTATGGATAGATTTCAGGATGTCTATGAATTTGGGTAAGAAAAAATTGCATCTTACCCTCTACACAGAAATGAGCAGTTTCTTAAGTAATAAATGTAATCAACAAACCAAAATTATATTAGCAGTACCTATGACTTTGTTATCAAAAGAACTCACAGTTAAATATCACATTATAATTGGAGAACTCAAAATACTGTTTATGCTCAACATTACCCTGAAATAACTAAAGTTATTAGACTTACTGCTCAATCACATGTCTGCAATTTTGTCTACAGACTATATTTCAATATAAGTGATTTTCTTTGCAATTCTATGTATCTTATTTTATGCATTTTTTTTTTTTTTGCCTTTTTTTGGAGGGGTAAAGGCAAAGTAATTAGGGTTAAGTGACTTGCCTGAGGTCACACTGCTAGTAAGTGTTACATGTCTGAGGCTGGATTTGAACTTGGGTCCTCCTGACTCCAGGGCTGGTGCTCTGTTCACCGTGCCACCTAGCCACCCCTTATTTTATGCATTTAAAAAGATTATTCTGAGAAGAGGTACACAGTTGCCATAGGGGTTCCTGACACACGAAAAAGTTAGCCTCTGATTTAGTCCAGTCCTCTCATTTTATAGATGAAGATTGTAGGCCCAGAGAAGAGAATTAACTGGTGAAGGTCACAAAGGAAGTTAAGTAGCCAAGCTGGGATCGGAACCTAGGTGTCATGACTCCAAATCTGGTGCTTTTTCCACTTAACATTACACCACATTCAATTACTACATGTACAATTACTATGTGTAAAATCTGCCACACTCAATTTACTTAACACACACTAGATCTTACGACTACTATGTGTCACTATTGATGAAAAACAACTTTGAAAGCAAATGAAACTGGGGGTCTGACTGAGTCTTACCCCTCCTGCTAAGTCTATAGTCATGAAAACAATGCCTCTAACCCTCTGCACCCCTAGGAATCAGTCATTTCCTCTACCTCACCTCCTGTCCTGAGAAGCTGCTTTGTTTCCTTTGGGGAATGTTGATGTGGATGCTGCTCTAGGGAGAGTAGCTGCAGAAGAGGGCTTTGGAAGAAAGACTGTAATTACTGCCATATCTCACCTGCACTGGATACGCATTTCTGGCCAATACAAAGAAAACCACATTCACCAGCTACAAGCTCTTATGGAGGCCCTTCCTTCCATTGGAACTCTTTCTGTTCAACACAACCTAATTAAAATTTCCTAGTGATGACTAATTTATCCCCACTTTAAAAGCAGGTAAGCATTGAGAATGTAAGAAACTTGCCTGGGACCATATGCCCCTTGACACACAAAGGTCCTAAGTGGATCCAGGATTCCTGGCTCCTAGACTCTGACTTTATCAGGCCCCACAAGCTCCAGGGCCAAACCCTTAAAAAAACTAGATGGCACTTTTTGAGACTTACCTCCAGGCATTACATGTCCCACATCCTGTACTGTAAGAGCTGAATTTTTATCTTCAGTATTGACACGAATTACTCCATAACTTAAGCCATTCATTGAGAGAATAGCTCGTCCTGGCAAAGGGGCCCCTGGAACTCCAGGTCTGAGAAGAAAAAAAAATACTGATTTGGAGTCCAATACTTTTAATTATGGTAGTAAAACACTAACTCTCTGAAAGAAAAACTTGAATTCTTTCTGACTGAAGTACATCAGAAATCCAATATATTCTTACAGAATCACACTTATAGAATATAAGGAATGGCCAGAAGAAAAGGTGAGTTTTCATCAGTGTATGAAAAACCCTCAATTTCAATTCGACAATCATTTATTAGATGTCTACTATATGCAAAGCAATATACTAAGCTCTGGAATATGGGAGAAATAAAGTTTATATATGATACACACAGATAACTATAACAGGCACATTACTGAGATGTACAACAAAACACAAAGTGAGGTCCAAGGGGCTAGTTTTATTTCTGATTGGTCGAAGTGGGAAAATGAGAGAAGATCTCATGGAGGAAGCATCTTTGTAGTTGAGCTTTAAAGGATAAGTAGGAATTCAATAGATAATGGGGGGGGGGGGGGGGAAGATTGGGAAGAAAGCACACACCAGTAAATGAATGGAAATGGAAATATGGAGGGAATGGAGACACTCCAGTTTTGGCAGGAAGGTGGGAGTAAAGTGAGGCTTGTAAGATGGGGCAGCATCAGATAAGTAAAGGGTCTTGAATGCCAAGCAGAAAGAAGCATCTGAACATTACTGGGCACGAAATATGGAGCCATTGAAGATTTTTTGAGCAGAGGAGTAATATGACCAAATACAGGAATCTGGAAAATAAACCCTGTGGAAGTAAGGATGGCCTGGAGGGGGAAGAGAATAGGCACAAAAACATGTTAGGAAGCTATGGAAATAGTTCAAGATGATAGTAAAAAAGGCCTACATGAGGAGAGCAGTCACAAAAACAGAAAGTGACTGTTGTGATGCAGTTTCCTGACATCTGTTATAATCAAGAACAGTTTATTTCAAGTCCATAATGCTACCTAACTAAAAAAAAAAAATAGACTAAAATAATATGAAAAAAAGCGTTATTTTAGTAGACTAGAGCAGGCATGCATGTTTAGCTTAATAGTAATGGTAACAGTAAGAAAACAAATGAAACCCATTTTCTCAGGTAACGATTTAAATTGAAATACTGTCATCAGTTACCTTTATTCTCTTAGACCAGTAAAGCACTTTATTTGAATAAACAGCATTAGGTAAGCAGCCACAGGAAGTATTGGGCAAGTATTAGATATTCCTTCTCTGCTGTAATATACAACTTTTTGTTCTGTATTCGATGAACTGAACAGTACCTGCGAATTGCTACAGTCATAGCTTCAGGAGATGTGGCACAAGGACAGATGGCCTCAGGTTTTAGACCATGGCTCTGAAACAGACTCAGGAAAGCATCACAGGATGATACAGACCCTAAGCAAATAAAACAGACCAACTTTAAACCTGATGATGGTGAATTTCATTGTTGCAATTTTAAAAAATGTTCCAATGACAAACTGAGTAAACAAATACTGAATATTTGTGCTTCCAGAGGGCTTTAAATATACATAAATTTACTTAAAACTATTTTATAGGCTTCTACAAGGTACGATTATAAATTTCAAGGACAAATCCACGAAATTATATCTCAGAAAGAACTGGACAGCATTTAAAGGTACAAATGTAAAAATGGATATGCCTAGCAATATATACAAATTAAATTCAAAATGTCAAAAATCTCATTTTAAGTATTCACATGTAAATAGTACAGACAAAGTCTGGTTATGCCAGTAGAGTCTACTTATTTCTTAACCTGTACACCATTTATTACCCTGGACAAGAGGGGCTGGGCAAGAAGGAAGACATCATTAGCCACTTGGAGTCTCTGGGCCAGAGAGACCTCGGTACCAGTAGTAGTTATGTTTGAAGGGGCCCTCCTTAGGCAGGCCCAGGCACCCTCAGATTTGTCAGTTTCCCATTCAGCTAATGAGGACAGTCCCCCGTCACAGCCTCATCCAGTTTCTTGAGCTGAAGTGTACCTCTGTCTACAGAATACTTCCTCTGTGAATAAACAGCTCAAATTAGGCCAGCATCTGGTAACTGAAGGACTTGTTCAAAATAAAGTCAGAATGGCCCTGCAACAGTACATTCTTTAGCTTAAAGCAAACCACCAGAGTTTCATTTTTTTCTTCTCCACTGCATTTCTCCTCAGTCACTGTGAATCTGTTTCCATATCTAGGGGTCCAATGTTATATATGATGGCACTGTCTTTCTTTGCTCAAATACCTGCCCAAGATGATGTCTAAAGAGTGACAAAGATGCTTCCCTCTCTGCAGGCCTCATACATGGTGATTATCTCACAGTACTCCACAGAAGCCTACAAATGCATCACTGGTGCCTGTCTCTAGGATGAGGATTCCTACATGCCCCAAAGCCCCAGATGGTCTGAATGGGGGCAGTAGTTCTTGCTCACATCACTGGGTCCTGCTGCTACAGTCACATTACTTAAGATTGTCATATTTGTGGTGTCTTTGATGCCATCAATGAAGAACTCAAGGCAGTCAGCCATATAGGTTGACAAGATTGCTCTTGGAGACAGGACTATTCCCATTGATGGCTGGCACTGTTAGAACTCCATTGGCCTTCATCTTGTATAGATTGTTGACACTTGGGGTCGTTTCCTCTGAGATACCTTTGATGCCTTCAGGAGCTGAGGGTATATGATATGAATGAGAGTTGTAAGGTCTCCACCATCATCCTGAATCATGTTTGAGGGGCGGTTTGTTCTTGGAGTAGAGGATCTATTCAATGTACCAGAGGTATTCTTTATCTTTCTTCCCCTTCCAGGCACACACAGGAATGACAGTTTTGGAAATGGTAGTTGCTGTATGGTCCCAAGTAAAGCATATGTTGTAACTGGGCCATCAGCATCTCAATGAAGACAATTGTCTCCACAGTCACATGGAGGCAATCAGTGATTCAGGTGACCTTCAGTAGTTTGTAGACTAAGTACATCTGCTGAAGTTTCATCAAGCCAGGAATCTCATTCTGAGCCTCTAGGTAGCCAGGCTGACATCAGCAACTCTGTAGAGCAGTTTGATAAAAATGCTGGAATGTTCTTAGACCCAGAAAAGACCACTGAGTAGGGATGTTAGGGATGGAGTGGTAAGCCAAAGCAAGGACAAGTCTACCATCAGGGTACACTGAGAGGAAATGCTCTAGCAGTTTAACAACCTTTCCTAAAATAATTCAATAGCAGGAGGTAAGATGGTGGAGTGAGAGGAAGCATTTCTGCCTAGCTTGCCCAGCAGATCTCCTTCACAATGATGTAGAAAATGTACCAGACTGAAATCTGATCATGTAAGGTGAGAAATTTTGGGAAAGGAGAGAGATAAAGGGAGAGAGATAGAGAGAGATGGAGAAAGAGAAAGAAACAAAGAGAAAAAGAGAGAGAGAGAGAGAGAGAGAGAGAGAGAGAGAGAGAGAGAGAGAGAAAGAGAGAAATAGAGAGAGAGATATCAGTCTTTGGACACTGGAGAAGGAAGTTGGCCAGAAGCATGTGTGGTGGCAGTGGCAGAGGACATTCTGGTGCCCAAGGATGGAAACAGGACTAGGGCAGGAAGCACCGGGCAGAAAGAAATCCCAGGAAATCTCAGAATCAGCACTGGATATAGGAATGAGTGTCAACTGGCAGTTATATTGCACATTATCAAGTTTTGGGTTTCAGAGCCAGGGTGGAGAGGAGTAGTCACACCTGAGCATGGGATCTAGTTGTGTAATGAGGAAGGAACAAGTTCTAGAAACATAGCTGCATAGTTCTGAGGCCTGGAGCAAAGTAGCAACTCAGTTGCAGCCTGCTGCCTGGCACATAAGCCTACAGTTCCACTAGGGCAGCAGAACTGGACCTAAAGAAAGCCAGCAGTTCAGTGCTCTAAATCTGCAGAACCTCCCATCAGCCTAATGGTATCCGAATCTAGACACAGTCTACAGAATCTCAACCACTCAGAAGCCAACAGACGCAAACCTGAGTCAGGAATTTGCAGTGCTGTGACCAGGAGGGCAGTGGACAGACCTTTCCTTGGATCATATCTCTTTGGGAACAGTGAAAACTTTAAGAGGCTCCCAGGCTGAGCTGTGAAGGCAGGGAAAGGATGTAAAAACATAGAGGCTTGGGTCAGCCTTCCTCTGCAGAGGAGGGCAGAGCCTAGCACTAATATAAGGTACAAAGTCAAGAAGGAAGCTGGAAGAATGAACAAATAAATAAAAAGAGCCTGACCATAAAGCGCAGAAACACTGCAGAATGGTGACAGGAAAGCTCAAGACTCAAACATAGAAGAGAATGATTTGAAGACATTCACAAGTAAAACCTCAAAGGAAAAAAAAATGCATTTTGGATAAAAGTATAATTCCTAGAAGAGTTTTTAAAAAAAGAAAAAAATTGCCAAGTGAGAGCTTTGGAAGAAAGATATGAAAAGAGAATGATTGGCTTGGTAAGAGGTATGAAACCTCTTGAAAATCAGACTTGGCTACAAATAAATAATCATGAGACCATGGCCATGGCCATGTACTAGGGCATTATATCTCTGCAAGATGTCAATTCATTCTGAAAGAGTTGGGAATTTTGATCAACACAATGACCAATGACAATTCCAAAGGACTCATGATGAAATACTCTCTCTCTCTCTCTCTCTCTCTCTCTCTCCAGATAGAGAAGTGATTGACTCAAAGTGCAGATCAAACCATATATGCTCTTTTCTTTTTAGATTTTGTGTTAAATAATTATACATATTTGTAATGGGTTTTAATTTTCTTGACTTCTCATTGGGTGGGGGAGGGGGAAATTTGGAATGGAAAGTAAAATACAATTGAAAAAATATAGTAACTGAAATACATATTCTGTTATGTACTAGTTTAGTATCATGCTCTACTGATGTTCTCTTAGTTTTTTATTCTTAAACATTAATTATACAACTGACTACTAAACCTGCCTATTGATAATGAATTTGTTTATATGAAATTGGCATAAGAACCCTACCAAGGTCTGATTTTACCTGACTGTAAAAGAGAGAGATCAGGAAAGTCTTGGCATATATCTGATTATCCCCAAACAAAATGATCTTGATTTTTTTCAATCAAGAATATCTATGTACCATACATACCAATTTACATATAATATTGTAATGAAAAGATAATCTTGATTGGCAGAGCACTAGTTGGTTTTTATTCCATGAATGAAAATGTCACACAGAAGTAAGCGACTATATAACAGGAAAATAAAACAAGTTAGAAAAAGTCAGTTCCAAAAAGTGCACCACAGAAATACTCACAAGGATTAGCTCCATCAGTCACGATTAGCATGCGGAGAGAACTCAAACTCACATCTCTTTGGTCCCGATGGGCCATCATTGCCCAGTGTAAATCTCGACATTTTACTAAAGCCACCTTGGCTGTAAGTCCAAAAGAGAAAAAAGTTAGCAGAGAAAAAAAAAATTAAATTAAGTGGTTTTTTTTTTACTCTGTTGAAACCAACTTCTATTTTAGGGATTTATAGCTTACATTTAATGAAGATTCCAAAGTTTTTTGTAAAATATTATTCAAGTAAATTGTGTCTTGTCTTCACAAGTCTGTAGGGTGCCACATTCAGAGGACTGGATGGTCATAAGGAGATGACTGCAACAACAGCCTCTATGCAAATCACAGCATTGCTACCAATGCAACTATTTTCAGCTCAATATTTCTTTGTAAGCACTTAAATTAAGGTGCATTCATCTCAATTTATGAACAAGGAAGTTGAGGAAGTAAATAATCAACTCAAGTCTTATGACAACCAAAATCCTTTTCAGCCAAACTGCTAAGCTCTGAGACTACATATCACTAAGACAATAAGCCCTATGTTCCCTGCCCTCCCAGCAAAGCCAGTCATTGGCTATTCTGACTATGGTTGAGAAGTTTAAAGATCAATGACTAAACTTTAGAAGGTATCCGTGACTACCTTTGTGAGTATGTACTCGCTGGACCCAAGAGAGGGGACAAGTCTTCATCACTGAGTAGGGAACGCTAACTGTATGCATCTTATTCATTACATTCTGAAAAGCAACAAAAGATACAAACCAATAACATCAATCAAACACTGAACGTGAGATATTTCATACCACAAAATGACAAAAGTAGACAAATTCCAAATGTAACTATGTATAACCACCAACAGTAGAAAAAGAGATGAGGTAAGTCTCTGAGAGGTCTTTTGTCTAAGCCAGTAAGTCTACATATGGCATTCATGGTGTCTTTCGGGATAAGAGCCATTGCAGCAGATGGGCCTTTTATTTCTGTCTCTAAGTTCTCATGTGCTCCTATGTAAAGGGTATAGTCAAGCACATAAGCAAGTAATAGCAGCAGTGCGTTCCTCTTTATTTTTATTAACATTCACATCGTACATCTGAATAAAATGCCATGGGAAACAGGACAGCTAGCTACAAGTGCTATTCCAAATGAAACCACCACTGTCAGGATACTAATCCACTGCAACAACTCTAATGGAGCTGCTTTATAAATCCTGTTACTCCGTTTACACAGCAGGTTCATTGCTCAGAGTAGCTTACCGCAAATACGCCATGCCACAGCCCAGCATCCTTTTTGATGTCTAATACATTCACTACGGTTTCCCCTATAAGATGAAAAATGAAACAAAACAGTTGATAGTAGGTGCTATCTTCAAGTGAAAAATCACCACGCAGCCAAAGTGGCAATATTGTACCACTTGCCCAACTCCAACGGTTCCTTAACTGAAAGTGCTTTGATCGCATCTATCCCATAGCGTCAGGTTGGGGCTCTATTTATTGCACACAAACTGTCAGGGACCTCAAGCTGGACTGTGATCACTGGGTGACCCCTGCTTGTTACAGGTTCAGTTATTGCAACATATCAAGTATTTCATACAACCTGGTATCTGTCTTCTATGAGAAGATATTTTAGGGAGCCTAATGACCACGTGGTACACATGACAAAAACAACCACCACAAACCCTGTATCTCCATATTGCTAAATCTTTCTTTCTTTAACAAAAAAATAAGTCTTTTTTGTGAACATTCCAGAATAAAATATTTTTTCCCTTCATGATTTCATGGCAATTGTTCCACAAACCAAGTCATATGGTGTTCTTTTTATGTCATGTCCCATTGAGATGTCACCTCAAAATAGACTGTTAAAATGTCATAGAATTAAACCACTTGATTCACCAGCTGTTTGAACTCATTGCCCCCAGTGCTAATTTTCAACCCCTGGATAGTTATTTTGCAAAGGTGGAGGGTATAGCATTTACCTCAGCTGAGAAAGGTTTTGTGTATGTATGTATACAAGCATGTATACATATACATACATTATAAAAACATACATACACCTGCTCTGAGATTATCCCCAACTTATCATATACATGGTAATATGATATATGTATATATGATAAATTGGAGGTACTCTCAAAGGGAAGACACTAAGAATAATCACAATAACATAACAATATGTCATCTCTTAGCAATTTTAGTGCCCAAATATGCTTAGTGTCCAGAAGGAACCCAGGAATCATTCAAGGCTCCCAACAGTCTTTTGTGGTCTGAGATAGTTAGCTAGTTATCCATTCGTTGTGTGCACCAGAGGGCGCTATGCAGCAAAAGTAAGTGGTTTTTATTCACTTTGAAATCCTGTAACTTGCTTTTGAGGGGCATTGTTGCCTAGCCCAGTGTTCTCTCAGATGAAGGTAGCAGGAATAAGGCCACTGTGTGTACAGTCCAGTTTGTCCCTTGTCTGTTTATTTATTTTTTAAAAATTACTTATTTTTAGTTTTCAACATTCATTTCCACAAGTTTTAAATTTTCTCTGCCTCCCTCCTGTCTCCCCTCCCTAAGATGGCATGCAAACCGATATAGGCTCTGTATATAATTCTTATTAAACATATTTTCACAAGAGCCATGCTGTGTATAGAAGAATTAGAACAAATGGGAGGAACCATGAGAAAAGAAAAAACCCAACACAACAAACACAAAAAGAGAGAGCTAACTGTCTGCTTCAATCTGCATTCAGAGTCCATATTTCTTTCTTTGGATGTGGATGGTATCTAAATCTTTCTCCTATTCTGTTTGGATTAAATTTCTGTGAGTCTTCTGCCAGACTTACAAGTGCAGTGACTTCTGACTGAGGGTTAGATAAAGTCTATGTTGTTATGCAGCCAGAAGGGGAATTAAACTAAAACTTTTCTTTTTGCTTCACTAAATCTCTCAAAATAATTCTTATCTGGCTTATCCAGAATCAGGCTTATCCTTTAAACTATGATACATCTAGAAAAACAAACCCACCATGTAAATCAAGGCAAGGATGGGTATAACAGTGAAGCTGCTCAAATTATGAATATTTTACTCTAAATGTGAACATCCAAAAGGGGGTTATCAATTCGCCTCTGTGATAATGTTAGTACATCCTAGAACCAATACAATGAGGGGAGCGGTGGGACGTGAGCTGACCTTCGGAATAGTTGCAGGCCTGTGACAAGGCTTGGCAGTGAGACAGCATGGCAATGCGGGACACCGTGACTCCCATGACACTCCCTTCCTTGCTTGTCTTATACTAAAGGAAAAAAAAGGGCATAATTAAAGAGTGATTTCTAACCCTAAAATTTATAAAGCCATAAAAAAGCATTCTTAATAAAGAAAATAATAATGTCATCTCTTAGCAATTCTCTTAAAAATATTTTTTCTTCTTCCTTTCTTCCTTAAATTACTGAGTCAGAAAAAGACCAAGTGCTACCTAAGTCTCTGAAAGATTCCCCACAATGAAGCCTAGACATTTCCGTTCAATGTGAATATCCAGAAAGAAATGGAATATGGTTTTTGGAAAACAAACAACCGTGGATTACATGTTGCGGTGTCATTAGCAACATCTTAGATCAGATCTGCTCCAGGGCTCTTAGCTGACAGATGAAGGATCGGAAGTGCAGGCAGAGCTTCGGGTGACACAGCCAGCTCTTCCTCGTGTGTCTGGTCCACACTTGGTTTGCGGATGGTTGCTGGCCTGCTGTCTCCTCCATGAGAACAGAGACCATCTCCTGCCTCTCTTTGTATCCTCAGAGCTTAGCACAGAGCCTGGCTCACAGTGAGCACTGAATAAATGTTTAGCGCCTAGCTGACCTCCCACATTCAACTCTGCCAATACACCATCGACAACCTCCTGCCCCATCCGCTTTTTTTGTTATTAGTCTCTACAGTTCACACTTTTAGAACTGGACGTCAGCGGGTGCATAAGTATTTATTAAGTACCAACTGTCTATCAGGCTCTGTGCTCTGTATCTGTGAGGGACCTAGGAGGTCATTTCATTCAATCACCCCTCCCCTGATCCCCAAGGCCTGAAGAGGTTAAACGACTTACCCACAGTCACAGAGACAGTGAACAGTGAGTAACCAGGGAAGGATTTGAACTTAGGTCTTCTGATTTCAAAAACGGTTCTTTCCTCTACACTGTATGGCTTTTCCTACTTTTGTTCACTTCCTTACAGTTTTCTGGTCAAGCAGAAACAGCAGAGCCACGTACTTTTTGCTCACTACTCCTTCCTTCATATACCCTCCCTCAAACTTATCTGCCCCTCTGGGGCTCACCGCAGGCTGGATGCCCGGGGTTATTTTTTGCTACCTCTCTGGCTCCTTCATGTGAATCCCACATTCTTCAGCCCCAGGACTTAGTGGTTTCTATCAGTGGAGAGAAAGTTGTACCATTAGAAAGCATTTTCATTTCAGTTATATGGAAATTCCTGCTAACATTGAAACTCCTACAAAACGAATTATTTTTTGGATGTTTATTTATATTTACAGAAGAAAGTTTATTAACATTTCCAAACCTATTTCAGAATTTACCTCTATGTAGGCAGGTTCTGTGCCAGCAGGTGAGATATGTGGCTGCCAGTCTTTAGGTGATTTGGAAAGGTACTTGGAATCTGTTACCACCCACTTGAGCCGAGGCCAACCTAAATCAAGTCCAAAGAAAGCAATTAGTGGTTTTAGCTGTTACGGAAATAGTTTCTGCTCAACTGGATTTCTTTGCAAATCTGGATGTTTTAAAAAAAATTTTATTTCATTTAAAATTAAATCCAGATTCTTACTTGCAAAACCTGATATAATTTAGTAAAGGGCTGACTTTGCCAGTTTTTATTGACATGAGAAGATTATTCTTTCCATTTAAAAAAGTAAATTTCCTCCCACTTGCCTATCTTCATGTGAAGTGGTTCGTAACAGTACACCCTTTCACCAAAGGATCATACAATTTTATAAATGGAAGGGAAAAAAGAACTGACATTTTCAGATCCCAGAAAGGGTTCAGTAACTTGTCCAATGAACTGGAGTAGAGCCAGGTCCCCCAACTCCTCGGTTCAGGGTGTGCACATGGTTCTTTTTTTTAACAAATATTTTCTAGTTAGCATTTCTTTTAGAATTCAGCAAGAGACTGTTCAATAATGGGTGGCTTATAGAGTTTACATGCATATTATTTGAAATAAGCAATAATTTTCCTACGGTTTCATTATGTGACAGCAATGGTCACATACATGTGCTTCTGACAGTAGGTTTCTCTACTGACAAGATGCTTTTTGAAGTCTTGGGGATTCACCCAACTATTCACAGTTAGAAGAACAATTAAAAAAAGCAAAACAAATGGCTTCTGACTGTTGCTATAAAGACAACATGTTTGTCAAAGTAAGACAATACAAAGATGAGAGTTCTAAAGATGGAAAAAAAGGGAATTTCTACTAATGAAACATTTTTATTTATTCAAGACTATTCCAAACTATTGTCAGAAGAAGTCCAGCTGAATCTAGAAGATCTGGGAATGTTCTTAAGACTGTAAAACATGCACTCCCAAAATGTGGGGAAGGGATTTTTTTTACTTCCAGTGGGACATTTTATTCCCTCTAATAAATAATAAACATATTCATATCTGAGAAATAGAATTTTCAAATGGAGATGGAATACTATATATGATGCAATATAATTGCAACATGGCAGGTATCGTTTACCCAGGAGATGAAGATAAACTTGTTTAAATAACCTGGGAACTTTTCTAACTTAAAGTTCATTGACAACCTATGCACGATAATGAAGGCCAGTCTTGGAAAAATGTGCTGTTTGTTAAAAGTACACAGTATTCAAATTGATGAAAATGTGGTTTCGTGACTAAAGAACAAGTCAAAATCTTCTTAACTCAATACTAAATAATGTAAAATAAGTGATTGCTGTATGTAGCATGTAAATTTTCTAAAAATGTAAAAATTTACAAAGGTTTACTGTATAAGTCAATCAATTTAATCATTCTATTCTACCTCAGTTAATCTGCATACCACTAGAGGCAAGATATGGTCTTTGCTCTCATATTTGGAGGTATGAATAAAACACAAATACAGATAATTAAACCAAGTTGCCTCAGCATAGATCCATACTGTTTCCAGAAGCAAAGTGAATTAGTAACAGCACTTTATCTGAAGTCTTTTCTATTAACATCTCAGAACTCGTTTTTATTCTGGAAAAAAACCACAGCCCAGGGTAGAAGGCCTCTAAAGTCTAAACAATCTTCTAGGAAAAATTTGAGAGGAGCTGGGTCAGTCTGAGCTCCTCTTACTCTGCATCAGACTCAAGAATAAGCTGTCTGCTCCTAGTAAGGAACAGAAAATTAGGGTCAAGATGAAGAAATTATCAGAGAGCATCTCCTTAGATATTTTTAGGATCTTTTTGTTATTCTGTATGAAACAAATTACTGTAGCACAACAAATGAAAATTATTCTTGGACTTGGAATTTTTACTATATAGTAATATGTTAGGAAGAAAGGTGAAACAAGTAACATACTAAGGACTACAACAAAGTTGGGTGGAACCATAATCCTTTCAAGGAACTGTCACCTCAACAATCTCAAGCAATTTTCATTTGCTAGTCTCATTTGGAATTTGATACCCAGTAATTAGTATTGGGTCACTATATAAGATATTTAACTCAAGTATACAGGGTGATCTCTTATACAAATCTGAACATATTAGGGGAACAGAAAACAAAGGCTTTAGCTATTTCAGATGCCTAAAAATCTATTTTCCTTCGTCTAAAATAATTTTTATGATGCATTTTCTACTGACACAACAATCACTTTCCAATAAACATACTACTCTCACTGCATAACTGCCCACAAAAGAAGTTAAGCTAAACCATCTAATAATAGTTGCTGCAACTGATAGCACATGCAATGCCCCATTTTTTGTAGTTTATTGTTTAAAGGAAAGAAGAACTTCAGAATTTAGAACTAATACTTTTTTTGTGTTTCATCTGAACTTGGTTACCTTTTAATGTTGTCTTAACTTACAGCTAGCACCTACTATCACAGAACAGAAGAGCTGGGAGGGCCCTAAGAGGCCACCTAGTCCAAACTGTACATAATGTTATGACTTAAGAATTCCTCATACAATGTACTACCTAACTGGTCATCCAGCCTTTGCTGGGAGACCTCCAGGAAAGGGGAATTCACTACCTCCCACAGCAGTCCATTCAACTTTTGAACAGTTTGGATCATCAATCAAATGACTGATCAGCAAGTATTTATTAATCACCTAACAGTTCCAGGCACTTTGCTGGTGATGCAAGTACAAAGAATGAAACATAAGGAGCTCATATTCTAATGGTCATATGTACACGTGTGTAGCATAATATAAAGTGAACAAACAAAAATACACATAAAGCAGATAAATATAAGAAATCTTGGGAGGGAGAGTGGGCCCTGAGGCTCAGGAGAGGCTTCAGGTAGAAGATGGTGTTGAGCTGTGTCATACAAGAAGAGAGGGACTCTATGAGGTGGGGTTAAAAATAAACATTCTGTCCTACAGGTAATAGGAAGTCACTGGCGTTGGTTCAATAGGGCAGGTACACGTTCAGATCTGCAGTTAAGGAAAATTGTGTTGTATAGGATGGACTAAAATGGGGAGAGATTTGTGGTAGGGATACCACAGAGGAGATAAATGCAGTAACCGAGGAAGGAGGTGAAGTAGTCCTCAACTAAGGTGGGTGCTGTGTGAGAGGAGAAAAATGGTCAGATCTGAGAGATGTCAGGCCAAATTATGCCTCTGAAACTTGTGCCAGTTGCTCGTGGTTTTGCCTTCTGTGTTAAGTAAGACGACTTTAATCCCCATTTCACGTGATAGCCTCCTATCAAAAATTTTAAAATGGTTATCATTTCTTCCCTAAGCCTTTCCTTCTCTAGCCTAAATATCTTTATTTCCTTTAATCATTTCATGTATGGCATGACCTTGAGGCTAGTCACCATTCTGAACATCTTACTCTGGGAAATCTCTCTCTACATTATCAATGTCCTTCCCTTAGACTGAAGCTAAGATGTGGTACTTCTTAAATTCTCTAGATGTGGTACTTCCTAATCAGGAACATTATTCCTTTCTCAATGCAGTCTGAGATGCTAACAGTATTTTTTTGACCACCATAATCACTTCTTGACTAAATGCCCCAAATCTTTTCAGATATACATATGCTATGCCTCTTCTATCTTATAATTGTGAAATTGACTTTCTGAACCCAAATGAGTTTTCCACTAACCTTTAAACTGTACAATTTCTCCATTCTGAGTTTTTGGAAGCCCCTTCAGACAAACCTCACTGGTGAGAGCCAAGGTAACACCACAACTTCCTAGCAAGAAGCCAATTTGCTGTCCTCCAGCATCCTACAGAGGGGAATAAGACAGCATTACTAAAAGAGAAGTAAAAACTGACCTTACACTTACCAAAAATCTAACACATGCGAATTTTGCATCACTTGTGTGCTAATGTTATGGAGACATGCCAGAATCTGTCAACAGCTTGGAATTTAAGTAGTAACAACCTTTTACCACAAAATTGGAAAATATTATCTTATGGGTAACAAATATACCAAGCTGTTACAAAAGTGCTAATCTCCCCAATTTTCCCATTTACTCATGGATCAAAAATGATGCTCTTTCAATCTGACTTGAGATAAATGCTAGAACTGCTCACTAAAGGACTAGTTTCCCCCAACATCCCAGTTAATTAACCAATCAATAAGTGTTTGTTAAATGCTGGGAACTAGACTAGTTGCTCAGAAAAGCAAGATAAAAGTCAAATAGTAACTGCCTGCATGGTGGGAGTTATCTAAAGCGTTTTGCAAATCTTAAAGTTCTATATAAATAGTAGTTATTATTAATATTAGTAGTAGTATGGAAAAAGTCAAGTATGTTTCATGATACTTTTATGACATGGAAGTACAGGAAAGGAATAACACCTCCTTTGTTTAGTTGGATTTGCAATTTGAAGGCCTGGATTCAAAATTTTCTTCTATAACTCACTCTGCATAAGACTCTGGATAAATCTCTTAAATTCCATGAGCCTTAGCACATCCAGCTGCAAAAAAAGGAGATGAGGTGATTCCCTCTAACTTCTCTTATGGCTCTACATACGTGAACCTGTGTACATATGGAAAACGTATGTTTCTATAACGTGTCTGAATTCTCAAGAAAACTGCCAGAAAACAAGCACTTTACTCCCAGAGTAAATGAAATACATGATCCAAAATAAATGCTGATGTTTTGATATCTCCTATCCCACCATCATGCCTTCTGGCTTTGTCAACGTTACCTTTCTAGTAAGTGGCACTTCTATAGGTACAGGGATCACTTCTGCTAGGAGACATCCATAAAAAGCCACCATAAACATGACAGGGTCATTGTTGGGGTAGACCAGGGCCACCTAAAATTTATGATGACATTCAATTAGAAGGGAAACAAAGATAAAGTTCTTGATATCACACTCCATAGCGTCAGACTGCTTAAAATGCAAAAATTCAAATGTAAACACTATGCTGTTTACTCTGGAGTAAATTTAGTTAACAAAAATAAGATAGCAAAATACTTAAAAACATACCAGCCTCCCTATGATTACATAAATGGCAAATTTGGTGGACAGTAATGAAATTGTTATTTTCTAATCCTGTTCCCAAGGCAGGATAAATTTTGAAACTATTCTTAATGTTAAACATTAATATCAGCTGCTATAAAATGGATAGTGGGAACAACCTGCTCCCTCCTACAGAAAAAAAGTTCAATTCACTGAGAAACAACAACAATGACAACAACAAGACATTTTAGGAATTCAGAAATTGCCCCACATTCCACTAAAGTAAAGTTATAGACATGGATGTTTCTAGGAATAATTTTTTTCAAATGTCTCTTGCCAAATTAAAAACTTAATTTTTAAAAGACTACTCCAATGGACTTCTTGATCTTGAAAAAGTCAATCTTGTATTCATGCTCTCAACAGAAGCTTGACATGAAGTTGTATAATCTCAAAATGCACAAATAATTAACATTAAGAGAAACTGATATTTAGCTGCCACGAAATTAACACATTTAAAAAATAAACCACTTCCAATTCAATAAACAGAAGGTAAAAAGATTTTTTTTAATTAAAAAAAAATTTGCAATTTAAAGGTGTATGAAAGGTTTTAAATTTGGCTCCTCTTAGGAAGCAATATATAAAGCAGGGGAAAAAAGCCAACAGAAAATTGACAAAGGTTTTTGGGTTGTAATTAAAAAAAATAAAATAAAATGGTAGTCTAAACACCATTTCTGCTACTCTAAATAAATCTCAAAGTTCTATTTGAAGGTAGTTAGTCTGGGAAAGATCTAAGCTCTTTTCTTTGTTGTTCTGGCAGCCTAACACTTAATTGATCAGCCAGTAAAGAAATGGATACATGAAGCAAAAAAACTGGTTAAAGTAAAAAGTCATCATTTGCCTTCAATCCAAGAACACTAAAATTACAATAAAGTATTATGCCTGGGAGGAGAATGGCTGCAAAGAATTTTCATGATTCTAATAAGTAGTGGCGGAAAGCTCAACATGACTAATTGTCTTTTTCTGAAAAATAAGTGCTTTATTGATGCTGTTTTCTAAAAATATCTTTGTTATTTCAATGACCCACCACCATTCCTCTCATTTTAAAGAAAGAAACATGAAAGTAGACATTTTAAAAAATTACCCTATCTCCAGGTTTTAATACTGGTTCATTTTTGGTCCCCAATTTATTAAGCAGTGTGTAGGCCAACTTGAGGCTTCTGCTCCATAATTTTCCTGGAAAGAAAAAGACAATTTTACAATGGACTACATAGGTCAAATCTGTCTGGTGCTTAAGCAATGTAGTTTGCACACTGAAAGAATACAATGGCAGTGCTCCTATGAAGGCACTGAATAGGCTGGGGATGAGACAATAAAACAAACTCAATTTGGTTCAATTTTAATGAAACAAAACCATATTTAGGTCGGCCTAGTACTTGTCACGCACTATTCTAGATGCTATCCAAGGACAAAAACAAAAAGGTCCCTTCCCTCATGGAACTTATATTCCACTGGCACCAAGGTTTCCGGCCAGAAAACGATACTGTAAAATGTATCTTCATGATTACTGGAATTATTGGTCTCTATTATTTCCCATGTGCATATTTCATCTGTCTAATGAGACTGCTCATTGAGGTAAAGGACAATCTCAAAGCTTTGTTGGTATGTCCGCTAACAGTGAACTGAGAAAGAAATGTCTGAATTTTTAAAAATATTGATTTTATTGAAATTATTTTTATATCACATTCATTTTCAAATATATCCTTCCCAAATCCCTTATTTTATGAGCCACCCCTTGTAACAAAAAATAAAGAACAGTCCATATGCTGGTAGATTTTACATAACTGTCTTTCTTCTTTCTTTGTTACAATGGAGGGTTTGTTGCAAGCTAGAAATGACTGATGCAAGAAAAATTTTATTCTTTGAAGTGCTCTGTCATTGCATTTTTATAAATCTCAAGGGTTCTGACAGACTAGTTTCCAGATATTTTTATGTATTTTATTTTGAATGGGATATCCCTTTTGATTATATTCTTCTAGCTTTTGTTATTACTGTATAGAAAAGCTATTGATTTTGGTGCATTGACATTATATCCTTTTACTGACTAAAGCTATCAATGCGTTAATAATTCTCTTTGATGATTTTCTGGAGTTTTCTAATAAACTATGATGTCATCATCAAATAGAGATCATGTTGTTTCTTCTTTACCAGTGTTTATGCCATTAAGTCCTTAATCTGTTCTCACTGATATCACTAGACCTTTAAAACCATGTCAAATAACAGTGGGGAAAGAAAGCATTCTTGGTCTTTTCCTGAATTTACTGGGGAAACTTCTAGTTTTTTTCTACTGCAAATAATGTTAGTTTGGGGTTTTACTACTTATAGTAAAAACGAATGAACAAAAGTCAAGAGTCCTATAAACTACCTATTTTACTAGAATATTATTAATGTTGCATTTCTATCTTTAATAGTCTTCCTCGTGCTCAGGACATTGACTGTTATGACTGTTTCTCCCCTGCTACCAAACCTTTCTTTCTAGTTTTAAAATACTGGCAGGCCTTCAACCATGACTATGGAGAATGGAAACATTTGCCAATATACTGAAGAGGCAACCTATTTTAAAAGGGCTGCTGAAATACCAAGGTTAGTAATTATCAAATATCATGCTAAAACATCGCTATTTTTGTCTGCAAACCTCCTACCATACATAATTCTGGAAGAACTGTCTTTTTTGCTACAAGCTCATGCATCTTATTATATTGCAGAAGAAGAACAAACAGGAACTGAAATCTCTTAAGCTCACCATATGTTAGAGTATAAACTGGCTTCCCAGTAACATCAAGTGCAGTCAGACAAGGATATTTGGCCTGAGTGGTCCCCCACCGTTGCAGTGCTGATTCTAGAGCAGGGGGCCAGTTACAAATGACTCCTAATGGCTCTCCCTTCACAGGAGTCATCTGACGTCCTTCTGGTTTGGGCTGGTTTGGGTCCGGCTGAGGTACTGTATATACAGAAGGAAACAATATTAAATTAAAAGGAGACATGAAAGAACCACAATGCTGAGGAAGCAACTGAGGATTGCAACTGAATTTTTCCTTTCCTACAAAATCTTTGAATCAGAAAGGACCTCAGATAACAGCTGATTTAACTAGTACTTGAACTGGCATTTCTAACAGCAAGATTTATGAGCAAGTGGTTATCTAGCTGTCACTTGAAGGTTTTTAAGGACATTAACTCACTACTTCTAGACATAAACCTACTGGATGCACTAACTTGGTTTTAAATTCCTTTAGGGTTGAATTAAACTTTTAACATTTAATACATGTTTTCAAAGTAGACCTAGTTTATTTGTCTATTCTCTGTGAAGATTTGTTCAGTCTGTTTCAGAGGACTCTTTTCATAAAAGAATAGCTATGTATTCTATGCCAGCAAGCATTTATCAGGCTCCTAATGTGCCAGGCAGGTCCTAGTTGTTTAGAGGACAAAGACACAACAATGAAATACAAAGCCCCTGTCCTCAAGGAGCTAATACTTTACTGAGGGAGATGACATGTACATGTTAAGCATATATAGACTAGATACAGAATAAATTCAGGAAAGTTCAGTGAGGAAGGGCATTAGCAGCAGAAGGTGTTTGGGGGAGAGACCAGGAAAGGTTTCAGGTAGAAGGTGGGACTTGAGCTGAGTCTCAAAGCCAGGGATTCTAGAAGATGGAGGTAAGGAGGGAGGACATTCCAAGCATGGGGGATGAAATAGCTGGTCTGGAAAACCTTGGCCAAAATCTTTTTCAACAGTGATGAGCAGTGAGATATCATGGTGAACAAACAAGAGATCTAGAGTTCAAATGAAGTAAAATGGTTAATTTTGATTACATAAAAAGTTTTGCACAAACAAATACAATAGAGCTAGGATTAGAAGAAAAGAAGGAAACTGGGGAAAAAAATCTTTGTGACAAATTTCTCTGACAAAGGTCTCATTTTTAAGACATATAGGGAATCAACTCAAATTGATAAGAAAAAGACTATTTCCCTAGACTATGTACATTAGTTCTTATTATCATAAATCAATAAACGGTCAAAGGATATTAATACATAGTTTTCAGAGAGAGAAATTCAATCTATCAAAATTCATTTGAAAAAAGTGATCTAAATTACTAATTATTAGAGAAACACAAGTTAAAACAACCCTGACGTACCACCTTCCATCCATCAGACTGGCTAAGATATCGAGAAAAAAAGATGACAAAGACTATGAGAAAACAAGCACACTAATGCCTATTAGTAAACTAGTTTAACCACCTGGGAAAGCAATCGGAAACTACACTCAAAGAGCAATTAAACTGCATGCTCTTTGACCAAGTAATTTCACTACGAGGTGGATCCCCAAAGAGATCAAAGCAAATGGAAAAGGACCCATAGGTACCCAAAATATTTATGGCAGTTCTTTTTGTGGTAGAAAAGAAGTGGAAACTGAAAAGATGCCCATCAATTTGGGAATGGCTGAACAAGGGATGGTGTATGAATGTGAAGGAATACTGTTGTGCTAATAAATGATGAAGGGGGTGGTTTCAGAAAACCCTGGTAAGACAGAAAAACCTGAATATAGCAAGCAGGCTTTCAATAAAAATTTGTTGATGGGTATATATAATAAATGATCAATGTTCACTGCTACTTTTTCTGAAGTCCTGAACAGCCTGTTCTGAATTAGGACTTTTCCTCTTCTGAACTACAACAGCACTTATTCATATTTGGCTGTTACTATTAATTGCTTGTTTTATTAGTTACTTTTTCAGTTAAATCTATCTCATTTACATCTAAGTGTCTTCCATCTCTGAGGTCAGAAGTTGTATTTCTCCATCCCCCTGAGCACCTAACAATGTATCTGCTACACAGTAGGCACTCAGTAAGTATTTGAAGATTGACTAACAAAGGAAGATGTTGCAGCATTAAATATTTAAGGTCAAATTTCATATCCTTCCTTAAATTTGATGTCACATGTAAAAACTGCTTCGCTGCCTACTATGTGTTAATTTAGCGTTCTAATTAGTTCCTTTTTAAAATTAGAGATACATCTCCCGCCTCTGAATCCTTGCACTGGCCATCCCCCAGGAAACAACTGGAATTCATCCCTTCCTCATCTCTAGAATCTCTTAATTCAAGATTCAGTTCAAGTAACACTTTCTACATGAAATCTTTCCTGACCTCCTCCCCCCCACCCCCAGCTCCCACCAACTGCCTAATGCCCAACTGAGATCATTTCATCTTGAAACAGAGCAGATACCCTTTGTTTAAAAAGCAAGTTCATAACTTTGTGTTTGGCAGACATATTACTACCTTCTACAATTTCTTCAGAATCATCTACAAAATATTCCTTTAAGGGAGGTCTTTTGGGTCGTTTCAGAGTATTCAGAAGTTGCTGAATTTTTGTAGAGACTCTGCTATTGACGGGGACACCTATAAGAAAGAAAATTATTATGGATAAATTGTGGAATTCATTGGATATATAATGATTTTAAATTTATTTTTCATCATAGGCATTTCTATTTTTCACAATATGAACTTCTCCCAAAATTTTGATTTCAACAGCATCAATAAGCTATAGATATATACATATTACTTTTTACAATTATAATAAAAAATAAAAACAGTAAATGCTACTATTAGCATTACTATTTCATTCAAAAATGAAAAATGAAAAAATGAAAAAAAACCATGACCCAGCTACTGTACTCCAATATTTCATTCCTTCCTTCATCTTTTATCCTAGGGCTTCTTAACCTGAGGTCTGCAGATGCCTAAGAGCTCCCTGGATAGACTTCCAGGGGTCTGTGAACTTGGATGGGGAAAAAAAGTAACATCTTTATTTTCACTAACCTCTGACTGAAATTTAAAAATCCACTGATAAATATAGGCAACTAACCACAGTACTGTTAATAGTATCTATGACTTTATCACCAGAAAAATTGTGATATTTTCATGCCACATTACAGTTGGTGATCTTTAAATAATGCTTACAATCATAACTAGAAATTACTTTGAAACTGCTATAGTTATTAGACCTACCACTAGACAGCACCTTATTGAAGTCTTCCTGTCTGTGAAATGTATTGCAATTAAAAGGTTTCCTTTAAAATCTTATATATTTTATTTTGTGCACTTATAAACGTTATTCTAAGAAGGGGCCCACTGGCATTATAAGAATGCAAGGGTCTGTGACCAAAAAAATAAAAATAAAACAAAAAAAATTAGTTTAAGAACCTCTGTTATTGCTCCTCAAAGTCACTTTTTGTTCAAAGTATCTCATGGGAAATATTAAGTGATTATAAATAGATATTCATGTAGTTACAAGAAAGTATGAACGTTTGTTGCTAGCAACTTGGGCAGAAAACTGCAATTACTTTCATTATCAATGAGACACTAATATACACTGGAATAAACTAAATCAACTTTTCTCTCCTGTCTCGTTAAGGATCTGCACCAACAGCTGCCATACCGTCGGCTGTATCCATAAGGCTGGAACGGTTAGACCCTTTGTGCATGCCTTTAACTATCCCCGAGGGGGGCAGGTCAATATTTGCTGGGCGCATCGAGGAGGAAGATGAAGAAGAGGAGGTAGTTGTGGTGACATCAGGGGGAGCAGAGAAATTCTCTAGAGAAGGGAGAAAAAAATGTATAACATAAAATACTGTCAGTAAAAAACAGACCTAAATATTGTCATATCCAACCACCAGTTTGACTTTTTATAGAAAAGAAAGCTATATAAATAAGATTTGACACTGTTAAGCAACTGTCTAATTGAAATCCATTAGTAGGTAATCAAATTTTATATGTAAATAATGATTTCGAAAAAACATGACCCAGCTACCGTACTTTTGCTGTTTTTTCCCCAATCAGGAAGTAGGAGACAGAAAGAGTGTAGAAGAACACACAGACTTGTGGTTATACTATATAACTTCTACTTCTCATTCATATGGGTCAGGAGAAAGAGGGGAGTGGAGTAGGAGAAGCAAGAAATAAAAGATTCCAGTAGTTCAAAGACTGGGTATTTGGAGACTGTGCACCTTGGCTGACCAGGGCCATCACAGAATTCTTTAAAAATTATAGTGCTGAATCGAAAAGTTTTACAAATTTTTATGTTCAGAAATCACAGACTCACAAATATATATAGAATAACAGAAAAAGTGCCAATGTGACAAGAAAAACAAAATACAATCAACAGTGGGAGGAGAGGAAGGAGAAGTAATCATAGCCTAATGCTAATACAGATCATATATCAATTTACAACCAGACTAAGCAAAAAAAAAAAACAAAACCAAGATAAATTTTATAGATGGAGATCATATTTTCTTACACACACACACACACACACACACACACACAATTAAAGCAGAGTCAAACAAAAACTTATTTCTTATGATAGCAATCTACAGTACTTAGCAACTTAACACAGAACACAAAATTCTCAGCCTGAGTACTCTGATGTGTAGCAACATCACAGCAGCAAGAACAAGAAGGCCAATCTTATGGGTAGGAATAAAGGCTCTATTGGTATACTCCTGAAGACGTTTTCTCATTTGACTTTTTGTATGTTAAAAAAATTACAACAAAGATGAATGGAATCTGGGCCATTACAAATTTTCAGTCTTAACTAAACCACCATACACATTAAGACTGGCATTGTCTCTCACGGCTTGAATGTTGCTATGGAAATAGCTATGGCTTCAGGTGAGCAATAACAGAGACCAATATCATAGATGGTAGCCATCCTAACTGTACTGCAAGTATTTCTTCCCTTTCCCCCTTAGTTGTTAACCTCTATCTGACTGTATATGTTAAGGTCATTTTGAAAAATTCTAACATAAACCATAAACTAATCTCTGGATATAGATAGTCAAAATTAACCAAAGAGAAAATAATTGGTTCCTTCGGGAGATTTGGCTCCTACCTATTCGAGTACTGGCAAATACATCAGCTAGTGACACAGTGGTTCCTTTGACCTCTCCATGGGACAGTGTAGAAGATGCTGATGAAGAAGTGGAGGATCCCTGAATTGAACGGTTGATCCAGGACTCAGCATTCTGTAAGCTCTGTTGCAAGGCAGCAGAGAGAGCAGCTTGTCTTCTCAGAGAGCCCTCATCCTCAGAGGCAGAAGATGTGTCTGTATGAAGTAAATCAGAAAGAAGTTCTCCATTCTGCCTAGAACACAGACCTTTCGGTCCTCTCTCTCAGTTCAAACACTAGATTCTAAATGGGCAAAAAACTCCTTCTGTGAATTGATAACTTTTCTCAGAAGGCAATGTTAAAAGAGATGCAGAGAGCCAAACAGGATCAAAAGCAAACTATCTCTGATTGCTTTTGTTATTCCTATTAAAAATTTTTTTTAGTATTTGAATCTTCAGTTACCCTGATTCTAGTTTTGAGCTTAATATACAAAGTCAATCCTGAACTTTTTATAATTTTTAAATGTTTTGGCACTACTCATGAACCTCTCCTCAATTTCTATACAGAGAAGCTTCCTATCCACCAGGATAAGGAGGTTTGACAACCGTTTATTAGTGGATCTTTCAATCTCCAATAAAAAGACATAAAGACTCAACTCCATGGGAAACTGTAGAAACGTAAAATGTAGTTTAAATTAAACTTTGGTTTAGACAGCTAGGTGTTACAGTGGATAAAACGCTGGGCCTGAGGCAGGAAGATCTGAGTTCAGATTGGACCTCAGATACTAGCTTCAAGACCCTGGGCAAGTCACTTAATCTCTTTTGGTATCAGTTTCAAGATACACTAGTTCTAGCCCACAGAGAACTTACATTCCAGCTATGTAAAGATATCAAATGTAAGATAAGTTAAGGTAACTAATCTGAGGAGGAGGAACCAGCTAACAACTAGGAGGTATTGAAATACACAAAAATAGTCAAATTTTCACAATCTGCCAACACTGACTCCATCACCTTTGGATTTTTTTCCTTAAATCTGCCTTAAAGAATCCTGGAAAATTGGAGTGAGAACAATAATTAAGGCATTCTCTCTGGTTTTGAGGGCAGGAAAAGAAACCAATCAATAAACACTTATATTGTGTTATATTGCTTATATTGTGCTAAGTATTAAGGATACAAAAAGAGGCAAAAGATAGTTCTTGCCCTCAAGGAGCATATGATCTAATGGGGGAGACAAAACAGAAAAATAAATAAATAAATACACAAGCTACATACAGGATAAATAGGAAGTAATTAAGAGAAGGAAGGCATTAGGATTAAAGAGTTAGCCTCTTGTAAAAGCTACCTTTCTTTCTTTTTTGGCAAGGCAACTGGGGTTAAGTGACTTGCCCAGGGTCACACAGCTAGTGTCGAGTGTCTGAGGCCAATCTGAGCTCAGGTCCTACTGACTCCAGGGCCAGTAGACTATCCACCGCGCCACGTAGCTGCCCCTTCAAAGGCTACCTTTCTAACCACTCTTCACGATTCCTCTTCAGTTGGTCAAATACGTAAGCCTAATTCTGCAAGTTGAGTGCAAGGAGGGAAGTTAAAGAATGAGCATCTTGTCTTGAATATACTGATTAGTTTAAAGTAGGAAAAAAGGACTATTAATTAAAAATTAAAAGAAAAAAGGGAAAAAGAAGTAGCAGTTCACTTCCTCTTCTGTAATCTTCAAGATTCTAAGCTGCCATTCTAAAGGCCTATTTGGAAGACATTTTATAAACAGGTAAGGAAGCATTCTGACATCCTCTTCCCCTTATCCCCAATACACTTATTCTGTTCTTTAGGCAATCTTTTAAAAAATAATATTAGGAAAATATTTTAGTCAAAAATGCCCCCTGAATAGAAAATCTGGTCTTCAATGTAATCAATATCCTACTCTAAAATTCTTTTAACACCTTTACAAATGGGAAACCAAAGCAGAGTTTTGGAAAGCTAAAATTAGGGCGGTGACCACACTAGGGTAGGAAGTTTTTAATGAATCCACATTAAAAACAGGAGCTCCTTTCCACAAAGGCCTTGACTGAATCAGGGCAATGATAAGTCAAAGAAGGGCAGCTGAGTGGTGCAAGGGATAGAGCACCAGGCCTGGAGTTAGGAAGAGGAATCTTCCTTCCTGAGTTCAAGTACGGCCTCAGACACTTACTAGCTGTGTGACCCTGGGCAAGTCACTTAACCATGCTTACCCTAGTTTCCTCATCTGTAAAAATGAGCTGGAGAGGGATATGGCAAACCACTCCAGTATACCTGCCCCGAAAACCCCAAATGGGGTCATGGAGAGTCAGACACAACCGAAAACTAAACATCATCATCAGGTCAAAAAAAAGGGGAAAAAAAATCTTTGAATAATTAAAATAATAGAAGTACCTTCACTTTTGACCAGGAAAAAAAAAGAAACTCTAAGAGGTAGCGGATAAAAAGGAACTGAATAATTTGGGAAAATTACTCTCTCAGAGTGTGCCGAGGGCCTACTCTTCTATATGACGACTCTTAGACTCTGTCCCCACCAGTCTGATCTTGATTATATCTAACTCAATAAAGGGTCAGGTAGAGAAATCAAAGGTAAGATGAATTTCTGTCCCTTTGGATTTTCTAAGTTGTTTAGAATTATTTAATTAATAAAGCTGTCTCTTTATTTGTGCAAATTTGTGCCTAAAATATAAATTACAGATTTTTTTCTTCCCCATAAGTTAAATAGTGTCTTTGGCCTCAGGATACCCAATACGTTACAGGAACATGCATGACTATGCTCCACCTGCTCTGAAAGACTTTTATGACCAACAAAATAGAGGTAAGGGACTTTTTGAATGCTTATAAAAAGTTGTTTAAAGAGCAGAACTGCCCCATCTCACCGATTCCTCTTGTTGGCTCACTGAAGGAAAAAATGAAGTCTGCCAAACACCCCAAGAATATTTATTTATTTATATGCCTGCCTGGCCATTTATTTATTTAAATTGAAAAAAAAATTACACATGAATTGAAAACATTAATAGTTCGCAAGGCCTAAGAATATTTGGAAGGTGATCAAAATTAACTATCTATAATGTATTTAAATTATCATAAATCTAGTAATTCTAACAAATTTAAACCACACTGTTTTTCATCTTATCTTCAATACTGCTAAGATTTACCATCTAATGTGTATGACAGGACTCAGTAAAATAACTGCCTATAGGACATGAGACATCCCAATATGTGAAGTACTGAGCAAGCCTTGGGTGAAATTTGAACTTGTTTACTGTACCGTAGCAAACTTTGCAGACAGGAGACTGGTTCTTGGAGAGTAAATACTTAATTCAAAAAACTCAATTCAAAAAAAGTTGGCATACAGACTCAGAATATCTATTTTGTGACAGATACGCTATGAAGAACAATGTTTCTTTTAAGTTCCAATTGTCTTTAAATTGGATCACCTCCATCCCCAATAGCTTCCCTCTAATCTTACCAGCCTTGTGGTTATTTCAGGAGACTGAAGGGCAGAAGTCTCAAGTGAGTGCGAATACTAGATTTTTTTTTCTTTTGTCTCCACACACTGCATAGCTTTCTGTACACATATTCAAGACAATGCCCTTAATTTTATTATGGCACTTGGTGTACTATTATAGCCTCTAAATAATTCTTTATCTTAATGTGCATTATCTATATTAAAGCCAAAAGCATGTAGTTTTCTATTCAGAGAGGATCAGTAGAGCATTATACATTAGAATTATTTAAATAATAAATATGTTTCTGGCAAGTCTATGCCCCAAAAGATGAGAATAGATTTTCTCTTCCACACAAGTCTTTCTTTATTTGCTAAATCAATCAGTTATTCTAATATGACATTTTCATCATTTTTCATTCCCCTCCTGGACCCACTCTTGACTTTATGGCCTTCAAAATCAGGCCCATTTTCCCTCTTTCTTTTCTTTATTATAACATACCTTTATATCCAGTGACTTCCGCTGGATTTGAAAGCTATCTTTTTAACTCATTTGATTTATGTTTAAAATCAGAATAGGATTTCCAAATGACTCATGTCTTTTTCTTTGGTCAATTAGTAATTTTGCTTATTATTTCAATATAATTAAACTGCCTTTGAAGAACTTTTAGTGACTTAAAATTTCTGAACAATAGTTTTCAGAGAACTTAAAGAGTTTTCCCTTCTCAGTTTTTTAATTCTGAGAAAGCCACCAACAAAAGGTTAGCTACCAGCTGATACATGTTTTAGTCATTTAGCAAGTTACAAAATAAAGACTGTGATGTTATAAACATGGATAAATCTTCTTTTGAGTATTTTTTTTTTTTTTGCTTTTTTGGAGGGAGGGAAGGCTGGGCAGTTGGGGTTAAGTGACTTGCCCAAGGTCACACAGCTAGTAAGTGTTAAGTGCCTGAAGCCGGATTTAAACTCTGGTCCTCCGAACTCCAGGGCTGGTGCTCTATTCACTGCGCCACCTAGCCAGCCCTTCTTTTGAATATTTCAAATTACTAAAATAAATTACAAACACGTATTCTACAGCATGGTGAAATGGCAAGAGCATTTAAATAAGTTAGACAGCCTCAGCTTTGAAACTCAGTCAGTAAACACTGATTAAGTGCCTCCTATATGCCAGGCACTGTGCTAAGCACTGTGGATACAGAGACAAAAGACAGTCCCTGCCCTCAAGGAGCTCACAGTCTAAGAAGCAAATATATACAAGCAAGTTAGGTACTGAAATAAAAAGGAAATATTTAATAGAGGGAAGGCAACAGAATTAAGAGGGGCTGGGAAAAACTTCCTTCTAGAACAGTGGTTCTCAACCTGTGAGTTGCAACCCCTTTGGGGGTCAAATGGGGTCGCCTAAGACCATCGGAAAACACATATTTCCGAAGGTTTTAGGAAAACCATCTCCAGGTGGGTCCGCCCACATGCAGATACTCCCACATACGAGTATTAAAGGGTTGTGGCATTAGGAAGTTTGAGAACCACTGCTCTAGAAGAATGGATTTTAGTTGTGACTTTGAGGAAGCTGGGGAAGATGGCAGGCAGAGATGAGAAGAGAAAGCATTCTAGGAACAAAGGACAGCCAGACAGCCAGAGAAAATGGCTGGAGCCATAAGATGAAGTGTTTTGTTCATGGAATAGAAGCAAGGGCAGTGTAACTGGATGGAAGAGTATGTTGAGTGTAACTGGCAGGCTTCAAACTTGCTGGTGACTTAGCAGGAAGTCTACCCCAAGCATGTGAAGACTTTTCCTGGCAGAATGGGTAGACATGAACAATTTTTTTTTCCAAAGGCCATGAAGGCAGTTAAAGCAGGTGCTATGGAACAGCTTGGTCAGTCATCAAGCATACCCAGGTCATTCACTGCATCCCAGGCCAGCTCTGATCATCTTGACTTTTGTCTTGCCACTGGACTTCAATGATCCAGGAAGAGTGAGGCTGAGGACTTTGTGTAACTGCCTCACTTAAATCCAAATTAACTCACAAGCCAACGTAGCACCCATGATGTCATTGGTCCTCTTCAAAAACAAAGGACAAAAAACAACAATAAACCACATTTGTTGGGGAGTAGGGAGAAGAAGTCTGGAAAAGTAGGAGGAAGTCAGGCTATGAAAGGCTCTGAATGCCAAACGGGATTCTGAAGGAGAGGGAGCCATTGGAGTTGACTGAAGGTGGTTGGGGGTGCAGATAACATAGTCAGACTTGTGCTTTGATGGCCAAAGGCAGAATGGACTGGAATAGGGAGAGATTTGAGGCAGGTATGAGGTGAGGAGGGCCTGCCCTAAAGGGGCAGTAGCGTCACTGACGTGATGAAACTGACAGGCCTTAGCAATAGCCTGGCTCTGGGATGTGAGACAGAGTGAGGAATCCTGAGGAATGCCCCCTAGATTGCGGGACTAAGGTATAGGAGGGCAGTAACAGGGATGGAGGAGCAGGCAGGGCTGAAGAGAAAGACAGCGAGTTCTGTACTGAACATGTTGAGTTTAAGAGATCTCTGGACATCTAGTTCAAGATGTCTGAAAGGCAGCTGGAGATGCCATACACAAATCCTTAAGGTACTGACACTGTGGGCAAGCTGTTTAACTTGGCTTGAAGTTCTGTTTCCTCATCCATAAATTAAGAAGACTCGTAATGACAAAATAAAGGTTAGATAAAATAACTGCTTCAAGTGCATCAAGTACACCTGAGCCGAGCTTCTAAGGAAACTAGGGATTCTGAGAGGCCGAGGCACGGTCAAAATTAGGTGTTAAACAAGCATTTCTTAAAGACTCACGAGGTACCAGGGATAAGAAGAAAGGCAAAAACCAGCTCTTCTCTGCAAAATGCTCCCATTCCAGCTGGTAGACAACCATAAGTCATTAAGTACAGATAAGATAAATGCAGGTAGATGAGAGGTGATCTCAAAGAGTCAGGTTAGAAAAGCAGAGAAGGCCTCTTACAGAAGAAGGTGAGATTTTAGCTGAGCTGAGAGTAGTGAAGCAAGGCCAGAAATCCAAGAGACAAAAATGAAGAGGTAGAGAACACCAGGCACATAAAACAGCCAGTGAAAATACATGGAGCATCTTGTTTGAGGAGCAGCAAGGATTCCAGTGATACTGAATCATAGGGTGGAGGCAGAAGGGAGTAAGCTTTAAGAAGACCAGAAAGATAGGAAGGGGCTAGGTTAAGAAGGGCTTTTAGCGGGCTTTTTGTTTGCTTAAATTTCAGATAGGGAAAAAAACAACAATAGTTTCTCAGAAAATTTCTTTGAACCTTTGGGAATCTTAAGAAGGCTCAGTGTATTTAATTCAACTCAAACATTTAAGCATCTAGTATATGCAAAGCAGTGGGGTAACAAAGACAAAAAACAAGAAGAGTCCCAGCTCTCAAGGAACGAAATATAAATAAATATAATATAAGAAAATAATGACAACTAATGGGATCAGGAAATGTTTCAGTGACACTGTAACTGAGCCTTGAGGGAAACTAAGGATTAAACACATTCCATATG
>CM053585.1:363755500-363765747 GCA_028646515.1 Pseudochirops corinnae
ATAAACTTATGATTGACAGCTTTGTATCTTTAAAAATGCCTCTCTGGCCCTTAGAACTTGGCAGATGGCCCTTTGTAGTAGGTAGCTTTCTCTAGCCTTTTCTGGCAGGTCAGGTAGGCATTCTGGTAGGCCATCTGCCTGCTGCAGAGCGTCACACTTCCATACTTTCTCTGACTCCCCGCCTTGCCCCCTGTGAGCTTTTCCTAGCCAAGTTTCCTCACCCTACCCCTTTTTGTCCTGTGAATCAATAAACTTTTGTAAATCTACCAAAAGACAGCTGAGCCTGTAATTCTTTTCAGACGCGAACCCAGAAAGGATTTCTCATTAGAAATCCCCCCAAAACCTATCCCGCATCACGGGAAGTTAGGAGATGAGAGCAGTATAAAGAGCACTTTAGACATGGGGGAAAGCCAGTGAAAATGCTTGCAGTGGGGAGATAGAGCATCTCATGTGAGGAACAAGGAAGTCAACATCACAAAGTAAATAAGGTAACAAAAATAGCGAAAGCTGTTCCCAGAAACTATGCAGACAATGTTTCTCTCCCTTCAAAATATATACATAACAGTTCAGAGTAAGAAAGAAATAAGGGTTAAGAAGCTAAATTCTCTCTAGCAGAGTCAGTGAATGCTAGTTACCACAAACATGAAGAGATTTTGAAGCCATTAGCTTATTAAATCTGTGCCAACTTAGTCTACACTTAGCAGTGTCACTATAATTATATACTTGAGTGAATGCGAACGGACTAAATAGGAGCACAGTCAGAGAAGGCAATTCTTATTTGCTTGTATTTGTCTGAAACCTGATTTCTTTTGGACCCACAGCCTGCACCCAACAGGTAGCCAAAGGACTTGGGGGCTTAGAGCTCCATGCTATTTCCAAGAGTTCTAAGATACTTCAGCACTCTCACAAAGGTTGTATCTTAATCTGACAGTGAAGAGACAGCATCTAGGTTTACCTGCACTTGTCCTGGGATCCCTGTATCTTCCCTGTATCTGCATACCCTGATTTTGAGTTGTAAGCAAATGTTTGGGAATCCTCTTGCAATGGAAGAGGAAGATGATGTGTTTCCTTGCCAATTGAGGAGATCTGGCTCAATCTCCTAGTTGCTTAAACACTAAAGCACACTATACTGAAATACAATGGTGTTACATCTTTCAAAGGCAGAGGAAAAATCTTGAAAATGTTATTATTTTGAAACCTGGGGTCTTATGCTGAGTACTAAATGACTATGCTCACATAAGACAATAGCCAAGACATGTTATTACAATTTTAATTGACTATACAGTTGCAGCTAATACAAATAAAGATTTCTTTAAAAATTTCTCCTGATTCATTGAATTCTCCTTTGCTACACACCTAACACTAGAACCACAAAAGTTCAGGCTATTTTTTCTGGAACTAGATTTCTTCAACTATGGGGGACTTTGTTTTTGAGATCAATGTGTCATTCCCCTCATCCTGACCCTTTGCCATTCATCACGATCTAACCTTCAAATACAATACAGCAAAGTCTTTGCCAAAGACAGATGACTACTCAAATGAAAAACCCTTTTATGAATGGCAATCTAACTAGTACAGCACAAATAATATATGAAAATCGTTCATGATTTTCCTGAGTGGGTTTCATTGTAAGCACTATGAGACAAAGTATTTTACTGAAATGGTCTACCAGAGGCATCCTCTATTAACTTTTGGGGAAACACTTGAAGCCACAGAGCTATTTCTATCTCAAACATAGTGACACCACAAATGTGAAGAAGAAAGAAAAACACACACAGTTAATGGTTGTACTACATACCTAAATATTCCAGCAAGTTGCCAAACACTTAAAAGAAAATTGCTCATATTGATTTATATCACTGCTAAGAAGCTGAACCACTAAACTAGTATGAATATGAGTTGATTACAACATAAAGTTTCTATTAACAAAAAACAAAAACAGGATAAACAGTCTGGATCAACATAGGAGGAAAACTAAAACAGACTTATTACCAAATAATGTGAAGTTCTAAGGAGACAGGCACTTGTACGAGAAAACTGAACAACCAAGTGTGAACAAATTTAGAATGAATAATTGTGAAATTTTAGAATAGATTTGTTATTCTTGGTTTTAGCAGGCTACATTCAACACTCTTCCCTAAAAGGTTGTGCAAAAGAAAAGGTTTCAAAAACTCTGGAAGAGATTCTTAATGGAATATCTTGGGTGGATGGTCTTTGTGCTTTTTCAACAATTAACCGACACTTAAAAAAAATTTATATTTATATCCAATGAACAGGATTTGGATGAAGCTATTACTTTCTGCTGGTCTCGTGGACCCATTCTAAAAAAAAACAACAACAGATTTAAAAATTTGCTGCCAGCTCAACTGGAGCCTTGCCAGATCACTCAATGTCAGGATGGGAAGAATACCTACTAGGCAACAAAATTAAACTTAAACCTCCTTATTCATAACAACTGTCAAAGTGGTGAAGCATGTGAGGAAGATGAATAATTTTTAAAAATACATAATAGCATCTTAAGAACTGTATTTTAGTTATTTATTAAAATTTCGACTTGTCCACAGAAGTTTTTCTTTTAGGTCCTAAGCCACTGGTCTGTGATTATAATTTGATTATACTAGTACCTTTTCATTGCTGACAGAAAAGATGTTAAATAACTGGGATATAGAATTGAATAGAATCTCTTCCTTACTTTGGGGGCCCAAATTTGTTGACACTGTGGAGGAAGTGACAATTAAAAGAATGCCTTAAGTACTGTGGGTGAGGGCAAGACAGCTGCCATCTTAAGCATGACTATGGCAAGACAAAAGTTCTTTAAAATATACTAAAAGAGTAACCTCCCCAGAACAAGTCCTGACTGGCACACTCACCTGGAGGTGTGCAGGCATCTGCAGGAGACTGGACAAATGTGGATCGTCTTTTAGTTGGCATGGGCAGAGCCATTTTCTGTTCTTTATGCTTGGCCAATGCCGCTTGTACAGCTTCTGTATGAATATCTGAAAAATTAATAACATTCTGCATTTTTTACCTTTTAAAGAGATATTTCAAAATTCTTATGATATAGAAAGAATATTCATAGGGTTCATATTAACGTTTTACGAAAGCCTTTCTACACAACAGTCCTACTTGGTAGGTACTGCCAAAGTACTGTTAGCTCCATTTTACCAATAAGGAAACAGCTCCTCCAACTGGTCCCCTCACAGGAGCTGCTTACCACCTGGAAATGACTCCACCCTGAAGGTAAAGTCATTCATCAGTGATTAACTAACTCTCACTCTGTCATACCCTCCCTATCCCAGAGATCCTGAATCACCAGATGTCATTATTTAAATCCTGCTTGCTTCCTTATTCCCATCCACCTTAACCTGACCTCTCCCTGTCCCCCTTGCCCACTCCCCACCCTCACATGCTGATCTAAAGCTACCTATCATTTCTACTACTCTTGGGAGTATCTGCTTTGCTCCATAAGTAGCAAATTTGATTTCTCCTTAAGTCATTTCCTTCTCATTCCTTTCCTTCTTTTTAAAAAATATTTTATTTTCCCCAATTACATGTAAAAACAATTTTAAACATTTTTTTCTTAAAATTTTTGAGTTCTAAATTTTCTCCTTCTCATCCCCTGAGAAGACAAGCAACTTGACACAGGATATGCGTGTGCAGTCATGCAAAACATATTTCCACGTTAGTCATGTTGTAAAAGAAAACAGAGACAAAAAAAAAAACCAACCACAAGAAGAAAAGGTAAAAGAAAAAGTATGCTTTGATCTGTACTCAGACTCGGTCAGTTTTTTCTCTGGAGATAGACGACCTTTTTTTTATCATAAGTCTTTAGAACTGTCTTAGATCACTGTATTGCTAAGAACAGCGAAGTGATTCACAGCTAATCATCGTACAATATTTTTGTTACTGTATACAATGACTTTTGTGGTTCTGCTCACTTCACTTTGCATCAGTTCATACACGTCTTTGCAGGCTTTTCTGAGAGCATTCTTCTCATCATTTCTTATAGCACAATAGCATTCCATCACAATACTATACCACAATTTATTCTACCCTTCCCTAACTGATGAACCTCCCCTCATTTTGCATTTCTTTGCCACGACTAAAAGAGCTGCTATAAATATTTTTTGTACATGTAGGCCCTTTTCCATTTTGTTTTTTATCTCTTTGGGATACAGACCTAGTAGCAGTATTGCTTGGTCAAAGGGTATGCATGGTTTTATAATCCTTTGGGCATAATTCCAAATTGCTCTACAGAATAGCTGAATCAATATACAACTTTATCAACAGTACATTAATATCTCTATTTTCTCACATCTCTTCCAATATTTGTCATTTACCTTTTCTGTCATATTAGCCAATCTGATAGGTATGGGGTAGTACCTCAGAGTTGTTTTAGTTTGCATTTTTCTAATCAATGGTGATTTAGAGCATTTTTTCATATGACTATAGATAGCTTTGATTACTTCATCTGAAAATTGACTATTCATATCCTTTGACCATTTATTATCTGAGGAATGGTTCTTACTTCTATAAATCAGAATCAATTCTCTATATATTTGAGAAATGAGGTCTTCATCAGAGAAATTTGCTGTAAATTTTTTCCCCAGTCACGATTACTATGTATTTCCCTTCATCTCCTTCCTATTTATCTTCTTATGATTCTCTTAAGTCTTGTTATCTGAAAGTCCAATTTTCTATTCAGTTCTGATCTTTTCTCAGCAATGCTTGAAAGTTCTCTATTTCACCAAATTTCCATTTTTTTTTCCCCTGAAAGATTATACTCCATTTTGCTGAGAAGGGGATTCTTTATTGTAATCTTAGCTCTTTTACCCTCTGGAATATCATATTCCAAGCCCTCTGATCCTTTAATGTAGAATCTGCTAAATCTTGTGTTATTGTAACTTAACTGTGGCTCCACCCAATATCTGAATTGTTTCTTTTTGGTTGCTGATAATATTTTCTCCTTGACCTGGGAGCTCTGAAATTTAGCTATAAAATTCCTGGTAGTTTTCATCTTTGGATCTCTTTCAGTAGGTGATGGGGGAATTTTTTCAATGTCTATTTTACCCTCTGGTTCTAGAATATCAGGGCAATTTTCCTTGATAATCACTCCCATGGCTCAAACTGAGACATGGCTCCCTCCTGATGACACAGCCTCCCTGGCCACCCTTTAACTGCACTATCAGCCCTTTCATTCATTTCCCTCAACTGCCTGGCTGAAGGCTGAATACTGCCTGCTTCTCATCGCCACTTCCAGGTTTTCCCTCTATGATTATCACTCAGTAACCTCTATGCCGTTGAGGTTTACTCAATTCATATCTACAAACCAATGAAAATTCTGATAGCTGTTGTCTACCAACCTCCAGAACACTTGCCTTTTTTCCTCGGGGGGATTCAGTGCCTCGCTCGGTGTAACCCTCCTCAATTCTTGCCCTTATACCTCAACATATGTAATGATATTCCCTCACACAACTTTACATCCTAGTTTCTCAATTTACTGATTTCATAAGACCTACTCCTCCACCCTAGCTAAGCTACACACTTTCCCCTTTCTGACCCTTTGGAGAAACACAGCCCATAATCTTCTTCTCAACAACACCAGACTGCCTTCTTTGTTTGCCCTCTACCCTTCATTTTTTCCAAGTTTAAATCTTCAGCCTTTCTTTACATTTTCTCCCACAGGAACACATTTTCTGATCTCAGGGACTGTAACAATTTGTTTGTAACATTTGAAGAACCTCCTTAACCTGGCTCCTTTAACCTTGGTCATCCATTCTGTTTGGGAACACATGAGTTGGAGAACTAATTTTTTCTAATTTCCATTATTCTATTATATAGCATAAGAGCTCAGAAGACCTGGGTTCCAGTTCTCCCTGTGACACATAGCTATCTGACCTTAGTCAAGGAAATAAATCTGAAAGTACCTCTGGGAGTAACTTTCTAAGATAGTGGTCTCCAAATTTGTGTGTGTGTACACCCCCTAACATATGTTAAATTAATTATTTATAAATTTATACACATAAGATTGTAGTAATAAATGTATATATTGAAAAACTCACGCAAAAAATAAAAATTTAAAAAGACAGATAAAGACAAAATAATATGAGTCAATAGCAGCCACAGGTATTTATTGAGTAAGAAATTGAGAAGGTAAGACGTGTGGTTTAGAAACACCGCTTTGGCAGATGAGTGAAAGATGGATTGAAGAAGGGTGAAACATGGACCAAAATATCAGTAAGGAAGCTACTGTGGAACAGTGGATAGTGTGCTGAGCTTGGAGTCAGGAATATCTGAGTTTATGCAGCCTCAGAAACTTCCTAGCTATGTAACCCTGGGCAAGTCACTTAACCTTTGTACCTATGTTGCAGGGTTATTGTGCTCACGAAATGAGACAATGTTTGTATACAGTGTCTAACATATAGTAGCTACAGAAATGTCAGCTACATAATAATAATTATTACTATTATTAAAAATAATAATAATCTGAACTCAGGTGGTGGCTATGAAGATAGTGAGAAAAGAATCGATGCAAGAAATGCTGTAGAAGTAGATATAACAAACTTTGGGAACTGTTTAGCTATGTGGGATGAGGGAGAACGAGGAGTCAACAATGACATCACGGCTATGAACCTGGGTGATAGGAAGGACTGTGGTGGTGCCTTTGACAGTAACAGGGAAAGCAAAATGTAATGATATTTGCAATGAAGACTTATATATGCCTATTCTTTTGTCATATCCAAAATGAAAAGGGTTGGAGGTGATCTGGGGGACAGGGATTTTTCCAGTTGTACCCACTCAGCTTCTACTGTGGGTATCCAGGTAGCCATCAGGTTATATGTGCTCTCAAAACTTAGCTCAGGATGGGAGAGGTTGGGAGCTTACGCACTACAGGGAAAAGTAGGGAGCAGGGGAATAACAAGGTTATTCAGTGACTGTTGTAGACAAACTCCATGACTGATGACTTTTGAGACAGTGGGATCCAAGCTGTCTTTCCACTCTGGGTCATATCACTGGCCTCACTTGGGAGACCATAGTTCTAAGCTGCAGATGAGTTGCTGATATGTATTACTGAAGGCGTTTCCAAATTGGAAGTTCCTCACACAGATGAAATCACTGGTCTGGACGCCCAAAATGCATAATTACACATCAGTTAGGATTTTAGGGCCTAAATTACTGAAAATTAGAAGCTGTTATGATATTTAGTCTACACTTACACCAGCAAGGACATTCAACCAATAATCTTGTTCATTCTTTACCTGATCGATATCTCTCATCTCTAGCTCCTCCAGATCGACCTCGGTGGTACTTGGAAGGGGTGGAGGCTGGTGCTGCAGATGGAGCTGTCTGGTTTTTGTGTTCCTTCTGAACTGTGGAATCAATCCCTAGGGAGGAAAAAAGTGTGAAAGAGTTTTTATACTTAAATAAAAACAAGCCAATGTAATAATGATCAAACAATGTCACCTTATAGGAAAAAGGAGAGACAAACAAAAGGACAATATTTTGGTCACTTGTGCTATCCAAAAGATATGATTTTTAAGATAAAAAAAATGAAGCAAGGAATGTTTCTACTTCTGCCACAATCCACTCCTTTGCTCATATTGATCTAAAGTTTTAAGCCTCCTTTAATACACAGAAAATAAGTGCAAAAATTCTAGTACTGATGAAGATTAAAAACTCCTAAGTCACTACCTATATGAAAATGTAAATTTTCCCATTTCTGCTTGTTTCTAGAATAGGGCAATTTTTTCTTCATTTAACAACTCCATTCAAATGTATCAAAAGCACTGACTATATTCTTATCCAAAAATTCACTAAGGAACCAGTTCAGATATCTCACCATCATTTGTACAAGCCCCTCCTCATCCCTTTAACCATCCTTCCACATCCTACTCTGGGAACATAATCAAATCATTGCTACTGGCAAGAGGGTGACAATCTGCTATGCTACTGCTCTACTCCTCACAACAAAAGTTGACTCCCACTCTTGAATATGTATTTTATCACTTTATTAGGATGTAAGCTTCAGGGTAAGTATTGTTTCTGCATTTCTACCCCCAGAGTCTAGCACAATACCTGGCACATAGTAGGTGGTTAACAAAATTATATTTATTCATTCACAAAAGGCACTAGAAATAGAAACATATAACACAAATCCTGCTCTCAAAGAAACTACTGTCTAACAGGAGAAATTAAATGTATACAAATGACTGATACAAAGGATCCTAAGCATGACATGCACAAAGGAGAGAACCCTGAGCAGTTTAAGGAGGGAAGAGATCATTTTTATGTCTGGAGGGAAAGGCTGAGGAAAGGAGGAACCTGACCTGGTCCTCGAGCAAAGGAAGAGGCCTATATAGGACATCAGACAGAGACAGAGGTGAGAGGGAGCTCAATTTAGGCATGGAAGATGGTGTGGGGAAAATGTACCGAGAAAGGAGGGCAGGATAAGAATAGGGGCTGAAGAGTGATCAAACTAAACCACTGAACACCCCAAAGGAGGGTATGTGAAGCAGAGTAGAATGAGGGTGGAAAAGTAGATCATCATCAGAATATAGTAGGTCTTAAATACTAGGATCAGGACTTTATATTTATTTGGCAGGCAGTGGACATCCTGAAAATTTTTTAACAGAAGAATAACATCTGGGTAGCAGGAAGATGGCAGCAGTTCTTGACCTGCGGGTTGCGACCCTTTTGGGGGGTTGAATGGGGTCGTCTAAGACCATAGGAAAACACGAGACACCGCTCCTCTATCTGTCTCCAGGTGGGTCTGCCCACATGCAGATACGCCCACATACAAGTATTAAAGGGTCATGGCATTAGGACGGTTGAGAACCACTGAACTGGAGGAAGGAGAGATTAAGGAGGCCCTCAAGTGAAAGGTAATGAAAGCCTGAACTAAGTAGAAAGGCTAGAGATACAGCCAAGGTAGAATCAACATGGTTTGGCAAGTGATTTTATGTGAGTAGGGAGAAGGAAGAGTAAAAGAGAACTCTGAGGTTACCTCAGTAGGAATAGGTTGGGAGGACAAAGGCACTATTAACAGGCAAAGGGAAGCCAGGGGAAGAATGGGGGTGTTTTGCTTTGTTTTGTGGGGGAGATCTGGACAGGCTAACTCTGATGTGTTGTTGGGCATTTATGTGGAGGTATACAACAGGAAGTTAAATATATAGGCTAGGAGAGCTCCGAGGAAAGGTTTGGAATGAGAGCAGAGATTTAAGAGTTATCCCCAAAGGGGTTACAAAGTGAACTGGGGAAGTGAATGAGATCCCTGAGATATACAGTGTAGGGGGAAAAGGAGAATGAGAGAAGAGGGCCAATGCCAGAACCTTTGGGAATATCTACTTTTTATGGGATAAGAAAAGGATGAAAAGTCAACAAATGAAACATGAAGACTGGTTATACAGGTCACAAAAACCAAGGCAGAAGAGAGTATCAAGAGGGTGGTCAGCATCAAAGATACAGAAGTAAATAAAGAGGAATGAGGACAGAAAAAAGGCCACTGGATTTTGCCTTAAGAGGATTATTACTGGGCCTGGAGAGAGCTATTTTAATACAGTGGTGAGTGAGTACATTTGAAAATCATTAGGAATTTAGATTAAACTAAAAAAAAAAAAATAAGTCCAAACTCACTTTGGTCCATTAAAAAGAAACAAAAGAATGCCGGGGGACAGACTTCTTTGGATTTATGCACATCCTTCAAAACACAGTTTAGATTCTCCGTCTTCTATGCAACCTACCTTGACCACTTCCATAGGAATCGATGTCTTTCCTTCTAGGGAATGTAACTATACCTCCCTCATTTGGCAACGCTTACCATTGTGCAGTGGTAGTTTGTCATGTGTTTATGTATCGTCCATCTGACTAAATTACAAACAGTGGGGACAGGAACTGTATTTCATATACAATGCCTAGCATACAAACGCTTCTTACAACTAAAAAGCATATCTACAACACGGTCATGAATCAGGAAGTAAATCTGCCCACCAGGGTCTCAGAAATACCAAATAAAAGTGACAAAGTTCATGTACTTGTTCAAGCACCTTAATAATAGAAGAGCACCCCAGGTCTTTATTCGAGAGTAAATCATCCCCCCTTCCTATTTTTCAAGTTTCTAAGCCCACAGAGGCAGCAAATCTTAAAATTTACAAAGTACTTTCTTTACAATCCCATAATTAACGTGAATATCATTATCCCCGTCTTACAGATAAGGAAAATGAATCTCAGAGAAGTTATGCGACTTCATA
>CM053585.1:363765847-363800786 GCA_028646515.1 Pseudochirops corinnae
AAACACAAAGCCAGACTCTTAAAAAGAAGATAAATTTGTACTGGCAATATACAGTATTTTTAAAGAAATGCTGAGTTCTGCAAAAAATCTCTTTTAGATAAGGCATATAAGGCTTCAACTGTCTACTGAAGAAACAACCACTTAAAAAGCATATTCTGAGTGATTTAAAAATAGAGAACAAAAACAAGAAAGGAGCTATTTTTACAATCACATTTTGCGTTCAGGAAGGAAATTAAGAATTACACACAAAAACAGCTTTTCTCATATAGACACGAAGAGGGAAAAAGTGTTTGGCTTATACTCAACTCATTCAAACACTCGATGAAGTTTGGAAGTTCATTGCTATTTATGACTTCAGCATGAACTTTCTACCACAGCATGTTAATGAATATGTCTACATAATTACCTAGCACTGATTCTTTTACTAATTAGCAGTTTCTATGACACCAAAAGAAAACTCTAATTACCTTCAGCAGTCACAGCCTTGAGAGGTAGCAAAGCAGGGTAGACGGTACAGCCTCTCAATCAACAACGCCTGGATTCAACTTCCACCTATGAAGATTGGTGGCTCTGGGACCCTCATAACTAAGCCTTAGAGAAGGTCCTGCTCTGCACTGATACAGGAAGTTCCTCACTGCTAGCTTCCTACAACAAAATTACAGGCCTTGGCCTATGAGAAATGCTAGTAGTTTGGTTTCCACAAATTCTATAGGAACAATGGATGTTGCACAGGATGTTCAGGAAGGTGAAAAACAGGGTAAGGGAGGAAGGACAGAGTGTCCTTATCCAATCACAGAGCTGGAAGAAAGCTGTAAGTTTACCCTTGGAAGGGGCCTGAGCTAAGCTGGCTCAGAATGGCTAGGAGTCAAAGGATGGTCACCAACTTTTCATTAACATGCATGCTTAACTAGCCTTATGCATAGTAACTGATAAATCCCGAATAGAATTAGAGTCTCATTATTCAATCATGGGATACATGAAGCTCATACTGGACAGGGGGAACATATTAGGGGAACATATATGTAATAGGCAAGTTAGAAAGATTATAACCCAGAAGACCTGGGACCAATCCCAGTTCTGAAGGGAGGAACAAGGAAGTAAATTCAAATGGATAAAAAGGCTTGCATTTTTCTGATTCTTTGTAGTCTTCTCAGGAGGCTACCCATTTATTCAGGAGAGAATAAATATAAAATAAAGATAACAAAAACCTTCCTGGTTCTCCAACAAGTCTTGTTTATTCCTAGACTGAGCATGTTTACAACAGTCCAAAACCCACAACAAAACAGTTTTAGCCTAAGAGGTCAATGATGAGTACATAAAGACAGATCAAAACTACTCTACTGGGTAGGATTTTTAAAAAAATAGAATGTTAAGGTATTAGGAAATTTTCCTTTCTCCTACTCATTTACGATCTTCACTTTGGCTTTTAAAAATAGGACTAATCAGGATGGATGTGGGAAGATAATGACTGTACAGGAAAGAGTAACAAGACTGGTGAGGAGGGGATAACAAAGAGGGGGCCCAATACAGCGATGGATCAGTATGTGGGAACATGAGACCTGAGAGATGGCATGTGGTAGGAACAGAGAAGGACAACTGAGGATACGTATTCAAGACTTTGTAGGACTATCAAATGTAAAACTATAAAGCCAACTGATGGGAAAAGTGGTTCACATGGCACAAGTCAAGAGTTCTTCAACTATCTGCCATGCAATGTGAATATTTATTTATCGAGCATTCAATTCAACAATGTCCTTCCTAGATGTCAGGAGCTATACAAGAGTGGAGGTACAAAGAAAAAAATCATAACCTCCCTATCGGAGGAAACAGCACGTGGACAGAAAATCGAAGTAAAAACATATGCACAGAAATGTCTGGGCAGAGTGCCTGTGAGGGGAAGTGTTCAGGAGAAGAATGTTAGAGGAGGTGGCACTGAGGAAGGAGCATATTTTAGGCATGGCAAGGGGAGAAAGCTGTGCAAAGGCAAAGAGCTGGGAGATGGAATAATGCAGTTGGATAGCAGTAAGGACATCAGTCTGGCTGGACTGCAGAGTTATGAAGGAGAGCAATAATATGTAATAAACTAGAGGACAGCAGAGTAGAGACTGACTACAAAGGGTTTAAGAAACAAACTAAGGAGTTTATGTTTTATCACAGAGGAGAGGGGGAGCCCATGGAGCGTTACTAAACAAGGAATGCCAAGGAATGCCAAGGCTAGGCCTGTGTTTAGATGCTATGTGGAAAATGACTGGAGAGAGGAGAGAGTGGAGACAAGGAGATCAATTAAGAGGTTATTATGGGCAGCGCCCTATCCCCTTGGTGATCTGACATACGTTAGCTAGAGCAATAAGGCAAGGGACAGAAATTAAAGGCATAAACATATGCAAAGACAAGACGAAACCATTCCTGTTTGCTATGACATGAAGGATTATTTACAATATCCTAGAGAAGTAGCAAAGAAACTGAAACAATAGGTTCAATACAGCAGCAGGATACAAAATGCATTAGCATTCCTATAAACCAAGGATTCTTAACCTGGAGCCAGGGAACATGTGATTTTATGAAAATACATTTTGACACTTTTTAATATAATTGGTCTCCTTTGTAATCCTATAATTTTATTTTAATAGTATTTTTTCCAATTACAAGTAAAGACAGTTTTCAACATTCATTTTTTCACAACATTTTTGAGTTCCAAATTTTTCTCCTTGCCTCCTTCTCCTCACCCCTCCCCAAACCAGCAGGCAATCTGATATAGGTTATACATGTGCAATCATGTTAAACATATTTCCACCTCAGTCATGTTGTTAAAGAAGAAAGAGAACAAAAGGGAAAAAAACATGACGGTGGAAAAAAAAAAGTAAAAATAACATGCTTTGATCTGCATTCAGACTCCACAGTTCTTTCTCTGGGTATGTAGAGCATTTTCCATTCTGAGTCTTTTGGAACTGTCTTAGATCATTGTATCGCTGAGAAGAGCTAAGTCTATCATAGCTGATCATCACACAATGTTGTTATTACTGTGTACATGCATTTTATTTCAAGTATTTCGAAACATTATTCTGAGAAGGGACCATGGGCTTCATGAGGCTGTCAAAGGGATCTAGGACACAAAAAGGGCTTAAGGACTTCTGCTCTAGCAACATGGGTTCCTATTCCAGTTGTGAACAATAGTTTCTACTTTTAGAAATATCTAAACTCATCTGAGAACTATCTATCATCTCTCTAGGTAGATGGTAAACTACATTGGGGGAGGGGGAGGCAGGTGGGAAAGAGGGCAGAAATTAGTCTCTCTTACTAGATTTTTTTTCTTCTTGTCCTCTGGCTACCAACTCTCTGCGTTTCCACCCCTCTGTTTCTCCTGCCTACCAATGATGAACTTTAGAGGTACATTTGATGACTTGGTATGACAAGAATCCATCATATTTTGGGTCCATTCAAATGGAACCATTCAGCAAAATTATAGTCTCAGTTCTTTGTAGAGAATGATTTTTATAACCTGTCCTATGAATTTTGCCTATCCAAGAAAACACCTTCTATTGATAAAATTGCTAATTCTGCTTTACCTAAAGACAATTGAGCATTTTTAGAGATGAATGCTATAAGATTAGACTGGTGGTCTTGAGACCACCCAGACAATCTCCCCTTAGCTTATAAAGTCTATTCATGAAAACCACTGTTATAAGATTCAGTCTAATGGTCTTAAGCCGATCTTGACAGTCTCCTCTTAAGGGAGTCTGTAAGCAGAACATACTCATGGGAAAATGACAATATTTTTCAAAGTTTAGTACAGATGTGTCCCTCAAACAACATTTTGTCTACTACCAGGTTGTTTTTCTCTCTGATATGCAACTCCTCCCCCAATAATATTCTGTCTACTACCAGCTTGTTTTTTTTCTCCCTGATAATAACCCCCCCCAAATAATCTTTTGCCCTGATATGCAATTTGGCCAGCTAAAATGAGGCCCTTCAAAACCAGAGTGTAAGAACCCAGCTTTCAGAAGGGTACTTTGGAGCATCCTCTCCCCTTCAGCAAGACCATACCTTCTTGTGGAACATCTCCCCCACATGCCCTCCTGCTGAATGGACCTGTGTCTCTGTGCTCCCCAAAACAGCACTGCTCTTATGCCCGAGTTGTTTACTGGGCCCCGTTGGGCTCTCTCTTTCCTTTCTTCCCCAATGCTTATAATAAAGCTTTGCATTGAACCGATTCCCACCATTTTACATGTTATTCTCCGCACCTGAACTCATTAAGGAATTGTTTCCCTCCCAGATCTCTAGTAACTTACTGACCTTTTCCTTTGACATAAACTGGGTGCCTGGACAAGGTCTAACCTAGTGACAGTCAAATTTACACTGGAGGGCTACAACTATGAACCCAGCTATAGAAAGTAAGGGTCAACAGAAGAACCCAACTAGCAGAACCCAAGTTCTCTAGAAGTCCTAGGAAAGGATTCCTTTATGCCTGAGGACTGTCACAAAAGCCTGTTCACTGTACCAACTGTTTTGAAAATATCTTTTATTTATGACACTGATAATTCTACTTCACCTAAAGTCATATTTTCACTGAACTGAATATTTTTAGGGATGGGGAACACAGAAGAACAGATACTATGGGAATGTCTAAGCAGATCGAATGACATGTACAAAAACACAAAGGCAGGCTCACAAGCTTATGTGGATTAGATTGACAAAGGAAAGGTTTTTTGGGGGGGACCGGGTCCCAGGGCCAGTATGTGTGTTGTGGGAGTACTTGAGCCCAGGTCATCTTGACTCAGGACTGTTTTTTTAATTCACTTACTTCTTCAAGGAAGGTTATTAAATAAATAATTAGAAAAAGAGATAAAAAGATTTTGTAATAAAAGGTCAAATACTGGAATGTTAGGGTAAGGAGTTTAGATTTCATTATAATAAGGTATTGTTGGTTCTTAAATAAGGACATGAAAAAAATTATTATTGAGTTTTAGTGCTGGAAGAGACCTTGGCTATCACAAATAAAGTAGAATATGAAGAATATTTTAGCTGTTATATCTAACATGAATTAGAATAAGGGGGGGAAAAGGACTAGGAAACAGGAGGATTAAGCACAACCTTATGCAAGCAGCTCAGATACAAAGTTCTCCTGTGGAACTGAAAAGGAAGGGCAGAACAGAAAGACACACTGAGGAGTAATTCTCGCTGAAATGGATTTGAGGCACAAAGTGAAGGGAAAATAAAGGGAATAAGTAGCAAAATTACTCTCAAGCTTTGAATCTGGGGATTCCAACAATAACAGTGTTACCGATGCCACTTCAGAAACTGGTATGGTGCGCCTATTCAAGGAAGGCAAAGAACTCACTGTTCAGCCTACTGAAGTTCAGGCAACAAAGTGACTTGAAGTGAAGATATCCTAGGAAAAAGGCCTAGAAGAAATGTTAGATATCCTAATTCTGGACATGGTCAATGTAGAAGTTGTTTTGCTTGACTATGCATATAAATGAAAAGTTTTGTTTTTCTTCTTTTTTCAAATGTATTTTAAGATATAGATTTGAAAGATAATAGATGAATATAAGAGCGTTAACAAGGCTCATGAAGGAACAAAGATGAAGATTACTTTAAAAATGCAGCAAAGAAAAAGAAGCACATTACTGTGGTCTAGTACAGTCCAATGGAATGAACGCTGCATTACGAGCTGGACCAGAATTCAAATCCCAGCTCTGCCATCTACTTGGCTGTGTGACCAAACCTCGGGCAATCATTTTACTTCCGAACCTCAATCTCCTTATTATAAAATGATGAGGCTGTGACAGTTAATCTCTAAGGTTTCTGCTACTTCTATATTCCAGTCTACGTTCCCATGGAATATCAATTAACAAAAAGAGTTCAAAATATGCAATGAGAAGCCATGACATGAATCTAAAATCAAACTTAAGAAAAAACGGAGTCTGCAAAGCAGTAATTAAAATTCCCAAACCTCCTATGGCATCACATCAAACTTCTTTAGTAATTTTACTAGCTTTAGCTACTAAAGAAGGAAATAAGTATGGATCAAGAACTTACTATCTGCCAGGAACTGCTACACACTCTCTAACTATGAACTCATCTGAACCTCCTAACAACCCTGTGAGTGCAGTGTCATGATCACCCCTATTCTACAGTGAGGAAACTCAGGCAGACAGCTTAAATGACTTACCCAGGGCCACACAGGTAGTTTCTGAGGCCAGATTTGAACGAGGATGTTAATGGTTCCAGGCCCCCTGCTCTATCCACTAAGAACAAAACTAACTATCAAGCAGCAGGACAAGATCATCTATGCAGTTCTGGGATCCACCAACATTTATTAAGTGTCTACTCTGTGTCATGAGCACATGCTAAGTGCCGAGGATATAAAATGAGGCAAAAAAGAGTTAATACACATAAATAACATGAAAATTTAGGCCAGTTATAAGTAAAGAATGGTCAACAAGGAGGATAATGATCTAGTTATAGCCTAGTGAGCCAAAGTAGGATAACTGCAACTAAAGAACAAAACAAAATACTTTAAGAATTCACTAATACAAAGCAGTAAGGCATGTGAGGGGACTACAAATGGGACGTGGTGCTTTGACCACTGGTAGCAATGGGAGACGAAACTAGAGAAGACCATGGAGCTGTTGCAGGCTGCCTGGCAACCCCTGTTGTCCTCAGCTCTGGCAAGGGTCTCTCTCGCTCTGTTCCTGGTCTTTCCCAGAACCCTGGTGGGGCAGCCAGGCAGCACAATGGAGAGAGTACTGGGCCTGGAGTCAGGAAGATCTAAGTTCAAATTTGGCCTCAGACACGTACCTGTGTGACTCCAGGCAAGTCATTTAATCCTATTTGCTTCCATTTCCTCATCTATAAAATGAGCTGGAGAAGGATGGCAAACCAGCCTGGTATCTTTGCCAAGAAAACCCCAAATGGGGTCATGAAGAATCAGACACAATCGAAACAATAAACAACAAGATGAAGGGCTAAGAATCAGCCCCGGTGCATCTGACAGAACTGCCTGGCATGTACCCTACCATGAAGAGAATTGTTCTTTTTGAGCAAGGATTTTAACCTAAGTGCTGAACTAACCAGCAGTGTTAAATGCAGGAAAGCCAGCATGGAATGGTAGAAACAATGTTGTGCTTGGCACGAGAAGGCAGGGGTTTGACTCCCAGCTTGGACAACTGTTAACTGCAGTTAACTACATGATGGGAACCTAATTTTTCTCTTGTGTAAAATGAAAACAATATTACTTAGACTATCTACTCCACAGTATTATTGTGAGGAAAAGAGCTTTCTGAGACTTAAAATGCAATATAAACATGTAAGCTACTATTATTATCATTATTACTGAGAGGGATTTATAATCTTATTAGCCAGGATAATCCTCCAAATCAATCATGTCAGACCCACTCCATGCCTTTTCACACTGGGAAATTTTCATCAGTCTTTAATAAATTCTCTAGAAAGGATCCACATAATGCAACAAAGGTCTTTGTCTAGTTCTTTAAATATCTCAAAACAATGTAGCCTTTTGACCGTCTTACTTTCATTTGTGACATATGACTAGACCACTTCCTTCTAAGGAACTTCTGATGCCGATGTCATTAGTCATATCAGAATAACCATGTGTCTCTCAATTGTCCTGTGTCTCACCTGCAGTTTGGATTTTCTGAAAAGCTCTGTGATTTATAGTCATATAGTATCACTGGGAAAATTATTATGATTAAAATTAAATAACAAACATTTATTAAGTGCCTACTATGTGCAAGGCCCTGAGCTAAGTGTGAAGAGTACGAGGATAGGATTGTCCTTATGTTATAAGGGACTCCTTATAAAATAATAACTGAATCACCTTGCAAAATAAAGCATGATATATATAAAGAAAGAAGAACAAACTGCCAAGGACTAAGTCTTTGGGGATACTCACAACTGGAGGAATGTAAAGACAGTGGGGACAGAAGGCTTGAGAAATAGTTTTTTAAAGAAGGGGAGACACAGACATATTTATAGGCAGCTGGGAGAGTACTCATAGACAGGGAGCAAATGAAGACGAAACAAAGAGGGGATAATGGAGGAGACAATGACTAAAGATGAAAGAAGATAGGATCAAAGGTACACACTGGGCTGATCTTGGCAAAGAGATCTTCAACTATGACTGGTGTGACGATGATGATGGGAGGAAGACATGAGAGTGACGTGAGAAGAGGAAGAAGAGAGAAAAGGGAACCCTTTGCAAATGACCTCAATTTTATCAATGAAGTATGAAAGAGGATGCCCGACTGACAGGGCGGAGGAAGGGGTGCTTTAGGAGGTTTGAGGTGAGATGAGAAGGTTTAAAACAGTTGCTGTGCAAAGTAAGATAGTGAATCAGAGTGAAGAATGACTGCCTCATGCAGTGAAGGTCCACTGAGATTATGTGATATGAAGAGTTTTCTGATCTCCTCAGTTCTGTTCAGCAGGACGTGAAGAGAAGAGAAAGAGGCAAAAGGTGGGAATAATTCAGGGCTGGAGTTTGTCAAGATGGGCGTGGGATTTAAGAGTTTTTGAAGGGTGAAGGGAATGGAAGATGCACTGAGGACAAAAATGGCTTAGGGGTTGTAAGGCACAGTGAAAAATAAAGTCCTGTGACCAGGTAAAGGAATTTTATAGTTCTAAAACATGAAAATAGGGCACTTGGGGGAAATGGCAAGATCAAGGGTATGATGATCTCTATGTGTAGCTGAGGTAGAGGCGGGCAAAGGAGTAGACTGAGGAACTGGGAAGTTAAGAGTATTTGAAGGAGCAGCATTATAGATGCTGAAGTCACCTAATATGAAGATAAGTACCAAGGAGGAAAAAAAGACGGTAGGCCTGAAACTGAACTCAGAAAGTAAGAATGTTTCAGCGGTGGAAGGGAGACCTTCCAAAAAGAATAGCCACCAGGATCTGGATAGTGAAAACCTCAAAGGAAGAGAGGTTTGCTCAATGACAACAGTAGAGTTAGGAAATAGCAACTATAATTGGTGAACTGGTTTGAGAGAGTGGGGGTGGGGTAGGATAGAAAAAAGAGAAAATGTAGCCAGTACTATGAAAAATGGTGAGGGAAGTTGTGTCATCAATAGAAAGTCAGATCTCAGTGAGGACCAGAATATGGAAGGAGTAAAAAAAGAAAAGCTTATGATGAAACGAAATGTTATTAATTTTGGAACAGGAATATAAGAAGGCACAGAGCAAAAGATGGGAAGATCTGGAGAGGGACATTTGGGGGGTGGAAGCAATATTAAATGGGTGAGAAAGGAATTGGCAACTGAAAACGAGGAAAATATAAGGCATTGTAGGTAAGATGTCTATTAAGGAGTAAGTTTATAAAGAGTATCTGTTTGGAAAGAGGTCCAGCAAGGGAGGCATATGATTAGACTGTTCTAGGTCTTCCCTTGAGGCCCCATCTTATGGCAGATGGTAATGTGCCCTATGAGGCCCCAGGAGGGTTAGGAACAGATGGAGGTGTAGCAGTCTGAGGGTACCTTGCCTGCAGCAGAAAAGGTCACTGTAGGGTGGGAGACAGAGAAGATCTTCTCTTGGGGCAGCTGAGATGAGGTAGTTCAGAAATGAATGGTAGCACAGAAACAGGACAGTAGTTTAAAAAGTAGCTAGAAAGTGGAGTTTTTTTTTAAGTCTTTCTCTTTCTGAAACTTGTTTTTAAAAGTATCTTTTGTTTTTACACTATCTTAAGTTCTTAAATTATTTGGATTCCCTCCCTCCCCCCCAGACACACTCTTAATAATAAAGAAAAAAGAGAGAATAAAAAGTTCAACGCATCAACCAAGTCTGACCAATACAGTCTTACGCACACACAGTCTCACACCTGAGCAAAGAAGGGAGGAGCACATTCTCCTAATTCTTCTTTGGTGGGAGATTGGACATTAAAATTTCATAGCATTCGTTTTTTGTTGATGTTATTCTTTCTATTTATAATGTTACTGTTTTCCTGGTCCAGCTTCCTTCACTTTCAATTAGTTCATACAAATCTCCCTGTGATCTTTGGTTTTCTTCATAGTCAACGTTTTTTATAACATAATAATATTACATTCATGAAGTACACCTTATTTAGTCATTACCCAATATATGGTAGTCTAGTTTTGTGCTACCACAAATGTCACGTAATAATAAATATTTTGTTATATATGGGACTTTTTTTGACTGACTTCTTCTGGATATTAATAGCTTCCTTAGGCCAGTGAATATAGGCACTTTGTTAGCTTTTTTAGCCTAATTCCAAATTGCTTTTCATAATGACTATACCAATTCATAGTTCCACCAATAATGGTGCATTAGCGTAACATCATTCCAAAACACTTCCAACACTAACTTCTGTTATCTTTGTTAATTTGCTGGGTATAAAGTAAAAGTTCAAAGTTGTTTTTGATTAGTACTTTTCATTATTAAAAATAAGAAATTTTTCATATGGTTAATATGCCACAATTCTTTTGACAATTGCTTATATCTTTTAGTCACTTAATTCATAATGGAACAGCTTTTACTAAATTTGTGTTAGTTTCCTATATCAAAGAGATTTGATGTAACAATTTTTTCATATCTGAGTGCCTAAGAAAAAGCCTTTTCAATATATGAAATAAAAAAGATGATCAAAGGAAGAAAAGAAGGCTTTAAGGGCAACGGCTTAAGGTAAACTGAGAGAGGACACTTTTGTCAGGTTCACAAATCTATTCTTGCCTCTTTCTCTCTGGGAGATCACAAACTCTAGTATCAGAAACACTGACGTATACTTAAGTAAACATCTCACATGTTATAAAAAGCAGAAAAAACAATCTGGGGGTTTCTAATCTTTCAACATTTTCTGTTTTCCTATGTATGCACGCTATCCACTAGGTGTCACAATTATGCATAAGAAGATGAAGGATGTAAAGTGTTAAATTTATTCTTTCTTCCCTAAAAGAAATGCAGCTTATACTATTAAATATAGCTTTCTTTTCCTTATGATTAATACTTTGGAGCTTAATACTAAAGAAATAAATAATTTTGGAAGTCATTATTACTTTTTCTGCCAAGGAGCTGTAAAATGTGTTTTTGATAAAGGCTAAAAATTAGTTTTATGTTTTGGGAGAATTCAATTAAATCACAGATTGAAAGTTAGAATATCATGAGATCATAAACCTAGAGCCGAAAGGCCCCCAGAAGTCATCTGGTTCAATGCCCTCATTTTACAGAAAGGAGACTGAGGCCCGGAGCAGTGAACTGATTTGTCCAAAGGTGACACAGCTGAAAAGATGAGAGAACAAAGGTCTGAGGGCGCTGAATCTCTGGGACGTAGCAGACTGAAGGTAAAGGGAAAGGAAATGGCAGAGGATGAGACACATGAACAGTGCCACGGAAGCAATAAACGCGAGTCCGGACAGACCTCTGGAGACCACGGAGAATGGAAGGGTCTGATGCACCACAGGCCACAGTGCAACGAGTCAGACGTGACTGAACAACTCAACAGCAACTCACCAAATCTTACTTACTAAAAAACGTATCAGATTCTTTTTCTTCTCAACCTTTTACAGTATATAAATGTGATGAATGATAATATTATTATTTTATTATCACGCTGAACTCTTATTAGTGTGATGACTGAGCAAGATTCCAGAAAACTAACAATGAAATATACTACTCACCTCCTCACAGAAAGGTAGAGAGCCCAGAGGGCAAAATGAGCCAAGAGCTTTTTGGAAAGGTCAGTATGGACATTTGTTTTGATAAACTCACAAAAAAAAGGTTCTGAAGACATACAGATAAACATACCCAGTGGAGAAAATGATGTTGTCTGAAGAGACCACTATGGATACACAGGTAAAACACCTAACAACTCACATTTTTAAAAGGCAGATATTGCAGATGGAAGAATGAGCAGATAACAGAAGACGAACACAAAACCACAGTACAGTACCCTAATAACAGTGTCAGTAATGCTCAGGCTCAGAAAGAACTGAATTTAAGCAGGAAAAATAAGGACAAGAAAATTTTTAAAAGCTATCCTGGGGAAAGAGAGGACAAATAAAAAGAAAGGATGAGAACATTGCTAAGGTTAAATAGCAATGATAGCTAGCTACAAAGAAAAAGGCATAGCTGCTGCATTTATATGTTGTTTCTGTAGTCTTTGCCCAGGGCAAGGATCTTTGGACTGCAGAGGACCGAACACATGTAGATTTTAGGGAAGTCAATACCCAAGAAAAGGAAGGAAATAGTTAAAGGAAGCACCAAGTTGTCTTCGATGAGTTTAAATCATCTTGCCCAGATTAGCAGGTACTAAAAGAACTAGTGAACAGAACTGCTGAGATGCCAAGCTTTCTAGGAAATCTGGTAGAGGATGTCAGAGGTACCACAGAATATATGGAGGGCAAACGTCCTAATTTGAAACTCAGTTATTGATTTTCCTTATTATTAGTCACTTGCAGTATTCTCTCCTATGGCTATTGTGACAGCTTGCTTATTACTTTTTAACATTTTTATCGATGACATGGATTTGGATAAAAGCATTAATTGTTTCCTTATCAAATCTGCACACTAGAAAAAGCTGAGAATGGTCATTAGCACACTGAACTGCAGTCCAAAAAAGACTCTGAAAGGTTAGAATGTGAAGACAAATTAAATAACACGCATGGAACAGAACACAAATCATATCTCTACGGTCTTTGGAAAAGCAACCTCAAGGTGACTCAAGACTGTATGGTAACCAAAGAAAGTTAATATTTATTTTAAGCTCTCCTAAGAGAAGGTCCTGCCCCGTGCAGACAACATACAGAATACAGTGACAGTCTGGGCTGCCACATTTTAGGAAGGATATTGCTAAGTGGGAAAGAGCGGAGAAGTTACGGTAAGCAGGATGGAAGGACCTTAAGAGCCTACCATGTGAGGCGGGAAGAATAGGATAGTGAGGGTGGTACTCTGGAGAACAGAAGACTTGGCAGGGAATATTCTGACTCTGAATACCTGAATGACTATCATGTCTGAAGAAGGATTAGAATTGCTCTTGGCTCCAGAGGGCAGAGAAATGGAAGAAAATTGGAGAGAGGAGGATTTGGAAGGGAAAATGTAAAATGAGAAAATTTAATAATTACAGCTACTCAAAAGCGGCGTCATGGTACAGTCATAAAAATAGTGCACTCAGAGCCAGAAGAGCTAAAGTTCAAATCCAAATCTGCCATTTAATTATCTATGTGACCTTGGGCTAGTTACTTAAAATTCAGGAACTCTAAGCTGGAGAAGGTTTACATGAATTGATGTGAAGTCAAACAAGACTAGGATAACAATATACCCACTGACCATGACAATATAGAAAGAGAAACATCAGCAAAAGAAATAAAACCGTACTCTATAGAAATATAATGACCAAGCTTCCTCCCAAAAGAGAGCTCTGAAAAGGCATCTGCTTTTCTTCTGTAGAACTTAAAGATGTGGGTGTGGAAAGTGGCTAGTTCTGTTGAACTGGCTCCTGTTTCCTCTACTGTGAGGAATGGCTTTCTAGGGGAAAAGGATACAAAAGGGAATGAAGATAATGTTAAAAACAAATTATATTAAAGATTATTTTTTAAAAAGTGGAATGGGCTGCACCAGGAGGAACCTTTGCTAAGGCTAGACAACATGTATTGGTCATGTTGGAAAGGGAATTCTGATACTCTTATCTGAGTGACTAAATGTGCTGTCGTTAAAGGCCAGACATGATCCCAGGCCTCCAGGGTTCTTTTTACTATCAGCAGACAAAGACAGCATACAAGTGACTAAGCATATGATGTTATTGTTCAGTTGTTTCACTCATGTCTGACTCTTTGTGACCCCACTTGGGGTTTTCTTGGCAAAGATACTGGAGTGGTTTGTCATTTCATTTTACAGATGAGGAAACAGGCAAATGGTGTTAAGTGACTTGCTCAGGGTCATACAACTACAAAGTGTCTGAGGCAGGATTTGAATTTAGGAAGATGAGGCTTCCTTACTTCAGCCCCAGTACTCTACCCACTGTGGCCTCTAGCTGCCCAAAGCACATGATGGCCAGCACTTAATTATCAAATCATACACCATTTGCCTATATTTTTCTTCAGATGGTTAATAATCTTAAAAGGAAACTTTGGATGATGTATTTGTTCTAACCTTCCCAAAAACAAGAGCATCATTGCAAAGGCTAAAAAAAAAAAAAAAAATCGTACAAATGAGTTTTTACTTCAGTGGATGTTTTGGTTTTAGGTTGGAAAAAAAAACCTGAGGAAAGATCTAAATGTGGAAGAGCACCCTGCAGGAAATGAGCTGACTATTCTCTCCGTGTCTACTGAGAACAGACAAGGGTTTTAATTACAAAAATGGTTAGAAGAAAGAAATTCCTTATGGTAAACGTAATTACGACCAAAAAAAGACTTATTAAAGGAAAATCATGGACTATCTCCTGCTGCACAATTTTTAGAAAATATTTGAAGCGAATCTCATTTGGCGACAACGGAGACCGAACACAAGCTCCCTAAAGGCAGTAAGTCTCTTACTCACTGCGAGACCCTGGGCAAAGGCACTCAACTGTTTCTGAGCTTCAAGCAACTCTCTTCTGTGGTGAAACAACATCTACTGATGAATCCCCAGGGACCACCATTCAGTACCTAAGAAACATCTAACAAACTGAACTGAATGGTTGAGTCCCTTTTAGACTTCCCTGTTACAAAAATAAATAATGGAAAAACCTTTTTGTACATTTATGATTTGCCAATCCTTCTGTTTTAGAAAAATATAAATCAAGGTAAGTATATGAAATTCTATTGTTTTAAAAAATTAGGATCCTCCTCTACCCAAGCCCTTTTGATGGCTCTGTTCTCTATCTCACTCACACATATACACACACACACGCACCTGCTCAACATAATCTTAGCTCAGTGTTGCTCCATAGATGTTTGGTGGGGAGCAAATGAGAGTGAGAACAAATTAAGACAGGGGATAATTCTTATTTTGTATTAAAATAATAAAAAAAAAAATCAAAGTATTTTTCATTAGAGTAATGCCTACCTTGTATCTGTGGGATGTAAGGAGACAGAAGTTTTGACCTTTTCTTCTCATATCCTTTCTGGGTAATATCTCCTAAAATAGCAAGAAAACAAATGGTTTGTAGATTATTCTTTTTTTGCTATTTAAAGAAAAAAAAATCTTGATTACAGAGCATCTGAGAGCCATCCTGGCATCTAAGAGGCCTTAGCATATAGAGAGAAGAAGAAATCATGCCATTCCCCCAAGAGTTTTGTTCCATGTAATTTCCCACAGATTTAGGTCTGCCTTCTGATAAGGAACAGTAGTACTTTTCCTAAAATCAAATCTGGCTCACAAATATGCTACAGATGCTGCTACAGACCCCAAAGGCCCGCCCCAGCTCCAGCTTTTGAGCTGCTTGGGATATCCCCAAATAATAAAGCTACCCAAAGAAAAATTCAGGTTTAATTAAATGCCCACTACCAACTGGTCTGTAAATGTTCACCCACAATAAAATACAACTTAACTGAGTTATAATTATAGATTCTACTTTAAACAAGCAAAATATTTACCACGAAAAATTAATGCAGCCTCCATGTTAATTTAATTGAATAAGAATGCTCACAATTTAAAAATACGTGAATATGTGTATATTATGTGTATGTATATATGTGTATGTACCCCCCCCCAAAGCAGCTAAAAGCACAAATACATAATTACAAAGTTACAGACATGATGGGCTTTTATTTTCATTATTAATCTTTTTCAGAATTATTTTAACAAGTATTTTTAAATGAGCACAGTTCTAAATTCTTATTAGACACTCAACACTTTTTGACTGAGTGATTTTTAACAACAGAGTGCTTGACCCAGTTTCACATGCTGAGTCATACTTTTACAAGCTGCTATTTTAAAAAGATAACACAACAGAAAATAATTTTTCATTGAACATGCACTGGGATACTTTACTCTATGTGAAGAGAGATGTATACAAGTTTACTGGAGAGAAATGATACTAATGATGTGCAGTTGGAAGGACAGTCCATACAGCGACTTGTACATATCTCAAATGGATACTGAATGTGGCAATGACTGAGATCAGTAACATTTGGGATCTATGTAGCTACCATTTGCTGTACTTTGAATGGTTTTAAGTTTTAAGTTTCTCCCTGAAACAAATGTAAAGAACAATTGAAAACCTACAGATTCCAGGACAATAAACTAGCCTGAAGGAAACCTTAAAATTCTCCCCCTCCATTCACACTCCTTGTTATCGTTTCATTCTTTTCAATGTACTCCTTCACCTGGTTTTCTAACAAGATAGGAAGACACTAGCTACGATTTAAATAGACCCTATCATGGCTAGTAACCCCTCTCTTATTCTTCCAATTTACTGCTTCCAAATATATCTACAGCTCATACCATGTCTCTGCCTAGCAAATTAAGTCCAAACTCCTCTGTCTGGAATGTAAGGCCTTCCACAATATCTCCAATGAATTGTTCCCACAATTTCCCACAATTAAAAATACTTGGCTTCAGCTAAACAAGGCACTTTGTTTTTTCTCATACTCTACTTTTCCTACCTCCAAGATTTTTCCTCATGCAAGACTTTTCTCTTAGGATATTTCCCATTACTATGTCCATGCAGTTTTATGTTGACCTACCTATCATGCTTGGGACTCCTATCTTCAGGACATCTGTATCTAAATATCTCCTTGAGGGCGAAGGATCATAGCTTCAGAGAATGTACTGTCTAGAAGACTGTAATAAAAGACTATATATGCTTAGTGTGTTATACACACAGGTGTATATACATACCTATATACATACATGCATGCATGCATGCACGCATTTCTTTTGGAGGGGGAGGCAACTGGGATTAAGTGATGTGCCCAGGGTCACACAGCTAGTAGGTATCTAATGCCACATTTGAACTCAGGTCCTTCTGATTCCAGGGCCCATTCTCTATCCACCACTATGATTTAAAGAGAGACCCTCCAATTTATTACTTCCAAATGAATCCTCAGCTCACACCAAATCATTTCCTTGCTCAACAATAACTCTAGCCTCTAGTGTTCTCTCTGGCAGTCTACTGATCATGTAGGGGCTTTGTGAGGTTTTCTTCTGGACTTCCTGTGCAGGTATGGAGGGACACCTTATTGCTTCCCAGCCCCTCCAAACCCATGGTGGCTGCTAAAGAGGGCAGCTACAGCATGTGCTTATCTAAATGATTCAGTATAATAGGGCCCTCAAAGATCTTATAGCCTCTTCTGCTTTACGTTTCTTTCCCTGAGCACAGGGATACAGAGAAGCATTTAGGAGGCAGAAGTAGGTAAGAGCAGTGGACTTGGTACCTTGAATTCAAATCCTGCCTCAGACACTTACAATTTTGGTTATGCTACTTAACAGGGCTTAACTGGGTTGTTATGATAACGAGTAGTGTTTTGTAAACCCTAAAGCGCTACATAAACACTAACTATTATTACTGTTGCTGTTGTTATTATTACCAACAATAATGGTGATAATAAACAGTGATCCTGATATGGATGCTTCCAGCTTGGGAGGCAACCTTGTGTGTTGAACAGGTGAGGAATTCTTTGAATCTTTACCTGGTGTGGGCTATACTGTCTCCTCATGCCACTTCTATAAAGACTGACAGGAGGAGGAGCCCAAGCCCTGACCTGGATTACCAGTAGACAAAGATTTTAAGGGAGTTGTGTGGACAGTGAAGGGATAAAGTAAAGGCAAACATTTTAACTATCAGTCTCTCAGGAAAATAGAGCAATGAGTCATTGATTATTATATCATTTTAAAGTTTCTGTCAAGGCACATTGAGTCTTTTGTGTTTTGAGGATTTCTTTTGTGGGAAGGAAATAAACAGCTGCTGAATACCTATCTATAAAGTTAAGTACCTTTCAACTACCTTTTGGGGAGATCGTAGAAATTTGGCAAATAAAATTTTTAAATGATTTTCCTCAGAGCTCCAGGCAGGTGTGAAAGAGTCTGACTTCTCTATTGGGAAGGCAGCCCTTCTCTTTCTCCCCCCTCAGTCCCCACAGAGGTAAAACCCAATATATATAATCTCAAAGGTAGGAGGCCCGAGTGGGAGAGGGTACATGACTACTCTCCTTGGGTCTACTGATCCAGTTGTTACACAGGCTATAAATAAATCAGGACAGCAGCCAATAACCAGTAAGGATATATTCTGCAGCTCCTCTTGGTTGCCCCTCCTCAATGTCACCAAACAAAATGAAATATCTCACTTCCTCTAAACAAAGAGAAAATAGATGGATTTGGGTTGGTAAATTTCAGCCTTCCAGCTATAGAAAATACATCTCTGCTACAGGGAAAGAAACGTTCTTATGGACAAGGGATTCTTTCTCTTCCACCCTCTCTGGTGTTACTAGAAAAGAAATAAAAGAAGAGGCTGACTTATTTGTAAAGAGATCTCTTGCCTGAAGTACCAGACTTTTTTGATGCCTTATAAAGGCAGTGAGACAATAAATTTAAAATCAAAGGATTAAAATTCAGTGTTTCACTGAAATCTGTGTTGGTTTCATTTTAAGAGTACATATTAAGCTTTAACTACAGAGCATTCACTTAAACATTACGACGAACAAAATAAGGTCCTTGCCACAGATATGCTCCTATTGGTAAAATAAGACATAAGTTCATGAAAGAATGAAGTGTCAATGAAAGACAACATATTATTAACAGCCCAAAAGAGTCAAAGCTCAACAAAGGGTGAGGGCAAGAAGACCTAATGCAACTAAGAGACAACATCTGGACTGATGAATGAGTGATTGATTCACTACACGAAGAGCAGGGAAAAGAACTTTTTTTTTTCCTGTGGGTGAAACTATGTGATTCAAGGCTGGGGGTAAAAAAAAAAAAATGAGCCCAATGTATTCATGGAAATGTCTGTCTCAATAAAAAGTCAATCTCTGCCAACAATAGCAAAATTTTATCTCTTTTCTTTAGAAATGGGGGGAGCAAGGGGGAGAGAAAGGCAGCAAACAGGTTTGAAGAAACAATTTATGTGGGTTCCAACATACAAAGTAAACTCTTATGGAAGGGATTAAAACAGGAGGACTTGTGCAGAGGGTGGATGATACGTGAATAGGTCTAGTACTGGTGTGGATCTCAGTGTATTTCATAAGAAGATATGCATACCTTCACTCTTCCTGCTTGTATCTGAAATATTTCAGCAAAAATAAGAGAATGTGTCCTCATGTCCACTAAAGTAGAATGCTACCTAAAGCAGTGTGTCTATGTGTGTGTATCTATATCTATCCACCTATCTAAAAACCAAAAGAGTTTAGATCAATGCTTCAACTTAAAGCTATATTTCTGTTACTATCAGACTAAATAAATGGTTCAAGCAAAGTTGCATAATAATGCTTCAGCCTAAATGCCACTTTGATTTTTTTGGAAAAAAGTATAAAATAGCAGGCAATATGTTAGCATGCAATTCAGTATCTAATAACTTGGGAAATTTAGTAACTAATGAATCCTCCCAAACTATGCACATTTATAAATTCTTAACTTAACTATTCCAAAAAGGAAACACTTTCTGACTTGGCACAATAGTTTTAACAAACACTACTGTCAACATGCAAACAAACCATTCCTAGAGTTGGTGCCCAGCATTCTTTCTGTGTGTGCTGGAATCTCTCTTTGGCTTGTAATTACTATCAATTTCATTTGACTAAGGAAGACACGTTTCTGAATAACGGTTTTAAAGAAGCATGTAGTACAGACACAGTGCTGAATGATAGAAAGTACAATGGGTCTGGGTTCGAGTCTCAGACATCTTTTAATATCCTGTGACTTTGAACAAGTCAGGTAACCTCTCTGGGCCTCAGTTTGCTAGAGTGTAAAGTTGGGGGACTGAACTAGATGATCTTTGAGATTTCTTTCATAGACAGACCTTAGATTAGAAATCTATTACTCTTCATTTTACAGATAAGGAAACAGATCCAAGAAAGTGAAATAACTTGCCCAAGGTCAACAATGTTTGCCCAAGCACAGCACTTTGTAAGCAAGTTCTGTGCACTGAATTTATATTTGGCATTACGGTCATTTGTATATGTGTCACATACCCCTTTTCTGACAGCAGGGATTACAAGACATTTACATCAACACATGACACCCAGAACAATGCTCCCGGAGTAATAGGTATAACTGGCTACTGAACTTAGTTAAGTTAAGCCTGTTAGACATACATGTCATACAGTTAATGACTGTTACTAGGACTGTCCCTATAATCACCATCAGGCATTTTGAAATATTTAGGAGACTCACATATCTATTAGCATATGTCCACCTACACAATCCAATATATTCTCAAGTTTAAAATTCCTTCCCTGAAGGTTAATAATATGATAAGTATGTTTGATTTCTTCAGAGTAGGAAACCTCATCTGGTCTTGTTGTTATTCCTGACTTTATCATCTCGTGCGGCCACTTTCACCATCACATAGTATATCAAATAATTAAGGTGTAGAACACAAATGCAATGTTTTTATTCTTAACAACAATGAAAGCAGATTTCAGAAACATTTGCAAACCTCCATTTTTTTGTCCACTTATTTTCCTTCTGTTTTCTTTTCCAATCTTGGAATGATGTGACTTAGCAGGGCCTAAAACCATGTTTTTCTGCATTTTCACCACCACCATTCTGCTATTTTGTGAGGTAATACTATTCTTAATTTTCCATTGCTCTCCATAATAGTTTGCAAATGAATTCTTATATTCTAAACCTCTGCTACCCTTACCTGTAACATCTCTCTACTTGGCAAAGAGATCAGGGTTTGCTGGGTAAAGTGTGTTCTGGGATCTTTTCCTTGTTATGTAGATTGCTTAACAATGCTCAATTTTTTATAGGAAATGGCAATAATCAGAAAGAACATCTTTTCCTTTATCCGTTTTCTCTTTTTCCACCTTAGTAACTTTTTTTTTTTTTAGTAAGTCAGACTAGGGCTGTTATAATTCCACTGTATCCTTTTTTTTCGTTAGCCTTTCTTCTAGTTTACTGTGGGTTTTGACTTTTGTTCTAACTAGTTTATAGTCTCATTGCACTGATTCTGAAATGACTCACATATCAGTAACTAGTCATTTCCTGTCTGTTAAGATAGAGACAATTACATGATGGCTGGTACTTGCCATGTATAGTACCTTCGTATTTTCTTCTTGAAATACTGATAACACATTAACACATAATTTCTGTAAAGTCTACAAAAAGCAGTACTCACATAGATGAACTACTCTAATGCCTCACCTTGGTACAGGGATGAGCATGGGTTCTCCAAAGCTAGACCAGGGGGTGTAACATCTGTTCTTTTGTCAAGGTGTTAACGCTTGGAGTACAATCCAAGTGACAAAAATAAGGAGGGAGGGGCAATCAGGAAAGTCTTTTGTAGAAAGTGATATTTAGCCATATCTTGAAGGAAGTGAAGATTCCATGACGCAGAGGTGAAAAAAGAATGTGGTACAACAGCATCAATACAGGAAACTGAGTAACAGGGAGAAGGCCAGTTGTACCAAGACTATGGAAGGGGAGCAATGTAGACCTGTAGAGTCTGAAAAAACAGGTTAGTGTCAGGTTGTAAAAGTCAAAAAGAATTGTGTATATTTGATCCTAGAGCCACTGGAGCTTAATGAGTGATATCACTCAGACCTTCACTTGAGGAAAATAAGTTTCATATCTGAATGAAGGATAGAGTGGAAGTGGGATAGACCTGCAGTAGAGACACCAATTAGAAGGCTACTGCAAGAGACTAGGTGACAGGTGGTGAGGGCTTCAACTAAGATGGTGACTGCATAAATAGTGAGAAAGCTGAATGTGAAAGATGAGCAAGAAGAAACAAGATCTGCCAACTGTCTATGCATGGTGAGAAGGTGAAACATATTCACTGATAACTTGTAGATCCGAGGAAGGATGGTGAAAAATAGGTTGTAAAACACAGTTTGGGGATAAGAAATGAAACTAATGGCTTATTAAGTCATGGGATATAAAGATGAAATAGGACACAGATAGTCCTTGCCATCAAGAAGATTATAACTATAGCACAAGTTAGAAACTGAGGGGGAGTACCTGCCCCCTCCGATTATCTCCAATTGATCCTGTATATATTTTGTTTGTATGTAACATTTGGGTTCTGTCTGTCCCATTTGATTTTAAGATCCTTGAGAGGTGGAACTTTTTGCCTTTCTTTGTTTCCCCAGTCCTGAACATAATACTTAGCACATAGTAAGTGCCTAATAAATGTTCATTGATATAAGGAAATAAGGAAACTTATTATCTGTCAGAGCCAGTTTGGAGGAAGGGCCTGAAGAAAAGAGTTCAAAGAATGGAGCTTCTTGAGGAGACAAAAGAGAATGGAATCATAGTACAGATAGCTGGTTTGGCTTTGGCTATCATGAGGATCTACCATCATCCTTTGAGAAAAAGGGGGAAAAAGAGGGAGATTCTGAGGCATGAAAGATGGGATGTAATGTGGCTCATAAAATATAGTCTCAGTCTTCTTAATAAGAGGCAATTTCATCTCCCAAGGAATTGGGGAAAGGGGAATGGTAGTAAAGGTTTGAGAGAGTAGGTTTAAAATGACCACTTTGGATTTCATATTACATATTTATATTTATATTATAGATACAGTACAAAATGAATGGAGAGTTTTGTGTAGCACCTAGGGCTCAACAACTCGGTGACTCCATCCCATCAGCACTTTGCTTCTGGGGAAGACGTATAAGGATGATGAATGATAAGGTTTATTCATGTAGGAACACTCCAAGTAAAGAAATTCAAAATAAAGAGGGAAAAATGCTTATCATCTCAATTGCTGATCATATGGTTAAAAATTATAAAGGGAAGAAAGTAAAACCAAAAATAAGTTGACAAAGACAGGAGGTTGTGGTCAGAAAGGGGCATTTTAGTATTCAAAATCCCGGAGGCGATGCTCTATTTATCTGTGTATGTGTTTTTACTACTTTTAATAAAATCTAAGTTCATTAAGGGGAAGGATCAGTTCTTACGTAAGGCTGTCTAATACCCTCTTTGGGACACATTCCTCAACTTGTATTCATGAGTTGGGGATTCCAGAGGGCAATTACTTATTCCTGAGTTCTGCTGTGGATATCCACTTCTAATGTGATAGCTCATTAGCCCTTGGTGGTACAGTTCCCATTAACAGTCAGTCAGCAGACACAATTTGCCATCTAAGTAAATGCCTTTCTAAGAGCTTAGTAAAAATAGTAGGAACAAAACAGTCTCTCTATAAATTGGAACACAGTCTCTCACCAATCCACGCTGTGTCTATAAGAAGAGTGTTAAAAGTGCAATGGCTGTGAGGGTAACTAAGAACCTCAGGACTGCAGGGCCTGGACGTCCTCGCTCTCTTGGCGGCATGACCCCACAGCTCCCTAAAGCTGTACCAGCTCTGCTCTGTGGATCCCTAAGTCTGCTCCCTTCCATAACCAACTAACTTCACCGCTACAATGGGCTCCATTTCTTGAAGCTGAGTTTAGCCTCCAATGTCTTCTGTCAGTGTCGTATGCAGCTTGCGGTCTTTTTACTAAATAAAGTGTTTCCTACAAGCTGAGTAGTTGGGGGGAGGGGAGAGGAAGGACCAGAGAACAATTTCCTCTCAAGAGTCTGGTTCTTGTTCAGTCTCTGGCTCCTAACTTAGAACGGAGCTCTGTCTTTAGAGGTTAGGCATTTAAAGAAGAAAGCAACCATTTATTTAGAACCCTATGTCAAGAACTATGCTAAGTGTTTTACAAATGTTATTTTATTTGAGCCTCATGACAACCTTGCCAGGTTAAGAGGGACCACTCCCATTTCACAGCTGAGGAAACTGAGGCAGGGAGAGGTTATGTGACTTGATGAGCGTCTCAAAGCTAATAAGTATCTGAGGCTGTATTTGAACTCAGGTCTTCCTGACTGCTCCTTATGGTGCCCATAAGTTTATTCCCTTTAATTTCATCCAAGAAAGGGGTTAAAAAGTTATCAATAGTTATGGCTACCTCCTTATAGTTTAATAATTCATTAACATTTTGTGACTGTATTCAGGACTAGCTGGTGATGTGGTCAAATATTAACTCCCCTCTATCTGTATCACTATACCTAGGCCAGTGTTTTGAACTTAGTAGACATTTAAAATGTTTTTCCCTCTTAAATCTTAGACTTGGAATGATTTCCAGTAATGGTTACAGCTAAAAGTTTACCTAGTTCAGTGGATAATTTAGTATTTCACTCTGGGTCAGACAAGTTTAAACAAATCCAGGGCTGGAAAGACAACTTCTTAAAGAAGTTAGATGCCACTCAGTACAAATCTTTAAAAGTCTGACTCATATGAAAAAAGCATTTACCCATCTAGTAAAATTATGCTCACAAATCAGCAATTCAATTATATATGAATAGAATTATGCTTTGTCCAAAGTAGCAAAAAAAATTCAGTAATATTTCAATAAGCTTTCATTAGATGTGTTATTCAGAAAATTCTGGGATGGACCATGTATGTAACTATCAAAAAGCACCTGTTAATAACATAACTTTACATATGAGATATGGTAGATGTTGTATAGTATGATTTAAACTGAGGATTCCTAGTCAGATGGATAAAACTGAAATAATTAGACAATGGATCTTCAAATGCTTAAAGCAGCATTTAAAGAAGTATATTAAGTCCATTATTAAAGCACTGAGATCATGAAAGTGCCCAATCTTTCTGGAACTCATCAAAAAAGGGCACGGACATGGATCGAGACTTACTTGAAGGTAAAATCCTTCAGTGCTATTATTTTACTCTGACCTTGAAGTCAACTGGGAGAGAGAAACAAAAAAATCCGGGCAAGTGAATGAGAGATAAGAGAAGCGACAACAGAAGAGAAGAGACCTGTCAAAGTAGTGAGAGACAGGGGGACTCTAGCCACAGAATGGCATCCAAGCTGGAGCTGAACTGCTGAATTCTACCAGCACAAGCTAAGCCTAGCAACCAACTCTGACAGGCTCTAAGGTCATTCAAGATAAAGATCTAGTGGTGGTGTCCATGTTCTCTAGCATTAACTATCCCTTGGGCTTTCCCAGAGTAGGGACCCTCACACTGATCTAGTTATTCCCTTGGTTTATCTATGTTTCCTAGTGGAGAATTGGATGGGGGCAGGGAATCATTATGTGGTTTGTCACTCCCTTCTACCTGCCTGTAAAACGCTAAGGCCACTTTACAAAAATGACACTTTTCTATGGTTTCAAATATTTTCTCAAAATAGGTGTTTCTAAATGACCATTCAAATCTGCACCAATGAGGCTACTTGAGCGTTATTAGTGAGACTAGAAAACTGAGAGGTGCCAAAATCTGGAGAGGGAGAATACTTAATGTACTAGAGTTTTTGTCCCCATGCAGACCAAGACTCCCTAAACCACTTCTTCTCCACCTTCACTCTAGCAGTCTTTTCTCAGATGGCACCAACTCTACCCCCTACGGTCTCTTCTTCCAATTGATGAATTCCTCACTGATCCTCTCCACCCTTCAAACCGAGATTAGCCCATGACTATTCCACATTCCCCAGACAATATTCCCTCTTTTTTCCTTTCCACACTGCCCCTCCTTTTCAGCTCCCTTTTAGGTGTTATCTTCCCGCACTAGAATGTAAGCTTCTTGAGGGCAGGGATTATTACACTTGTCTTTTTATTCCCAACTGTGAGTACAGTGTCTTTGTATATGTATTTAATAAATGACCACTGAATTAGGTTGGATAACACTGTTACTGAACTCAATTCAAATCCCAGAAAGTTGAAAAAGACTCAGAAGTCATCCAGTCCAATCCATAACAGACCCTACAAAATGCTGGACAAGTGGTCACCCCACCTCCTTCCCTCCCCCCCCTTTGCTTATAGTTCTTAAACGAAGAGAAAACCTACCACCTCCTAAGAAATCCCATTATCCTTCTGGATAGTTCTCCGTGTCAGGAAAATTTTCCTTATACAAAACCCAAGTTGCCTCTGCAACTTTCACTCATTGCTCCTAGATCTCTCATATATTATATGAGCCAAACAGAATAATTTAATCCCTTTTTCAAATGAGAGCTAACATGTTTACCTCCCCCAGCCCAGTCTTCTGTTCTCTACATTAAACATTTTTAGTTCTTCTATCAATCCTCATATGGTGTTATTTCAATGCCCTTTATCATCATTCTTGGGATGTTTTCCTAATGTCCTTGCTCCTAGAACTAAACCCAATGCTCCAGATATGGTTCTGATAAGGACAGAGCTTAGTGGAATTTTTTTTGTCCTACACATTATGCCTCTCTTACTGTCATCTTAATGTCATCAATAATTTCATTAGCTTTTTTAGATGCCACATTATAGTGGTGACTTCACTGAACTCATTAACTCACTAAAACTCAGACCTTTTTCATGTAACACTGTTATCTAGTACGTTTCCTCCATCTTGTGATGTTGACCGTTTGAACTCAAATGCAGAACTTTACATCTATTTTTAAATTTCATCTTTTTTGATTCAGTCTAATGCTTTAGTCTATCAAAACCTTCAACACTACACTCCGGTGTATTAGTAATTATCACCCTCAGCTTTATGTCACCTGCAAATTTGATGGCATGCCATCAAGGGAAGTCATTGATAAAAATTTCATTCTGCATAGTCAAGAACAGATCCAGTAGAGACTTCCCTCTGATCTGGCAATAATATTAATCAATGTTCCTCAGGTCCGTGGAACTATTCAACTAAATCCAGGTAATTTCTCTAGTATTAGCCAACATGGTTCTACCTTTTCCACGAGAATAGCATGAGACTTTGTAGGACAGTAAGCTCCATGTAGGAATTAGATCGTATCTAAATTTTGTATCTCTCTCCTTAGAGCTTAGCACAGTGATCTATACTAAGCAGGCACTTAATAAGTGTTTGTTAAATTTCAATTCTCTCATATACTTTGGAGATCCACAGGCAAGCCAAAAAAGAGCCACTCCCTGAACATTACGGGGCTGAAAGGAGCAACAGGGAGTGACCGTGTAATCCTGGCCAGAATAGAGAAATGGTTTATAATCATGTATGTAAGGAAGATGCAAATTTTATGGTAAACCCTCCTGACTTCCTCACCCTCCTGGTGGTCTTACCACAATCACTATAGCACTGGGAATTTGAAAACATATTATCTACTACAAGCAAAGCTCTAGTGATAAATATAAATGAAGTCCTTGACTTCAAACAGCTTACTTTCTACTACTTCTATATAAATACTACATATACATAGATAAGTAAATATAAGATAATTTGAGAAGAGAATAAGCATTAACACCAGGTAGTATCAGAAAATACTTTTTAATGCCCAAACAAGTTCTGGTAAATGTTTACAGGTCACTCCTCTTCAACGAGTTCAGTACCTGGCTCACAATTTCTTTCTCCTCCCCAATCTCTTCCTTCAGACTATGGGACTTCAACATAAATACTGACTCTCCCTCAAACACCCTAATTATTTAATTCTTCAACAGACAGACTTCCTACGATCTACTCCTCCTCCCTCCCTTAGCCAAAAACAAAGATGGTCATACCCTGGATGTTGTCATCACTGACAAATGCACCACCTCCATGTTCAGCGTCTAAAATCCCCTTATCTGATCCTAATCTATTGGCTTTCTACCTTTCCCACTTCCTTCCATTACCAAACCCTATTCTTTGTCCATACTGTGCCTTCCAATCCCTCAACCCTGCAGTTCTTTGCCAGGCCATGACCCCTGTACTAACTATTCTCTCTTCTTTTCCCCTTCTTGGCTCCCTGGTGAACCAGTTAAACTCTACTCTGTTCTCCTGAATCCCTAGTCCCTCATTATGTCGCCAATTGCACCCTGACAAGCCTCAACCTTGGATGACTCCTACTATTCACTCCTACAACACACACACACACACACACACACACACACACACACGCACACGCCCCTCTTTGTCTCTCTTTCTGAATGAAGGTGGAGAAAATCACACACATTTGTAATGGGGTCCACTACAATTTCATGTTATACAACCTCATCTGTGTCTTCAGTTCTACAAAACAATCCTCCTACACTTCTCTTATCAACTCATTATCCCAACGTCTGGCTCTTCTAAACCTTTTCATCTCTCCTCAAACCTCTGATGGCTCCTCGTCCCTCCACCCTTTCAGCTGTGAACTTTGCCTCATATTTTACTGAGAAAATTGAGGCCATTTGCCATGAGCTCTCTTTTCTTCTCTCTTATTGCTCAGATGCTGTCTGGTACTATCTCCTCCTTCATCCCTTTCTCATATGAAAATATGGCATTACTCCTTACCGAGGCTAACCCCTCACCTACACAAGTGATCCCATTCCACCCATATCCAGAAGACTGCATCCCTGTCAAGCCCACTCTTATCATTTATCCTTAGTCTCTCCTTGTCTAATGGCTCATTCCCTACTGCCTACAAACATGTCCATGACTCCTCCATCCTGAAAAAACCCTTACCTGATCCTTCCATTCTCAATAATCCTTTGTGGCTAACCTTCAAGAGAAGGTTGTCTACAATAGATAACTCTACATTCTCACTCTCACTCCCTTGTTAACTCCTTAAAAGTCAGATTCTGACCTCAAAATTCCATTGAAACTGTGCTCTCTAAAGTTACCAATCATCTCTTAAAGGCCAAATCCAAAGGCCTTTTCTCAATCTTCATTCCATGACCCCTGTGACCTCTCTGCAGCCTTTGACACTGCCAATCACTATGTTCTCCTTGATATTCTCTTCTCTCCTGGTTTTCCTACCTACCTACCAGACTGCTCCCTCTCTGTCTCCTTTGCTGGATCCTCATCCAGGTCACACCCTCTAACCACAGGTGTCCCACAGGGCCCTTTTCTCTTCTCTTTCTCTACTACTTCATTTGGTGATAGTATCAGCTCCCAGGGCTTTAATTATCATCCCTATACTGATTTTCTCAAATTTGCCTATCGTGCCCTAACCTTTGTGCTGACTTCCAATTTCACATCTACAACTGTCTTTCAGACATCTCCCACTGGATATCCAGAAGACATCTAGTCTACTCAATATGTCTGAAAATAAACTTATCTTTCCTCCTGAACTCTCCCCATACCCAAACTTCCCTATTATCGCCTAGGCACCTCCATTCTCCCACTCCCTTAGATACACAATCTAGGTGCCGTCCTTTACTCTTTCACCCCCTGGCCTATATGCAATCTGTTGCCAAGACCTATTGATTTCACTTTGTAACAACTCTCAAATATGCCCCCTTTTCTCTTGAGCCATCACTCTAGTACAGATCTTTATCATCCCATACCTGGATTATTACAACAGCCGGTTGGTGGGTGGGCCTGCCTTAAGTTTCTCCCTACTCCAATTCAGCCACTAAAATGTAGGTCCAACTATATCATCCCCAAACTTAAACTTCACTGGATCCCTGTGATTTTCAGAATCAAATATAAAATGCTCTGTTTGGCATGCAGAGCCTTTCATAAGCTAGTCTGCAATCTCCCCAGCACCACCATTCCAGTCTGCTTACACCTCCTACTTCTCCCCATCTATATATTTACTGATCTGGTGACTCTGGCCTCCCTGTTCCATGAACAAGGACACTCAATGCTTGTCTCCCTGGCTACCCCCGAGGCCTAGAACGCTCTCCCTCCTCACCTCTGCTTCCTGGATTCCTTAAAGCCTCAACTAAAATTTCAATTTTTTACAAGAAGTCTTTCACAAACCCTCTGAATTCTAGTGTCTTTCCTCTATTAATTACTTCATATGTATCTTTATATAGCTTGTTTGTACATATTTCTTTGTCTGTTGTCCCCCCATTAGACTGTGAGCTCCTGGAAAGCAAAGGCTCTCATTAACCTAGTGCCTGGTATATGGGAAGAATTTAATAAATGCATATTGACTGAGTGGTTGACTGATTATGCAGTAATAGATTTTACTGTTAGTATGTTATAACTGTGTAGCAAAACAGAAGACCAACCTTGCCAAACCCTATGCCCTGAAAACTTCAGAAAAAATAACATTTGAGGTTTGTGATAACTATCTGAACACATATTTAAAGCATATCAGATTATATTAAAAATCAAATGAATTGAATGTCATTTCTAGTACTTTAAAAGGCGTTCTATAACAAGTGTAAGAAATGTATCTGGAACATATAAATAAGAAAAAGGAAAAACGACTTCTTCATTCAGTCCTCCCTTTCTATTTGTACAGAGGTAGACCTTGAACTACTAGGACAAGTTCACATTTTATCCTATAAGCTATAAGTAGTCACTTATAGGAGAATGACACAGGTGAACTTTTGTGTAAGATACTCATTTCATAGCCTTGTGGAGTATGGATTGGAGAAAGGAAAGTCTGGAAGCAGGGAGACCTTTACAGGGTATTTAAAGTTATCTAATACTTTATACGCATTATTTCATTTGAGCATCACAAGTAAGTTAAATAGGTACTAAAACTATTAACAGCCCATTTACTCTTTCAGATAAGCTAAGGCGATTCTAATATCCCTCACTACAGATTTTTGTCACGGTCACTGTTCATTTGCTAACAGGCACTACTTACTGACTAGTATCTACCATATTTTTAAAAACACAGTTGCTTTATATTGAGTCCTGCCTATGAGAATGTTTCAGGAAGGCTGATTTGTGACTCTGAGTTTAAAACTCTATTAAAGTTCCAAATGAACCCTAGCATTATGGCTTGTTACCTATACATTTCTCCCCACCAACCTGCAAGGCAGCTAGGTGGTACAGTGGATGGAACACTGGCTTGGACTCTGGAAAACCCAAGTTCAAATCCAGCCTCAGGCATTTACTAGCTGGGTAAACCACTTAACCTGTTTGCCTCAGCGTCTTCATCTGTAAAATGGGAATAATATAACAGTGTGGTTTTTGTAGGGATCAAATAAGGTAGCGTTTGTAAAGTGCTTTAGCCTTTACATATAGAGCCTTACATAGTAGAAACTACAGAAACAGTAGAAACAGCCAGTAGAACTGGCTTCCTAAGTTTGTTCTCAGACCCTGTTTTATTTTGTATTACCATGAAATTGTCCCTTACTCTTAGGGTATGAATCAACTTCAGTACTGTGCTGGAGTCAAAATCTTAAGGTCAAGTTTGAAGGTGAAAATTCTGAAGGCCTAACTATCGTTGCAGGCATTAAAGTTCCTGGAGGCCAAGTACTTTTTTCATTGAACTTTCTGTCTCTCATGGTGCCTAACAGAGGAAAGACAAAAAGTAGGCACTTAAATGTTTGTCAGATAGAATGGAAATCTGACATCCTCTCCAAGTCAACATTAGCAAAGATTCCCTCCCACTAGGATTTTTTTACTCAATAAACAATCAATGGTTGGTTGTTGTCTTTTGTTCTCAAAGCTTGGAAGGCTTTACCTCAGGGCAGACGCAAAGGGTCTACATGAATATTTGGAAGAAAGATGCTTCTAAATTTGTGCATCTCAAGTTCTTTTGAGCTACTGAAATTCTGTTTTACTCAGAGTACAGCATCTTCTTTGATGGTGCTGGCACACCATGCTGGTGGTCCTTAAGTGTCTACTATGTGCAGGCATAGTGCTAACTGCCGGAGATAGAAATACAAAAGTAAAGACAGTCCCTGCCCTCAAGGAGTTTACAAACTAATAGTGAAGACAACACACAAACGAAAGCTAAAAAGGGAAATAAGAGTATAAACAGAAACATGGTGGAAAAGTCAAAGAAATCCAAAATGAGTCCAGTTGGGTGGGAAACGGGAAATCTGTCTTGTGTCTTCTCCTTAAATGAAGATTCAGAAGTTCATGGCTTTGCCCTTCAATCAGAGGAGCAGAGGGTACTAATGAAGTGTCAGTACCAAGGCTGATTAGATCTTTCAAGATGACAAGATTTCCCACCAATCAGGTTCCTGGGATTATGGTTGGGACGTCAAAGAAGTCCAAAATGATCATTTTTTCAAATGCTCATATGTAGTCTCTATGAAATAGGTGAGAGAGCCAGAAATATCTGAGGGTTTAAGCCCTTCTAAGTTCCAATTTGGACTACTACAATAGTCTCCTCAGAGGTCTCACTTTCTAAAAAAAGTTGAGATATAGATGTTTTTGGTTATATTCCATTTCATTCAGTGTAATAAGAAATAAAATAACTGAGCAGGTAGCCAAACTTTTTAATTTAATTTTTAATTAAGCAAATATAAAAAAACCATCCCCCTAAATATAGTCTCACCAAAGAATAAAATGGTAAATATCAGTAACACTCTTAGGAAGGAGACTCTCTGGGGAAGAGCAGAGAAGCCACAGAAAAGAGTGAGAATCATCTTATGGCTTTGTGAAGTGTAAAAGAAAGTTGTCAGTAGTGTTTTAGTACCATGGTAACTAGTATCCCTAATAGGCACCAGAGTAGAATGAAAAAATCATCATATATTTGATAACATCCCTTTATTATTTATACTTTAGTGGGGGGAAAACTGTGCTCAAAAAGATCGTGAGTGGCAGCTGACCAGCCTACCCTTCTCACAACTGACTATACTGGCAAGAATACCCCACCCCCCTTGAAAAAAAAGGCACCAAACAACACAAGTTTAGCTTATTTTCCAACTGACAGTTTTTCAATTACTTGGAGACAGCTATAATGTGCTCCAGGCTAAACATACCCAGTTTCTTCACTGTACTCAAGGGCTTTCATAACCTCAGCTGCCACTCTGTGGATAATCTTGCAGTTTATCAACTCCCTTCCTACACTGTAGTACCCAGAACTGAATGAACACAGTCCTCCAGATGTGGTCTGACCAAGGAAGACTTAAAGGTAGCAAGCACTTCTTACAACTGCTGAAAAATCTTGAAGTCACTTTTCCTCTTCCTTTATCTAATTAGTTACAAGGCTCCATTAATTCTACCTTCTCCTCTGTCTCTTTTGTACATGTCTCCTCTCTGTTCCCACTGAACAACTATATCCAGAGAGTGATAAATGAAAGAAAATGACTCTGACTTAAGGGGTTAGCTGTCTTTAAAGGAGAGCGGAATCATTTTATGCAATGTTTTTAGGGTGTCACTTTGGGAAGAGCTAATATATAGTTGTATGTATAAGTGTGTATGTGACTGTACACATTCCCCTCACTGATGTCAGATAGATGTTATACCATACTCGTGTGTACTGATTAAAGCATTGCTGTTATTCTGAATTTACAGATGTTACTACAACACAAGAGAAAAATAGAAAAAAATTTTTTTATCTAGAAGGTACTTGCTAAAAGATACATATATTTGTTTAGAAACTGGAAGGAAGTTCCTGAGGCATTTTATAGTCTTTTCCAATTAGCACAGTAGTATAACAAATTCATCAGATTAGTTCTTACCATGCGAGGTAAAGAGCCTAATTCAGATGGCATGAGGCATGCAGCAAGAAGGAAGAAAGAATGAGAGAGAAGGGGAAAGGAATATTGTTTTAACATCAGGGGAAAAGAAAGAAGGGATGTCTTAGTGGGGCATCCTAGTAGAGTTCCTATGATTTAGGCAGTGGGGAACAGGCAGACCACATGAGAATTCTACTTGCCTCCAGGACTAATGATTCATTGGTTTTCACTATCTTAGCACATAGTTAATACAGTGAATTCACTGAGCTGGTACATAAGGTTTTCACAGGTTAATAAGTCAACCCACAAGTACATATTTATCAGGTGACTTTGGCTAAAAGAGCAAAAGCTATTTCTAACCCATGCCCTTGCTGGGCAGTCCCATCCTGAGTATATTCTTTTAGTGACAGAATGAGTAAACTCTGGGCAAATCTCACCGTATACTGGAAGTCATAGTCCCTAGACTGCAAAGAGGCTTGGCCAACAACCAACTACCCTCTCTAAAGAGTTGGAATCACTTCCTCACATCACTAGGAAATTCCTAGAAGGGGCAGTATTGATAAACTTGAATTACTATTCTCACATCTACTCTCCCATTATTATTTGTAGGAAAATGGAAAAATAAGGAATACAGAACTAGAATGAGGAAGAAGTTATACTACACCATACGGCAGAAAAAGCACTGGATTTGGAATCAGAAGATCTAGGTTAAAATCCTGGTTGTTTACAAACTGTGTAACACTGGGCAATTCAACTCTGGGCCTCCAAAAATGAAAGGATCAGACCATGGCTTTTAATGTCCTCTTCTAAATGAAATCTCTGATTCAAAGTACTCCATCAATTGATAAACATTTATTACCAAGTATCCCATTCATTCCAGATACTTTCTTTCCTAAAAGTCAGACTGACTTTATATACAAAAAATTCCAGTTACCAATGAGATTGCCATGGGCTTCCATGGGTATAGGTACAATTTACCAAATGAAAAACTACTGTGGGAGTTTTTCACAGCAATCATTTAATCTTTTTAATCCTTAATTTCCTCTTACCTTCTAGGTCTATGAGCCTATGTAAAAATGAATCCAAAATGTCAGTACGACTAAATGAATACCTCAGCTTCCTTCAAAACTGTTTAGGAATCACCCTTTCCTTTTGTAAGCCTATAGAATTAAAAATAGACAACTGATATTAGAAAAACTATTTACATGAAACAATGTTTGGTTTACTGAGATCTATGTGTTTCTGCTTTTGAAAATATTTGATAATACTAACTGAACTGAAGGTCATCTTATTATCAAAGTACATATATACCTGTATTATATGTACCAAGTATAATAAATGCTAAATTAAAAGCAACAAATTACAGGCGTGCCTTACTTTTACCCAATGAATTTATTCCTGAAAAGTTGCCTGTTTAACACAAGATCTACCAGCTTCTACATTAAGGGATTGAAGGGCTTGGAATATGATATTCTGGAGGTCAAAGGAGCTAGGACTAAAACCAATAGTCACCTACCCAGCAAAATGAGTATAACACTTCAGGGGAAATTATGGTCATTCAATGAAACAAAGGATTTTCAAGCATTCTTGATGAAAAAACCAGAGCTGAACAGAAAATTTGACTTTC